>OX276479.1:10027500-11227500 GCA_946251955.1 Acronicta psi | reverse complement strand
TGTAAAAGTTTACTAAGTACTTACTATCTACTTTAATAACAGTTTTAGCAATTCAAATGGCCACTACTCAGCTGTACGGGGATTTTTGTGAGAAATATCTTTAGTTTTAATTAAAACTTAGCGTCGGTTTTACGTGAATCATATCCAGCTTCGGACGGTGTATAACGTTCCCCAAAAGAGACATTCAAGCTCGTTCCAGTTTTTGTTATAGACTCTACTATGAAATTGCGCGGGAAAGATTTTCGTTAAAAGAATTTCAAGGTATTAAAACTGTTATTTTTTACTTTCCGGAAGCGCGTTGATGGATTAAAATGGCTTTGCGATAATAAATAAAAAAACCGATGAAAAATTTGACAGCATTTTCGATGTTGATATGGGTACAGAAAAGTCAGCTGTGTATCATTTAAAACTTGATATTTAGATACATAATTTAAATAATAATAATAAGTTTATTCCTGGCTATCCTTAGAGGTGTCTCTTTCTCATGTAAAAGTCATTATAAGATTACAAAATGTACCAAAGTACACTTTAACGATAATAATTCGAGATTAATCAAAGTATCGATTAAACTCGTATAATGAAACAAATCTTAACCCCCTAAATTCCAACTGTGAGTGGTCCTTACCAAACAAAGGGTCCGCCCGATTGTTGTCAAATGAAGATTCAATTGGCCCACAATAAATTAGTTACCCATCGCCATAGCCCCTCAGGTCCTCAATTCTCGCTCTCGTGGACTTCATTGTATATCGAAGGTTCGATACAACTGTACATTGCCCTTATTGTTCCTTGGAATTCGGTACGGGCTGCGTTTAATTGGTATTTCCTACTTTATTGATAAGTTGCGTTGCGCATATCGATTTCAACCCTACGCGTTTTCGTACATACAATTAATTTATATAGAAGTCACGTATTGAAAGCGCGGGTGTGCTGTTGAATGTGAAATTTGGTGCTGGTTTCCTTAGTTTTATCATAATCAGAACACCGCAGTGGCTCTTGCTTCAGTCTCTGCTCTCGAGAATTATCACTTAGAATGTAATCTTAGTGTAATCTAAGCCTAACTATTTGTGCATTTTGTTTAAATTCCTAATAATAAAGAAACTAATCCAAGACCTCCTATAAATTTATACTAAGTTTCCCAAAATTGTCTCATAAATTTTTCTCCATATCAGCACACCGAATAGTTGACTACCCGCAATTTGAATATGCCTCATAACGCGTAACTTCTTATCTGCGAATAGCACCTGGAGTCCTGGACGCATTGTTACATCTCAAGTTAAATATCGGATGCGGACTGCCGAGTTTGCCCAGTGAAATGCTCCCAGTGACATCGGCCATTATTGCCTTCGTACAAACATTATCTACTGGCTTACCCGGCTTAAGTATGGAGCCTTTGTGAACCGTTCGCAATGAACCGTAAGCGAGGGTATTCTGAATACTCAAACGAGAAATTGTAATGTTTACTATTGTATAAATATAAGTTGTGGGATTTGTTAAGGTTTTGAATTTTTTTTACGATATAGGTAGGTTTAAGATGATTAGATTGCTGACACTAATCGTAGATGAAGAACATAGACGTAGACCACATCGTTGCTTAACATCAGGCGAGTTGTGGTCAAGCGCCTATCTAAGATTTAAAAAAACATGATACAATATGGCATTTCTGAAATTTGCACATGTCGTTAAATTAGAGGTGTAAGATAAGATCCAATATTTATTTGACCTTTCTTCATACCTTTATCGAAACAAAAAAAATGACGAGCATATATTTACTATATTTCTACGAAAATGACAAAAATATCGCCAAGTGCGCAAACAAGCGATACGTACGTTCATCTCGCAAACGATATAAAACAGAATTGCGTAACGGGCAACCCGACACCTCTACACCTGTGTTGCCAACATAAAATACATATATCTACGTAAAAGATAAAAAATATACCTAAGCTTTCCACCCCAACGTTCGCAGATCCCTGATAATTTATCACCTCTATGTCTATATGAATAGGGTTCATAAAAGCCTCATCGGAATTGCCAAGTGCGGTGAAAAATATCTTATTTGAATATCCCAGCGCGGGGGAAATGGATCGGATAACCGTGGAACTTTTAACTGAAATAATATTGTCGTTTGTACTAGGAGGCCCTCGGCTTACCGTTGTTGGGCGTTTACTTTCTTTTGTCCAGAGTTTATGAAAATTCTAATATTTATAAGAAATGAGGTGGGCGTGATCTACCCACCTACGGTACATTTTGTATGTTGGTGGCGAAGTAAAAAATGTATGTTATTATTATCATTACTGATTGATTTAGCCTACGGTTATTACTGTTATTATACAAAATGGCATCTATTAAGGTAGCTCTTAGAACTCTTATAAAGTCAATATAATAATAACTATAGTTCAAAGTATGAAAAAGAAAAAAAATCATGTCAAAATTTGTTTTGAAATTCCATTACTAGATAATATCATTTGATCATTAATGCATAAATCATTCTGAAATCCTAAGGGTATGTAAAGCAAAAGTAGACCCCAAAATATCTTATGTTTAATAATTTTCCAATGAAAACTTTAGTTGAAAGTCAAAGCGCCCCTCGATGTTATTCCTATTAATTTATGATTTACGATCATAAAGCCATAAAGTAGGGTCTAAATATTTTGCATATGCATAGAATTTGAATATGTTTGTCGACGGTAACCGATCCCTGTAACGCAATGAAAGTAAGCAGAATATGACCTTAGACCTCAACATTATTGGATCAGCGATTAGGAGACAGATATTGGTGACTATAAACTTGGGTGCTTAAGATGTTTTGAAAGATAATCTCTTCAGACAGATTTCGGCCACGGCGCCCGCTTCAACTCTTTAAACGATGTCACAAATAACTGGGCCTGTAGACAAGTTGCATTTTGACATTTGAATCGACAAACGAATAGAAACAAAATGTATGGAAATGACATTAGTGACAGCCCGATTTGTCGAAAGCTTGTCTCATTTCCATAGTTTTTTTTCTATTCGTTTGTCGATTCCAATGTTAAATTGCAACTTGTCTAGGGCCCCTGAACTTTCAGTTGTTTTTGTACTGTCATCGGGTGCTATTAATTAATAGTAGACGTCGTCGGACGCCCGCCGGCCAGGCGGAGTGACGACCTGCAGAAGGTAGCTGGCAGCAACTGGATGAAAAGAGCTGAAGATCGAGCTTTGTGGCGTTCATTAAAGGAGGCCTACGTCCAGCAGTGGACGAATACGGGCTGATGATGATGATGATGATGAGACGTCGTTTGAGTTTCTTATATTTTATATATTTGTGTATAATAGGAGCGAAGTACTTCTAACGTCTGACAAGAATATCTCAAGATTTGATGTGTCTTATATTCAAAATGATTCTTCAGTAATATTTAATCAACCAGCCAAAATAATAGCAATCATATTTGCTTCATTGCTCTGCTTCTCTCTCTACATTATCTCAACTTAGCGCTCAATAGTATCATCATCACCATCATCATCATTTACAGCTTGTACTTTCTCTTTGGTTTCATAAACCACTTTTATTTTATGCAAACATCTTTGTCCCTTGTTTTACTTATCTTGTTCCTACTATCGTTTTTATGTCATCAACCCTGATGCCGTACGTCCTACGCTTCGCTTGCACATTATAGAATGCTACTTTGAGCTAGTGGCTTAATTATTAGTTGGTGTACAGCATAGTAATATCAAACAAATTCATAAGGACAAAGAAGAAGTGATAAACATTTCTATAAAATATTGTTTAAGAATATTTTTAAGAAGATTTTGGAATGCAAAATTGTAGGGAAAGCAGGGAGGCAAAGGCTTTATACAATAAAAGAAGGAGAAAGAAAAGATGGGGAACAGTGGTGATTGTCCCGGCGACAAGAGCAGAGCTTTTAAATAAACAGAGAGATTTTCAACATGTTTATTATACGAAAAATTCTCCGTTAAGTGCCAACGCACCGTATTCACTTGCAAACTTCGCGAACAAAGTTGCCGCAACTTCCGCTAAGAGCTTTATACATGCAATATTTCATAGTTTAAAAGACGTAAGTACTGGTATACCTTTTTATTCGGTGTTTATAAAATCTACTAGTCGGCCAGTGTTCTTAACTTTGGCGGTTGAATGAAAATTTCAGATGGAATGAGAATTTCAACAAATTTATTGGAGAAAATTTTGTGTCCCTTTGTTGGGCACCATCGTTATGGTTTTCTGTTGCGTTTCTGTATTTTTTTTAATATTTAATATATACCTAGTTGTTAATGAATAGGTCTCTGATATATGTATACTAACAGGTAGATTTTGAATAATTTACAAAATCCAATTTTATATTTATAAGATTTCCAAGTTTAGCTAGATTGTACCATAATTTTGGCAGTATATACAGAAAGATTAGGTTCAAACAAATAATAATTTTGGTGTCTATTCTAAGCAGAAGGTACATAAGAACTATTCGGCCATTACACTACAGGTCCTACTAGAATCAGTAATCCTTTTAATCTTCAGTCTTTTCTTAGCTTATGTAATGTAACTTTCCTCGATACGCGATCTTAGCTTTTTCTGTAATTTTATTTTTGTTGTCATAACCTGCTGTTGCTACAAGATAACATTTGAACGATTCCTTCATCATCACGACTAATTCCTCTTCCTTCTGATAAACAACATTTATCACGCCTGTTTTCCCTGAAGGGTACGGCGGAGGTGTACTAATGTGCAGTGTACACCCGGTATGTTTAGGTCCCATGTAAGCGAAGCGAACCTTTTTCCATTAACCGGCACAAATTAAAACCCCGAGCTGCTACTGAGAATTTCATAGAAAAACCCAATTACGCTGCTCAGCCTGGCAATCGAACCTAGTACCTCGAGCTTAGCAGTCTTGGGCCTGTACAGTACGCAAGTTGCAATTTGACACTACACACGCGAATAAAATTAAAAATGGAAATGACACATCGGTTGTCACTAATGTCATTTCCATACTTTTTGTTTCTATTCCTTTGTCGATTCGAATGTCAAATTGCAACTTGTCTAGCCCCCTCTAAGCTATCATCATCATCATCCTCCTGCCCTTATCCCTATTCACTTGGGGTCGGCGCAGTACATCGCGGCTAAGCTAACGAGGCAATTAATATGAAGGTCCCATGGTTTGACGTGCTGTTGTCATCAGAAACTGGCAATACTGCCCCAAGGTTAGAAAGTCAGTCGTATGCGTTAGTAGTATCGGCTAGGCAGCATTTCCAGAAGTTTCTTTGTTGGCGGACGTCGTATGGTAATTTAGCTTCCTTCCCCGTGGCCGCAGCCCCATAAATTAGGTGCCAACGCCCGGCCCCGCACTGAAAAATTACCAACTTCTACGGAAATTGAGGTAGTCATTACTGGATATGGTATGGGATGTAAAGCGCAGTTTGACCGTTTCTTTTAGCGCAATTTTAGTGCATGTCATAGGTGCTTATCGTGGAAGTATCAAGTATACTACAACATATTATTTCCGTGCTATTTAAGACGTCAAAGATTAAAATAATAAATTGTATTATTTATTAAATATAAAAAATATCTGTGTCAATGGGATACAGTGTTGAACTGACCGAGCAAGCTAATAAGTCCGTTATCGTTTTAAACTACTAACAGAAATACTTGAAACTTATTAAAGTTAACCTTCCAATAACTTAATTGCACAAAGTTTTTAAGTTTTTTCATTCTACGTATTTTGTTCTGAGAATTTAAAACATGATTGTTTAAAAGCAAAACACATTGTTGTTAGCTTTCCGCGCGAGTCGTAAAATTATACCAAGGAAAATGGTATAAGTATAATAACAAAACATACTCTTCAGCACTTTAAGAATTATTTGTATTATTTAACTCAACTTATGTTATTTAGATATAGTTTCTTAACTTATCTTTGTTATATTTTCTAGACTTTTTAAACATAAATTCTTAATTACATGAAAGACAAAAAATACATTACTTACCTCAATCCAAGTCCTGCATTTTTATGTCCTATTTCTAATTTAAACTAATTTATACCTCGTGTTATATTGTTTAATCTTATTATTTAAATATACAATATTGTAAGTATAAATTACACACTAAGTACATGCCTAAAAATAGAATAAAATAACATTTATTAATTATTTATAATAATATTTAAGATATTATTTTATAATAATACATTTATTGGAATATAGCACACTTATAATCTTTTTAAATAAAAGAAAGGTCAATAAGATGTTAAGTACGTAGTAAGACTAAATATATTGCCATTTCTAGTTCATAAACATCCTTAACGAAAGTCGTGTACAGAGCTATGTGGTTTTCGGAGTTGGTTTTCGGATCATTTAGTCAATAATGTGAGATGGGGCGAGAAAGTTTTGCTCTATGCTATACCATGCATCGATTTGTTTTCGAAATAATGGGAGGAATATGCCTATTTTTGTGCTTTTTTGGGTGTGTTGATAAAATGAGAATGACAATGACTACTTTATTGGTTATCATGTGGGTTCTATTCTTAGATCTAGCTGTGTAGTTTTTGATGTAATTCTCAGCAGCTCGGTTATTGAATAGTCTTGACCACTATTGCGTGTGACCTAAAACTAAGTTCTCTTTTCTTCTTTCAGAGTTTGTTTATGTCTACGGGATTCTAAAAACAAATTTATTTTAGAAATTTGCTTATAAAAGGAAAAAAAAATTACATAACACCTATTTCGTGTCCAGACTTCAAGCAAAATAACACGTAAATTAAGTTGGTACGTAAATATAGTGAGAAAATGTTAAGTTCTTGTGACAAAGGGCATCTGACAACTTTAATATACCGAATAAATATATTCCAAACAAAGCGAAGTAAATACTATGTTATTTGGAGAATTTATAGTCAAAACTAATTAACTGATTGTGGACGTTTACAATGAAATATTGTTGTAATAAACTTAATAGAGTGGCGAGTTAAAACCTTTTAGTTCAATCGTAATGAAAAACGGCAGCCCTTATTATTAATGGCTACTTTTATTAATGTAGGTAAAAATTATTGCAGTTTCTAATGGCATTATTATTTACTTTTCCACGTAAAAATGCGTTGAATAGTAACAAAATAAATCAACAAAATATAGTTGCCAGTATCACGGAATGCCAAATAAGATGCATTTTCGAATAAGGAAGCCACCAACTCGACACGAAAATTTCGTATTCAGTACAAAATGCGTCCTCACAACGTTTGTCAATGGCATTCTATAGGAAATTCGATTGTGAGAGTGTATAGTACCAGAAATACAATGTCTTGTGTCAAAACTAGCAATGTACTAACATACTTTTCAAAACAAAGTCACATTTTGTTTAAGTAGGTACGTTGTTTTCATTTTCTTTTGCGTTCATGCACATTACAGTCTTCTGGTATATACTTATCGGATTGACTTAGTCCATGTTAAACAATTTTGGAAAATTTTCATTTTCTCTTGACCTTGGAGTGAATATAAAAAAAATCGCTTTTATAGAAAATCAAACTAAAAAGTAAAAATAATTATTGTAAAAAATTACAACTTCTCTTCAACCACGACGGTGGTTTGGTGGTGGTTTGAAAATATTTTAAAAAGCACCCCACGCATCGTTACAATAATTATTTTTACTTTACACAATAAATTTTAGTAAAATAACCTTTTTAAGAACTGTTATTTTCGATTTGCGTCTAGTAATACAACACGCCCCATGCACGACAAACGTCAAAAGATATTCAAATGAGTATTGGTCTTCAGAGATGATATTCTTTCGTGCAAGTAGCAGTTACTTTTTAAAGCTACTGCAGTTTCACTCTCTAAAGACGATTGTTTAAGAACTGTTTAGTTAGTTTTTACGACGGCAGTCATTGTAAAGTTTTTAGTGACGTAATAACTGTTAAGTTAAATGACCGTTACTAAGGTGTGTTGATTCAAGTCAGTCAAGTGCAGTAGTCACTTTTTAATGGCTTAGTATTGTTGTCTAGTTGACAAGAGTGAGGTTTCAAGAATTACAAAATTTGAGAAATGTTTTCTTGAGTTGTTACTTGAGCTTACATGAGTTCAACTATACAAGACTAAAGTCAAAGTCAAAAGTCAAAGTATTTATTAGTGTGATTTTTGGTATTGTATCACCAAAAATCACACTAATAAATACTTTGACTTAGGTCTTATAGATAATTATTTATGTAACTCAAAAATCTACCCTAGGGCATACACTATAAAAGACTAGCTTTCTAGCGGCTTCGCGTGTCTGGTCTGAGTATTTCTTAAAAAATATTAAAACAAATATACCCCCCAGGATTAAAAGCGTATGTGTTATCTCTGTGCCTAATTTCATCCAGATCCATTCAGCCGCTCTGGCGTGAAAGAGTTACAAACATCCATCCATTTTTTTCACTTTTATAATATTAGTAGGATTTATTTCGTCACTCAGGTCGCAATTGACCGACTGAGGTCTTCATGTATTATTTTTGTTTAGACCCTTTCATGTCTTACTGCCGCGCAAAGGCTAATTTAATTAATTTAATCTAATAGGTGTAAATCAAAATAAACCAACTATCCATAATTTGGCTAGTTTTCTTAAAATAACGCCTATGTGAACTCGATTTCCCTTTCAAATGACACAAACAGTTCCAAAATTACATTTCAGACGATCCAGAATTACGAATTTAGATGCTGTATTGATCTGAAACAAAAATGTCTCCGGCGCGTAGCCCAATTAGGGCTGACACTGATCCCGTCTGCAGCAGTGCTCGAATACGCTCGAAATAACTGTGGCGAGTCAATCGATCGGTCGCCGAGCGCGGCAACTTTGTGATGCTGAATCATAACCTATTTACATTTTAGTACATTTCGAAATCTAGAAGTTTGATATTTACCTCAATGGACAGTTCGATTTTTAAATCGCCATCCAATGACTGACAATGAATGAATGACTGACTGACATATAATGACTTGGAAAAGTGTCTTTAAAGGATCTACTTAGAGAAATAAATATAATTTTATTTCATTGAATGTTCCTTTATGAATCGGTTAAATGGGTAGTGATCATTGAGTACGAGAGATTTTTTTGCCAACTAATTCTTGGATTTGACCACATAGCTAACTTAACGTTTAATTAATATTCTGTCGTTTAATAGAATTCACCGTTAAGAAAAGAAAGGTTGCGTATCTTGGCCATGTGCTATGCCATGAGAAATACGACCTTCTCCAATTGATCATGAGGAGCAAAATCGAAGGCAAGAGAGACGGGATGGAGAAAGAAATCTAAGAAACATTCGAGGGTGGACCAGAATTGCCAGCGTCCAAGATCTGTTTCGCTTGGCACAAGATCGGGAGAAATTCGCTAAGAGGCACCCAAAGAAGGAGGTTTAATAGTGTTAATATTATATTTTACCATTTATAACAGTGCTGGTTAAATTTAACGAGAAAATACTACCTCCATAATGCACACAAATTTAATATAACTACCAATTATTAACACTTCTTTCATGGCTTTTGATTTTTGTATCTTTTTGCCGTCTTTTGAATCAGTTCTTTGTATCCATCTCTACAACGAATATCCTCTTGAAATTGTAGTTTAATTACTATCCCCGTCTACATAGTCACAGGATAGAACGAATGCCAGTAATTGAAATATTCCGCCCTCGTCGCCACTGACGCGACACTGACCACACACCACATTGTTGTCAGCAAATTAACGCATATTGTGTACCACGCTTTATATACTTTACGCATCAGTTTACGAAGATTCATGATGAAATGTTTTTAACTGTGAATACTGAATTCGAATGGATTCTGTGATGAAAAGTTTTAGTATTTGTTCGAAAATTACTGCTACTTTCAACTTAGGGACTGTTTCACTATGTCTAGCTAGATAACTGCTATCAGCCAGATAAATAAAAAATGGAATTAAATTTGTTAAAAAAAATTATCTATAAATTGCAATGAAAATATTAAGTTTTAATTCCGCTTAATCATAAGCGGAATTAAAACTAAATATTTTCATTGTTCATTGTAATTTATTGTCATGGATTTCCGCATAGTAACGCCTGATTCTGACTGACTAGGAGATGGAACATGTCTTATATTTTAACTTAAATCAATATGAAACGATTAAATGAACTTCCTATGAAGCCATGACGTCATAATTCCACGAAGTGTGTAGCAAGGTGCGTGTCTGTCCAGACACGGCGTACTTCATGTAATTGCTTTGTCCTCCTTATTTTCTACTAGCGACACGTACGATGCTTTGCCTGCGTTTCCCTGTTTTAACTTTTTCCACGTATTTTTTACGTTTTTCTCTCCATAAGAACCTTCTTCACACTTCATCAAACACAACAAAAGAAATCAGCCGTTCTCGAGTTTTGCGCTTAGCAACACATTTAGTGATTCATTCGGTGCAATGGGCCAGGAAATAGGATGCTGATGATCATAAATGTATTAGGTTATTCTCATGTAAGTGAATTTGAAGTTCTTTCTGAGAAAATATAGTTCTTAAACCTAGACACACGCGTAACGAACATACATAGGGTACTGTGCCAACCCAAAATAAATTGGGACAAAACTGAAGTCGTTCAACTACTTTTTAATCTGAAATTTTTATTTAAACTGAATCCATTTCATGTCCCGTTCTCATGCTATACAAAAGCACGATTAACAATTTCGGCTGGAATTTCGTCACCAAAATAGTCTGGCCGTATCGACCAGATTTCGCTATTCTGGGCAACCCAAGTTTTGCTTCGGAGTCACTATTTTAGCTCCTGCATATTGTATAAACCTATTTTCTGGACTGTACTGCCTCGATTCCGTGTTCCAACTTAAACGTTTCTGCTCAGGTTCCACGTTGTGTATTGTTTCCGTGATAAACATTCTCGAACGTGTGTGGGATTCTGTATCGAGATAGGTATATTTGAGGTTTTGGTATAGTTTTCTGATTGCGTTGGTAGTACACATATTTTTTACCAACCTATAATTTTAAATATAGAAACTTTCATCGTCATAGTTTTAAGTAAGCAGTGTGGTTGTTAACACTGATTATAATTGCTGTTACTCTAGATTTTAATCTACGGCTGTTAAGATATAAGAAGAAGAAGAAAGAAATTAATATTTATTGAGCTGCTTTATTACGTAATCAACTTATTAATTAACTATTTAAGTAGGTACCTAATTACTACCTATTGATTTTAACTTTATAATGTAAAATTATTTTTGAAATTAAATTCAAGATGGCGAACCTAAAAAAAAAAAAAAAATTAACTATTAATAACTTTGACTATGTTGAATGTATATTTTTTCAATAATTTTGTTTTTGTTTTTATGTTATGTTACAAAGAATGTAATGTTACTAAAAACTGTTAATTTCTATTGTAACAGTATTTTAAAGCCATTATATATTATTTCGGCAGCATTTTTAGACACTTCTTTCAACTTGCTAACAGGTAACTTGCAAATTTTTGATTGGATAATTAAATGTCAAAAACGAAACATTGATAATAAAAATACATTCTCTTTGTTGGTTCTCGATAATACTTTGCGTTTCATTAGAAATACAGTTTACTTCAATAAGCAGTTGTATTAAACAGCGAGTTTTATCCAGTTCTATCCGGCACAATCCGGTTGTAGCCGGCCCGGAGCGACGAGGCCGGTTCGCGCGGCCGCGTTCCGGATTGACGTGTAATTTTGTGATCGCGCTGCACTCTATTTGCTATCGTGTCTTGCTGAGACGGGAATAGAAAAAAATATATAAAAGTATTAGTTGGTAATTTAAAAGAGTTCTAGAAAAATACAGACTGCTCGGTAGTTTGAACTTTATATTTTATTTGAATTGCAATATTTTTTTAAAATAAACTTAGCTATTAAAATGTATGTTTTGGTGAAGTTGAATTTATGATTTGGGATCAGATTTTACTATCTTTAAGTAACTTGATAAGCAGTGATAGCCTAGGGGTATGACCACTGGACTGCCAAGTCAAAGGTCTCGAGTTCGAATCCAAGGCACGCACCTCTGACTTTTCGAAATCATGTGCGTAATTATTACTCGCTTTAACGGCGAAGGAAAACATCGTGAGGAAACCTGCATGCCTGAGAGATTTTCTCGACGGCGTGTGAAGTCTGCCAACCCGCATAGGGCTAGCGTGGTGGACTATAGCCTAATCTCTCTCATACTGAGAGGAGACCCGTGCCCAGCAGTGGGACAGTATATGGGTTGAAAATCAACTCGATAGCTAAATCACGTTGGGACTACATTACAACACATACTTCCTTACTTTCAATGTTGCATTGGACGTAATCTAAAAATACTTATAATACTAAACAAGCATCGTTAAACACAATGTTTAAAACTCCCTCTCTCTTAAACATTAAGTACTGGAAGCTATTTCCCATTTTCGTGCGCACCTTGTGCTAGCTCTTACTCTTAGTTTGGAAACGGGTTCCTTTTTTGAGAAGTTTTGGAGTGATGTTCATTCGAGCCGTATAGAAATTCAGAATAGCTAATATTTTAGGTTGTGGGATAGCCAAATGTATTGCTTATTAACATTTGGCTTATATACAAATTAGCCTTATGCTTGTATGCTGAATTTTCTTTTGTTTTGAAATAAAACTACTTTTTACGGATTTTATCGCGTTATATTGATATTATTTTAATCCCGACGTTTCGGACCCTTTACAGCGTCCATGGTCACGGGTGACTAAGGTGGTAGGCGTCTTGAAGTTTTAATTACTAACAGCTACCCTACATTTCTGTTAATTATTGGCTGTTAAGTGTCATATACCTCTACAAGATGCGGGAGTATACAAGCTTGATTGTGACTGTGGTCTCTCTTACATAGGCCAAACTAAACGAAGCATAGGGACCCGCGTAAAAGAACACATCGCTGATGTCAAACACCGCCGTTCCGGAAAGTCTGCAATTTGTGAACACACCCTTGACAAGGCCCGGCATTACATCAGATTTGATCAACCACAAGTCCTCGCAAAAGAAAACCGATTCCTACCCAGGATGATTCGTGAGGCCATTGAAATTCAAAAACATCCAAATTTCAATAGAGAAGATGGCTGGGTCTTACCACCTGCTTGGAACCCTATTATAGATTCAATTAAATCTAAATCCAAGCCTAAAACTGCAAGACCGAAGGATACGGTGAGCTCGTTCTGCGTGAATCGGATTGCCAATAATTAACAGAAATGTAGGGTAGCTGTTAGTAATTAAAACTTCAAGACGCCTACCACCTTAGTCACCCGTGACCATGGACGCTGTAAAGGGTCCGAAACGTCGGGATTAAAATAATATCAATATAACGCGATAAAATCCGTAAAAAGTAGTTTTATTTCAATGTCTAGTATTCGCGTAAGTGTCAGAAATCAATATTTCTTTTGTTTGTTTATTCAGTGGTCACATTATTAGTATAAATCTGCAAACAAAAGAAAAATAACGTTTATTTTTAAGTGTCTGTTTCTTGCCGATTCTTCTCTATAAGACCTACTATTTGGACCCTTGCTAGTTATTAAAAATACAACGACTAAAGGTACCAAAGGTACCTACTAAAAGTAGAAAGTCTAATTGAAATAGTTATCTCTGTTCAAAATTGGAAGTACAATTTCACTGCAATGCTGCAAATTTTGACTACAAGCGCAACTGCTAATGTCCCAGATTTCATTGACACTGCCGTTTTTATACTAATAAATCCCTCGCCTTGATGTGCGGGGTATTCTCAGAAATTACTGTACGGATATTCGCTTATAGCATGAGAGAGTATCTAGCGCTAAGCCGGAGTAGATCGCTAATCTAGTAGAAGTATTACAGTGTTTTGCGTCTAATAGACACGGCTTTACCGTTTCATCATCGAGAACCGTGAGTACCGGTGCAAGCATTATGTGGATTACACGGAACGTTCCGTGACGCGCGAAATGACAACTTAAGCACCTGCTCATCGTCTTAATGTCGAGGTGAAAAGATGCGCGACGAGACCGATGTGGTCTGTTTAGAAATTAACTTAACATGTCGAAAGAGTTTGAATGTATACTCAACTTACGAGTATAATACTTGTATCTATTGTAAGGTTTTCGGCTCGGTTATAATTTTTTTTAAGAAAATAGCAACAGCCATAACGATAGGTTATGTAATTATAAGCAAAAAATAATCCTCAGTTTCGTAAATAGTATATTTAAAATAAAAGTAAAAGTTGTAAACCAACTTTTAATTTTAAATAATGTGTCATTAATCTAGATTTGTATTGCGGGTCAACATTGCGTTAAACGAGTCGTATTACTTTATAATCTGATTGTAAGAGAATTAAAACTTTGCTAGTAAAAAAATACATAATATATACTAACTAAGCTCGCTTGTCTAGCCACATTCATAAATCTTAATGAAAGACTAGACACGGCTTTAAAACACTATATATTTAAAATATACAGACAGGCATAAACCAAGTTAAATTTTGAGACAAAAGGGAGTGTAAAAGCATACATTACAGTTTTCAACGCCAAAAGGAGTCAGCAATGAAAAACTCCACACGTAGATTTTATTCCTTTATAAAATCGCACCGGCTGTGACTTTTAAATAAGATCGTGTTACAGGGTGTGATATTTTTAAGAGAACGTCCTCTAGCGGGCCGCGCGTGAACGTTTTCATATGTAAATCGAATTCGCAGACTCGCCCCAACTTCTCTCGCTTGCGCAAGTTGTTTTTGTTGGTAATGACGGGTTTTTTTGCGTTGAATTCTAAGGAGCACAATGCTTTTATGAGTGCATTGCACCTTTGTGAAAACTTTATCATAATTGCTTTTGCGACGTCCTGTTAACTTTCTCTTTTCGAAGGAAAATTACAGTTTTAAAGGCTTTTTGTGACTATTATATGTTGTTTATCTTTGTACCTTACATTTTATGTTTGTAGGGCTTTTATCATTATATTATGAGAATTATTGAGAGTTATCAGAATACTTAGAATTGAAGCCCTTAATTCTTTTGAGTTTTATTCATTCTTTCGTCAGAATAAATTGGTTTTTATAAGTACGCCAAAAGATTCTTTCGTATACGCAGAAAGTTTTATGAACTCGTGATATTGAAACGAAGATGCTTGGAATCGATTCCGGGAACTACTACAAACTAAAGCGAACTACAAACCGAAGTCAATACGAGCTACCTATTTGGATGACATCCAAAGATTATACATTAATCATTGACTGCATTATAAGCAGCCGATACACTGTATACAGGTTTTTGGCTATATTCCAAAATTAAATAATCTTCGAAGTTAGGCATGACTTCGAAATGTAAGCCTAAACCGAACACAATGCTTGTTTGTATGGATATGATTAACTCTTTAAAAAAACTTATTAAGTAAATTAAATAGAAGAATTCAAAATCAAGTAATTGATTGAATCCAGATTTTTGCTTTAACTAATTCTCATTAACTTTATTTGATATTCAGTAAAAGAAATAAGTATACTATCTCAGGTAGGGTTCGAATTTGTTTCCCTCCCGTAAAGCACGCTTTAGCCATCTAAGCTAACGAGATCTTGTGATGTCGAATTTTGTTTCCACTACACACATCGTACACATTCTACGTCATAAGGAACCCGCAAAATCGTGTTCTTTTCAACCGACTTCAAAAAAAGGAGGAGGATCTCAATTCGACTGTATTTTTTTTTTCACCATTTATATTACAACTCTTCACATATTTAAACTGAACACCATTGATTTCACTACATATTATAAAACAAAGTCCTCCGTCGCGTCTGTCTGTCCCTATGTAGTCTTAGATCTTTAAAACTACGCAACGGATTTTGATGCTTTTTTTTTAATAGATATATTGATTCTTAAGGAAGTTTTATATGTATAATAACATACCACGCGGGCGAAGCCGCTGGCGGGAAGCTAGTAGATAATAAAATAGGGTCCGAACATTTGACAGACGCGTTCGACAGAAACATTAACGCCATCTTTGTTATTATCGCATGGCATTTGTTTTTAAGCCGATTGCTGACTAAGTTCATTTCGCTTTAGAGAAGACCATTTTGGGATCAAGTGTCATGGTGACACGTGGTCCTGTCAATTCTTACGCAGTAATATGTAAGTCAATGCTGAACCCACAAACCATTACACGAGGTACATGAGTCACTCAAAATAAACAGTCGGTCAGAAAAACTCGCAACATCAAGCGGTAATGCCCGAAGGCATCGTTAGGCTAATTCGAGGTTAACCTTAGATTAAGGAGGCGATCCCGACGGGGTCACTTGCCCTGCCAAATACACGTTTACGTGACGATGTTTTGGCACTACTACTAACCGATGGTAGAATGGTAGAAACTGGTTGAAACTCCTGTCGTGGTTTACTTTAAAACTAATTTGACCGATTGGAATGTTTCGTTGAGTGCCTCGTTAGTCTAAGTTATTTATTGGTTCCAAGCGCGACTGCTACGCTGGAGGCCTCGGATCGAATCCCGGGTCGAGCATTGTTTCGATGCGTTTTTCTGTGAAATTTCTAGTAGAAGCTCGGAGTCTGGATTTGTGATAGCAATGGGGCGAACCTATTGCCATCAACCGGGCGCAATATCAGCCTCCCTGCTACTGGGATTTTCACAAAAATGCCAACAACACTGCTCGACCCGGGAACCAAACCCAGGACCTATAGCGAAGCACCGCGGCTTCGACCACTAGACCCTTTCTTAGCAGTAAACGGATACATAAACAAGTAGATGGGTGAAAGTATTATGAAGTATAAAAAACAGTGAGTTTTATTAACAAACTTCTCAATGGCGGTATTGGTTAACAATACAGATCCAATCCTCAGATAATGCGATAACACTCGGTTTAACTGACAGTTATCCCTCTCGTAGCTTGTTTGCAGTTAAGTTTAACCCACGCCGGATCTAATTCAGTTACTATAAATATTTTCACACAAACTTTGTCCCTACACGCGTCTCGTGTTTGCTTTTAAGTTCACTTGGTGAAAATTCTCTGCTGTAGTGTATTCACTAGCCATATTATGTTTGGCCAACATTTGTACATTGTTGGCAAGGTTGATTAGTTAGTCTTATGTAGGAATTCGTAAACAAGAAGTTAATTTAAAACTGGGTAAAGATTTCGTATATCTGTCTCACTGTTTTGAAAAATGGCAAAGATATGTATTAAATAAAACGTTTATATATATCAAGATTTCTTGACATCATTCTTTTTTACTTAGTTAATAATACAAGACTAAATTTAAAATACGGTGACTTAGACCGATTTTAATCAAACATAGCTATAAGAACACTTCCAACTAATACATTTTTTAACGGGGGTTAAAAATGAGTGGCGATTGATTTATTATAGGTATCTTTACTGTCGAAATATCCTTCAGGTCGTGGTGAATGTGCCAGGCCATGACGCAAAGGGCAAGTGCGGTTTTAGTCGTTAAGAGTCAGACATACCCTGGAGGATGGGGATGCATGTAGATTTTCTGTACCTAAAAAAAAGGTTAGCTGAAGATTGTCTAGATTAAAAAAATATAGAACTGACAATACTGCTTTTTGCCTTTGGCATTAAATCCGTCTCTGTACTATTATATAAATAAATACTGCTTTAAATAGCTTTAAAGTATTGTATTTGGGAATGAGAGCGGAATTTATCGTCAAATTAAACCTTAAAATAAGTACAATTTGACACAATTGATAGTCACATGTAATTTAAATTGATGCCGCGAGAACACATCCATTGTTCTCACGCATTTTGAAACTACAAATGCGTTCAGCGATGAAGGAATTAAATTGCTATTTATAATTATTTGGGGCAGAATTTTATTGTGTACGCGAACGGCTCCATTAGTGTAGTGCAAAACTGCTGATTGTGAGGTAGCTACTTGGAGTTTAGAGTGCAATCAAATAGATTAGTACATAAAACCAAAAACCTACTAGATGTATTTTGATATAGGTATTAGAAACTAGCTTATTCCCCGCAGAGTTAATCGCGTTCATCCATTTTTTTAAATAAATAAAGTTTCTAAAATAAAAGTAGCCTTTACTCCTTATAACATTAGCTATTTGCCAGTGAAAGTCCCGTCAAAATCGGTCTAGCCGTTTCAGATATTAGCCGAAACAGACAGACAAAAAATTTAATAGTTGATTTTTTGATGTAAGTACCGTATATACTTTCATAATATGTATTTAGTGAAAAGCTGTTAATTTGAAATTACAAACATAAACTTCAATTTTATTTATATGTCTATTGTTGTGCATGTCTGTTAACCTATCCTATTATTTAAATGTATTTGTAATCATTGTTGACGTGCCTTAAAATATAAGATTTATAATTAAACATTGTCTCGATACACGACTGATGCATCTACCACATTTTTCTCTGTACCTTATGGTTGACCGGTAGAGAATGCTTTTAGCATTAAGTCCACCTCTGTACGTTAATAGGCATAAAGTGTCAATAAATAAATAAACACTGTCAAAGTTTGTTTAAGTCCTAATACGAAACACATTAGTAGGTATGTCAGAGCAACTTACCGACCGTGTGTCCCCCAGGTAAGTACTACATGTTAAAACGACAACTACAGCGCTATTTGCAGAGTTGAATTTCAACGTTATCGAATTTCTACTTCATAAACTATTGCGTTCCTCCAGAAGTACTCGCTTGGCAGTTCAAGCGATACCAGCCCATATGCCGGACGGGCAGCTTACGATGACGAATCCCTTCGACGAGCTCGGCTAACTGGCGAGACGCTGACGTCCTGAACCTATAGGTTTCGGAGTATGTCGCGAATCAAGTGTGTCTTCGGGTGTTGGTAGATGCCGATGACGTAGGCGGGAAGAGTGAGAGGCGAATAAAACACACTGTTTGGTACTGTTCTAGGTGCTCCCAGTGGGCGGTGCGATCCCCTTCCTATTCTTCTGATAGATTTCTTCTAAGTGAAATTCGTTGCACAGATGACTACAAAACAAAACACCAGTGTGTTTTGTGGTTACAAAAACTAAAGGCGCGGTCACTTTCTATAGAGTATCAAGGTGATCGCGACTTTGTTTAGTTGAAGTCGGTATTATAATTGCTATGAAATATTTTCGACTGCTACGCTTGAGGAACACTGTGACACTCCATACAAACTTTCCGATACCGCTGCACACTACAATAGCAAATGTCAAACTTGTCTAATTACGTTTGTACACGTGCAAATGCAAATGTGTGCGTGAGAGTGCGTAGGGTTTGTTGGCAGTCTGGCAAGAACACCGGGACCTGAGGTATCTGACGTTAGGGAGGCGCGGAGAGTGGCCATTCTGTTATTATTTATTCTGTGCTTGAGGTCCTGCGTTGGATTTCCAGATCGAGCAATGTTAAACTGGGGTTTTCTATGATATGCGCAATAGCAGCTTGGAATTTGGATTTGTGCCCGGATAATGGCAATAGGGTCGTCACTTATTACCTGGGACAATACCGGCGAACTGTAGATGAACCTACTGTAGGCAGTTTATGAAATATTTTGTGATTACATTGGCAGTTGTAAAATCGTATCTAAAAAGTGTTTTTAGTGCTCGATATATAGACTGTGACTTTGTTAAATCGAAGTTGATATCGAATATTGCGGTAGTGAGAACAGTTGTGAGTTTTATTAGTGTTTACAGATATAAAAAATTATAATTAATGAAAACCAATCGATTTTGGAAAAAAAAACTTTTTTTATTTAGTTTCCAATTTGATGTAAAACTTCACTGCAATTTAGGGTAGGTACTCTGTCAAATCGAAGTCTTTACACAGGTGTACCTATGTTATTGCAGTGTTTTATATTCTTCTCTAAAACCATTCATCTACCTAATCCTCTTAACAAACATACATAAAGAAGATTCAACATACATATATTATTTCGTTCAATATTCAACTTCATCAATAACGTTAACACAAAGGCGTCTGGTTTCAGTTCCCGGATCTGAGAGGGCTTTCTCGTGAGGATATTCTCGGAACTTGGGGTTTGCAACTGTGCAGCAGAACAATAGACCCGCCTGTGCACGAGGCGAAACAATACATTGACGAAATGTATCGAAGACATTATATTTCTGCGTACATATTCGATGAATTAAGATATGAAGTATGCATATCAATCAATAATATATGTGTTCCCGATGAGTAGGTGGGTCGGCGGCGTCAGCCACTGCTGTTATCGGTGCCGCGAGTGCGCACCAACCTGCTGCAGTACGCGCCCCTGACACGCAAGCTGCGATCACAATAGATTGATTTGTTTAACTGCACTATGAGTGAATTTACACGGGCTGCATATAGTTTTAATTTCACTGTACACTATTGTATTAGGTAATATAAGTACCTGTAAAGATAGTGTATGTAATGAATATAATAAATAAATAAGTCTCAGAATTATAAGTACCTAGTAAAGTATTCTCAGACAGCTTAGTAAAGTATTCTTAGAATATATTCGCAACCTAAAATAACATCGATAAAATCTGTTTCTGACTGACCGACGCACAAACGAAATATTTTTTTAAATACTTCCAATGCGATTTAACAGAAATTAATAGACGTAGGGCATCCGCTAAGACGGGATTTAGGGAAATTCCCAAGAGCTACACCGGTTGTACATACATAATCACTCCATATGAATCAAACATTTTGCCAAATAGATCGATTTTAAAAAATCACAATTTTTGTTCAGCAATCAAGTAACGAAATTTAATCTGGCCCACAATACGCAAACATTTTCGGCGGAACCATTTTTTTTTTGTAATATTTTTAATGAGTTTGACGTCTCTAAGGAAATGATTGGGAGTGCTGCCAATTTAACAAAGTTTTGTGAATCGGCAAACAAATGTTATGGGGTAGGCTTTGGTTAAAAATGGCGGAATCGGAAAATCCATAGCGGTATATTTATACTCTTTTGAATGTGTTTTTAATAATCCCCAAAAGATATACAGATAATCTTAACTCTGATTTTTGTAGATACGATTTTTATGTTTATTATTAAGTTATATAGGAGAGCATTTCTTCTTTGTTAGTTAGTTTTTTATTCGTTATTTATTGATTATCTGGATATCGTATAAAACAAAGTCGTTGCTGCTGTTTGTGAGCTTATATCTTATAAACTACGCAACGGATTATAATACAGTTTACAATCTATATCTATACTAATATTATAAAGAGGAAAGATTTGTTTGTTTGTTTGTTTGTTTGTTTGTAATGAATAGGCTCCGAAACTACTGGAACGATTTCAAAAATTCTTTCACCTTTGGAAAGCTACATTATCCCCGAGTAACATAGGCTATATATCATCACGCTACGACTAATAGGAGCGGAGTAGTAATGAAAAATGTAGCAAAAGCGGGGAAAAAATTATAAGACCACGCGGGCGAAGCCGCTGGCGGGAAGCTAGTAATAGATAAAGTGATTCAAGAGGAAGGTTTATATGTAGTTTACATCATATTATAGTAGAGAAAAGCCTAGAAATTCTAATCCGTGCGAAGCCGGGGTGAGTCGCTAGTAAACTATAATAAAAAACCCTGATCATATCTTATTCCTCTCCTATTAAACTCTTGCTTGTTTGATACAGTTTGCTACTATCATTTAACTTAATGCGTGATGGGATAATGCATCTAATTCATACGATACGTGTTCGCAAACACCCTAGGCTAAAGTACGAACACACCATAAACCCGAAAACCAATATTTACATTATCTGCGGCGATCGCTGGACAAATAATAGGTGGAAATGTGCGCCTGTTGCACGATTACAATAATATTGCAACTCGCTCCCACTAATGTATTAGTGAAACCGAGTTGCAATGTTATTGTATGCCGCCCGTTAACGCCATGAAGTTAAATTAACGGCACGCTAATTTACAACGTATAATTATAAGTATTTAGATTGCATTTAGTTTGTGAGAACAATTTAAAATAAAATATATAGTTTTTGAGCTGGAAAAGAAGTAGTATTTTTAGTGTTGTTGGAAGTAACGCGTTTTGGTGTTAGTCGAATAATATTATAGTATCGACCTATGCTCGGGTGAAAACAGAGAAAATAGATTTTTCCAGATATATGAGATCTACTTTTTGTATATTTTAATAGTTTTGATTGATGAAATTCATTGAAATCGTTAAAGCCGTTTCCGAAAACGGCGAGATTGCAAATAATAACTATTCAAATATTGCTAATACCATAAATCTCATATTTATGGAAATTCGGACTTCACAGTTTCTGTTAAAAAAATTAAATAAGAAAACATGTAGCATTTTTTCTGCATAATATGGAAAACTTTATTATTTATTCTATGATTTAGAACAAAAAGATACAGTAGACTATTAAAAAGGACAATAACTCGTACAGCAAAAACATGTTTCTCACAATTTCACTTTGTTAATATTATTCCCCACTCATACAAAAACAGAATAAGTGACAAATCCGCAATAAATACTTGTCTCTATAAAATATGAGACTTGTTTGATGCTTCAAAGGAAAAAAAACAGTTGAATTCGTATCCCGGCGTCGGTTGCCCATAATTGAGTTAGTGACTACACTCCCTCCAAGATCGGGCCATGAAATTAGCGATATAGATTCGCGTCTAAAGCTGTAAATACGTATATTACTTATTTTAGAAAGTTTATTATACTGATATAATAAACCCGCGACTTCGTTCCCGTAGAAGTTGAATCTTTTCCCCTGTTTTTGCAACACTTTTAATAATTACTCCGCTCCTATTGGTCGTAGCTTAATTATATATAGCCTATAGCCATCCCCGATAACCGGGCTATCTAACACTGTTTTTTTTTTTCAAATCGAGCCAGTAGTTCCTGTGATTAACGCGTTCAACTAAACAAACAAACTTTTCAGCTTTATAATATTAGTATAGATATAACTTTGCATAGAATTTAACTAGTTACTATAATAAATAAATGGATTTTACATCAGAACTGCAATACCTACCTAGTCTTTTAGATTAATTTAGTATGCAGTAGGAACATAATAGGTGAGCGTATTAGTACACTTCTGTCTAACATTCCGTGGAATACATGCGTTATGGTATGTTAAATTATAATTTATTATGTATCATATTACTTATTCTTAATTCATAACAACTTGTCCCCTTTTTTTCATCTTCTCAACGCTTATTTAGTGGCCCGATTCGAGTTCGAGGAGGATATGAAATCAATGCGATGAATAGACGCGAAACGAATTGCGGGAATGGTCAGGAGAGAGTTTGTAACAGACAAACCGTGATACGTTGTACATATATATCATATCTGACATGAATGTAGTAACATTATAATTATAATTTTTAGATTTAGGACTTTTTTCTACATACCCAGTTATTTTGTTATTGTTCTTAATCTTCTTTTAGTATCAATAATAAAGCTACTTAGTTGTATAAAATGTAAAAAGTCCAGTTTTAAAGTTAAAAAAATATCTAATAATAGACAATGCGCTCCTGGATTCCAATAATGAACTTGATCTGTTTGCCGACGAGAAGAAGGTGATATTGTTGGAATGTTTGAAGTATTGCGAGAAGACTGAGTAAAAGGCTTCTATTATTATTGATTAATATTGTTTTGTAATCAGTGTAAATGGCTGTATTGTTGGTCGTTCTGATGCAATAAATAAATAAATAAATAGAAATAGACGTGGCCGCGTCTAATTGTTATTGTAATAATGGCGAGAATTAGTGACAGTCCGATTTGTCGAAAGCTTGTGTCATTTCCATACATTTTATTTCTATTCGTTTGTCGATTGAAATGTCAAATTGAAACTTGTCTAGCCCACCGGGACCGATGGCTTTGCGACGACCGTGGTAGTGTCTAATTTTACACTATACAACTTATAAATCAACACTTGGGTGCCTTCTCCAGCGACAAGTGCTCAATGTTACAGACATAAGTCGGCGTTTAATTGCCGTTCAACTTAGTTATCGAGTTGCGAGCCAGCGATGAAGTCAATCCATTATGGATGACCGTGTTGTTATAATGAAGCTATTCAACTCAGAATTATTTAGAGATCGCTTCTCTCGGTGTTTGTTATTAGTAAATAAAGTTTATGTGGTTTGGCGTAAGTATATTTGTCGGAGAAGCTATACTTAGTAATCTGCCTTGTAATCAAAAGTCATGGTGACTATTACTGACTATTATTTGACGTCGACTGTGGTCTAGTGGTTCGAGTACCGGACTGCTGATCACGAGGTCGTGGGTTCGATTCCCACAAGACACAAACATTTATGTGATGAATTTAGGTGTTTGTCTGGGTGTTTCTTATATATTATTAGTATGTATTTACAAGAAGAAAAGTATATAAGTATTATATCCATTGTCTAGTACCCATAGTACAAGCTCTGCTAAGTTTAGGACTAGATGGTGCTGTGTAAAAGTGTCCCAATATATTTATTTATTAGGTTTTGGTACTTAGACTTACCACTATTTTGCTATTACAACATTATAATTTAAATGTAGCTGAATAATCGTCTTCTAGGCTTATTCCCTCAGAATAAAGCTAGCGAAGATGCGAAGGGTTGACGTTTTGGGGGATGTCTATATTGTATTATTGGCGTACTAAGTCAAATCTAATTCAATGACTTTGAAGTACGAGTTTGAATGTTTGAATCAACATTCTCCAATGTTGCCCATAAGATAGGAGTAACGGTGTCTTCTGACATGGAGGCAGGCTCCTCCGTACGATATGCTGGTTTAAACATTAAAACATACATCCAAAAGTCTAATGATAATAACTTCATTCCCCAAAAACGCAGTATCTGCCCAAATTAGTATTAAAATATTTCAATAAATGTCGCAAACAAAAAATAAATATAATCATTAATTAATATCAATCAATTATGATCATGATTGGTTCCCGGCACATCAATTATAAAACCATTTTATAGAGTAATATATCGTTCGTTATTCTCGAATAATATGACGCTGGGTACGGCGAGCGTTCCATTACTGTGCATTACGTATTAATGCTGCGGCGGTCGCATGCGCCGCTCCCCACAGACGGCTTTTATTACGGTGCACAGACACGGAGTAAGAAATGAATGAAGTGTCAATATGTACACTCACATCTAGCCATCATGGCACGTATTGTGACACGAATAGATATAGCTTAAATTCGTCGCAAAAGAAAGAGTGATATTATTAATTAGCCAAGCCATCACTGAGAGACTGTCGTTCGTAATCTACCAAACTTACAATGCGCATTGTGAATGCTTCTACTACATACCTATTTCTGCTATAAATCTGTTATTTCTGTTATACGGCTGAAATATTTTATGCGCGAGGGGTCTTCCCCGATAGTTAAATAACGAGTGAATCGGTTTCTTCTAGGCTGGCGCGCTCCATCGTAGATCGCAGTGTCGCTTAACATCAGATTATCTGGCCGTCAAGTGACCTACGCTTGATACCTTTGATAATGACAAAAAAAATGACATACTGTACCTACACTACACAATTTTAAAAACAAAATAAAAATTTACTATTATTAAGATATCGAAATGGTGATTGAAAACTTTTGCAAATATTATAATAGATTAACCGGTTCTTGGCAACCGCAGAGAATTACGAGCTTCAGCTTATAATTATCACTCCATTTGCTTCTTACTCCAAGTACACAGCTGCTAACGTTGATAGTGGATACTAAATGGTGCCAGTTAGATGACAAAGTTCTCGTGGTTATCATAAAGTAGGTACTGCTTTACTAGCAGCTTTGTTACCGGAGTCCTGTTACCAATCACCAGCACCTATCGTGGTGATTCACCGTCTAGTAGTGCAGCGCCTTTAGAAAAAAAAGAAAGGTTGTTTGAAATTATCTGTCAAGTAATTTCACGGGAACTTACTGGGATGGTGAAACAGGGTCTAAGGATCGCATCCAGCCTTTTAATAATCCGAAAAAATGCTTTTATTACTGTTAACTGCGGCTCAGACTTAATACATACAGCGTTCGCAATTCCGTTTGATCAAGTTTGATCTGAAAGTCACATAAGAGAGCTGGAAGCCACTGTTAATTATAACGATTCATATATAAAAAAGGATCTGCTTTGAATTCTAAATTTGAAGTGATTCCAGAAGTATTTCTCGATAATGCCTATAAGCCCCTCCTAATTGAATTTTTAAAACCTACTAAATTGCTAAAGTCACCGATGAAAAAAGTAATCAACTGAACGTTTGAATAGAAACACGTCATGTGTTACATTTTAATCACAGTCCAAAAAATATCTTTTAATAATAAATATCTTTTAAAGCTTTGATTTAAATACTAAAGATAGGGTCGCCCGAACATTAATTGACAGACGCGTCCGCAGGACACAATAACACTAACGCCATCTTTTTATTGTTAGTATGGCATTTGTTTATAGCCGATAGTGGACCAGTTCACTTCGGTTAGAAGACTATTTTTGGATCATGTTCGGGGGTGTCATTGTGACATGCAGTCCACCCTATCCTTACGCAGTAATATAATCAATTGAATATCTTATATAATGTTGTTTAAAAAAATACTCGTAGTTACTTACCTTTTTAAAAAATGAGTGTACATATTCGCAGTGATAGACCATATCGGTATTGCCCAGAAATTGGGTTGCGGAGTCCTGATGGCAGTCGCTTCGTGTAAAATACTCATATTCAGCCGCACCTGGTTAGACTGGAAGCCGACTCTAACATGGTTGGGAAAAGGCTAGGAAAATGAATAATTCGCAGTGATAGACCGCTCTATAAATTCTAGTATAAAGTCTCAATAGTAAAATTGGAGACGTTACAATTCCTACGCTTACAGTGGGAGGAAATCAAAGTTTTATTAGATGCCGCTGAGAAATGGAACTAGTGAGTTACGAGCCTAGCGCCGATTGCTTCGCCGGCCAAATTGTGATAGGTCACGTGCAGGACGATTCTTAGCACTGGAAACTGTGTTACACGGGGTAGTATTGAAAGCAGAATTGGATTTAAAGGACAATATTTGGACTATAATTACTGTAGAGATTAAAAAAAAACTAGTCAGCTGGAATATAAAATGTATTTTCATCCCACCATCTCGGAAAGACTATTTTTACTCTTCGATATCTGAGTGCAAAAGTCGTTTTTATCCTCTAGAGAGACAAAGTAAATTGAATTTAGAACATCGTGCTTTTACCCCCCTGGCGCCGAATTTATCATACAACTTTTTTTTAATTTGTTAAAAACTCAGACTTGGAACCTTCCTTAGGTTCCGAGTCTAAACGCAACAAAGTATCGATATATGTCGAATCGATATTTTTTGAAAATATCAGCATCGATACTGATATTTTTATTTAAAAATATCGATATAGGGGCGATATATCTTAAAAACCAAATTATAAAACAACAAATCAAGTCGACCAAAAACAAAAAATACATTAAATATAATTTGTTAAAAAGATGTTAGTATAAAAAAAGTATTCCTTTTTGGGATTTTATAATCTTAAAACTTATTAATGTTTATTGGTCTGTAAAAAATATAGATTTTTATACCTTTTCGATACTTTGAATTTTATATCCAAATATTAAATATCGCTCAAAAATATCGATACATTAAAAAAATAATATCGATATATCGATGTATCGATATTTTTTCAACAAGCCTACCGGAACTTTCTTGGTGTACTTTTTTAAGTCACTAACACCAACATTACAATACCTAACAAAAATATTACACTCGAGTAATTGTAGCAACGTTACTTTCAATTTCTCTTAATTATACCTAGTATTACATACCTACCAACTAATGTACACATTATGGAATGCAATAAAGTATTGAGTATTGAGTATTATTTGCTGTAATTTAAAGAATAGGTATTCTGTAAAACTTACTTATCTTATAGTATTTAATACCTAAAATTAAATAAAAGTATCTTGTGGTTGTAAATGTTTTTTTTGTCATTTTCTCGCTGAGGTGGGATGAAAAGTTACGTGTTGCACTCGAGTGCAAAGATTTTTCACCTTGTGCTCTTTTAATTCCCTCGCTGACGCTCAGGATTCTAATTTTTGAATCACTCGCTCCGCTCGTGATTCAATTTTAGAATCCTTCGCTTGCTCGGTCATCAAAATTGAGCACGCGGTTAAAAAGCAACTTTGCACTCTTGTATAACAAATAACTATTGCTGGTGATAACAGATCGTTTAATCAGCGGCTCATTTGAATATAAAATTTGCTTTATTTACTGAGACGCATGTTTCGATCGTTCAATTGGATCGATTTGAAGCTCCTAATCGACCCTACGACTGAGAACTTCTTATTCTATGTCTGCTTAAAATAGAAAAAAGCTATAAACGAGGTAAAAAGAAACAAACGGATTGCGAAATGGTTTTTTTAAAGCACCAATAAATGGTTCCAACAACTAGACAAAAGGCACCAGTAACAACAACCATCCCACACACTTCGTTAGGCAAGCTCCAAGAGATATTTCACCGTTCACGATCTAAAAACAATCTTACTAACAATAGAAATAGATTTGACTTAACCCACCGCAACAAATGCATACGTCTTTGTCTGTACCAGGAAAACATAATTTAGCAAGGGGCGTATGCCAACCAATGTTTAAGCTCAGTTTCCTATGCAAATCGAGTTCGTCACGGCATACGGCCACAACGGAAAGCGAGGTGCGATAAACAATTGGATCTTCATATTCGATGCAAGGAAACCACTTACGTGAAAGCTAAGACTGCGTAAAAGTAGTGTTTTTGCGGTTATCCTATGAAACCGAGTTGAGTGGATTTCCTGACTTCTCTATTAAATATAAAAGAGTATCAATTTGCATGCTTTTATGTGGGAATTTGATAACACATGAACCTTAAATGGTTTAAGAGCAGAGTAGAGTAAAAAAATAGGATATCGTTGTGTCTCTCAGTCACGGGTGCAGGTACCTTTTACGTGGTGTCTGTTTAAAGGAAAACATTTTACTTTACAATGAAATATTATCGACAAAGATTTGTTCAAAAAAATTTTCGTGCTTTTCCTAATTTGTAGGACGAAAGTTAAGAATTATTTATTTATTTATTGTTAGGGTACTCTAACGACTTATTCACTAATACATGGGCATTAAAAAACATTGAAGACACAGTGACTTTGTCAGTTACAGTTTAGGGGTACACAGCAATTACATATAGATTTACAAGTTAATTATAAACATGCAATGAAAACTTATATTATGCTTGTTATTTAATTCGTTAAGTGACAGCAGCATGAAACTTAAGGCACAGTAAAGTGAGCCGTAAATAAACGGCACTTAGTTCGTCAGATTACACGATATCAGCTATCTGGCAAACAATTTGCGAACTCGTCATCGTGACGCGACGGTCTCGTGCGTAGGGCTGGCGCGAGCTTATACAATTTAATTTTACACAATAACATTAAAGGTGTCAATTTTACATACATACATAGTTTCATTGCTACGATCTTGGGACACCACTTTCACCTCATCTATGCTCATCAACTTATACATGCTCGTAAGTTTAAGCTGCTCTTAATTTCTTATAAATTTTAGTGATAGAATAGTTCCTTCGTCTTATGCAAGGTTCGAAAGTATGTTCCGCTAAAGCACACTAAACACTTAAGCCACTAAATTACCGAGCTGAAGTCGAATTTCTCTTGCAAATACTATCTAATAAATAATAATAATAATATTTAGCACTAGTTATACTAAATATAAAAAACACCGTTATAAAAACTGTATTTCTTTTAAAAATCAGTGCTAGATTGTGACAACCCTATTCCCGGCGTTCATATTGGCTAGTCATCGGTTCAGATTTGAGATGATCTTATGTTAGACGCCCGTCCCCGTGAATTTTGTTGGTACATCTTGGGAAAATAAGTAGGTATATTTACGGCATCCTTACCTACATATTTCTTTTTATTCTTCATGTATTACAAGGCCAAGGCAAATGCCTTTCCTATACTTAGGTACCTTGTTGTTTTGTTGTGATGTTGATGTCATCATGATCATGATTCTGATCCCAAGGCATTGGGTAAGTGAGGGCATGTGCGGTTTTTAGTCGGAGATAGCCTGCCGCCTCCTCAGGTGGCAGGATCTATGAGAGTGTACAAAAATCCCTTGCGTTTGGACATTTTGAATTAAGATGATCAAGTGATACGTCTATATAGTGATATATATTACGTCTGTGGTTTAGTGGTTCGGTACCGGACTGCTGATCACGAGGTCGTGGGTTCGATTCCCACAGGACACAAAAATTTATGTGATGAATGTAAGTGTTTGTTTGTCTGGGTGTTTTACGTATTATAAGTACCTATGTATTTACAAAAAAAAACAGTATATAAGTATTCTATCCATTGTCTAGTACCCATAGTACAAGCTCTGCTTAGTTTGGGACTAGATAGTGCTGTGTAAAATGTCCCAGGATATTTATTTTTTTATAATCCTGGCTTTTCAAGACAGTGTAAACTCTTCATGGTCATTGTGATAGATGACTTCAATTATTTAAAGCTTTTTATATACCTACTGATAAATACTCGTAGTTCTAGAATAGTGTGTCCCCACCACACACTGTTCAAATTTCCTTGCAATCAGAGATATTTTTATTTAAATGGCGTGGAGTACTTAGTAATATTAGTTATTCATGTCTATTATATCTGTAGGAGCTATAACCGCAGTCTATAGACGAAGCCAAGAAGTTTGCCTTCTGAATTGAATCTTCAATTAAACGCGGACCGTTCGAATAGCACGAGTTGCCCCGTTTGCCCCGTTTGCCCAGCTTGCCCCGACGAGTTTCCACCGCGAATCATTACGGGAAACCAATATAGGTTTTTTTACACTGAACGTTAATAAGTTCCTTTGGCTATCACTACCTTCCTTGAAATGTTTGAATTTGATATTTATTAATCGGTATGAATTTTAATTTAAAATTTTGCAAAAGAAATGCTATAAATAGTTTTCCATTTATCAAAACAAAGAAATCGTCGAAGTTATTTACTAATTATTAATAATTTTAACTATAATTATATTGCGGAGGTTTGATGGCAGTCGCTTCGTGTAAAATACTGATATTCAGCCGCATCTGGTTAGACTGGAAGTCGATCCCAACATGGTTGGGAAAAGGCTAAAAAGAAGAAGAATTATAATGTCATTGACTATATCCTAAATATTAACATCAAAGACAAATATTTACAATAGGTATTGTAATAATAATATACAGTTATCTGTATTCATTATATTGATTCCCCTCTATGTACCCACAAAAAACCACGTTCATACACTAATACATATACAGCATGATTCAAACGGATACATATAAATCCATTGTCCGTTTTTAGGGATTTGCCGGACAAAAGGAAGACTTGCTCCCGTTCTGATTACCATCTGTTGTAATAAGTGTATGAATAGGTAGGTACGTACCGTCCGAAATCTTAATTAGGTCCCCTCCGTATCATTCACCGTTGCAACATGGAGTTTTCCCATTCGTTTGGACCATGGATTATTACATTTTTTTTTCAAAATCAGAATGTAGTTTTTGTTGTAATAAGTAATTTATAATAACGTGCAGCTTGCTAGAAAAGTCGTTATGTTTTTGTTTTCATTTAATATTTCTTGCTTTAAAAGATATTTTTAATGCTGTCTTTGGTGTAATTAATATATCATTACAAACCGCAATTTTGTTGAGTTTTAGTTTAATATTTTACGACTAACAGTCAGACTGAGTTCTCTATATTCATGAAAACATATTCCATAATATTTGATAAAGGATCACTTTCGTATCTCATAAAATTTACGAGATTCTCAGACAACTGGGAAGAAAAAAAATTGAAATTCTAAAAATTCGGATAAGTAATAATTGGAATGTTAGCCTTTTAAACGAATGAAAAAATAGAACGCAACGTTCCAATTTTAAATTTTTATACCGAGGCAGATGGACGGTAGATCCAACTGCAATAATTGATCAGCAAATCGAAGTAAACAGCCACCTGGCCGACACTCATGATTGCCTTCAATAATGCATTGTTCCTAGCACGAAACGTATTACCCGCTCATGTTACGAAGCCCGCTATCCTGATTCAAACTATTCGTGCGGCACGTCTCTTCTATTTGGCCGGATAATACGGCATTCATAATAAGCGTGCTGGCGTATGGACGGAGCAAACAAGGCTTGACTGCACACGCCATTAAGATATTCAAAGCCGATATGGAACGACCATAGACTTGACATGTACTTTTTAATTATATTTTGCGTTTTATTGCACTAGCGGTGTCAGTGTTATTTATGAATATCGTCGGATCGGCGATGGTTGTAAAAATTATAATATTTATTACTTCGTTCATTTATTTTTACATCATTGTCTAAAAAGCCTTCGGGTCGTTTTCGTGGTTATTTTATGCTTATCTATTCATTAATTCTAGTAAAGTTTGAACGTTATATTGTGGGAGAAAATATATTTTCATCTTTGAATAACTTTGGCTTTATATTAACAAGTACTTAATTATAAAAGTAAGAACTATTATCATAGGTATCATTAAAAGTTATGCTTTTCTCAAATGAGTCGTTAAACATAAACGTTGGCACACACTTCGCTTAAAAACATACATTTGTGCTGTTGGAGTTGGAATACATTCAGATTATATGTGTTTCTATAAACTCGTATATAAGGTGGAAGGGACATCGACGCACATCTGAATACCATGAGTTTAGTACATGATTCTATACCCCCCTGCGTTGAAATATTCCGTAACTTATTGAATTTTTATAATTAATTTAAAATTAAAAAATCATTATTTCATTTATTTCGGATAGCGCGCGATAACATTCACCGCGGAGCATTATAATCGCGTTTTTAGCAATACACTGCGTGCTCAAAAATGTAAATATCTGTAATAATCGATCATTTTCTACATGAATGACCTAGGTCATTTTATTTTTGACCTTGAGTGAAAGCTTGTCACGTCGTTTGTGCTTCGATGTCCCTTCCACCTTGTATGTATGTACCTAGTTATTAACACTGTCTCATTTTACAGACACAAGACACTTATTAACATACGAATTTTTTTTTGTTACAAGTAATGTTAGTATTTTTATGGTGTGTCAAATAAAAGTTTCTCGTATAGATCCTATGTGTGTATTTCAACTCTCGCTCCTGCAGTTGGTAGGGGCTCTAAATGTCGGCAACACGTCACTCATAATCATCAATATTTATGACTAGCTTTCCGCCAGCGGTCTTATAAATTATAATTTCTAATTCCTCAGGAAAACTGTAGCTTTCTAATGGTGAAAGAATTTTTAAAATCGGTCCAGTAATTTCTTAGTTTACTCAGATTACAAAAATACAATATTACAAATAAGACGATGTCTGTGGTCTAGTGCTTCGAGTACCGGACTGCTGATCACGAGGTCGTGGGTTCGATTCCCACAGGACACAAACATTTATTGTGATGAACTGCAGTGTTTGTGTTTGTCTTTTGTATTTAGAAAAAAAAGTATATAAGTATTATATCCATTTTCTAGTACCCATAGTACAAGCTCTACTTAGTTTGGGACTAGATGGTGTTGTGTAAAAATGTCTCAGGATTTAAAAAAAACCCATAGTCAGCATCCAATTTCTCCGCCACTCCTTCAATCAAGCCCTTAGATTTTCAATTAAAATCCCCAACATTTGCAGCAGTATCTCAGCAATTACAAAAGCCATCAATCGGTACGTCTACCTCAATGCTACGTTACAATTAGTGGTAACAAAACAGTTTTTAAGTCATCGCCGTCCATCAAGACGGCATCATCTCCCCGCTTGTGGGGATGAGCGTACACCTGTACCGAATTAATTGCCCCGTCGAGTCCAGCTAATTATAAATGGGAGTGATATATTATATGCTTAACAAATTCGGCAATTTCGCTTCTGTGGACCGTTTAGTTTGCGAGTTAACTTGACAGGTGAATGTATATTGGTTGTCAAATGCAATGGCATTTTAGATTATTAAATTAGGGCCCTGTTATTTTGGCATATAGAGAATACCATGTCGTAATTAATTGTGTAATTGTCGTAATATAGTGATGTAATACACTTGCATTACATTACATCATATGTCAAAGGAACAAATGTTGTAAAAATGTCATCAACTTGTCAGCAAATAAACAGGCTGAATAGAAAAACGAATGTTACTATCACCTGGAGGGTTAGTCTTTTTTTAAATTAATCATTAAAAAAAGCGTTTTATTAACTAGTTAGCCGCGCCTTATGTAGGGACGGGGGTGAGGCCGCCGAACTATACTTAGATGTATAAACGCAGGCCAAAGAAGTTAAACTGGGTTTAGTTGTGGTCAACATAATATAGGGCATCACTAAGACGGCGGTTTTGCGGTCGAAAGTCTATCATACTTTCACTGTTACAACAGATGCTGTTGCTGACATCTTGTAATTGTTTACTTTGTAACGTTATGTTATACTATCTTGACCTGTTTTAGTTGTCCATCGTAATGTTGGGCTGAGTTTTCATTACATATGAGTATTATAAGTCCACGTGGAACTAGTTGGCCGCGCCTTAGGTAGGGACGGGGGTGAGGCGGCGGGTTACTGTGAACAAGAACAAGCGCAACCCCCGCAACTCCGTCCCGCCGCTTACATACCTAAGGCGCGGCCAACTAGTTCCGCGCGGAATATAGCTTTTTCTATTGCCTATAGCCAGCGGTTTCGCCTACGTGTTTTGGTTGTTTCTTATAAATTAGCCTATGTTTTTCGGTAAAGATGTAGCTTTCTAAGTTTTTGAGTTAAACCGTAACAAACAAACAAATCTTTCCTCTTTATAATATTAAGATACCGGGCACAAACCCAAACAACGTGCCGCTACTGAGAATTATAAAATACATAAAAATCTGCTCGACCTGGGAATCGAACCCGGAGCCTCGAGCGTATCAGTCGCTCTTAGCTTTCGAGGCAGTTCATAATATATGGACTAAGTTGATCCAAAACTGATTGCTCCTTATAGACAGAAACTTTCCAATGATCAGAAATCAAAATAGTTTTATTTTCACATAGACCTTTTACAGGCACTTATGAAATGTCGAAACTAGGTGCACGGTTCCAAATTAGGCGTTTCCTATGGAGAAGAACCGGCAACAAACTCCATGGTTACTCTTTCCACAAATACTTTTTCCGCAAAGTCCGAATTTCTATCGAAATACACACCATATCTTTTCTAAAACTCGTTAACAGGCGTACTCGCTTAAAAATAATTTCAAACAATCTTTCGTTTCATAATACTGTTATTTGAGTTGTTCCGTTTTAATTGTGGCTAAAATATCAAGTTTTAGGGCCGAATAAACTGCGGAACCAACCTGTAATCGTAGGGTTTCCTTCATATTTGTATATTGTAACTTATTTTGAGTTTACATACATACATAGCTTCACGCCTGTTTCCCATAGGGGTAGGCAAAGACTATAGATTTCCACTTGCTACGATCCAGGCACACCACTTTCGCTTCGTCTGTGTTCATTAACCTCTCCATGGATGCTCGTCGGTTAAGGGTGCTCTTAACCTTGTCTTTTTTAAGTTTATCTTACTTATTTTTTAATTAATGTAATTTTACTAATGTTGTGTTTTCCTTGGGTTACATATGGCTTCAATAGAACTTGGCGATCATATTTATTTTATTTGTTTTTGACAATCGCGAAATTTTAAATCATTTGAATTATTATTTACAATTTTTCGCGGTATATTCATAGTATTCTAAATCAAACTCGATACTTTTTAGCCTCCACGATCAAAAATAATAATACAACCTTTTTGTTGCTAAGCAGTGCTACCAACTGAATAAAAATATGAATTTAACAGGTTGGCACTAAGCCAGGACGCCTCTAGAGAGATAACAAGACTTAATTTTGGACATAAGTACCTCGTAAACGTTTTACTTAGGTACACTAGCTATGAGAGGTAATTCATTAATACTCGGTGTTGAAGCCTTGGAGTTCGAAATTCAAATGGCCGGCGTTTGGCGTGGCTAGTGTTGTAATAGGTGTCTAGGGGATTGAAGCAAGATATGCTGCAACTATAGTGCTAAAATAAACATAACTGCAAATACCAATTTGTATGGGGTTATATAATGTAGTAAATGATTCGTTGCGACAAGATCAGCCTCCATTTTAATATAACAGAAAATTGTAACTAGTTATTGTCTGATTACTTATAATAGGCACTAAAACTAATGCAATTTTTTTTAGTTAATCCTCAGTAGCAGGCAGCTGCTCAGACGTTGGATTTGAGTCCGGTTAATGGTAACAAGCTCACCCCCTATATAATTATGGGTGTATATTTGTACATCTCTGCCTAACCCTTCGGGGAATACAGGCGTGATTGTATGTTATGCGTTATATTATAGTTACAAAGCAAGCGGCATATAACAAGTTCTTTTAAGAATTTGTTAAAGGCTTGTTTTTGTTCAGCACTAAGCAGTGCGCGTTCACTTCATAATTATCCGAAATATGTAGTACATAATTATCTTCACTTATAATTCTCGAATTAAAATCCGCTACCTGACTTCGTATTTGAAAACCTTCTACTCCTAAGTACTTCCGACGAGTTACTTCCATCGGGATTCTTTGTTAATTTAATATAGATCCTAATAATAATGAGCAACCATGAAAACGGAACGAGGCTTTTAATATTCAGGAGGATTTTGCGCAGGAAAAAATTGCCGGTTCAGTGCCCTTCTTATTTGTCTCCGTTATATCTGTTTTTGCAAAGCGGCTTTCGGAAAAGCCGCGGCCGAAAAACGAAGACAACGTCTAAAGGATCCCCTTTTTGTAAATCATTAATATAAACAATATTATTTTAAATCGAGCGCTCGGAAGATCCGTTTAGAATTACATGGATCCATAGCTTCTTTGTAGAATCAATTGGCTGTACCGGTTTTGATATTTGGTTTTGTTATTTTCAGTATCAACCCATTAGCAGCTTAGCTTTGCCCCTGGCGTTGCTGATGTCCATGGGCGGTGGTTACCACTTACCATCAGGTGGGTCACCTGCTCGTCTGCCACTGTAGGCAATAAAAAAAAAACGTCCCACCGCTGGGTACGGGTCTACTCTCAGTATGAGAGTAGACCAGTCCAGTCCACGCTGTTCTAATGCGGATTGGCAGACTTCACGCGCCGTTGAAATAAATTCAAGCATGCAGGTTTCCTCATGATGTATTTCTTGAAAGAAAACATCGTTAAACCTGTAGCCCAACCCTTCATTTCTGAGAGGAAAACTTTGCCCAGTAGTGGATCATATGGGTTGATGATGGTATGTTCATTCTATTAATCGCGTAGACTCCAGTAACCTAACTAAATCTCAACCCATATTTTTGCACACTTTAAACCTATGTCACATTAACAACATCTGACATGTGATCTAATTGATAACACGGGTAAAGCTTGTGTCGCGACGTCGTCTATCGACCTAACCCGTAAACTGCTGAAAATAGAGTCCTAATGACCGTTAAATGTCAAAGGTTACATTCCATTTACCAGATGTTTTGGTAGACAGATTGTCAATTTTATAAATAAAGTAGATGTAGAAATAGAACTACTTTTTAATGATTGGAGGTATTGCGTTATACACGGTGGCGATTTGATTTCTTGCATATTTCTAGCAGGTGGAAAAGAAAAAAAACTTAGTCGGCTAAAGCGTCCGGTGTACTGTACATCAACCATCAATTCTATCGAATTGCTTTCTATGTTTTTTACGCATCAAAACGCTGTAATCTCATAGCGGACTTTAGTTCCTTATGTACCCGCTAGAAGCGCTGCGCGGGTTTTCCATACAAATATTCTACGACGTCGTTAGCGAATTTAGTGAGAAAAACTCATGGTCGAGGCGCTGAACCTGAGGGATGCAGGTTCTAACCCTGCCTGAGATCGTATTTTTCTTCCACCAAAAAAGTTTAGGTATATCTTGTCAAAGATTTTAATGCATAACCTAACCTAACCTAAATTAAAAATTTTGAAAACCCCGACACGAAATGAAATTTGCCATTTTGTGGTGGCGGCCATCTTGGATTTGAAATTTGTCATAGTGTATAGTATTCTCCTTGTTGAACCCTTTCATTTGATACCCATATTGAGGAAGTTGTGAAAAAAAATGCAATTCACTATTTTGTGAACACCCCGTCGTTTTTGCGTCGGGGGTTAAAAATACAATAAAAAAACTATATTTAGTTTGATTATAAACTTGTTGTAACAGTACCCTGTATATGTGATCTTATTGATAAGACAGCTTAAGCCTCGCCTCCCTACTTCGCTCGCGTATTCTTAAGTTGTCAGCGAGAGATATCTCATTTCGGACACATTAAACGCCTTCTTCGCTTCTTTCTTTCGTCAAGCGTGTTAACAATCTGTGATTGTTTCTTTTGTTTTTGTTCAAAAGAAAATCTTTGTCAACTGTAAGTCTGGTATACACTTTGAGCCATTGTTTTTTATAACTAAACTAAGAATTTGTTTTTCAAATTTTTTTTTCACAAGGATTTTTTCTTTAAGGTTTGTAACAGGTTCTCAACCTTTTTCAGCTACCGCATACTTTGGAAGTCTTTTTATGTTTTTATCTGGGGTACCATATTGTTATTCAAAATGTTTGTGCTTCACAAAGATTTTGTACTCTATTGTGTTTACAACAGAGGTGAACCATTACGGCTGTATTCACCGGAGGGTTAGGCAGAGGTGGACGGCCACAGTTCGTCGGGTATATAGGTCCCATGTAATAAGGGGCGAGCCTATTGCTATCAACCGGGCACAAATCCTAATCGGAGCTGCTATTAAGAATTTTATAGGAAAACCCAAAAACACTACCCGGAAATTGAACCCAGGACCTCGCGCGTAACATGCGCCCTGACGACCACTAGGCTAACGAAGCAGTTAATGTTTATGTAATACCAAATTTCCATAAATTTAAACACCTACCGGCAGCGGTCTTAAACGATGAAGCAACAAAACCGACTGATTCATTCATGACTAAAATCACATTCGTATCAAAAGAAAAACAACATTCCAAATTCGAAAATACAAAATCGAGCTCTTTGTGACGCAAGGCAACAAAGCAGTTAATTGATACAGCGTAGCGTCGCGGACCGTCGCGGCATCGTGACCGCCGCCGCCCCGGCAGTGCTACGACGCTCGTCGCGTAGTCCGCTCGCGCGTAGCCACAGCTACGCCGTAGCCGCGAGCGTAGTGCCATAGTGTAGTGAAACGTGTACATACATGTAATTTTTTTTATGTTTTTTATGTGTTGTGTATGTGTTTTCGAATTGGAATGCGCACAGTGGTAGATTTTTTTTCAGCGGGATCAAACTCTTTTGGATGAAGGGATTTTTTGTGTGTCAGTATGTCTAGTTAAATAGTTTGAGTAGTTAATAGCAAGTCTAGATGCGAAAAATTTTTTTTATACCCTATCAAGGCATCTATTCATAAATGCTTATTCTTAACAGAAAAATGGATTTATTATACAGTATTTTTACTACAAAATCTAACAATTTCACTCACATTTTCACTCAATAAATTACAATCTACCCTCTTATTCGCAACTGTCAGGTATGATTCGTAATCAATTATTTCGATTTGAGGCAAAAAAATATGATTGGATGTAGCGTACTACCCGTCACCGAGCGATCTGAAATTGACAGAATTAGGTATTTCTCCAGCATTTATAAAAATGTTATTGAGTGATGGCTTTTGTATTTAGTACTACATTTCAAGAAATCTTTTTGAATAATGTACTTTTCATATCGCTTGAAAAAAAAAATTTTTTTTTTTAACTTGTTGATATTATTAAGTTGATGGGTAAGATTTTTTCATTCGAGTTTATTTATTGTGAATATTGTTTCTCTACGGTATTGTCATCTTCTGTTTGTTATATTGATAAGATCTTAGTCATAGGTATTGTTTAGCAAAAACTTCTTTTTTTAAATGAATGTAGGTAAGGTTATAAAGTAATCAGGGGGGCTAGACAAGTTGCATTTTGACATTCGAATCGACAAACAAAATGTATGTAAATGATATTAGTGACAGCTCGATTTGTCGAAAGCTTGTGTCATTTCCATACATTTTGTTTGTCGATTCGAATGTCAAAATGCAACTGGTCTAGCCCCCCTGACTACTAATGATGATGAAATTCTTTAACTGAAACGGTGAAGGGTTAGTAGTTCTTAAAATGACAAATGACTGTTTAGTATTGTTGCATTACTTATTGATGCCCGCGTAGTACTCGTATCCCAAAGACTACCATTTGTCTTATTATGTCCTCAGGATGCAATCTATCTCCTTGCCAAAGGTTTTCGAAATCGGTTCAGCGGCATGAAAAGGTAACGCACAGATAGATAGACTGACAGATTTACTTTTGCATGTCAGGACTAGTTGCAATTTGACACTCGAATCGACAAAGAAAATGGAAATGACACAAGCTTTCGACAAATCGGGCTGTCACTAATGTCATTTCCATACGTTTGTTTCTATTCGTTTGTCGATTCGAATGTCAAATTGCAACTTGTTTAGCCCTTAGCATGGATAACAGTCCGTTAACGTTCGATGCTAAAAACGAGTCTTAGAAACTGTTTCACTATCTAGCAAGTCCCCATAAAATTATTTGGCAGATAACTTCATGTACATTTTGTTCAATTTTTAAATTAATCTGGTGGCTATCCTGAGGTGGTGAAGTATCTTAAAATCCTTTGTGTCTGATGTCTTTCTGGTTTCTTCTTTTAAATCTTATACAGTTTTTCTTAGAAGTATGTATTTGTGTAACTGATAATGTATATAATATATATGTAGATGCATATTATTTTGTTACCTTTATACATCACTTGTCGAGTCTCAGAATTCTATAAGTACTTTTTTCTTAATATTCCCGAACGTTTTACACAGCACCATCTAGCCTAAGCAAAGCTTGTATTATAAGTACTAGACAATGGATATAATACTTCAATACTTTTTTGTTAATACATACTTATAATGTATAAGAAACATCCATAATTCTATAAGTTTTTCTTAATATTCTCGGACGTTTTACACAGCAAAATCTAGTCCCCAAACTAAGCAGAGCTTGTATTATAGGTACTAGACAATGGATATAATACTTAAATACTTTTTTGTTAATACATACTTATAATGTATAAGAAACACCCAGACAAACACAGGCACTTAGGTAGTTGTACATGTTTGTATCAAACATTTATATGAATGATCTGATGTGATGATATAATTTTCTGTTAAGAAGTTGCTGGTCGACAAAATGACTATATGCAATATTAATATAACTGTATTGTCATTGGCTATAAGTTGATATTATCTATATTTACGTTAGTGTGTAGGTATGTAAATCACAAAATCATAATCATAATTAAAGGAACATTTAATAATTAATCACGAATTTGATAGCAATTATTCCTATTATTATTATAATGAGATACCTAGCTATTATTTTTGAGTGGAATCATATCATTTTCACAATTAGAGCCCGCGGAACAGTTATAATTCGACTAATGATTTCACATTTTTAATTGTAGACCTTTTACGTTTCAAAAGCCTTCTAATTAAGATTCGAATATCCTTGAAGTTATAATTTTAAGTAATCTCTCTTCATTATACAGGGTGTTTGGTAGAACGTTGAACATACGAAAATGGTGGTTAGTTGGGGTCATCTGCTACCCACTTGGCCCGAATTATTTGACCTTGGCCGCACTGTTTTTTTTTTAATTTCACAGAAAATTACCAGTTTTTTTTAACTTTAAATTCGAATATCTTTACTTGTGACGGGTAAATGTATTTTTTTACATCTTTTTGTACCTTCAAAAGACTAATATCTTCTTTTCCCATTAAAATCTGTACCAAACAATAATTTTATGAGAGTCTGCTACAATTAGACATTAATACAAAACAACATCCTGCCTGTTTTACTCGTCACAAGTAAAGATATTCGAATTTAAAGTTAAAAAAAACTGGTAATTTTCTGTGAAATAAAAAAAAGTAAAAAAAAAACGGTGCGGCCAAGGTCAAATAATTTGGGCCAAGTGGGTAGCAGATGACCCCAACTAACCACCATTTTCGTATGTTCAACGTTCTACCAAAGACCCTGTATATGTCTCTGGGCTGGTAATGAGTTTTTTAAGATGATGAAAAACAAACTCAGGCAGAGATGTACTAATGTACTATACCCACAGTTTTCTAGTATGTTTAAGTCCCATGTAGGAACGAACCTATTGTCATAAACCGGGTACAAATACAGTTTACGACGACTGTGGTCTAGTGGTTCGAGTACCGGACTGCTGGTCACGAGGTCGTGGGTTCGATTCCCACAAGACACAAACATTTATGTGATGAACCTAGGTGTTTGTGTTTGTCTGGGTGTTTCTTATATATTATAAGTATGTATTTACAAAAAAAAAGTATATAAATATTATATCCATTGTCTAGTACCCATAGTACAAGCTCTGCTTAGTTTGGGACTAGATGGTGCTGTGTAAAAATGTCCCAGGATATTTATTATTATTATGATTTATTCTAAGCTGCTATTAGGAATTTCACAGAGAAATCCAACACCACTGCTCGACCCGGGTGTTGAACCTAAAACTTCTAGCATAGCAGTCGTGATTGGGACCACTAGACGACGACCACAGTTAGGTGTGCATCCATCCCGTTATGGTCATGGTGAATGTTCCTGATCCCATGGCCGTGAGATATAAGTAGAGCAAGTGATGGCGTTTGGTTTTTAATATGCACGAGTCATACTCTGCCGCCTCCCCCAAAAAAAGGGGCGCATTATAAAACTTTTGTCACTCAATAGCAATAAATATAATAGAACATACCATCAAGCCTATATTCCCCGAAGGGGTAGGCAGAGGCGTACTAATTTACACCCACATTTCGCCGGTATGTTGAGATCCCATGTAATAGGGCGCGAGCCTATTGCCATCAACCATTCACAAATCCAGACTCCGAGCTGCAACTGGGAATTTCCCAGAATAATCAAACAACACTGCTCGACCCGGAGATCGAACCCAGCAGGACGTCTAGCTTAGCAGTCGCGCTTGGGTGCATAAGACCAACGAGGCAGTCAGCAATTATATTATTTAAAACCAATTATGGAGTCATGCAATTGGCGAATAATTTACAATAACGTCCAACATTTACCTTAGTACCGTGAATATACATAAGGAATGTCTTCAAATCTTTAAAAAGGTGCGCATAAATAATAGTTTTGTCACTGACTAGCAATTATTATTATTTGAAACCAATTATGAAGTTATGCAATTGGCGAATAATTTACAACAACGTTCAACATTTACCTTAGTACCGTGAAAATACATAAGGAAGGTCTTCAAATCTTTAAAAAGGTGCGCATAAATAATAGTTTTGTCACTGACTAGCAATTATTATTATTTGAAACCAATTATGAAGTTATGCAATTGGCGAATAATTTACAACAACGTTCAACATTTACCTTAGTACCGTGAAAATACATAAGGAATTTCTTCAAATCTTTCCTCTAGCCACCAATAAAGACGTGCGATTTTTCGAAAGAAAATGAGCGAGTGTTAGACGGTCGATACGCTACCGGCACGCGATGCTCTAGTAACTGTAAATCCCAAGAAACACTATACTGCTATGTTTTTACATTGATTTATTTTTATTTTACATTAAACCTGTAACGTGAAGTAAGATATCATAGTTTAATACAAAAGTGGAGGGTACTTTTGATTTCTTAGATAATCAAACATTTATAAGAACTTTATTAATAAAGAGTTATCAATTAAATACTTACTTAAATAACATAATTAAAATATTTACTGTATATACAGTTACCCGCGGTTTTACTCACGGTCATCCATTTTTTTAAATAAACAATATTTCAAAAATTTAAGTACCCCAAGTTACTGCTTATAACGTTAGCTATCTGCGAGTGAAAATCCCTTCAAAACGGTCTAGCCGTTTCAGACCGACAGAGATACAGATAAATAAATGTAAATACCGTGTGTACGTCCCTATGCGTTTAGTGAAAAGCTGTTAATTTGAAATGACAAACAGACACTTCAATTTTATTTATTTGTATAAATGTATACAATATGTTTAGAAAACCCTGTCTGACCCGAGGTATTACTAGGTATCGATATTAGATCACATTTATGTAATACTTTTTAGTTTACAAGTGAGAAAAAATATTCTGAATAAAAGTAAATATTTTTTTATAAAACAAGGAAACTTTGGTTCATAGTTAAAGGGCCAATCGACACAGGTGCCAAATATACCACGGCAGGTGATAGTGTTGTCACATTTAAGAAAATTGCTAATTTTTGGGTTATTTCGGTAATTTTTGCACAAAAATAGTGCATTTGAAACTTCATTAACAGCCTTAATTTTATGAATATTTTATTTTATCTGGTACTGTGATTGGTATGCCTATATAACCCTTTCGGATCGGACAGGGTTTTCTTAACACATTGTAGATTGTATGTATTGTGCAGATACTGTGTCTTACCCACTCCAGTTGGAAAGCAATATGGTTGCGTGTGGCTTTACGTTCCAGTTGAGGGGTTGCGTGTCGCGCCGTGTTATCACGCCTCGCGGCCCCATCCCGATAACCGCCGATAAAATTACCTGAATTATATTATCATCAGTATTTGATGTGTTCTGATCGCTGGTAAGAATGTGGTTATTTCGACGTAATCGTTGAGAAATAGGCCTTGTATGCTTGTGACGACGTCTGTGGTCCTGTGGTTCGAGTACCGGACTGCTGATCACGAGGTCGTGGGTTCGATTCCCACAGGACACAAACTTTTATGAATTTAAGTGTTTGTTTGTCTGGGTGTTTCCTATGTATTATACAGGGTTACTTGTATTTCGACGTATATCCGCCAGGAGCTGATTGGGGGCCAAAATGCAACAAATTGAACACCACCTATGTATAGCCGAAATTCAATAGTTTTCGAGATATTTGAATTTAGGGGATTTTCGTTCTTTACCCAAAATTTGACACTTTTTGCCTATACTTTTTTTTAAAAAAAAAACCGAAAATATGAAAACATTTAAAAATATAAAAAATAAGTGCCGTATCTAGGAGTACCGCTTTCTGTATCAAGCTCTTGATCCAGCCACTCAACGAGAGCCTCCTTAGATGTTGGTCGAGACTCTTGGTTATTAAGCCATTGGCAGACACAACTGTTATTATTATTATTATTTATCACATGCAAGTCAAACGATATCCTTTCCACTTTTCTGTCATTGGCGCCACTTTTCGACTTTGTTCCTTTGCTATTCCACATGGATGTTATATATGTAACCCTTGTTAAGGATATTTATTATCAGTATGACAGTCTTATAGCATTAGCATAGCCTATTTGTTTAACAACCCTGTCCGAAACAGTCCTAAGCAAACATATGGATATGCTTGTTACCTGTGTAGTGCTAAAAATGTTATCCTTCAGTTTAGAACATGTTTCGTTTCCTATGTAAATAAAACTTTGAAACGTTTTAGTGCTGTGTTGGTTCCTGGTAGAATTAGAAATAATTTGGTTATTTTTTTAAAGCTTTGTGGCTAGGCTTGGCCTTTTGGTTACGCTGATCAATCAGTGTTCAAGTTTAAGTTGTACTTGCCGCGGTTGAAATATGGATGGGTGACCATTTTTGATATATCAAGACCCCTTTGTGCCTTAAAGGGCATTTACAGGCATACAAAACGTATGACAATCGTTGTTGGGGTTATCAATTTTTTTTTAGAATATTTACTCTGAGTTCTCAAGCATAACTTAATTATCCTGACTACAAATAAGGTAATGAGCAGTTAACATTTTTAAAGTTTTCTTTTAATCTGTATACGGAAAAGGAAATTAACATTTTCCTTCCTTCGTCGAACTTACCTATGAGATAGAACCTATTAGAATTTCATCGTCGCTGTCTAAATATAAACGACCCCAATCTACTTTCTGTATAAATCTATTTTTCTTCCAGATATTTGCACAAAGAAGCCTTCATCGTTCATAAAACAAAAATGAAAAGCGATAGGCGGCTGTACGGGCAACATTTTTATTATTAACCATTTTCGCAGATCAATAACCGTTCTCGAAAACGCCCTTTACACATTATCGGCTGCCTTCTTTTTCTCTGCAAATCAATGACATTATCATTTCCCATTTAAAAAATGGAGCTGAAATGGGAAGTTGAAGGGAAATTACTCAATTCGCCAAGATCTTTTACAGTTCATTAATCCCCCAGATTGGGCCGTAGCGCGTCCAAACTCCTGCCCTTCGGCGGGGGACGGACTTGGCGCTATTTTTAAGTCCGCCAAAAGTTTGCCGAAGTTGTTCCTAGATTCTGTTCCAAACTACTTGGCTGACTTTCTGAGGACTTGGAGCGCTGCTTGCGAATAAACGGGCCTTACCCCAGATTATATGTTTTTAGGTTTATATTTAGTTTCTTTAACACTGGAAGTATTACTTGAAATCCTTTATAATTCTTTAGAAACGTAGTTATAAAAATGTTGCTACTGTTTCTGCACAAAAATTTTTTTTTGGATGTAAATTCATTTTTTGTCACATTTGGTAACATTTATAAATGATTGATTGGCACGTAGAGTTTTTTTCTACTCAATGCAGCCCTGTATCGTTTAGGTACCTACAGTTTGTGAGAACCAATCGAAAAATGTAATAATAACGAAGCAATAATTTAAATCGCAATTTAATTTCGCGTGTGATCGCTCACGGAATTTCTGGGTAAGATTACGTGATTAATATTTTTTAATAACTTGTTACAATCTAAAATGCACTGATGATAGGAACGAGGCATAAAAAATGCAAAAATTGTAAAAGGGAATGAAGTTTTATGGGGCGTTAATTTCCCCTCCTACTTACTTTTAAAATTCGGATCTTTACTTATTAATCTACTAACTTTTTTACGAAGTTTCTTTTAAATATTCTTTCTGAAACGATGCTATGATTTCTTTTTTTAACACGGGTGTGTTTATGGGTTTTTTTACTGGACCCAGAACCAAGACAAAATACATTTTTTTTTTAATTAATACAAAACTTGTTTTGTTTGTACTGGTCGTGCTAATAAATTTTCCAGGAAAACAAAGCAATATAAACACATCTTTAATCATAGTAGATCGACTATGACCACAGATGACGTAATACAATATCTATATGTATATTGTATAACTAAGGATTTATTCGCCAAGTGCTCGTGAGGAGTACGTAAAAATTGTCTTGTTAGTAACAGCCGTTATTCAGATGTTGGCCCGCATTGAAAGGTACCGTAGGGTTGTTACTTAAAAATAACGAATTGTTTTGTGCTTCATTTTTATAACTAAGTATTTATTGTTTTAAGTACTGATGTATCTGTTGTTGTAGATGGATTGCCACATGAAGCTGGAATCTGCTGTTTGAATCCTTTACGATAAAATTTGGCTTCATAAATTTCAGGCTTTTAACCCGAGTATCGAAAAATAGTAAATCCCTGAATTGTAATGTTTGGTTTTGTTTCATAAAATATTAAATACATTATGTTATACCCACACGATGCCAAATCTGGCATAAATTATCATGCGCTGATTGATTCCTTAAATCATCACAATAAAAACAAAATATAATTTAGTAAAAATCGTCAAATCGACAGCCCTATAAAATTTACGAAGAAAGTACGAATCTTGAATTATTGATTAGCATGTGACATTGAAGATACGGAGAGTACTTATTGGTCGGGAAGTGTATTCTCAAGGGACCCATCTGAGCTTCGTTTTAAAAGGAAAAATCATTTGGATTGCTGTTTGCGTAATGAAAATATGGATCTTACTATTTTTGTAATCAGAATATTATGGGAAAATATTTCCACAAAAATTAAAAAAGGTTTTTGTAAAAAAAGTTGTTATGGCAATAGAGGAATAAAAAAGTATTTATAAATATTAGCATTACTTTTTAATCTAGATCGGCATTTCAAAAACACGATACGGCTTTAGCAATTGTACAATATTAAACACATTTCTCAGTATTCATATATTTCTTTGAAAACAATTGAACAAGTATATTTTTTCGGTTTGAACGTTAAAAAAAATTGTCGCTCATAAACTTTTAAGGTGTCCATTATAAAAATTGAAAACACAGTAACAACCAGTATAAATCTTGCTCGAACCCCGTGTCGCGAAACGTAGAAATTTTTCTCAGAATTTAGACTAAATCGAACATGAAACTCGAATTGAAAACAGTCGACTTTGGCTCGTTATAGAGCCGACTACACCATTTATCTTCATTCGGTCTTTCAATGGAATTGCCGGCAACGTTGCCGGCTACGTTGCCGGCGACGTTGCCCGCAACTCAAACGGTAGAACTACTTATTATTTTGAACGGTACAGCTTAACGATTTCGGGACCGCCGTGCACCTGTCCCGGTGCGGTGCCAGAACTTCAACTGCCTTTGAAATCATTCTTTTTTAAATATATTTAAACTGCACCGAACTTGTGAGTTATGTGGTTATTGTGTTCGAAAGACTGGCTCATTGGTCGAGCGATGGAACTATTTTTTATTTTAAAAAAAGCATTGTGAAAGAGACTTAGGTAAGATTTAGATCTGTATCCGCCGATTTGGCGATTTTTTCTTTTAAAATGTTTAAAACTTTAGAAATGCTTGTTTAATTACAATAAAAACCTTCCTATGTTCAGTTTTGAGTTCAGTAAACTACTAAAACCGACGCGGTCCCGGTTGTCATATAATATTACTAGCTTTCCGCCAGCGGCTTTGCCCGCATGGTCTTATATTTTTGCAACATTTTATATTACTACTCCACTCCTATCAGTCGTAGCGTGATGATATATAGCCTATAAATAGCCTCCCCCGATAAATGGGCTAACTAATACTGAAAGAATTTTTCAAATCAGTCCAGTAGTTTCGGAGCCTATTCAATACAAACAAACAATCAAATTTTTCCTCTTTATAATATTAATTAATATAGATTGAATACCTATGGCAATATTGTTAGTGGTGGCCAGAAGCCAAAAAGCCTTAGCCTTCATCAGTTTATCCTTTGAATATAAGCTAAAAATGGACTTACCTAACAGCAGTAGAAACCGTCTCGACTCAATTCGGAAAGGGCAGGATGATGATCAGTTTTGAATAATTATATCAAATTCATATATGGGTTATTATTTCTGGTAGGTATCTATATCAGTTCAACATAGTTCAGTGCGCATAATACGCTCGAATAGATAGCACCTGACAAATATGTTTTGATTAACATAACTTTAACATTCCCCGATTATACAGATATATTGCGGAATATTAATTGTGTACATATTCATACTATTACGCCTGTATTCACAGAATGGTATGGCAGAGGTGTAGGTAGGTACTGATGTACATACACAGTATCCTTAAGTCACAGGTAACTAGGGGTGAGCCTATTGCCATTATTACAGACGACGTCTGTGGTCTAGTGCTTCGAGTACTTGATCACGAGGTCGTGGGTCCGATTCCCACAGGACACAAATATTTATATGATAAATTTAAGTGTTTGTGTTTGTCTGGGTGTTTCTTATACAAGGAAGGGACATCGGCACACAAACGTCGTGACAAGGTTTTATTCAAGTTCAAAAATAGACCTAGGTCATTCATGTAGAAAAACAACGGTTATTACAGATACTGACATTTTTGAGCGCGCAGTGTATTGCTAAAAACGCGATTATAACGCTCTGCGGTGAATGTTATCGCGCGCACAATCCGAAATAAATGAAATAATGTTTTTTTTATTATAAATCTAATTTATGGACTAGATGGTGCTGTGTAAAATGTCCCAAATATTTATTGTATTATTTATTATTGTATATCAAAAAGTGGTTTAGAGGATCTGAAAATAATGCTATGAAGGATTAAGGCATAAGTGCATTTGGTTTTAGTAAATAGTCGAGTTTCGGTTTGGCAAGCGATGCGGTTGTGTCGCCGCCAAATACTGTCGCATATAACGGCAAAGTGTTTCGAAATCGGCAAGGTGCTCGTGTAGGTTGGCAGGCGATCCCTGGAGTTGAAACTCTTTATAGGATATGCGTTTGATGTTTAAAATATATTAAAACTATGATGAGATATTAGGGATATTGGTTTTGATGTAATTAGGATAGATAGAGGGTTTTTGACGTGGGGGAATTCTGATACTGAGTTGGAACTATTTGAAATTAAAAGTACTAGTATTACTGGTACTAAAAATATAAAAACAAGCTCTATGTTATATCAGAAATTAAGGTATTTACTAGAATGTTAGAGAATATCTTTCAAGCGGGTCAAGCTATCTCATATCTAACTCGCGCAATTTTTATCAAAATCGGTTGAGCCGTTGAGTAGTTACGAGCGGGTGTATAAACGGACATATATACAGGTCAAACACATAACCCTCTTTCGGCAGTCGACTAAAAAAGGAAGGGCGCATTAACAGTAGAAGATCTCTCTTTATTTACCTCATTTTTTTAGCGTTATTTCGATGTAAATTAGGTTTTCTTTCCTTCTTAATTCAAACCCCAATACCAACATGTAGTAATTACTACACTGTTCTCACTGTAATCCCGAAGAGTATTGCAATTTACACTGTTAGGCATCGCATCAACAGTTGTGTTAATTAGTCGGATACCACAGTGTAGACACATTCGGGCAGCTATCTGATAGTCCCGTAGGACGCGGCCATAATTACGATAATGCAGCGGAGACAATAGTATGACATTATGTGCCTGTGAAAAATGTAGGACGCACCGGCTTTTGTTCCCTTTGTGGGGTTGGACGAGAGATAAGCGATCGGATGCATTGATAACAAAGTATACGAGGTATTCAGACCATACTTTTAAATATGGGGACGGTTCAAGTATTTTTTATTATATGTGGCTATGAAATGCGATAGGCAGAGTTAACGTTATAAAAGTGATTTAGACGATTACGTAAGTGAATTTGTGAATTTTGACGGCGTCTGTGGTCTAGTGGTTCGAGTACCGGACTGCTGATCAACTGCTGCTGCTGCTGGTGCTCTGTAAAACTGTCCCAGGATATTTATGGAAACTGTTTCAACGAATGTTACATAAAATTATGATTCATTATTTCTTTTTGTGTAGCGGTTCAGGTTAGACAAGTTGCAATTTGACATTCGCATCGACAAACGAATAGAAACAAAATGTATGGAAATGATATCAGTGACAGCCCGATTTGTCGCAAGATTGTGTCATTTCCAAAGATTTTGTTGACTAAGTACCTAATTTTTGTAATTGTCTAGGTGTTTAATTAGTCACCTCGCTACTTCTACGAATTCAATTGCTACCCAAGACAAATATTAGTTTTTTCTTTAAATATGGATGCACCTACTTTATTTATTAATAGTCGTATAGTCTAAACTTATTTTTCAAAACAAAATACTTGTAGGTAGTACTTATACTCTATAAATTATTTTACGGCTGTCAACTCAATATGTACATTGAAAATTTATATCTACGTATGATTGAAGACACAGACTCTTGACAAAATAGTACCCGTCCTTAAAAACTGATGGTTATTATAATTACATTAGGCGTCGACCTCATACTGGGCGGAATGATTGATGAACCAACGGTTAATCATACTCTTGGTGACACGATTTAAAAGAACCAAACTTCATTATTAAAAAAAGCTTTTACTAAATCAGTTTCAAAAAGTTAACACACTGCGAAAATCTGTGTATTCTAGTTTCTTACTGCATTTTTTAAAATTTATTTATCGTTTTTACAAATATTTTTTACAGAATCTATACTAATATTATAAAGAGGAAAGATTTGTTTGTTTGTTTTTTGTAATGAATAGGCTCCGAAACTACTGGACCGATTTCAAAAATTCTTTCACCTTTGGAAAGCTACATTATCCCCGAGTAACATAGGCTATATATCATCACGCTACAACTAAATGGAGCGGAGTAGTAATGAAAAATGATGCAAAAACGGGGGAAAAAATTATAAGACCACGCGGGCGAAGCCGCTGGCGGGAAGCTAGTTACTTATATAATAATAGCAACTAAAAACCAATATGGTTTAATCCTGTGCTATCATGAGTCTGTATAACATAAGATAAAATATAAAGATCATAAACTAAATGGAACTTAAAAAATCTTTTTGTATTGCGGGTGAAATTGCTGTTGGAAAGCTACTCTTTACTATTATGAAATCTCGAAGAGTTGGTCTTCTGGATACAATAACGTCGTAATCTGTGTAATATACCGTGTTACCTACCTAAATAACTTGACTTAATAATACGTGAAATGTACACGATTACCTGAAATAACTCTCGGCACCATAAAGTATTTGCAAAATTCGTGAATTAAATTAGGGATCCATTTCAGGTGCTTAAGTTCTTGGATACTTTCTATATGCTGAGTTTATTTATCGTGGTAACAATTAAAAACATTTTTGTATTGCGGGTGAAATTGCTGTTGGAAAGCTACTCTTTACTATTATGAAATCTCGAAGAGTTGGTCTTCTGGATACAATATCGTCGTAATCTGTGTAATATACCGTGTTACCTAAATAACTTGACTTAATAATACGTGAAATGTACACGATTACCTTAAATAACTCTCGGCACCATAAAGTATTTGCAAAATTCGTAAATTAAATTAGGGATCCATTTCAAATTCAAATTCAAATTCAAAATATTTTATTTCAATTAGACCATATAAATAGGTACTTTTGAAACGTTAAACTAGTTGCACGGTTCCAAAAAAAGTGGGTCTTATGGAGAAGAGCCGGCAAGAAACTCCATAGATACTCTTTTTAAAAAATATATGTGTGGTAACAGTAACAACAGTTTCAGGTGCTTAAGTTCTTGGATACTTTCTATATGCTGAGTTTATTTATCGTGGTAACAAAATTTTGTTCCACTGGTACTCGAAATCTATAAAAAACTAAACAAACTTTGTGAAGAAGCAACAATGTTCTTTTATAAATAATAATAATAACGAAAAATAAACAAAGAAAGAATTATTATAAGTGCGAGACGCACAAGATTCTTACGTCTTGGTTTTATGTCCAATTAATGCATTTTCCATACTAAGATAATAACAAATTATTTAATGAAGGAAAATATCGACTGGTGGGCAGGATTCGAATCTGCGTCTTCTGGTTAAATACACCAGACGCTATGACTCCTAAGCCACCGCGAGTCCCCAACCGCCAGGTCGAAATTATTTGCGTCCATTCTACGTCTATGTCTTCCTTGTGTTTTTCTTTTGAAGCTGTGTCTTTTACCTATATTAATTACAAAATTCAACCCTCCTTTCTAACCAGTAGGCTAGTGGCTAGCTATTTTAGCTAATATAAATTATAATGTCATCTTAAACAAAACCTAACTCTCTTATTCTGAGAGGAGACCAGTACCCATCCGTGGAAGAGTAATAATTAATCGATGAAGATGATGAAACCTCCTTACAAGTCATCCAAAACCGTGAACTGTTAAAATAACATTTATTCTAACAATTTCGCTTCCGAATCTCTACAAACACATTTAGACGACACGACAGCAGTTACAAATGGCACTATTTCACAATTCTGTACAAAGGCTTCAGTGAAATCCACCACAATCGCTAACACTGTTGCCTTACCTTAGAGGTTACCTTTTGTCCCGTCCTTTGTCGGTTACGGATGATTGCGTGACTCTGCTACAAATGTGTGGAGTTTATACCCCGTTTGTTGGGCTAAAAGCGTCCCCCGGCATTTGATTGACACAGATATTTGATCGTGAGCACGAGTAAGGGGATCCGAATTAGCAGTTAGGTCTTGCCTGGTTTCGTTGATGAAGCTGTTATTTGCTTATAAGTCTGTTTGAGTGTTCGGTGTTAGTTCCCCGATAGTTTACGGCTTTTATTGTGAACCTTACCAATTACACAAGCTCCCAACTGGAAATTTGACATTATACCTACCTAATATCTGGGGGGCTAGACAAGTTGCATTTTGACATTCGGATCGACAAGCAAAATGTATGTAAATGACATTAGTGACAGCCCGATTTGTCGAAAGCTTATGTCATTTCCATACATTTTGTTTCTCAATTCGAATGTCAAAATGCAACTTGTCTAGCCCCCCTGTAACGTCATTTTTATTTCTGAGTTACTAGTTCTGACTGCGCGTGTAGTGGTTGGGAACCTTGTCACATTGCGCTGAGTGTCTTGTATTCGATTCCCATCGTGCAATTAAAAAAAACATACAGGTGTTTATATTAATTAATGCAATGCTTAAAGGGCATTGCACCCTTCTCTATCGGTATATTATCTTCATATGTAAGACCATTTAGAACATATTTAAGCGAAACTTGTCTTAAACGAAGGTTCAATATTTCTTATTTTGTAAATGTATTAAACCTTTTATAAAAAAATTGATTAGTAAGATATCGATATCTTGGACTTTAAAGTATCGATATCTTACGAATCTAGTTTTGACCATCGATTATTATATATAATAAAAACTTCGTTTAAAACAAGAGGGGTTGTCCTTCAAGCTTTCTACCCATCTAGCACAACCTATATACGCATATTGTTTGCTCATACCTCTCATAGTCACCCTTTAAATCATTCCTTTAGTACATAGATCTCAAAGTAAAAAGCACCCTACCAAAAGCTCTTGATCCAACCTCTAAACAAATCCTCGAACCCTCTTATTTTCCTCAACCGTTCCACATAATGTTGTACACCAAACCGATTAGTCAGTCGACTAACAAGAAAGAATACACTACGGGATCGCAATCGGAACCCGGTATCTATGTAGTTATCGCCAATTAAGTGGAGAAAGTGGTTCTTACACCGCGAGCCGCGCCTTAACGGACAGATTAGATAGACACGGCTGAAAGTACACCGGTTAAGTATTTGTATTTAGAATGCTTTCTTTTTCTTTTTTTTGTTGGGTGCCTGTAGGCGAAATTTTGTGGTTTAATTCTTGTCAATTGCTACGTTCGTCTTGGGTTTCTCAGGGGGAATCGAATCGACAAACGAAATGTATGGAAATGACATAAGCTTTTGACTTTGACAAATCAGGCTGTCACTAATGTCATTTCCACACATTTTGTTTGTCGATTCGAATGTCAAAATGCAACTTGTCGAGCCCCCCAGGTTGAGGTAAGTGTTTATTGTTTTTTATTAAATTATACGTAGCAGCTCGGAGTTTGATTAATGGCAATAAGCTGGAAACCCTGTCTACTGCCTTCTAAGATAAATATAAAGGGAATGATAGTTACGTAATAGGTAATAATTATAGAAAAAAAAAACAACGTTCGATACAAACTTGTCCGAGAAGTTGCATTCCATGTCAAGAGCTAGATGCACATGTTATATGGTACACCTAATTACTAGTGTAACCTGGCCTCGCATTATGTATGCTTTCTACACAATGGGAGGTCAGCTTATACTGGCAATATCATTCTCCTAGCCTTTTCCCAACCATGCTGGGGTCTTAACTTAGCCACGAGCCCCTCCTTATACTGGCAATATATAGCTTGATAAAGGCGTGCGTACCTAATCCGATTTTTTGTAATCAACGCTGTTCTCTACACTGCAGGTCAAAGCAAGCCTGTAGTTGAATAAATCAGCGTGTTCTCTGCGCGCTCTCATTCGTATGGCGGTCAAAGCGTTGTGCTATATATTCGGGACTTCCATTGATCTAACTGTTACCGTTCCAATGGGTTTGACGAGGATGACGTCACAGCCGCACGTCAAGCGCATGATTTTCAAAATTGGAATGTTTTTGGGCTTAGATTTTTTTTTGGTAGAATTCTGATTCAGGTCAAACTGGATGAAAATTGACAGAGTAGTGTGATAAAATGTGTGCGGTTGGCAGCCCCGTCAGAAACGTTGTTTTTTAAATATAATTTTATTTTCATTGGTTGTAATGTTAACAATGCTAACGTCACCTTGAGACGTAAATTTAGAATGCGAAGGAAGATTTCAACTTGTCGAGTAGGACTCGCAGTGGCTTAGAGATCATAGAGTCCGGTGTATTTAACCAGAAGATGCAGGTTCGAATCCTGCCCGCCAGTCAATATTTTTCTTCGTTAAAATAACTGTTAAAATTGACAAATAAAAGCATCTTAAACTTCCCTCGGTATTATTCAATTTTAACATATACCTACTATCACCTTGATTCCCCGAAGGGTTAGACAGAGGTGTACTAATGTACACCCACAATTTTGGAATCTTTAGGTCTCATGTAATAGGGGCGACCCTATTACCATTAACCGGACACAAATCCAAACTCCGATCTGCGCCTGAGAATTTAATACAAAAACCTAATAAAACTTTGCTCTACCTGGGAATTGAACCCAAAACCTCTGGCGTAACAGTCACGCTTAGGATCATTACACTAATGAAGCAGTTTAATATCAATTTTATATCACAATTTCTTGTCCCATATATAAGCTCCTCAATATATATCCTACTAGAGAACCCGCCGCGAAATGATTTTGTCATCCTACATCTCCTGCCGTCACAATAGCTACAGACGAGATATTATCGCGACAAAATTTTGTCGCGGGTTACATTTCAACTAGGATAGACATACACTGATCAGGGGCAGGATAATCCCGCCCAACGCCGCGGGCTCAATAAATCAGATTCAATAACCTTTTCCACGGTCGGCCGTAAAATCGGACATTTCATAGTTTTTCGGACCCCTTATCTCTATAAAGATTTCAGGCGGTTGATCTGATCTCCTAGGTGATAGGATTTTTATGTTGCAACACTGGAATCTCACCTAATTTCCGAAGATGAGTTCTTATGTCTTGACATAAATTCCATTGCTATATTTTTTTTCAGCAGTAGAAAAATTATTTAAACATGAAGCCTTAGTAGTAAACAAGTTGAAGTGTTTTTTTGTTTGTTTGGTTGAAAGCGCTCATCTCAGGGCCTACGGGTCCGATTTGAAATAATCTTTCAGTGTTTGATAGTCCATTTATCGAGGAAGGCTATTGGCTATAATATATATAACCACGCTACGACTAATGGGAGCGGAGTATCAATTAAAAATGTTGAAAAACGGAAGCAAATTATTTTTAATAAAGAAAAAATCGGCTGGCGGGCAGGATTCGAACCTGCGTCTTCTGGTTCGGTACACCAGACGCTTTGACCACTAAGCCAGCCCGCCAGCCGATTTTTTCCTTCATTAAAAATAACTTGTAATCTTAGCATGGAAAATGCTTAAAAATACAAAAAGATAAACGGAAGCAAAGTTCAACGTCTACGGGAACTAAGTCACGGGCAAAGGCTAGTTTCTTAATAAATTTTAAAATCTTCATTCAATTCAATATACTCTTAAAATTACAACCGTTGTGAGTTATTGAATAATTCGGAAAAAAATACGCCAGCAAGGGCATTCTTCAAAATTTTCTCATATCTTGTTGATGAATCGGTTTAAACTCTGAATGGAATCGAATGATCGAACGAACGATACCAATCCATTCAATCATAGTCTCCTTTTTAAAGGCTTTAGTGCTAAAAAGCTCTTTCATCAAATGAACTTAGTGTTTACAAAAAAAATATACATTTGTGACAAATTCTGCAGTAAGATAATAATAATAATAACAATCATTTATTGGTTCAATAAAACTTTACAATATTTTTGATCACTGTTACTTAAACTAGGTGTAACCTGTGCTATAAGTAACAGTTTGCCTCGCGGTTGATCTAGGGAACCAGGTTAATTAAGTTACAAACTATAATTTACAAAGAAAAATAAAACAAATCATTTTTTTTTGAGGTAAACAAAAATTAAGCTTTAAATGATTATTTTTGTTATGCTGTGTTTGTATGTGTGTGTTTGTGATGTACGTAAGATGAACGTAAATGCTGTGTGACGTGTGTATGTTTTAGTTTTTATCTGTGTGTCCTTAGTTGAGGAAATAAACAATTTTTCTATCTTTCTTATAAATTTTTGAAAAATACAATCATAGATTCCATTATTTACTGTAAGTATAAGAAGGAAATAAGAGTATTTCGACAGATTATTCCTAGAGATTAGATGTCTATTTTCTTTGTTTATTGGTTCCAATGATTATTGGGTCTTGAACAATAAAGGGGGATTATCCTTATTCTTATTACTTTAAGTTGGTTTCCTTGTATGTTCTTCCTGTGTTCGGCTTTTGCGGTACTGATCAAGATTCCCGGTAAGAATAGGTTTAAAATTATACTTCAATAGTTAATAATAATAATCAACCCATATACTGTCCCACTGCTGGGCACGGGTCCCCTCTCAGTATGAGAGGGATTAGGCTGTAGTCCACCACGCTAGCCTAATGCGGGTTGGCAGACTTCACATGCCGTTGAGAAAATCTCTCAGGCATGCAGATTTCCTCACGATGTTTTCCTTCACCGTTAAAGCGAGTGATAATTACGCACATGATTTCGAAAAGTCAGAGGTGCGTGCCTTGGATTCGAACTCGAGACCTTTGACTTGGCAGTCCAGTGGTCATACCCCTAGGCTATCACTGTTTCAATACTTCAATAGTTAGCATACAAAAAAATAATCGAGTAATAAATTTCTAGTGGCGTCATCCCCATGTATAGTCCTCTCTGTCTAGCATATAGTTAAAATACTTGTAACTTTTTGTTTCTAAAACAATTTAATTTAATTTTTATGGTCGACTATATTTGGTATTCTGCAGTAGTAGGAATACCAAGTGACAATAAGTTTTTGAAACGTACCCCCGATAGTGAAGAAGAAACTTCTTGCGGTACATTATTTTTAAACAAAAACAGTAAACAATAAAAACAAATAGTAATTAAAACGTCAAGACGCCTACCACCTTAGTTACCCGTGACCAGGGATGCTGTAAAGGGTCCGAAACGTCGGGATTAAAATAATATCAATATAACGCGATAAAATCCGTAAAAAGTAGTTTTATTTCATAAACAGTAAAGCTTATTCCTACCCTATTATCATTCATATCTCTCCCTATTCGGTAAATACAATCCATTAGTGTTAAACGTACATACACTGAGCAGTAAGCATACACGCAGGGACCTCATATATCAATCGTGTTCTATCTATTGAGCACCTACTAAGCCGCTATCACACACTGACCTCACGATTCGAACAGGGATCTTTGATCAAATGCTTGCATCTTGATTACGCTTGTATTTAACATAACATCACGCCTTTATTCTCCGAGGGGTTAAGCAGGGGTTGAATACACCCACAGTTTGCCTCTAGGTCCCATGTTAAAGTAGCAAGCTTATTTCGGTTTCAAGAATTTATTTCTCCAAAGAACTTTACAATGTTCGCTTACAAGAGAAACAATAATTATCCTAAAGTAAATAACATCGGAGAAGAGTTATACACATATTTTTATAAATATCTAAATTGTACAGGTAAATATCAATGAAGTGTGGTATACAATCATATTATAACAAAGAAGAAGTTTCATAACACAAATACAAGCAAAGTTACGATACAAGCCTATACAAGGTGGAAGGGACATCGACGCACATCCGAATACCATGAGTTTACCAACGCCAGCGTGGTCTAGGTATTCCCTTTTCATTATATCCTATGAGTACCATAGACTATAATTTAAAGATGTAGCTTTCTAATGTAGTTTTTTTTTTAAATCGGTCCAGTAGTTTCGAAGTCTATTTAGTGCAAACAAATAAACAAGCTATAACGACATCTATCGAGCTACATAAGATCTTATACGAAGCAACAAATCCTGGATCGCGCAAGTAAAGTTTAATGTGCAACTTGCATATATACAACCGCCCGACATCAACCGTCGGGCAGTGGCCCGCCAGGCAAGACACCCGTCTGGTCGGAGGATTCTCCCTTTGGTGCGAGGGACAACACACCTCGTCCCTCCACAAAGCAATCAATTCGTTCCTCTTTATAATATTAGAATAGATAGTAAGTGTAGAAGTATATATTATCATCATCATCAAAATTATCTACCTATTGCCGTCCAGTACTAAATGTCCTTCATTTAACTGCAATAGATAGATAACAAAGAGCGCCAACCATCCATTCCATGTAAAGATATATTTTTCATTCCCGTTATTTCATTTTTAACTGACACAGTTTAGATATTGTCCGAGTAAAATATTTAAATTGTATCAAAACGGATGAACACGCAATTTCATCTAACATCGAAAAAAACGTAGCAAGCAGCTGATCCCGCGTTCCAGTTTTTAAGCTCACTGTAAAATAGTCAACAACGCTCACACAATCTGTTTTGCACACACATAATCAGCTGTTCACACACATAAATTGTTCGGTGAGGCTTTGTGTGCGAAGGCTAATTGATTTCAGCATGTACCGTCGCTGAAGAGTTTGTGTGACGTTAGAATATGGATTAAGAAGTTGTGGGGTTCAAAACTACAAACATCGGGTTTTAACATGTACAATGTTGAGCATAAATACGTAGTTTTATAGATAGATACAACTGGTTGAAAAAATCAGTTGCATTTGTCATTTTAAGTAAAAAAAATCGTTATTTTTAATGAAGGAAAAAATCGGCTGGCGGGCATGATTCGAACCTGCGTCTTCTGGTTCGGTACACCAGACGCTCTGCCAACTAAGCTACCGCGAGCCCCGTTCGCCAGTCGAAATCTTCCTTCACATTCTAATTTACGTCTTAAAGGTGACGTAATTTTTCCTTTTTCCTTCATTAAAAATAACTTGTAATCTTAGCATGGAAAATGCTTAAAAAAATACAAAAAGGTATAAAAAAAATCGTGTATTAGTATTAACTGCCTCGTTTCTCGTTAGCCGAGTGGTTGTAAACACGACTGATACGCTCAATGGTACGTGGTTCGATTCCTTGGTCGAGTCATCACGCCTGTATTTTGTTATACCCCAAGGGTGGCAAACAAGCATGCGGCCAGTCTGATGGGAGACAGTTACCGCAGCCTTTAGACGTTTATAACGCCGAAGCGTTACCAACCCTGCCAAAACCTCTTAGAGGTTTGGAGGATTCACTGCGCCGACAGTTTAAGGGAATATTCCTCTTGCTGCCAGCGCAGCGCATCGTTAGGAGCTCCGGCAACCTTTTCCAGAAGGGTTTGGTAGATATGTACTAATAGTACACCAACAGTTCGCTATTATGTTTAGGTCCTACTAATAGGGGGCCAGCCTATTGCTATCAACCGGTCCCAAATCCAAACTATGAGCAGGTAATGGGAATTTCACAGAATAACTCAACAATACTGCTTGATCCGGGAATTGAACCTCTAGCGTAGCAGTCGTGCGTGGGACCATTAGACCAACAAAGTAGATAAATTTTATCTCTTTACAACACTTCAATTCGATGGTTCCGTTGGCTCCATGGTCGTGGCTTCAATTCCCCCAGAGAACATAATAATACATTTTATTGTATGGCCTGTAAATAGTTGCTTCGGAGTATTTGTATTTGTGATATTGTAAACGCACCCACGGGACTAGAGAAAAGAGCAGAAAAACAAAAAGAAAATTCAAAATGTGTACGGACATTTTAAGCTTACGGGATTTTTGAGTAGAGTTCATTTCTGTATGCTTTGGTCATATTTCACTACCATCTAAGAAGTTCCCGTAAAATTTCTTGGCAGGTTTTCATAAAAAAATGTTCAATGCCTACTGGTCCCAACAGCGATTGCTACGCTAGAGGTCCTGGGTTTGAATCCCAGGTCGAGCAGTGTTGTTGAGTTTTTCTGTGAAATGCCCAGTAGCAGCTGGGAGTATGTGCCCGGTTGATGGCAATAGGCTTTCTTCCACATTGGACTTAAATATACCGGCGGAATGTGGGTGTATACTCTGCTTGGCCCTTTGGGGAATACAGGGGTGATGGTATGTATCCAGCGAGAAGCGGCCATCCAGAGGTGGTGAAACACACCTACAGCTATGGTACTCTACAGTGCCTCAACCATGTTTTCGATGAGTTTTTCTCACTAGACTCGCTAGCGGCGCCGTAAAATATTCGTATGGAAAACCCTCGCAGTGCCTCAGTGCCGCAGTGCTAAGGAACTAAAATCTGCTATGAGATAGAGCGTAAAAAACCTGTCGAAAGCCATTCGATTGAACTCATGATTGAGGGGCAGATCAGAATATCTATAGTCCCGCGCCTTAGGTATATGAGCGGCGGGACGGGGGGGCGGGGTGCCTGCTGAGCGGTGGGACGGAGAGGCGGGGGTGCTTGTTTTCGTTCACAGTAACCTGCCGCCTCACCCCCGTCCCTACCTAAGGCACGGCCAACTAGTTCCGCGCGGAGTATAGCAGACAAGATAATAAGGTACAAAATAAACAAAAACCCATCTGAAGCGGTATAATGGTCCGATTGCTCCTGTTGAATAATTAAAACAGAATTAGCGCTGCCCCACCCAGCCTGTTTGCCTGAATAATTTCTTTTAAAAATCGATTTCTTAATGGCGTCTCGATTTACATATCTTTACTCGGTATCGCGTTGATAATTAATTTCGCTTTTTAAAGCAAAATTGAAAAGGTTGAATTAAGGGGTGTTGTTTCAGGAATTTTGTTTGCTTTTGTAAGTACTTTGTGTAACGAACACAATGGATTTTTGGACCTTTATTTGTTTTGCTGAGCGTCGGCGGAGCGCGGTGTGTTGAGGAGCGGGATTGTTGGGTTTAAATCTGATTTGATTTATGGTTTCATTTCAACTTGCATTTGCCTACTTAACCTCAGTTTTGACTTGCATTTACGGTTAAAACTTTTTTAAGAAAAAACTTTTAAGCAGTTTATTAGTTACCAAATCCCTTTCCATTACAAAAAAAGATTCCCTGTTATATAATTTACAAGATTTATTTATAAACATTAATCTCACATGTACCGACTAACATCAAGTCTGTAGTTAATGTCACGAATTATATGGCCATAGGTAGGTATATTACCTATTAGCTTCCCGCCAGCGGCTTCGCCCGCGTCTGAGTATTTTGCGTGAGAAATTCGCTTTAGCACTTTTGTTGGTCTATACATATTTTTGCTCGTGACTGTACACCTCGGCCTAATTGGTTATGTTATGATGATTAAATAGATCCTTAAACATTGTTTTACTTTTAAAATATCTAGCAACATTCGAACCTGCGCCTTCTGGTTCGGTACACCAGACGCTCTGACCACTAAGCCACCGCTCGCCCTGCTCGCCAGTCGAAATCTTCCTTCACATTCTAATTTACGTCTTAAAGGTGACGTACCGACATCTATTGTGAAGAATGCTTCACAATAAAAATAAAAATAACTTGTAATCTTAGCATGGAAAATGCTTAAAAAAAATACAAAAAGATATCTCGCAACATTTTAATGAAGGAAGAAATCGATTAAAGATTCGAACCTGCGTCTTCTGGTTCGGTACACGAGACGCTTTATAATAATATATTTATTTATCAGACAACATGATCCATTCGTGTTAGTACGTACAATATCTTATAAAGGCTCGGCTTTGCCGGCCGATTTTTTCTTGATTTTTACTTAATCTTAGCATGGAAATATTTAATAAATACAAAAAGATATCTAGCAACATTACTAAGAACCAATATATTAAAATGTAACTCTCGCCTTACCTGTGGTTTTCTTGAGAAATTCCTTAAAGTGACTTCCATCGTACCTCCCAGAAAAAGCTCTAAAATGAATGGAAACCTTTAAAAAAAAGTTCCGCATTCATGTTCACTCATTTCCGTAATGGAATTTGTACGTATTTTTAAAAATATGGCGTCGTTATTTAATAAATAGGATGTTTTAGATGCGCTGTGATGAGTGAAATGTTGTTGGAAGGGTTAGGCAGATGTGTGATTGTGTACTAATGTACACCCATAGTTGGCCGGTATGTTTCGTTTGCATGTAATAGGTATAAGTATATATTTACAAAAAAAAAGTATATAAGTATTATATCCATTGTCTAGTACCCATAGTACAAGCTCTGCTTACTTTGGGACTAGATGGTGCTGTGTAAAAATGTCCCCAAATATTTATTATTATTATCTACAATTCATTCCGCAAAATTATAATTTTGCAAAAAAAAAAACACAATAACCACAAAAAAAAATAGCTACATGATTAGACAGATCCCTTCTAAAGAGCCCTACTTAACACTAAACTGCTTATGTAACGAAATGATCCCGTATTGCCCCTAGAATTAGCCCGAAAATAAATCATTCATTCATTCATTCGCAATCCGTGGCCTAATTCTGTTTGCAGGCCGAACCGACGGACGAGTCCCGGTAGTTTGTGTAATTACGAGTAACTAACGCGGCAACAAGAGTGTGTGTCGTAACCACTGCGTGCTGCTAGCTCGGAGCTCAGTAATCTTTTAGTGCTCGCCCGTCAATGTATTGTTAAAATGGTTTTATGGATATGCTCGTGTTTCGTTCGGATGTTTTGAGACCTTTCGGCAATTTTCGTCTTTAGCTCTATCAGTTTTATACATGTTGGGGATTTTTATTACTTTACTACCTTTCCGCTAGCGGCTTCGCTGGTGCCGTGGCGTGCCGGTGTGGTCTCGGTAGTTCTTATAAAACAAATCTATCCCACTGGAACCATACATTTTACCGCGATAAAAAGTATCTTATGTGCTATTCCAGACTATAATCGATCTCTGTGCCCAATTTCATCCAGATCCGTTGAGCCGTTCTGGCGTGATTGAGTAACAAACATTTCACATAATAGGTATAATGTAAGTAGGATTGTACAATTCAAGATTCGTTACTTTAGTCACAATAGCACAGTTAAAAAGGGTCCTAGGTTTGAAGTGTTAAGTCAAAAATATCTTAGCAGATTGTCTCAGAGAGTTTGGAATATGGAACCATAATTTTGTCCATTAAATTAAGTGGCCACTCCTTAAGTTAATGGACAAAATTATGGTTAACTGCCTAACCTCTATGGCATATAAGCGTGTTCGTATGGATAAAGGAGTATAGAGTGTAATATAATTAAATTATATATTTGTAAACCTGAGAATAAAACATTTATAAAATATTAAAAAGTGCCAGTTGTTCTCAAAACTTTACCCATACACTATTCAACCAACTTAGTGTTGATTTTTCACGAAGCTCAGCAACCGGTATAAAATGAAAGAAAACAAAGAAATACCAGAAAAAGGAAATATTACAAGTGCACCTATTTTAATAGAGGGCAAAGAGAATAACTCGCAGCTCATATTAATATTCGAAAGCTACGTTGAAAATTTCCAGCGCATGCAAAACTCGGTTGCTTCCTATCCGGTATTGCAGCAAGGTAAATAAGAACAAGATGCCGCCTCTAACCCTCTCCCGGCTCTAGCCACCTCGTTAGACGCATTTTACCGAACAAAGAGCGCTTCGTTCGCTGGTTGCACCACGGTGAAGATGTGCCGTTACAGAATTGCAAAGTAATAAAGCCGCTTTGCCTTTTTAATGAGGTTTTAACAGCATCCCCGGAGACCGCCACCAAATGAGATTACAACACAAACGTCCCTACGTGTGAAACGCCGCAATTGTTTCTCTGAATCAGCAAATCGATTTACATACGAAAAAGAAAACATTTGTCTTTTCCGATTCGCTGTCATCAAACCCTCGAATGTCTTACCTAAACAAATTGCAGACAGGGGCAATACATTGAGATGAGCGAATAACGCGCACTCGCAATCAGCTACGGCTACGAAACGAGGCCGTGCTTGAAAAGAAACAAATTAGATCCGTCTCAAGATCGGGCGCTTTGAAATGGGCGCCTGGTAAAAAAGACCCGCGCCACTAATGAAGGGTTAGCCGACGTAAGGCATTGAGCGCGCTCCTGCGCTCCTGTTTGCTCGATGTTTCAAGTGTTACCGGGACGTGTGGGATACTTAGACCCTTGTTACGAATGAGGGTTAAGTAGAATAGAATGTCGATTGACAAAACATTTTTTATGTAGAAGTGTTGAAGAGCTCTCCAATAAAAGGTCTTTATTTATTTGGATTGGAATTCCATACGAGGTTAGTTGTTTGAAATGTGTTGTTACGTGTGACCCTTAAATGTGTTAAGTTACTTCTTATTACACTTATAAAAGTATTCACTTCAAATTCCACGAAATACTCGAACTCTTAAGGTCTATTATTGTAATTTATTCGCTCCATCTTTCTCATGATATTTTCTTTTTGTTGCCCAATTTATTTTATTCCAAATCTTTAGCCAATATTTCAATACATCCCACGGCGGGCGTTTCCTCAATTTTCCAGCTATTTCTTCAAACCTGTACCTTATCATTCCTTTTGCATTCGGAGAGCATAATTTGGAACATTTCTTTTAACCCTCGCGCTGCCAACGGTTAATCTTGCTTGCCTGATCTCTCTGACGCCTTATGCCTTTATACCTGTAATATGGAGATTGGTCCTGAGCTAATGTATGTTTTGTGACTAGGCTCACCATTAGTATATTACCCATGTTTAGTATTTTTTATATACTTTGTGAATCGGCGATGTAGGATTTACCCTAAAAATATTTGCTTGTTTTGAATAAGGGACCATTGTGTCAATATATATTGGTATTTCCATTTAAAACCTAAATTTTCTTCGAAGTCATTTAATTCATCGCATACCTACTCCACAAACGCTGTAGCTTGAATTATTTACAAGCAATTTGCTCCTATTATTCCCTACTCCGCTAGTGTAAACATGGAAGCAAGAGAGAAATAAAAATAACGTTTCCTGCTTAGAATAATTTTATGGAACGAGTTTCCCGATAGCTATAAAGCAGTGTGAAGTATTTATCCGAGAGCCGACGGTACAGAGTAACAGATTTCACGATTCGATACATCGACTTCTCGAGTATTCGGGAATCGATACCGGTTTATAGCGATGATAGCTGTGTGGTTAGCGGTAGATGTAAACGGGAGCTGTTCGCAAGCGGGCTGCAAAGGGAATTTCAAATATGTTTGTGTAAAACTAACTTTTTTGTAAGAATAAATACTTTAGATGTATTCAAGGTATTATAATGAGTCTACTTCAAATCTGTGTTACATACGAATGATCATCAAATCGACTAGGAGCTAAATAAATCCGTTTAAATGCTATCACGCCTGTATTCCACGTAAAATTAGGCAGGCAGAGGTGTACTTATGTACACAGTTTGCCGGTATGTTTAGTTCCCATGTAATAGGGGGCAAGCCTAGCAAGCCTTGCCATTAATTAATCAGGCGCAAATCCAAACCCAAACTGCGACTAAGAATTTCATAGAAAAATTCAATAACACTATTCGACTTGGGTATCGAACCAAAAACCATGAGCGTAGTAGTCACGTTTACGGTTAAGATAGCAGTACCTACAGAATAATATTTTATATATATACAAGGTGGAAGGGACATCGAGGCACATACGAATACCATGAGTTCAGTACATGATTCTGGACCCCCCTGCGTTGAAATTTTCCGTAACTATTTCATAGATTTTTCTATTTTTTCTGCAGTTTTTTTTACTTGAATATGTCAAGTAACAAAATTTGTATGTACCCAAATTAGATTTATAATTAAAAAAAAAACATTACTTCATTTATTTCGGTTCGCGCGCGCGATAACCTTCACCGCGGAGCGTTATGATAGCGTTTTTAGCAATACACTGCGCGCTCAAAAATTACAATATCTGTAGTAACCGATCATTTTCTACATTAATGACCTAGGTCATTTTATTTTTGACCATGAATGAAACCTTGTCACGACCTTTGTGCATCGATGTCCCTTCCACCTTGTATATATACGTCAACATAGCAATCATACTCTACCAAAACAAATACGATCAATCGGAATGTTTAATCGATATTAATGTATTATCGATTCATTGGGATACTCGTGCCTACCAATGAATTAGCGTAATCCGTTGGAAGCGTCTTCTGCAAATTGATTTGCTAATGACGTAGGCGCTCGACAGGTATATAGTTTCAATTATAGCTTGTTTTTGGTTAACTCAGCTTTGCAATGCTTTTAATTGGATATTTTCTGTGATAATGGTTGTTTTGGAGTGTACAGGTTTAGGTATAGATGTGGAAGTGGCGAAGTTTTGGGCACACCAAATTTAATTTTAAAAAAAACGTACCATCGACACGAAGAAGAAGGTACGATAGATCTGTTGATTGGGAGTTGTTGAGAAATTTTTGCTAGTCAACGAGCTTATCTTCTGTCCTTCTTTTTACGAACAGATTCTTCTTATTCAGTTTTAATCTTCTAACGGTCATCAATATAATATGAATCTGCTGCTATAAGGCTTGGCTAGGCAACTAAACGCACTGACCGGCAGACACATATACATATGTATAAATAGATGATATTATGGTTCACTCCGAAACCTTGCTGTTTCAGAGTAAACCATAATATGATCTATTTTAAATTTTCGTCGATATTTTTACACCCATCACCGGATTTCGATAAAAAATTTATGGGACCAATCTGTAAGCACTAGCTTTCGAATAAAAGAAGAATCATCAAAATCGGTTCAATCGGTATCTAACAAACATTAAAAAAAACAGTCAAATTGCGAACCTCCTCCTTTTTTGAAGTCGGTTGAAAATATAATTATGTCTTTAGCAGTATAAAAAACAAAGTACCTAATGGCAATTGCAAAATATCCATTAGGTTTTTTCTTGTCACCTAGGTTACGTAATGTTTCTAGTAAAATATAAAGCTAATTAAAAGTTCTTAGAAGTAGAGTGAGGTATCAACAACACGTTCCAACAAAACTTGTAATTACTATGTTATACTTGTAATTAATCTTCTGTACCTTTGCTATGATTTAGGACGAGATTGTAAAAAGTCTTGTCGTTTGTTGGGCTAAGCTTGGTGCGACTTTTCTTTGGATGGGTGACCAATTTAGACGGAGTAAAATGTTGGAGTTGGCTCTCAATATGAATTGAAGCTAGAAGCCAAAAAGTCATGATTTCCGTGAATAATTTAACTCAGGGATATTGTAGTTATCAGCAGAATTTTCAATGTGGGATCATTACTCTCGGTGTCTAAACCCTAAATATGAAATCAAGCCTTTTTTTTACTTTTTTATAATCTCATATTTTTGTAATACTTACTTACCAGCTGCCGGTGAGCAGGTTCGCCTGAAGTTAGATTTAATAACAGTTTTAGGCTTTAACTCCCCAGTTCCCAGAATGTGTATAAATAAAGGAACCAAGTTCAAAGGATCAATATGGAATAGTATAAGTATACTAGTACAGTTTTTACCTATAATAGGTAATATTATAGGTAAAAATTGTATTACTTAGATTAATTTGTCATCTGATTGTATCTTATTCTTTTTTTAATGATGTGTTTGCCGATTGATATTGTACACAATGGATATTTAACTATTGTGCATGTAACCTTTCTATGAAAATGTGTAACAATTGCCGGCAAATCAATAAATAAATAAATAAATACATTCAATCAAACCGTGTCCTATTACGAACGCGGTAAAAGAAATCGGATATAATCAGAAAAAAACAAGTATACTTAATTACAGTTCGCGCCAAACTTATATATAAATTATTTTAATCCAATATTTTTCTTTCTCCGATTTTTACGGCTGGGTTAAAGTTAGCTAGCGCCAACTTCAACCCGGACAATAACTTTGGCGCGAACTGTAGTTATGTAGTCTTTAATACCTTAAGCATTTTCAACGAAAAAACCTTAGGATGAGGCAGAGACAATCAATCATACATCCAAACATTGTTATACGTAAGGAAGTTCTAAATTAATTGACCTCTGCGGTCGACATTGGTCATACTGCATTAGACACTCAGTCGACGTATATACTTAGCTCCATTTGTCCACGACTGCTGGCCATCAAAGTAATTAATAGTAATCCATCAGAACACACTGAAGTGTGTATTGACAACCGGAGTACTTAGTCAACAATATTCAGAAATAATAACAGACATAACCTACAATAAACTACGTTGACAGTTGGTCAGGTTTCGACCTTATACACTTCATATTAACGTTGAAAAATAATCGCAGCATAATGGTCAATTGTACTTAGTAGTGGACTAAAAACTAAGTGGAGTAATAATACCTTTTTAGATAATGAAGGACTGGTCAACGCTATTAATAGTCCTTTGAGGTTAGTAATGGACTGTATAGTCAAAATATTGGTTTTAAATAGGTAATAAAATGTATATTTTGGGCTCTTGCGAAAAAAAACTTACTGACAGACTTACATTTTTTTTTTAACAACCTAATAAACTCAAACCGCCAGTTAAGCATTTCTCCCGCCATTTTGAAGTCATCTGCAGTCTAACCAGATAGGCTGTATAAATTGGTCTGGGTTTATATGTATGTGTTTATAAAAGAAATTATTTATATCATATCCATTGTCTAGTACCTAAATACAAGTTCCGCTTAATAATTATTTAATGTCAATATTATAAGGACGAGTTTTTGCGCCATCGCCACTAACGACAGAAGGTTCTTATGACAACCGAGACCGATGGCTAAACATGCTCTCTAAAGTAAAGAGTATGCTAATAATAGTAACCCATCCATACACAGACCGCGGCAAGCGCAGTTCAATCTTACAGATGGACTAGCGTAGTTATTACTTAGCCACAAGTTCTTTTTATTTTTCTCAATGCAGCTCAATATTCTTTTCAAGCTAACGCAAAGTAAAAACTCTTTTCTATTTATTTCTCGTTTCTAAATCAATTGATCTCAATGTGAGAGAAAATACACCACAAAGCAGTACTGGAGTAAACGTTGTATATATTTTGATGAACTTCAACGACGGTGCTTCGCTCACAATCTGAGATCGTTTTAGAAATATTGAATTATTTTTGATACCTAGCCGTGACGTTGGGTTTCGAGTTGCAACTTGGTAGGTATATGTCTGCAGTTTATTTATGGAATGGAATAAATCCAAGAATTTTGGCGATAGTCTAATTACAGCAAAGGCATAGGTAAAGATTTTTGTCAAAGTTTAGAAACTTTACCGGACAAAAAATCTAATTTGGAATTCAACGCTTCATAGAATTGTGAGAAACTAGCTGTACGTAAACTTACGTTCCGCCCCCATAGCCAAAATAAAATAAAAAACGTCAACATACCCCTTTTCTACAAAAACCCTATATGAATCTAAAACTTAAAATCACGTATTAAATTTTTATTCGGAAAAGGATTTTATAAAAATTGTCACGAGTGTACGTGAGTGCTGATCGCTTTCAACAATGTAGGTTATAGTCGCGTGCTTGCTACTTACCACAGCACATCCGCGGGCGACGGACCAAAGCTGAGTGCAGGAAGGTTCTAAAGTGAGGCGGGCCAATCCCAGACGATGTTCAGTGTCGAAAGATTTTACCTCTTTTTTGAGAATAATCCGAGTGACAGTATTGTTAGTTTTTAAATGTGGAATTTTCGAATTCTATTTCTAAATATTTTATACATTATTCTTTCGTTTTAAAACAAAACGGTGACAGGTAAAAATTACGTGAAGTGTAGAGCACTTCACGTTATTTTCATCTAATTAATAATTGTTGTTTTACATTAAGTTTGATGTCAAACACATTAACGCGAACACACCTATATGAATTTTATGTATGAGTTTTGTTTTTGTAATTTTTAACTGTCGATTTTAGGTATAATTTCATTATTTGGAGTATTATTATTTAGATAATAAGTTTTTACTGTAGGTACATTAGTCTTCCTTGTTCAAACTAAAGAGTACCCAATAAGAAAACAGGTTTACATATAAAACCAGGTACCTGTACCTACCTAACTTTAAGCAATCCGATCCGGATTATTTGAACTATTTTATCCGATCGAATCAAACGTCAAATGTTCTTTTCATGATCTTTGGATCTTTACGACCCAACGCACATTAGCCCAAGGCTTGCCCAGCGAGGCACCCTTGCCCGGCATTGTCCGCTGACGTATCAAGACCTTTTTGTTATCATGTTTACACAAACAGGGATGTTTATCGTATATTTCATACATTAGAAAGGGTGAGTCGGTTCATGCGTAAGTATCAAGATTGGTCACGGAAGTATACATGACCTTTTAAAATAAACAATTTTAGTAAAAAAAAACAAATTATAATTATGCAGGCTTTTGTAGCATCAGTCTTTTATATGTCAAAAAATATGTTAGTTCTGGTAATCCAAGACCTTGATAGTTTCAGTTTCGGTCTTTAGGTATTTCGGCAATTTATGTCTCTAAAGTTAACCCGGGTATCTGTTAAAAGTTCGTTCAAACTGTGAATTAGAATAGTAATTATTCTATTTATTCACTGTTAAACACGCCTCTAATTATACTGTTTAAATGGATTGAAACAAACGGAAAGCCGCTCATTAATCAGCATCGCACTAAAACAAAACATCGATAAAACCAAATCCTAACTAATCCTATATGTGCACGCTGCGGTCGTTAACGCGGTCCAAATGTTTGGAGCGAAACCCGCTCTGTTTTTCACTCACATTATGTACAAAACGTACCGACAACTACAAAGCCAAATATCAGTTTGTACAACGGCATTAACCAAAGCCCTAAAAGGCATTCATCAGCTAAACTTTTATACTCTGCCCCCAAAAAGTATTGTTTACTACGCCAAAGCCTCTTACAACCCACAAAAGAGCACCGAAATGGACTATTTCAACCGTATTCACGCACACAAACGACTAATATAATTCACTCGGTCTCCGGCCTCGGAAAAAAATGACCCAATAACTAAGTAACTCCTCGGAAACCGAAACAAAAACACGATGGATGGACAAATTTGCGCTTACTGACTTATTTATCTCTGAAGCGAGCGCAATTAACGAAATTCTCTGAGAACAAACAACCACAGATTTCTTTTCTATATTTTTGCGTCGAACATCTCAAGCGGTACTGTAATATTCATTAGGGACGTGACAGGCAAGATATACACCCTAATTATTCATCGAGGCGCCGCTAAATCGTCAGCTTGCCCGCCTTTTAATGGGGGAAGAAAATAAAAAAAGTTTTAAAAACATAACAAGAAAACATGTCCCCACCCTATAAGATATTCATGAGCGTCTAAAAAAGTTTGGACAAAGTTCCAGCAAGATTTTGATTACCGCTGTTGCATGTACCAGAGAACTAAAAGTACCCGCAATTTTCACTGTACATAAGTAAGAGTATTTTCTAAGTGAATTTTCGTCTAAACTTACTCGTTAGCCGGTAAGACTTTGGCTCAACTTGGATATTGCTTAGATCATCGTTAACACTCGGTTTCAAGTTTTAGAAACTAATTAATTAGTTCCGAAGGATATTTTAAAATTAATATACTTTCGCTCGGCTGTATCTGGTTTGAACTCGTTCTACCGTTGCGAAAGACCGTGATTTACTAGGGTTGTCAAAATTAAAACCCGCTCAGTTGTAACGTGGATTTTTGCTCGGCTGCCTCGTACTTACATAATGGTTAAGTTGTTTACGGTTTTTCTTTTACTCGGGCTTTAGTATTTTCGTGAGTTATCTGCTATCGTAAATTCTAGCTGATAAAAATTTGTTATGACCCTAGCTGTATTTTAAGCAGGTATTGTTTTCAAGTACAGTAGGAATGATTTTATACAACATTGTTTAACTGCGTAAATATTGTTTTGTTGTGATTACTTATTGGCATTGGCGCGAAATAGAATTAATGAATCAAAATCAAAATAGTTTTATTTTCACATAGACCTTATGCAGACACTTATGAAATGTCGAAACTAGGTGCACGGTTCCAAATTAGTCGTTTCCTATGGAGAAGAACCGGCAAGAAACTCCATGGTTACTCTTTTAAATTTTGGTTTTTTACATTTAATCTGATACAATAGTTTAAGGATACTTACACAAGTATGAGAAAACAATCTAGAAACATTTGCAAAATCCAATACAGAATAATTTTTAAGGAAATAAAATACAGCTAGGCTTGAAATATAAGTCTAAATAGTTTTCTCATTAACAAAGCGTGAAGCTAAAAAAAATATATTATGGAATGATTTTATTGTATTGACTGCATCGTCACTCAAATCTCAAAAAACTCTATTGAATAACCGTTATTCAATAAGGTGTTGATATAACGCTTTTAAGAATAATCCGTTATTCAATAACGGATCCATAAAATAAGTAAGTCTTTCTTAGTTATTTTAATGAAGGAAAAAATTGTCTGGCGAGCAGGATTCGAACCTGCGTCTTCTGGTTACGTAGCTTACTTCTGGTACACGAGCCCCGCTCGCCAATCGAAATCTTCCTTCACATTCTAAACTTACATCTTAAGGTGTCGTATTGCCGGCCATATACTAGCCGATTTTTTCCTCCTTTAAAATAACTTGTAATCTTAGCATGGAAAATGCTTAAAAAAATACAAAAAGACTTTCTTAGTTTTTCGTGCTATAAGTACCTCAACAAAAAGGACCGAGAAGTTCTCTTACATATTTTAACACCAAAAGATATATGTCCGTACCGTTTTCATAATTCACTTTACTACCAAAGTTGGTGCACTTTAATACTTTTTACAACATTCCCCATCACTTAGCTACCTCGGCTCTATTTGTCCCGGTTTTTAACCAAGAGGCGTAGACGTACTCCGTTAATAAATTAATGCAAGACGCTCCGATTCTAAGTTGTCGTCTCCGAGAGCACTTTGAGAGTAAAGTTAGATTAAATGTTGTAGATCGACGCGCAGTAAACTGATGGTTTGGTGCGGTTGCAGGCATTAGCCGCATTGTATTGCAAATTAGTTGGTGACGAGTAATTTGCTTAAAAACGGTTTAAGTTTTAAAAGAGCTACGACGCAGTTTGCTACGGGTATAAGACACTAAGAGTTAATTTTGAAAAGTAAAAAGTTCAGACGTCATTGTTAAATGTGTAAGTATTGATATTTTTGATCAGTGCTTCTTCATCGTGTCCATGATATGATTTTAATTTGGAGTCGTCAGTACACTGCCTTAGTCAACAAAAGCCCAAGAAGATGAATCCGATAGGGGTATCTTTGATATTTGTTAGATTCTGTCTTAAAGTACAAAAAAAAGTATCAAACCCACTGACGCCAACGCTCGCTTTAAAAGGTACCGCGCAATAAATCGCGGCGTATCGCGCGATAACGCGACGTCGCGCGTCTCGTGACGTATGGCGATATTATGCGCCGCGATATGTATGCACGTCCGCGATTGACGCGTTATTCGGTCGCATTAATCGGCTTTGTTTTGATCTATGCGCGTTTAAATATTGATTCGTCGTGACGTAAGCAGTACTGACATGTATCCTGTGATAAATAGATAAGGAATTGTAGTTTTATATTATTGCTTTTTTGACTTTAAGATTTTTAAAGGCGAATCGTTCATTATGTGAGGAATCCCGTGCCCAGCAGTCTAAAGTCTTTCATTTGAGTTAGGCCAAAGTATTAATCCTTGAAAGAGACACATTTTATAAGTATTTAGCTCATAAACCTCGCCGTCTTGAATATTATTCAAAGATAAACGTTCTACGGTTGTTATTACCGTAAAATATTTCAATATTTTCGTATAAAAATGTAGCCTTTTAATTAATAAAATTAGTTTTGTAGCCAAATAAAACCTTTATGGTGTTAGTGAACTACTATCGGCAGTGTGAAAGGGCAAAGGTATTTACATACACAGCTTACACTTTAACAAAAGAGTAAATAAAACCTCATTTCATATTTCGTACAGTCAAACTGACTTCCTGATCGCACTTAAAGATAACGTCGAACAAAGGAAGGTAGTCATATTATTAATTACCTTACTTAGTTCAAAGCATATCTTATTAGAGAACGCAGTTGCATAACATTAATAAATAACCTCATGAATTTTACATACGATTCTTTTGTATGGCCGCACAAAGTTAATTGTAAGTCCAGTAGAACGGAAAGGGTTAAGTAAATATGCTAAATAGGTGATTTTACGACTGTTCCGAGTTTAACTTTGGAACGCCTGAAGCGGTTGAGGTTATGCGCATGTTTTTGGACGTAGGTAGGGATGGGGCGGTGTTCTTCGTATGATTTGTTGAGGCGAGAATTTTTACTTCTAAACATTATAATTATATATTGAACTGCCTCGTTGGTCTATGGTCCCAAGCGCGCTACCCTAGAGGTCCTGGTCCCGATGCAGAAAGCTCTCACCCGAGAAGACTGGAAAAAGGAAAATGGAGGCCTTTGCCCTGCATTAGAACGATCGCGGCTAAAGATAAAATAACTTTTCGAGAAGCAAAAGTTAAACAACGAAGGTAAACAAACAAAAAGTTTCTAGCTCGAAAAAAATCTAGACTATTCTACCCTCCAAGAAAGACTTCCCATTCCAGAACTTGTTATTGTCACATTACAACAAATAGTCCAGTTTCAGTCCAGTTTCTATTACGTACTTAAACATAGAACTAAAACAAACGCCCTGTTATTTGTAACCCTAGAGGCTCATCAAGGCTAGTCAAGACTAGTAAACAAACTTCTAGCCTAAATAACTAATGAAACTCTGGCACAGAAAACGTCTAAACCACCACTTAGACCTTCAACAGAATCTGAACCTTATGTAGAAAGTCTAAGGCTGTTAATAGCAGTGTGCGTTTTCGAATACAGGAGGTGTATTGTTAGCACCTCATAAATACAAATAAATGGTTTTCTCTACACAACAGATTTGTACAACATTCATGTTTATGTGGAAGTTATTGGTGAACAGATTGTATTGAGTAGTTATAATTGAGTAACAGTCCCTTTGGGCCTCTCTGACATTTTTGTTGGGCTATTAATATATAAGGTGGACATTGATTTAAATACTAAAGATAACCCCGTCTAACATTTGACAGACGCGTTCGCCATACAGACACTAAAACGCCATCTTTGTTATTATCGCATGGCATTTTATTTACTAATCGCGGACTAGTTGACTTCGTTTAAGAGAAGACCATTTTGGGACAAAGTTCGGGGGTGTAATTGTGAAATGCGGTCCGCCTAGTCCTTGCGCAGTAATATATAAGTCAATGAAGGTGGAATAAATTCTTTTTTTATTCTGAATTCTAGGAAACCTTCAAAATGGTTTAACTGTTTGAGGATTAGACCGGGGAGTGTTGGATAATAATCAGTTATTCACTCTTTTAATGACACTAGAATATCTACACCTATACTATAATGCTGTCGCGGATATAAGAGCGATCTACGAAAAAAAAATTACTTTACCACCCCGTGAACCAAAATTTACGGACGTACCTCAAAATGGTCATTTAAAACCAGCACCTGAGTGTATTAAAATAACGCGATGACGTATAAAAACAGCATTTATTTAATTAAAACAACGAAATTATCGTTGTTAAAATCGCTTATTCATCACTAAATGACTGATCGTATCGGGGTCGAGTGGGCAGTTTTGATGTTCTGACAGAAATACAAAACTATTTTATTTTTTAAATGCACCGTCACTAGTTCAAAGGGATGTGCTTTGCCAAAAAAGTTTAAAAATGAAATACGTTGTCTATGATTAGGACATATTTTTGGGTAATTGAAATTTGATTTATATTTGTACTTTCGTCACCATACTTCTTCTTGGCGTGTCTATGGTTAAACAAGTTGACGATACTGTAGGATACGATATGTTCGACTCCGATGCTACACTGTGTCTATTAAGGTCCATCAAAAGATCTACTCCTGATTAACAAAATTTCTACAGCAAATATTCAGATTTTGACATGGTAAACGGTAAATATTATCGGCAAACTTTAGCAGACAGATTCTCGAAAAAATTATCAATCAAAATAATTGACTGCTTATTATAGCATATAAGAATCCTCAATTGCTTTTCTTAACCTCGAACTTCTAACATGATGGTAAGGTTAACATTATCGCGTACACATCCTGCATAGAGAGATTCATCACATAATTCAAGAATTTGGTTGCCCTACATTCAATCGCAAGCGAAGCAGGAACCCGCACACTGAATTCCTTAGTTTCAATTAGGCCACCAACGTTCGTCCTTGTTCCAGGCGAACCCGCCAAATAACGTATGTGTTTGGAATCGCATCGACGAAGCCCGAGGCTGTAAGGCCCACCACTATTTATGTGCTATGCGAACGGAATCGTCGAAAGGATAGCTGGGCTCAGAATAGAGCCGATCTACCGAATTATGAGCGGATCGGGAAAGTTTGCCTGGCGAAATTAACTTTCTTTTGCTATTTATACGCTGTTGATATTATTTTTGTGGGTCGTGGGCAGTTTTTGTTTATATCGCAGCGTACTTCCGATATGCTTCGATTCATGTCAAAATATTTTAGCTAGAATATTTACTGTAGCTCTGTAAGTTATTATATTCTAAACTGTTAGCGGGCACTTCATAAATACTAAACACAAACACGCCCGGAGTAAGTGTCCCGTTGGCTACACGACACAATCGCAAACATTTGCCCTCACGTCACGACCATAAGATACACAGTCTGAGGTCGATTGAATCGCTCTTTGTGAACGGTCCTTAACGACCCGCCTCCCTTTACCCCAGCCTCCCCAAAGCCGCACTAACACAGCTTGAATTCAAATGGCAAATATCAATTATAGGGGGAAGCCCGAGCCAAGAGCCCAGCACTTTTTAATATTATGTTTTGTGTATTTATCTTATAGTTTTACGGAGATTCCCAATAGGCGCGGTACGTGTTCGGAATGCGTGGGAATTGTAATGTACGTAGTTTCTTGTTATTTACGAATTCACTCGCAATTTCCGTATAATCTGCTAAAGTGGTTGGGAAATTTATATTTGGCAGCCAAATGCTACATTAGATGATTTCAAACTTAAAATATCACTGATTAAAAAATCTGAACTATAAAGAAAACAAAAACAAATGATAAAATCATCGAAGTAACTGGATAAAAAGACCAGAAGATCGAGCTCTGTAGCATTCACTAAAAAGGCCTACGTCCAGCGGTGGTAAATACGAGCCGATGATGATAATGATGAAATGAAGTATCTTGCATATCTCTCCACTCCCGCTTATATTTAATCTGTGCAAGACTGATGTACTAAAACAAAGGGACAATGGTAGTAAAAATGGCTGAAGATCCTCTGCGAACTCACATTACTGACATGGACTCCTACACCCAATTAAAACTTATGTAATTCCAAGTTTTAATTAAATTGACTCTCAATAAACTGAAACTATTTATCAGCTGACATGCTGTATTCATTTTAAACGTCCCTTGTGATGTGTTTACGCTTTCATATTGATGTTGTTTACTATGGATGGAAACCAAATTTTGTTTATTTTTGGTGACACGAAATTATGACGTTTAATAAACTGATACATAAGTAATAAAAAATGCAGGATGAATTCAGCAGATATTATGTTAGAAATTATGAATACCTACTATGTAGATACATTTGAAAAACAAAATAAAAGTGTAGTACTTAAAGTATGTACCATTAAATCTGTAAGGAATCCAAATCAAACCATCTACAGATAAATCAACACTTGTCGTTTATAAAACAGTAGACAAACAAAAACAAATCCAAATCGAAAAACTTTTGTCACGCATTTCTTGTTCACACGTCAAGATTCTAATCTCAAGCCCCGAAAAATATTTCTGCGAGACAAAAATTCTAACATATTTCGATTTTTCTTGTCATGTCCTCCTGAGTGTGAATTGGTATGGAGCTACTGCATTACGCGATTAGTTCGGATCGTGACCGGCCCTGTTTAAACAGAGATCTCCGAAGGACAGGCACTGAACAAACAGAGCTACGGCAGGGCTTAGGAATTATGATTAACTAGTTTTGAGTCACCAACTCGATGAGCCATAGCTTCACGACTGTATTGTGGTTGTATGCATCCCTTTGTCAATTGAGAGACTGAATCAACTCAATAAGAACTTCAAGGTTCGGTGCTGTAGGTTGAAAATTTATAGACTAAAAATAATACGGAGATTACCTTTAATTTACTATTTAAATTTTAATGAAAAGACCATCTTCCCTAATCTAATCTGTAACATGTTTAAATAAGTTTTGTATAGACAACCCATTATAAAGTTCTTAGTGTAATATCCTGATAGAAATTTTCAAAACGCCATGCCAGACGCTTCCGGGCTGTCACAATGATTTGAAACTGGAAATTTTATCCAGAGTATATACTGAAAAGTTTTATTCTGTTACATAAAACTTTAGTTTTGGCGCTTCTCTCACTTACCCGAGTGAAATTTTATGTTTTGAAAACTGATATCTTCAGGCGTTTTACTAAAGCATGTTTAGAATTTGCTGAGTAGAGTACCAGTTAAAGCATGTTCTTTGAAATTTGAGGCTACAGTACTCTTGGAATACTTACCAGAAAATATTAGTAAGCTTTTCGTTATTCATTGAACCATAAAATTCGTTCCGTTACCAAACAATCAATTATACTAGTCAGCAGTGATATGGAAAATTTGATGAGAATCGGAACAATGCACCTGTGAGTGTGGCGAGGCGTGTCTGCGTTCCTAAACAATGCCACGAATTTTGAAATGTGGTTTGATGCTTTGCTCTGGCATTGTGTTCCATTCTGACTTCACCTGAGATTGTTGCACCCGGACCAGAAATATACGAGACCACTCGGAATATATGAGCTGGGTTGTACAAAGGCTGGGATGAGGACTTTTGTGAGGTAGGATGTATAGGTTGGTAAAGTTTTGATTGTCAGGGATTGTTAAAATTTGTAATGTAATCCGCAAAAGCTCCCGTTTTATTAATCTTACCATTTTTATTAATGTGACTGATCAATTACAAATTATGTTATTTTTGTTTGCTTACAAACTTTATAATTTTGCGGATGCTTAAATGTTTTAACATCATTACTCACTGAATTTTTAACATCAATTTCAGAACGAAATTCCTCTGTTAATGTTTAATCATCCATCATTATCTAAATACGTCTAACAAAATCCAACACAACTCAGCGTCCGGACCTCTGTTGGACCTTAATACATTAGCCGGTACATCTACCGTTTTCATTACCGGTCCCCATACAAACTTTTCATAAACTCGCTTCTAAAAGCTTTCTCAATCGTGAATAATTAAACCTATTATTACGAAGTCCAAAATTGGATTAATAAAATCCTACCAGGGTTCTAGTTAGTCGGTTCTTTAATTCATTCCCTTGGTACAGGCCTTCTCTAACTGATTAGCGTAAAATCGAGAGTTGTAAAATTTTGATTGTAATTCTCTATTGAAATTTTAGCTTCGGAAAGTCTGATAATTAAAGATACTAGTAGTATTTTTTAGCCTATTCGCTACCTACTTCTTGTCTAGCTGGAATTATGTTATGTTTCACGCCCAGGACGAGCAAATTATAATTGTGCTTTTCTATTAAGTAACAATTTAATGCAATATTGAAAGTGTTATCTGCGAAATCTTTATTAATATGCAACAAATATTGTTATAATGCGCATACGCTCCTTTAACTGCGCGTCCATTGTTAGCAATTTGCAGGTGCGGGTTTTAGATTGCTAATTTGTAACTACAACGGCTAGCTCATACTGTTTCATTTTCCACAGAGATTGGACATGAAATTATACAACATTTTGGCAATCATATTCTCATGTTTTAAAGTCCAAACGTAGGTAAGCATGAATAAAATCGATTCTTTTATTGTATCTATCACCCTCTTCCAATCACCCTGTATTCCCATCATTCATTGGATAACACGTGTGTACTAATAATACAACCGCGGTTCGCCGGCATGCTACTCAAGTCCTTATTCACAATTAGAAAGAAAGATAATTGTTATTATCAACCGGATACAAATTTTCTGAATCTTATAAAATAAATTGACCCTTCTCAACCTGCGAAACGAACTCAGAAAGGACACCAAGTAGACTTGCTGCACAAATTAATTTGCATAAGTATATTCAACGTTTTTCAACCAAACATATTCAAAAATATTTCCTACTGTAATGTAAAAAAATATTTTATATTGCAGGTACAATTTTTAATCTTATTGTTAGACCAAGAAACAAATGGAATTAGCAAGAAGTTCAATTTTGTTTGTTTCTAAAGAAAATGTATGTTAACAAAAGTATGAAACGAATTAATTTTATGGTTTCATAGAAACAATAATGTTGTCCTGAAATTTAATAAATAACGGCATTTAGTTTTTTAAGAGAATAGACAATGTCTCATCAGAATAAGTAAATAAATCCATTAATGCTCGTACATTTCTTGAACAAATTCATTCGCTATAACTTATTATAATGTCTCCCAGTCATACTCTAATTAAATCTCAAACTTACTGTGACGAGCCGCTCACTAAGCCGGAATCGCAATTCCTTTTTAAACTCCATAACTTATATTTTAATTTAATTATGGCGACATTTATAATTTTCGCCCTAAGGTTGTGTTTCGTCGTAAATTGGCAAAGTTTCGTATTTATTACAGCGATTTGTTTAACATCTTCCGTTGACAATATCCGAAGGTTGCTGGTACCTTTAATGTTGTTGTAAAATTTAGGGTTATCGTGTTTCGAATCGGATCGTTTGATTTGCTTGTTAGTTTTCTCGATATATCGTTTCTCGGTTGTTTCGAATATTGTATTTCAGTAACGCTTTAGCTAATAAATAATTAATAGAAATTAAATGAACTATTAAAACACACTGTTGACTACATTCCCATTCCGCTTTTCCCTCAATCAACCGATAGGAGGATCCTAACTGACACACGAAGATCAGATTAATCGTATGTTCCTCATGTAATGTGAGTATTCGCAACCGGCACAAGATTGATGAGTGCAACACGCCTCTATCTCAAGACCCGAGGAAGACAGATCGATTGTGTATATACATATCTAAAACATATCTCGTGTGGTATCATTGCATTAACTTTTAAATAAAGCGTTATTTACTTATATCTACGACAGTATGCTGACCAATAACTACGCCAGCGTGAATTCCTTAACAAATTTAATTTAGTAATATTTCCTTGATCCGTTTCCTTAGATTGTTCTGGGTGTAAGTATGTCGTCTATAAAAACAAAAATATTCCATAAGTCGACACTTGACCATTAGCCAAGACTTGAAGAAATCGGACGTACATTAAACGCACTCAGCACATTCCGTCCACTACGGATGAGCACTTATGAAGGTTTCGTCTGGACGTGATTAGCCTGTGTGTTTCTAATTACGGCTGATAGTAAGCCTTATTAGAGGCAATGTAAAATGCAATTAGTGCAATGGTTATTTTATTTATATTGCACTGAAGAATAATGACTTGAGTTTTAGTTCCATCGCCCATATCATCACTTGATGATTCATCAACCCATTAACTCTCTAGTCTCACTGCTGGGTACGGGTCTCCTCATCACACATATAAATTGATGTAAATAATTTTCAGCATAAAATATCCGTTCGGGGTTAATAATAATCGTTTTGATTATCATAATCACCAAATAGCATGATCGCATTGTCTCCAATCCATTTCCCAGTGTACTTTGTATTCCCCAATACATTGTTGAATCCAGGAGTGATTCCACCACGGATTTATAGGTGCGACTGGCGAGGAGTTTTAAATCCTTTCGCTTCGGTTTTGTACGCTCAATGGTTTTTGTTTCACGTCATTTGAATTGTAAATACGCAAGTTTGATAATATGTTTGTCTTTTCCAAACGTTCGTGTCGCTGTATTTACATTTGGTAGACTATCTTTACTGATTGTAAACGACTCTTGTTCACTATTCATTGCATTATGTTGTAGGTTTGTTAGTTTTGTGATAAATACATTTACAACGATTGACGATTCTGTTATTAAAAATAAGTATTAAAGATAATATTTCACAACTGTAGCTTCATTATTTGTTTATGGCTGAGAACAGTCAAAGTAATAGACAATCTATTGATATAAATTACAGTCGTATCTATTAATTTTAAATATTAGGGAATTATTTATACTCGTTGTTTGTTTCTGTTGTGATGAATTATTGTACTGACTCTTTAAAACAGAGAAAGCTGCGTTATATCAGGAATCCTCATTAACAGAGGCAACCATTCGACAACGTAATAAGTACTCAAAGTTAGCGACGAGAAATGCAGCGGAAGCATCCGCCTAAGGCTAGGAACACACAAATGCTACTGGAATCAGCAACTCATGATCATTAAATAATTTTCATAACAATTGGTTAATTTATGATTTTTTTATAATAAACCTTTAACATCATCAACAGCCTCAATTAATGAGAGCCGAGAATATTGCGACGGATTTTTGTTGCTATAAAATTGCGAATTAAGTGGCGAATTAATGTTTATATTTGCTATTGGTTTTGGTTTATGAACGTATTACATAAGGACCCATAATATTTGATGGAATATACATAAATATGAGCTAAATTGTTGCTCAAGAAGTTGTCAGTGTGTTCCGGTCTTAACACTGATCCTGCAGCAGCTATAGCGCTGAATAAGTTTTTGTAACAACTTTTAATACTGTTTCTTATAGAGCTTATGTTGTTGAGTTATGATAGCGTGCTTGCCAATGTTTTTCTACTGGTATGAAAAGTTTTACTGCATTTATTTGAAGATACGATAACGTTTCTTTAACAGCAAGTTCCTATGCTTACATCACTATAATAAAAATACTGATTAATTTTCAATTGATGTACAGTAATCTAAAAAATATTGTATTTAATCCATTTGTAATTATTATACTGAAGTTTTTATAATCAAGCAATTACCTACAAGCAAAAATGCAATACTACATTTTCAGGTAATATGTCGATTTTGAAGTAGCAATATAGCTTTAAATTCTGCGGTCGATAAAAAAGAGATTAACTTATATTTACTAGCGAAAATTGGCTTTTATGCCGAACAATATTTGCATTGTGAGCCTTAATACCTTTCTTCGTTGAGATGGTGCCAAACGATCCCGTCGATTAATTTAGGCACCAGATCCTCTGATTTTATAGCCAAATTCTTAGGTGATAAAATTTTCGTGTCATGAAATTGTCGGCGTTTTACACCTTCAATTATTTGGGGATTTTCATGAGCGATGACGTTGATGTCACTATGAAATTGGTTTATTGCTTTTATATTGTTATTTAAAACAAAATATTTTAAGCACTTCGCGAAATTAAGTTTTATTTGTAATTGTTTTGTTAGATAAATCTTTAGCGATTGCTATTATTTTGACAACCGTAAGTTGTACTACATTTTACCGAAAGAAGCGTTGCAAGGATCATATCTTTTCTTTCAATATTTGTATATCTTTCTGCATGTAGTGCTGCAAGTTATTATTTAAACCAACTATTACTAATATAATAATAATACATATACAATCTCATTCATGCAAACAACGAGTGTACTCTTTTTACCTTAGTAATGACATTGCATTTACAATACACTATCGGATAGTAGAACAAATAAAAAACATGGCACTCCGCGTTCACGGTTGTAGCTACTTACACAGTTTTACAACGACCTCCTTTCGCAGAAACAATTCTTGCAATAAAAGCGTTGCCTTAATATCTTGCGGTTCGTATTTTAAAATTGTATATTCATGACGTTGAAAATAATCAAACCGCTTTTGTTTAAGCTGTATTATTTGTGGCGGAAGTAGCTGCTTAACTTTTGTTTGCGTTAGGGCTACATCTGTCATGGAAAAAACGTAAAGATTTTGATAATCCTGTGTTGAAATGTAATGAAGTAGGTAAATAGTACACTAACAGTGAACTGGGCTGATCGGTTGGCTAAACAAGTTGCAATCTGACATCAGAATCACCGAACAAATAGAAATAAAATCTATGGTAGTGATATTTGTAGACAATAGATTTGTCGAAAACTTATGACCCCTTAGGTTAAGCTGCACTTATTGCGGTTAGTCTATAGATGAGTCAACATTCTAAGCATTACAAGAACCCTGAATATAATATGTGACCTATGACAATCGTCAATTTTTTTAAGTAAATTTTTCACGCAATAACTCTCATTTTTTTTTGTTTAAAACCTTTTACCTTTCTAAAATATTTTCCTAAGTTGTACGTTTTTCTAAACAACACTACCGAATAGATATAAAGGTGAATTATTAGCAGTCGTAAAATTTTGGCGCTACTCCACAGCTGTTACTGTTCTACTGTACAGTAATGAGCCACCTGCGAGGAGCGCGGTTGAAATTTAATTTTATACCGTTCAAGTTATATAGTGCGTTGCATTTGGTGCTGATTTTTATTTTGATAAAAACTACCAATGAACTTGGATTATGTGCGATAATGGACACGATACAGTTTTATTGAAACGTATAGCATTCGGTAAGTGTTGAAAGTGTCTATCAATTGAAAAAAAACAATACTAAAATCCCGTTAAATTACTTGACAGTGAATTTTCTTTTTCTAATTTTGGAATTTATCCGGCAGTTAGGGAATATCCAGAGGTGGTAAAACAGGCCCTTAGTGTTGTGACTATTCATAGTCGATCTCCCACAGCCACGGGTAACTTAAGATGCAAATAAAAACAGTGTTGATTAATATAAGAGAAACAACATTGTGTACGCTTTCTTGAATTTAAAACAATACGACTAATGAAATAAAGTGCACAACTCGTATTTGGGGACGGGAATTCCAAGCACTTATTGCCCGAAATACTTGCAAGCGTGGTTAGAGTTAATCAACTATTCCGAACGAAGTAAATCGCAAAACTCCCGCAGAATTTAATCCTAAGAAATATAGCGTACACGGCTGCGGAACCAACTAATTGGGTAATCAGGTCACATTTTGTATTACTAGTACATTTTTTAATTATGAGTTTTGTCTTAAAGATTTGAGTATTAAATCGACTCTATTCATTGATGTAGGCTGTTTAGTTAAGGTTTTATTTCTTTTATTATAATCATTTTTTATTGGGCATACATCCTAAGTCCAAGTTATTCCACTAAAAAACTAAATAAAACTGCTTGTTCTGGAATTCAAACTCTATTGCTTGATTAACCTTATAGACATTAAAATTATTATATTTAAATAAAACTCCGAACACTATAACCAATTAATTCTTACGCTATAAAAAGTAAATTCAATTACAGTCCAACTTAAATTCAATTATAGTTTTGTTTTGTATCAGTTTTTGTTCGACCCATTGTACTAATTAGTTTTGAGCCCTCGTATAAAAGTTTGATAGTTTAATACCCTCCATTGGCTTTAGGGTGTATTTGAAAGCGGCTCACGTGGTTAGTGTAGTTAATAAAAAGGGGTTGTAATGATAAGACGTACCTATACATATATGCGCAGAATATATATATATTTTGTTATGTTGACTTTTTATACTGCCTTTAAGGTTTGTTTTGCCCTGATAGTCGCTATCCACTGAATAAATTAAAAAACTAAATAAAATTTGTATGATCTGTTGGATAGGAGGTGGCGAAAAAGCCCTCTTGTATCTGTATTTTGTTTGCACATTATATGACCGTATATAAAATGATTGATATGAAAAAAAAGAAATTAAAGTCGTCTCTATTCCTCTCGCAGTTATTTAGTAACAGTAACTGCCGGTTTCTTATCTCAAAGCACAAAATTCTCTGCATAAGTTATACAACTCGGCTCTTTGGCGGCAACGTTTAGCATAAGAACCTAATGACTAGACGAATGTCGGCGCATTTGCTCTATTTTCTAGTTTATACCCACTGAGACAGCAATTAGTTGCTTTAACAAAATTTACTGGGAAGATAATATATTCTAGAATACTGCTTTTGGAATTTAATGTTATGGTAGAGGAAATAGCACATTACTTCTAGAAAATCTTATTTGCCATGATTAAATCTCTAGCTCTTGCCTTCTCACTGATTTCTGACATTTAACATCTCGCTTGTATTACCTAAAGGGTTGACATAGTTTACTGGGGGTGATACTGGTGTACACCCACAGATCGCTATATGTTTATGTCCCATTCCAGGCGAGTCTATTATCATTAAGACGACGCATTGAAGATTTGGGGGTCATGGATCTTAATATTTCTCAGCCATTACAAAACATACGGATCTGATTTTTACATATGTCATTATTCATGTCTTTAGCTATAAATTTGTAGTACAGAAACACGATAGGTTAAACTTTACTGCAGAGAAAAAAAATTTGAAGACAGCTCTTCAAAAACATGGATTCGCATTTTATGAAGAAACGGAACGGATTTAAATCTTCAAATTTTCAGTATAGATAAGTTTCAACAGACTCTTTGAAATGGTAATTGGATTTTTTAAAATACACTTTAGATTAGATTTTAAACGAGAAAAACCGTTTTGGCGCATACGACTTTCCACTATAAGCTAGTTTGCACTTGTTTTTGTATGGAGAATGCCTCCTGTCAGTCCGCCACGGACTGTTATCAGCGCCGGGTCTGTGTCAGATGAGCTCCCACGACCAGTATAAGCTGACCTTTCAGTGTACGGGAAGCCTATACAATGTAAATGCTTATTAGACTGGATTTTATAAATTGACAATCGGTAAAATAGAACAAAGCTAAATGGAGTCGTCTTTGGACTTATGCGAATATAAAAAAATATTATCACATTTAATATATTTTCAATGTATTTCAGGTAACCAGGTCTATAAATCAACATACAATAACGTAAAAAAAAAACAAAATTAAATCAAAAAAATTAAGCGACTGGGAACTTTCATGGAAAATGCTGCCTTATCTCTTTGAGATATAAAAAAATAATGTATGGTAGAATTGTTCCTTTTTGATAGGCCTATAAAAAAGTTCCCGATACCATAAGTGTATCTTTTAAAGATAGCTTACTATACCCATTCTAATGTTTAAAAAATGGTTACATTATTTAATGTGGTCTATCTTTAAACCATTGAGGGTTTTCTTCGACAGTCTTCCATCTCCATCATCAGGTTAACGTTAGGTGTTTATTATGTTGTAACATGGAATTAATTAAGCTCAAACACGAGGTAGCTGCTGTAAACCATTAAGGGTTTTCTTCGAATGTCTTCCGTCTCCATCATCAGGTCACCTTTAGATGTCCATTATGTTGTAAGGTCATTAGGACTACATAACTGTGCTAAGTTTCATCACAATCGGTTCTCAAGTAAAAATTTGAAAGGGTAGTAAAAACATATACAATTATGAATATACAGACGAATATAAAACCAGCTCCGGTTTTCCTTGGGTTAAAAAAATTAATGCATACCTATATGCTCTGCTGTCTGTGCAAATCTGGGCAGGTCGTTACTCGCTAATAAATAATAATATAAACTAGAAGGTACAAGTAAGTACCTGGGCCTGCGAGCTCTGCCTGGACGAAAGTTGGTTAAGACCGGACCAAACGTTAGCCCGAATTCCACGCATTTATTAAATTTACATAAATAACACGGCGTCTTCCCAGACATTAAAAAAAATAACATAAGTTTAAGCTCTGGTAACTCTGATAAAAACTATTTCTGTACACTTGTACACACTACAACTAAGCCTATTAAGTAATATACATTTCTAATAACAATGTGTGATCCTAATAGGAACGGAAAACCATTTTGTCTTATTCTGGTTTACATAGGTAGAAAAAATACTGAATACCGACACCAATTTTCATATATCACTTAACATAATATCACATCCGCGCCTGTATTCGTCAAGGGTTATGGCGATAAACAGAGATATACTAATGTAACTAAAAGTTTGCTGGTATGTGTAGGCCCCATGTAAGAGGTGGTGAACCATTTGCCATCAAATTATTACCTACCTACAAAACCAACCTTAGGATGCACCTAGTACATCCTAAGCTTGGCTTTGTGACTGATTACATAAAACGACTGAATGATCACCGTCTTAGCTTTTTCTCAATTATGTAGGGATAGGCTTCCAATGTAACCAATGCCGCAGAATACCAATATTTTACACGAACACGAAGTGACTGCAGTCAGACATATATGCTTCTAAATTTCTGGGCAGTACCAACATTCGAAGGATATTCGAAGTTGTCAGGCTTTCTTGGGCTTTTGACTACCACTAACGATTGTCATAATTGTCTGTATTTGTTCGTTCGTTAGGGGACATTTTATACAGCACCATCAGTCCCAAAATTAGGAAATACCCAGACCAACACAAACCATTATTTTCATCACACATATTTGTGTCTTGTAGGAATCTAGCCCTTGACAACAGGGAACGAGCGCTTTACGACGTGCTCACCGAGGCACGGAGGGGTCTCGGTATGTTAAAAATGGTCACCAGTATAATTATACACGCACATCATCACACAAAACGGCCCATAACTCAGTTATGAGCTCCAGAAACGACTGTATGTGTTGCCATATTCAAAATTTTATAATTTTTGTTTAATAATCTTTTGTAGATAGCAGCAGTATGACAACCATGAAAATTGTAAACCATTTTATATTATCGACTTATAAATTTATTAGCATGCTATTTTGACATGTTACCTTTAATTAGAAATCTTAAAATATACATTTAACGTTAGGTACATAATAATTTAATTATGTAATTTTTAATTCCTAGCGGTCCGTCCCGACTTCACACGGGTAGACATTACCGGGACTAGCATACAACTACTACGTACTATAGTAGCTCATTAGTACCACGTTCCTACATCCATTTTTAAAACGCAGACATACCTAATTGAATTTTTATCAATATTTTTTGTTCTCAAAATATATGTAAGAAGCCTATAGACCGTCGGTAAACAAGTGATGGGTGCGTAATTCTTGGGTTCCTGATGAATACCTACGCAACGCCGCGCCGCCGCCGAGCGCTTTCTTTATCGCGGCCATGTTTGAGTTAGTGATAAACCAGCCTTACATTAGACGCACTCCATTCATATTAGTTCCGCAGTACTACCATACTTATGGAGCGGATGGGTAACTTCAATAGTTAAGAATAGGAAGGTGGTAGCATCCCAGATTCTAAGGGTGACTGGAATTGAGACGCCAAGCGAGCATGTGAAGTACGTAGCCATTTTAACCAAAAATTGTTCTGTCCATCTGGTCCTGGAGCTAATTATTATAATTATATAATCGTTGACCTCTGGGAACAACCCCTTAAAATATCCATTTAACATTACACAAAATAATTGTTCAAATTAATATTCTTGCAACAAAAATAAAGATAGTAAGCGCGACTCTATGACGTCTCTGTTCCACAGCGCGAGCCTACGATCGCAAACCACGAAGTATTTGCGGGGTGTAAGCGGATGGCGCGGTGCGGGGGTCCGATTTCAGATTCATAGTTTGTCAATGCCTCGCCTTAACCGTTTACAAATCCAGACTCTGAGCTGCACCTCGGATTAACAGAAAAATCCAACAAGACTGCTTTACCTGAGAACTAAACCCAGGAGCTCTAGCGTAGCAGTCGCGTTCAAATAAAAACAATTAATTTTTAACGATTTTATAACGGTATAATACCTTTACATTCCATGGTGAGTGTCCACGTTTCGGCTCCGTAAGTCATCGCGGGGACGCACTGGTTAAAGTGGCTTGTCTTTAGGGATTGTGGGATCGACGATTCAAAGACATTGCGTAGCTTCTCGAATGCCACCCAGCCCAAGTGTATTCTTTTGTTCGCCTTCTATTTCTTTCCACCCTCTCCTTTTTACCGCTTTCCTAGTACATAGTCCATTTTTTCCCTGCTATGGCCTTTATTTCGTCTTCCCACTTTCGAAACTGTCTACCTCGTTTCCTCATTCTATTTCTTGGGTACCTGAATACAATGTTTTTGTTCCACTTCACAATTATATTATTTGTGTCTTTACTAATACGTTCTCCTTACTGGTCTTAGGTTGTTTATTTTGACCAACATCAATTACAATTTACCGATTCAAGTCCATTGCTCCATTAGGGTTGGATAACTTCAGAATAACATTTACTACCGCCACAAAATCTCTATCTACCTATTTCTTGTCACGCCAAACATACCTCGTTACGAACAAACTTAGATCGTATACAGTTATCAGCGCAAACAAACTAATACTAAATTAAGGGGGAGCACGTATGTTAGTAAATCAGAAGGAAGCGGGCACGTAGCTAGATCCGCATAGTTTTTGATTAATACCTCTTAAGTAATGTTACACGCAGCGTTTGGCTCCGAATTTTACCGTCATTTGTTCTAATTTGCATTCAGTGTTCAAACTATGCACTGAATGGGATTTGGGTCTCTTGAACTTCTATTTGAATATAATGGTAATATTAATATGCATTTGGTTCTATATGCAGGTTCCAAGTATCATCATCATCATTACTGACGTTATCTACTCAATGATTGTTGATGCCATGGTAGGTAATCCTGGCCATTATTTTAAGAATGGTCTATGACTGTCTAGGGTTCTTCAAATGCAGACACCTAAAATCAAATAAAGAATTGACCTTAGGCGGTATGGTACTTCACAAATTCGTTCGCCCAGTGTCACTGATCAGAAAGATTGGATGTAATTTTGATGACCACTTCCATATATCGAGCAACATCTATTTTTAAAGAATGATCAAATCTTGGGGTATAATTAATACCTATACCTACCTACAAAGACATGGTATATACCATACCACCTTTACTTGACCTAAACCAAGTTGGTATTTTGCCATTTAGTCTTCCTAAGTTCATCATTATTAACATCCATTAGACTAAGTTCATCTATTAGGCGGTTCTATGAATCACCCACTTAGTCTATCGCGCTAAATTTATTATAATTAGGAACCTAACAGCTACTTACGTAGTATGTGCCTATATTCCTACTTAAAATAGGTGTTCGTGGCGGTGTTATATATGGTATTTCGTTTGAAATACCGCTGACGTCACCTCTTATAATTTATATCTTTCGTGTCAAGTCTATCACTGTATTACGTAACATAAAACCGTTTTATGTTATGTATGAGTTTGAGTTTTTGAATTTGAATTGACAAGTTGTATTTTTCAAAAATCGGTTATAAGTGTTGTAAATTAAACCTACTCAATAACTTCTAATTATTTTCTTGTAAGAAACTTTACCTATATTTTTTCTTTAACGTTTCAAATACACATGCGTTGAAAATAGACTAATTCTCAGTCAAAACTCTGCAGTAACGCCCATTAATTGTCGAAGTTGTTACGTACGTAGCCGACGGGCGGGCCGTATCTGGCGTATGTTAACTTTGCACAAATTATCCCTCTGTAAGAAGTTGCGTCTTGTATTGAACGTAAATCTTGTGTTGTATTGGTATTGTTTAAAAGGCAATTTTGCTAATTTAAATTTATCTGTCATAAATGGTTGGCATTTATGACAGATCGGGTTGATGATATCGTGATAGCAGTAAGGAATACACACTTACTACTGTCTCTCTCACACACACACACACACCCACACACTCACACACACTAAAACACACATACACACACACTTACAAACACTTACGCGCGTACGAAAGCACACACACACACATACACGCACGCACGCTTGCAAACACGCTTATATGCATATAGGTTTACCTATCACAAGTATCTTTCGATTACTTTCTGGGGAGCCCCGGCAACTTACATGTTATTATGTTATTTACCGAAATAAATACATTTTTATTTTTAAAAAAATACATTTTTATTTAAAAAAAAAAAGAATAGGTGGGTGCGACTTGCACAAGATTGAACAGTGGGGTAATAGAGAACAGTGCCTCGATCATGAGCTTTTCTCACTAGACTCGTGAGCGACGCCCTAAAATATTTGTATGGAAAACCCTCGCAGTGCCTCTTACGGTTACGTAAGGAACTAAAATCTGCTATGAGATTACAGCGTTTCGTAAGGCGTAAAAAACCTATCGATGCGATAGAACTCATGGTTAAGGTACTGGCCTTTACTCGGCAGCGGGTGTGGCCTGCTGAATAGATAGATTACAATTAAAATTTTATTTGTTCATGTCGAAATTACTTGTAATGTCAGAGAATATATTTTGACATTAATCTGCAAGCTATAAAAAACATACCATCACGCCTCTATCCAACGAAAGGTTAGGCAGAGGTGTCCATGTAGGTAATAAATAGGTGGCTAATATATTGCTACTAATTTCACACAACACCTCCACTATTCGACCCGGTAATCGAATTCAGGCCCTTTAGCGTAGTAGTCGCGATAACGACCACTAGACTAAAGACGCAGGCAAGCTAATAAGCTTCTAAATAGTAGTCTTAACTATTAACTACCCTCTTTAAAACTACACAGTAAATGGACATGGGCATTACGCTAAATGGCAGCCAAAGTTTGGTTAGTGTACATATGAAAATGGATACTGTGAGTGTGAACGCAAAGGGAATATTACATACGAACGAGTAGCTGTTAGACAACTCTGCGGCGATATGGTTTCCTGGTACTTGAGAGCTAATCATGTTTATGCGGTGACTAATGCAGTTTTACCGAGAGTACGATTTTGTGTATTGCGTATACATATATTTAAGACTGTTTTGCTTTACATTTATATCAGATCCATCATAGGGGATTTAAATTGAACCTCCAAAGAACAAAAACCATTTATATAGAATTTGAATAAAATTATTTAAATTTAACATGAGATACTAATTTATGTGTGTGTAATTAAAGGATTTAAAAAGCACAAATTAAAACTGTGAGCTGATTACTGAGCATTTTTAATTAAAAATAAATACCCGCTAACACGCTACTCGACTTATAAATTAGACTATTATTTAAAAAAATAATTAATTAAATGTCATATATCTAAATAAAATTATAAATTTGCAAGTTTAGATGGATGGATGAATGGATGGCTGTTTGATAATCAATCACGCTAGAACGGTTGAACGGATCTGGATGAAATTTAGCCCAGACATAGATTATAGTCAGGAATACCACATACCGACAGTTCTAGAAGTAGTCTAGACTACTTGTAGAACTGTCGCTATTGATATTTAGCTATTCTTTACCATTGACTCAAATACCGTGACAACAGAAAAAGGTGTTATTAGACTATTCTTGAAAAATACAAAATCTCCAATAGTGAAATTACTTCACACAAGTACTACACGAACTCTGTAACGTGTAGTTTATGCAAATATCAACTCTATTTCAATTAAAAACAAGGTAAAAACATTTGAAATAGCACACGCGTGCTGCCGCATGTACATGCAACGCTCCACGCAAACTCGGTTAAGTTAAATTGGTTTACATTTAAAACTCGATAAACACTGCTTAAGGGAACTAGATAACGGCGAGTAAATAATGGTAGAAAAACTAGCGTAATTTGTTGAAAAGTTAAATATCTATCGTGATACTATCATTTAAATTAACAGCTTTTTAATAGGCGTCGGACATACCTATGGCTTAGTGATGTAGAGATAATTTCAATGTTATTTATTTATTAATTAGCGATCCACCTTCGCTTCGCTCCGGGTACTATTAAGGTGGAAACCCACCGCGGCGCACGAAGAGGCTCCGCACGTTGACGCTCGTGCGCGTGAAATTATCTCTACATCACTAAGCCATAGGTATGTCCGACGCCTATTAAAAAGCTGTTAGCTTCGCTTAGCAAGAAAATGTATGTAATCTTGTCCACTGCAACCCACAGGCACGCTACGTATAAATTGCCGTGTCTTTGGTACACGCGTGGCTTGCTCGAATATGGCGCACACGTAGCTCTGTGCTGCAGTGGAAAAGTAAACCCACGTTGTTAAACAAATGAACCCACGCAGCTGAAATACGCCGCGGGGCCGTGCACAGCGTGTGCCGCGGTGGTTTTCCACCTTTAATATATTATATACTAGCTGATTCCCGCAACTTCGCTAGCGTTTGAACCCTGATACACCAATTGTTTTTAGTCATTTTGTTATTCGGGGCGGAGACAAATCCAACAAAGCAAAAGCCATGCAAATCGGTCCAGCAGTTCTTGAGTTTAAATAAGTGTTGTAACAAACCCGACTTTATTTAATATATTAGATTGAGCCCACAGTAGTAGATTTTTCGTGCAACACAGCCTAAAAAGAACGCAAAAGCACCGACGACATGTGAAAATGACTATAATATCAAAAATAACAAAGGTAAACTTAACAGTAGCAACACAAACACTATAATACTTATCACGACATGGAACATATGTCAGACTCACGCGAACCCCGCTCAGTCAAAGAAATCACCCTCATTTAACTTCCAGAAGACATTTGCGTATGAATAGGACACGGTGATACGTCTGATCATAATGACAAAGATCTCGTCTCGGCCGACTTAATTAATCATTGTGTTTACTGATTAACATTGCCTAAAGTTGGTTAGTTAGCGAATTTACATCCAGATGGAGTAGTTGAATTATTCTGGATCGAGGTAGTTCCTGGACGGTTGAATCGCTTTTGTTTGAAAAGAAATCGAGGCAACGTTTTAGGTATGTGACCGGCGGGACGGAAGAGGAGTGTCACCTGCGCGTAGAGGGGCGGGGGCGCTTGCTTTTACACAGTAACCCGCAGCCTCACCCCCGTCTCTACCTAAGGCGCGGCCAACTAGTTCCGCGTGGCTATGACGTAGTATAGAGATTCTCAATTTCTTACAGTATACCTAAAGAAAAAATATTTGTATTTTTGTTTGAAAAGTCCGAAATGTTTGTAGTTGCATTAAGACCGCCTTTGTACCAATAAGTCCATAAATTATAATAAATAAATAAATAAAAAACTTCCGAACAATTGCACCAAATTGAATTTTTTTTTGTGTTCATTATAGTCAGGACAATGTTTGTGTATTTTTTTAAATCCACCGGGAGATTCGGGTGAAGCTGCGCACGATTCGCTAGTTTTATAAAAATTACCGCTAGTCTTAACTAAAGAGTTGAACCTGATCTAAACACAAAATTTATAGTAAAATTAAAATTAAAATATCCTGGGACATTTTACACAGCACCATCTAGTCCCAAACTAAGCATAGCTTGTACTATGGGTACTAGACAATGGATATAATACTTATATACGTTTTTTAAATACATACATACTTATAATACATAGGAAACACCCAGACAAACACAAACATTTATATTCATCACATAAATATTTGTGTCTTGTGGGAATCGACCCCGTGATCAGCAGTCAGTACTCTAACCACTAGACCACAGACGTCGTCAAATTGTTCATAAATGTACCATAACAATGAAACCAATGTCTCCCTAGAGCACATTTACACACAATAATATGAAACAAGTCTATACGTTTCCTTTAAAACAACGTTGAACAAACTGACCGTAATATCATATCAAAGAATGACGGCCATTTTACATTTTGTGATGGCGTTATTGTTATAGATATTATGATCTTTTAGAAGACTTTATGATGGTGATTTGAATTGTACCATACCATCACGCTTGTATTTACTAATAAGTTAGGCAGAGGCGTACCTAAACTTAACATACATAACTGTGTGTGTAAATTAGACACCCACATTTAGTCGGTAATATTTAGTTCCATGTAAAAGGGGGCAAGACTATGGCCATTAACTGGTCACAAATCTAAACTCCGAGCTGAGAATTTCAGACAGAACTCAGTAACACTTTGCCTGACTTAGGAATTGAACCCAGGACCTCGAGTGTAGTAGTCGCTCTTAGGACCACAAGGCTAACGAAAGAGGTTGTATGTAATGTAAGTTAGATTTATATCAGAATAACTGCTTGCTCATGTAGCATAGTGCTGATATTTCTAAGATAGGGGCGTATTCTGAAGTCGCAGAAGTAAATATTTCTTTAGCCCTCATTCTTGCTTTCATTTGTGTTTGGTTGTCTTGAGCTGGAATAAACTTTCTTTCTACCCTACTTTCTTCAGTTTAACATCTATTTAAACTCCGATTTCTGACACTTACGCGAAAACTAGACATTGATATAAAACTACTTTTTACGGATTTTATCGCGTTAAGTATATTGATATTTTTTAATCCCGACGTTTCTTGACGTTTGTTAGTAATTGAAACGTAAAGACGCCTACCACCTTAGTAACCCGTGACCATGGACGCTGTAAGGGTCCGAAACGTCGGGATTAAAATAATATCAATATAACGCTATAAAATCCGTAAAAAGTAGTTTTATTTCAATATCTATTTAAACTCTGTTAGATTTTTACTTTAAACTTTTAAGACGATGGAAGGCAATGCATGCATCACAAACTTCCATCAAATAAATGTAATGACTCTTTGTATCATTAAGTAACAAATATAACATAAAACATAAAACTCATACTCTACTCTAAGTTTAGGACTTACTGTTGAACTCAGACACGTCACATAGAGCAATAATCTTTGTTTTTTTTTTATTCAGGTAATTGCCACCCATTACAAAAAAAAAACATTAATTAGACAGATACTATACAAATTAACATACAAATTACTATACAAAATAGACCAAGATATAGTAGCCACTGTTTGTTAACGATTCATTAACGTTAATTGACGGTTCTGAGGGCGGCCCTTAAACTATCTTGTCATGTAACGCTAGCATGAAGAATACTGGTGAAAAGCTGAATTTTTTACACTCATATTTCGACAGAAAGCAATAAATATGCTTTACAAATGTTAATAAAAAAGAAAGGATTCATGAAAAAAAAGCGGAGAATGAGAAATATGTGCGGCATCACGCTCGCGGAGCGCATAATGATGAGGTAACAATACGTGTACGGTTGTGTGAAGGTCAGTGTGGAACTGTGAGATAGTGATACGACTCGAGTGAAAATACAAATTGATCAGAGTGACTCGCACTCGAGTCAAAATTACAGTGGACTAGCTAATAATCATTTTTTTAGACATTGTTGTCCTGCTGAGGCGAAGGCTTCACCCAAGTCCTTCCATGTACTCTTTTCTCCTACCGTCTCGAACCAGTCCTTGTGGTACGCGTCTAGATCGTCCCGCCACTTCTTTCTGGGCCGGCCACCACTGCCTCATCTGCAGGTATCCATTCTTTGGAGACCCTTGCCCAGCCATCACTGTGCATGCGGCTGACGTGACCAGCCCAATCCCATTTAGCCTTGGCACATATTCATATAAATTATTTATTCGAGTCTCGAAAAGTTACTTATGTTCTCGAAATGACTCGAGTCATTCTAGTAACAAAATCTGAATCGAGTCGCATCACTACCTACTGTTAGTTTATATTATGAAAGAACACTAGTCAAATGATATAAAGCGAAATAAAAAACAAAATACAGTAGACACTACGCAAATAACAATTCAATTATTTTTTTTTACTCCAAGAGTTTTGTTACGTCAAATGCAGGTCGTCAGATATATGCATATGAATCATATATGATATATGATGTTAACAAAAGGAATACATGCATGATGGTATGGTATGCTATGAAGCTGTGAGTTGCTACTGGAAATTTCCTAGATAAACACTTAGTTCGACCCGGAAATCAAACCCAGGATCTAGCGTGGCAATCGTGGTTTCGTAACCACGATTGCCACGCTTGATCCTATCACCACAATTTATACACTACACTACACTAGTGTTCGAACACGAGGCACTTAATAGGGATAAAAAGATAGAAATTGTTTGAATAACTGTAATATCGCTGAAAGTATGCGATCCATATAATAAATCCTGAATTCATTGTTATATACGCTGCATTGCGCGTTCTCTTGAATGGATATTGAATTTTCATACCGTTCGTTTGTGCTACAAGTCAGTTTTTTATTTATAGCACATTTATACCAAGCACGTTTGTTGACAGGAAATTAATGCATCGAACGAATCAAATTCAGTTAACTCGCGCCGGGTTATGGATTTGTTAATCTATCCATAAGTACGTTAGGAGAGGAAACTTAAATTTAATATGTTATAAGAATGTTTTATTTGTTTAGGAGAAAATATATCATTTTTCCAACAACATTAAAGATTATTATGCCTCTACTAGAGTTTGTTTGGAGAAATACTACGGTATTACCAAATACTCAACAATATTAGCACATATTTATGTGCACAACAACAACAACAACAATGTTAGAACATATTTATGTGCTAACATTGTTGTTTTCTGATTTAAAGGGCAATGTAGCCAATGAAGTTTCATCTGATGTTAAGTCTTCAAAAGACAAACTTCAGGGCCTGTAGACAAGTTGCAATATGACATTCGAATCGACAAATGGAAGGAACAAAATGTATGGAAATGACACAGGCTTTCGACAAGTCGGGCTGTCACTGTCATTTTCATACATTTTGTTTCTATTCTTTTGTCGATTCGAATGTCAAATTGCAACTTGTCTAGGCCCCCTGTACTGATTAAATGAGATTTTACAACTGAAGTCTCAATATCACGACGCGTTAGTGATACTACTAGTGTTGCTGATGTCTACAGGATGTGTTTTCTGCTGCTGGCTGTGGTAGAATGTGGTGGAACTATATCTATACTAATATTATAAAGAGGAAAGAATTGTTTGTTTGTTTGTTTGTTTGTAATGAATAGGCTCCGAAACTACTGGACCGATTTAAAAAATTCTTTCACCTTTGGAAAGCTACATTATCCCCGAGTAACATAGGCTATATATCATCACGCTACGACTAATAGGAGCGGAGTAGTAATGAAAAATGTTGCAAAAACGGGGGAAAAAATTATAAGACCACGCGGGCGAAGCCGCTGGCGGGAAGCTAGTTCTTCATAAATTATTAACACGTAATTAAAAACGATACCGCCATCATTGTTGAGGGTTATTCATAATTCCATTATAAATTCACTAGCCATACAGCCTATCCCAATGTTGAGCACAAATGCTTATCGGGAAACACTAAAGTTTTATATGTCGTTGTAAAATTTTATTACTTACTCGGGAATAAAATGTACTGTTCATATTAGTTTTTGGTTGTATTTTAAAGTTAATTAATATGTAAATAAAAAAATTAAGTCGACTTTGTCAATGAGATTTTAATTTTACATTTATTGGACAATAAAGTAATTAAATAATTTTATTGATTTAAAATGTTATTAATATTTACATTATCGAAAGCAAGCAATTCATCATGATGTTCATTCTGATCTTTTATATAATAATCAACGCTCTTTTAATGCGATAAATGTTAAATGAATGATGACTCAAATAATTATTCAAACTATTCTGTACCATATTCGTTTCAATGCAGTGATAGCCTAGTACCCTTTACCCATTTTTACATGGAACATAACTGCTTATGTCCTATGTAAAAAGGGGAGTACATCTCTGCCAAACCTGTGTTTTAATTTACACACACGGTAAGGTGTATATTAAATAAATAAAGAGGGGCTCGTGGCCAAGTTGTTACTACGCTAATCAACCGCTCTGCAAGATTAAGTTACATTGCCGCGGTGACCATTCTTAACATATATCGAGACCCCTCCGTGCCTCGGAGAGCACGTGAAGCCGTCGGTCCCGGGTGTTATACGAACACCTATGACAATCGTAAGTGGTAGTCAGAAACCTGAAGCCTGACAATCAGTCTATCCTCCGAATATCGGTATTGCCCAGAAATTGGGTTGCGGAGGTCTGATGGCAGTCGCTTCGTGTAAAATACTGATATTCAGCCGCATCCTGGTTAGACTGGAAGCCGACCCCAACATGGTTGGGAAAAGGCTAGGAAAAAGAAAAAAAAGTAGGGTGTAAATTAGTACACCTTTGCCTAACCTTTCAGGGAATAGAGGCGTGATGATGGAATCTTTATTTTTGTAAGATCGACTGTTTTCAGTAACAGAATAATTTCAGCCTGTTGAGATTATTTAGCTAATGAATATTTAGCGAGGTTTATAAAGGGGAACCTGAAAATTCTATTTCAGAGTTCAGCGAGCTTATTAGAAATACATCGCCTACGATCTTTAGTAATGCATATTTTATCATAATTGCTCTTCAATAAAGTGATAAAATTGTAGGTGGGCAGTAACGAAGGACTAGGGACTTGGTCAAATAGATTTATAAACAAAACTACCGATTACATTGTAATCGGCCATATTATTATGTGGCTGTGCCCTTTACCGGGCTTCATATTGAACCTTTACTAATGTAACACCTTTTTTTTGGCGAAGAAAATGCCTTACGCATACCACACCGTTCGGAGAGACATTGTGGTTATGTGGGGGCTTGCACCCACTAAAAACTCCGCTTCTCTCGCTTGGTGGATGGGACACGATAACTGCTACGCATACGACTTTCGCGACCCATCCAGTACTAATGTAACACCTTTTTTTTTGCGTCTGAAAATGCTTTATGCACCGTCACGCCGCCCCGGGGAGGACGGCGCGGTGTGTGGGACTCCGCACTGAAAAGGACGTTTACTAAAAACAGACGGGTGTTCGCCTCATCACCTTTGGGCCGGGGTCGCGGGTACGTGTGGACATTTTTCCGCGACCCAGGCACTAATGTAACACCTAACCCAAGTATCTAACACTATGAAAGTAAAGAAAAAAAAGAAAAAGAGAGTCAGTGAGTAAACTCAAAATCTACAGGACCAATTTCAAAATTCTTTCACCATTAGAAAGCTACATCTTTCTCAAGTAACATTGGCTGTAATTTATAAGACTGGCGGAAAGCTAGTGATGAAATAAAAGAGTAACAAATTCATAAGAAAATATTGTTTGTCCAATACTTACTAAAATTTAAAAACTCGTTTACATAAACTAAACATTTATATATTTTGCAGTGCTTCGGTTACGACACATAGCATTTTGCTCATGGGCACTTTGTTTCCAACTACAAAACACACTGCACAGTGTTTTACAAAACAGTTGACGTAGAAAAAACTTTTGAACGCAAAAAAAAAGATTGCGAAAAGTTTTGTATCGTGTAGCGCGATGGCACTGGATATTCTTTTTTAATTTTGTCGTGTAATTATTTGGTGATTCCTCTTTTTGTGTTCGTAAATTTAAATAAATGGAACTCGGTTTTTGTTCGTACATTTTCGGCTCCCGACGACAGTTCTCTAACAATTATTCGATGCCTAGATAAATGCTATATTACAAATGTTGGATGTTGAACATTTTCGAGCGTCTAAAGTTAATATTTTAGATTGAAATGTTAAAGGATATTATTATTCTTAGTTAAAGATCCAATGTTTTAATGTCGGTAATTTATTAGTCTTTGAACTTTGAACAAGCCTTTACTTAGTGACCAAGTAATTAACTTCGAGTAGAACAGTAATATGCTATTAAATTTATTAATCGCAAACTTCTTGTTGACCTATCGATGCATTTTGCAATTATAAATGAAATTAAATGAAATGATTTTTATTATTTTAATATCAATATAACGCGATAAAATCCGTAAAAAGTAGTTTTATTTCATGTCATTATATTTTTTATAAATACTAGATGGCGTTGTCATTTCCTAACTGATGACCTCTGAGGAGAAACGCCGAAACAAACTCAGAGAATCATGGTCTCTTTTAAAGTCCTTTTCAAATCGTTTAAAGCAACATGACGCCCGCAATTCTGCAAATGTGTGCGTGAAAAGTTAGGGTTGCCTCTGTATGTATATTGTACATATTGGGGCATACAATGTTATCTTATTTCACGACGATGAACCTTAATTACATAGAAATGCGTAAAGAGGTGTTTTGATCCTAATGTTAAAGATGGTGGAAGTACCTGGGGGGGAGTAGGGGTTATAATGTTAGGGCTGGCCCAGCATTGCATAGCACTTTTATTACACCTCAGTTGTGTTATTAAAATTATATTTAATAAACACTTAATTTTTTTCTATAGATTTAACAAAGTGTTGTACTGCAACACAGTGCAGTCGGTCGAACGCACAGCCTAAATGGCAATACCCGTAAATCAATTGCTTATTCACCAGCGAGATCATGCCGCGTCATCGAGTCATCGTACTCTGTAGGATTCGCGGTCGAAGCGATAACTGGCGGACGCTCGTAAAATTAAACACGTTCAACATTTTGGAAATAAAGCTGAATTAATGTTATTTTAGGTAAACATTGTGACGTTAACGGCTGGTCGTGAAATAGGGAATTAATTATGGAAACAACATTTTAATGATACTTAAAATTTTAACAATGTGGCATAATCATTGTTTTTTTTTATAGAATATGTAATATTACAATGTCCCATTAGTTTTCTATGGCTTTTCAAGTAACTTTCTAAATGAATTAGCAGTATGAAAAGTAACACTTATATACTGTATCAATATCAGGTAGTAGGTACCTTATAATTAATAGAACTAAATTTAATCCGCTTGTTACTTCGTCGTCGAATGCTACGCCGTAGTCGCTATGAATGCTACGCCGTAGTCGCTACGAGTCGTAGCTCGTAGCCCGTACATCGTAGCACACTTCATACTGATCGGGAGAATGTATTAGGTCTACAAACACTAGACATACTTATTCGTTATCTATCCGATATTCGAAGGATAAACAGGTTGCCGGGCGGCCTTTTTTGGGCGTATGATAGTAGTCATAAGCCCAAAAAAGCACTCACCCAATCGTAAGTAGTAACTTACGATTGTCACACAACGTACTGTTACTTAACTTACGATTTGTTTCATATGACTTACGTTTGATTGTTGACTTAAGATTGTTATTATAACCGAGACCGACGGCTTTACTTGCTCTCCGAGGCACGGTAGCGACTTAACAGTTCTCTTTCGCAAAAAAATACATCGTTTGAGATCGAATTAAAACTACTTTTTACGGATTTTGGCACGTTATATTGATATTATTTTAAAATCCATAGATATTTAGCATTTTCGTAAAAAATCGTAACCAACGCGTCATTCTGAGGCCCCACTTTATTGAGCTTACAAATTCCCATACAAATTCATTACCAGTCCATAGAAAATGATGATCACTTGAAACAGAAGGGCCATCGAACGCCCGTCAAAGCGAGGCCGTCTAAAATAATTAGCGCCATCGCAGCCCACATCAATGTTGCATGCTCTTATGTTATACGTAATTAGTGACTACGCGTATTATTTTGATAACTTTGACCGGTGTAATTCCGCTATTTTAAAATGTCATCAAAATATAATCTCGTTCTAAACGTCAAGAATGGTATTCTACTAAATAAAAATGTCAGGAGAGATTGTGATTTAGTTTTTAAATTCAAGATAAAACATACGTCAAACCCAATGTCAAACCTCTTTTTATCTGTGGTTACCGCGATCATTAGGAGATTTTAAATTGAACATTGAGGATAGCAAAATACACTTTTTTTGATCGGCCTTACTGGCTGGCGCCCACTACGTCGGAGTATCTTTCGTAAAGAACCTTCGTAAAAGTCGTAAGCGTGAGAGCCAGCCCCCCCGGTTGCGTCGGTTGCCTTGCAGTCGATAGGGGTTTGTAAGGGCCGGCAACGCATCCGGAGCATGACTTCTTACATGTAGCCACATGTGTGTGCGTCGGTCTGTGTATCGGTGCCTCTGCTTGTTTGCCGGCTTAAACATTTGAACAGCATGCCATAAGCCGTATCTCTATGTTCGCCAAGCCCAAAATGCAGATATATAAGCTGTATCAATAAAACACTGTATATTTCTGTGACCTGTTTACGTGTGAGGGGTCGCTTGCGCATATTGAACATAGCCAACGTTACACGATAAAAAAAACGTAACATCTTCAGTACATCTGACATTTACGGACCAAAATACAGAACATGAACGCATATTTGTCGCCGTGATAATACTGACAGTGCGACGGATTTACCGCTCGGTGACAGAGGACCATTTATTTTAGAACCTACTTCTGTTTGCTTACAATTACTGCGTGTTTTGTTGCTGAATCGATTTAGGTTTTTATTGTGTAGCTGTGTTTGTAAGGAGGTAGATTTAGTTTGGAACTTTGTTGTCCTAAAAATATTAATACAACTGAATTACAGAAAATTACTTCCAATAAGGTCCTTAATAAATTCGGACAAAATATCGGCATCAAGTGTTTTTTGTTTATGTTAGTAAAAAGTTTAAAAATGTTAATAGGGAAGTAAATAAGCCAACCTGCATTAGGCTAGCGTGGTAGACTAGCCTAATCCGTCTCATACTGAGAGGAGACCCGTGCCCAGCAGTGGGACTGAATGGGGATGAAGTAAATAGGAGACAAGTGTTGAATGTCTTACAGTCAAACATTCTAGAAATTTTTTGATCAAAATTTGTAATAAATAAACATTTTTTTCAGTCATTTATTTATGCTTCAACTAAAACAACCACTGGCCAATTACCTACTTTAATTAAAGACATACGATTCATACACTCCTCTCACAATACTCCAAACATACTGGCAAAAGTATCGTCCATAAATCCTCAAACACATCACACGCGCTCAGCGTAGAGCACTTAGCGCGTTAATATAATACTAGCGACCAGTGTATCAAAAATTGCTGTGACAATAATGAACATAACAAAAAAAGAAATGATTCAATTTGGTGCAGTTGTTCCGAAGTTATGCGCGTACAAACATTTCGGCGATTCATTTTCAATTATAAAGATTTTAAACAACAACACCCTATGACTATTTGAGGGATTACCGATAAAAACGGAACCCCATTTAAAGTTTAAAATAGCAATATGACGTCACAGTTCACAAGTAACATCGTTAGCCAGTTAATTAAGATTGAGAGTTGATTAAACGTTTCCAAGTGGTGGCATGATAGATGATTATTATAGGAGAGACTGGCTTTCGTTTGGTACATATAGTGTATATATGTATGATTCTCTCGACACTTTAATTAAGATATTAGATTTGAACAAAGATTGGCATGAGAGGTGTTATTTTTTGTTTTTTTTTGCATTTTCCATGCTAGTTATTTCAATGAAGGAAAAAAACCTCTCTCCACCTCTAAGCCATCGCGAGTCCTACTCGCCAAGTCAAAATTTTCCTTCACATTCCAAATTTACGTCTCAAGGTACAACCGACACGACTCTTTACAGTTAGTTTAATGTCTGACTACTGATTAATCATCTTTAATCTAAGTATCAACTACGTTAAAACTTTCATTTACCATAAGAACCGTCTTCATAAGAGAAAGCCTAAAATACTACATTCACGTTTGTTATTTCAAATATGTAAACTTGCATAAGCATTTAAGAAACGTAAAGTTCCAAAAATTGCTCCTTGAAGAATGCGACAAGAAGGAAGAAACCCCATAAAAATACCACAGCTCGTCATCTTTTCATGTCATGCCCAAAAGATGAGCTTGCTATTAAAGCTTCAAAACTCGGTTAATCGACCGAACGATCGCCATAATGCGTTCCCATAACATCCTGATCAATTTGCCGGTTACACTTGAAGCTTGCGCTAACTTTGACGCAGTTAAATTATCTTTATCTTTATCTTTGGACATTTTACATAGCACCATCTAGTCCCAAACTAAGCAGAGCTTGTACTATGGGTACTAGACAATGGATATAATACTTATATACTTTTTTTTTGTAAATACATACTTATTATACATAGGAAACACCCAGACAAACACAAATACTTATATTCATCACATAAATATTTGTGTCCTGTGGGAATCGAACCCACGACCTCGTGATCAGCAGTCCGGTACTCGAACCACTAGACCACAGACGTCGTCATCGAATCTTAATCGAATTTTAACAGTTGCACGTCCATTGTTCGGAATTTGAAAGTATAAGCTGAAAAGGTTACTACAGTTACTTATCTGATAAATGATTCTGACAACTGCCTTGGGCTACAGTTTAGACTTATGCCCGGTTAATGGCAATAGGCTAGGACTGTGAGTGTACATTTGTACACCTCTGCTTAATCTGATGGTACTTCAGTATGCTATGTTACTTGATCACATCGTCTATATTATTATGATGGCTTGTAACAATGGTTGTAACACAATTTCCTGGCATAGAATATATTTAGCCAATAGCATCTATGTAGTCCCATTAACAACACCCATGTTTCACGGAGGTTTATTTTCAAACAGTGTTACTTAAAACCGCAGGCCGCTCCAACAGAATTGCTGTTTCCAATTTCGCTTGCAAACTTAAATACTTGTCCGAATTGAATTTTCATGTGGCATGTAGACGAGTAATAACTGAGTTTCATCACCAAACCAATTTCCAGATACTATGCAAATATCTCTATTCGTAACATCCACTGTCACACCTGGTCCAGTCTTATTGAACCTTATAAGTTGTGCAAACTGCTACACCCTGCGTCCCACTCTATATCATAGAATATTTAGTTCTAATACATCTGTCCCTCTCTTACATACATCGCTATATATCTTCCCCTCTCTATTTCGAAGCTGAGAATTTGTCTCGGTTATTGGAATTCGTGAGTTATGTCCTACTTATATGTATATCCATCTTTGAAATATGTACGGAGTCAATCTTTTGAGTCTGTAATTTTTAGCTCTGGTTTTGGGTGCCGGAATTTTGATATTGAAATAACTTCAGGAGAATATTGTTTTAAAGAATTTTGACGCAGTGTATTCCAGACCAGACCCTTCTTTCATATTAATGATTTTGGCGTATTGCGTATAACATTTTTATTATCTTACAAGGACAGTACTTTGGGCCTACATAATTTAGGACTGAGATGGATCATATTATTATTAAAGCTTTCTGCCTTACGTTTATTAGTACACCCACGTCAATCTAGATTTCCCTTTGTCATTATACGAAAATATGTAAGCTCTTCTCTTTTTATACTTCAGTTAATGTTACTTCGAAGACGCAACAAAATCAAACATAATTAAAAAAACTGGAACAGAAAAAAAATATAACATTGTCTATGTTTATTGTGATCTCATTAAAGAGAGAACTTGAAGACAATATAATTTATTTTATTTGATATCCAACCTCCTTGGAATCTTGAATCGTAGCTACAGATGTTTGGGCCATTCGCCTACAGAATAACCGTCATATTTTGCCCAATGTTCAAACAAAGCTGGATTTAATACACGTGACCGCGAATGAATTAGGATTTGACATTTATTTGCAGATACACCCTCTGTTTATATTTTGCTTTTGTTGGCGAGCCTTGTTTTGTTTTCGGACAAAAATATTTTATAATGTGGGATTGGATTTAAGGACTGTTTTCCGGGTGACATTATTCTTGCCTTTGTGTTTCTGTTTTTGGAGTAGTGCTTTGTATTTTTTTCGGTTCTGTGAGTTTTTTGAAACATGATGAGTCCAATATAGAATGCCGACGAAGAATAGTTAAATATTTCTTCATCAGAGATGGTTTTAGAAGGCGTCTAATTAATCTAAATCACACATGCGATGGTGATGATAGGAATATTAACTTTATTATTAGGGGTTATGGCACATATTTATTCGAAAATAAATGTGAACGTTCTAGTAATGATAAATTCGACTATTCGATTTACTTAAATGTATACTATTTGAATAGAAACATTCCTTTATAGAACAGTAAGATTGCTTCAGTCTTCGATTTTACGCTCCATGCTTCATTTACCTTTATTGGCATTAGGATTTCGATTCGCTTTCTACATTGCTACAAATAGAAACAGATGTGAATAGGACTAGATTTCAGGAGAGTGAACTTCGTTGATTTTGTTCGGCTAATATCGAAGGGTGCGCATTCCAATTCGGCTACATTGTTGTTTGTCAGCATGAGAATTCTCTCCAATCATGCTGACGCCCAACATTGTTCCTATCTGCTTACAGGTGGAATATTAAGCGGGCGCAGCACATGACTCCAGAACCAAGCAACAAAAAATGTGTTTGATTGAGAAAAGTATTAGTGTCAATTTTGAAAGGCGGACGTGCCAGTGTAGTGTACCCTCCAAGTCCAGTTGAGAAGACCCAAGTGTATAACAATGGAATATGGTTGAACTCTCCTTTTACAACCAAACTGTGCTTCCTACAATGCTCTCGCGCAGTGAAACCAACTAAAACCAAAAACGTCTCTATCTCTGACATTAATATCCAAAAATCTAGTGTCGTGTAAATATAGTATTTATAAAAAGATTCCTCGTCGTTGTCTACGTGTTTTAAAAACTCTTTAGCATTAAATTTTGAAAATTTTTCAATCATCGAAGCGGTTGTCGTATTTTTGTGATAAATTAAATGATATCAATTATTGTAGGTAATTTTAATATTAAGTGGCAAAACTGGTTGTGATGTGTATATGTAAGGCGTAAGTAAGCTTTTCGGCGCGTTGTGTGCGCTGATTTGGGTGGGTGTGCGCGGGCGCCGCGCGGGTATGTTGGGGGCGGGGCGACGTAGTGACGTTTGTCTTGGCGCAGGCGCGGCCCGGCGCCGGTAAGATGCGAGAGCGGCGTTGTGCGCTCCACCGCACCGTCGCTCTACTGTTCGCCTACCTCCTCTTCCTCAACTGTCAAGTCGATGCTGCTGGTGAGTTGAATTCCTTTTTTAAATTATTCTGGACTCTCATTTGTTTAAACGCCAAATAGATGGGTTTAAGGACATTTTCTGTTGTGTGCTATACCTATATGTGTCAAGTATTCTTATTTAGCAAAATGCCTAATTAAAAATTCATGATTTATTAATTGATTCTGTTATATAAATCCACAGTTTAAACTGAATTAATATCATTAGAATCCCGTTAATGAGGACAACTTTGTATCCAAGTAATTATCACTTTGAAATTGCTCCGAAGATTTATCATATCGGATGTCGAGGCAATCAGATATTATTTAACTGTCGAAGTTCAAATGACGTTCATAACACTCTATTACCCTACAAAAATGATTAGATAGCACACTTAAGTTAACATTCGCTTGTGAACACGAATATCGATAGTAATCACATTTTTTATCGATACTTATTCCTTTAACGATTCGCCATCACGAAAATGTTCTTAGAATATCGAAGAAAATGTCACACTAACAAACAAATGAGGGTCTAGACGTACCTAGTAATTTAAGGTATTTAAGTATGAAATTGTAAAAATGAACTGACGAAATAACGGTATAACAATCTATTATAACATTCACAGAGGTCATAATACTGTAATTATAGTGTTACTGAATATTTCATGGAAATAACGACGACTGTCGCGTGTTAAATTTTTATTCGATTTTTGTGTAATTAAAAATGAAGGAGACAATTTAGGCTGTATTTAATAACTTTCGTTTAGACTTTAGGTTACTTATCGATAATTAAACGTTACACACAAAATACACGTTCCTTTTACTACACTTTTCCAATATTTTAACGTCAATTAAAATAATAGTTATTTTGATACTTATAACTTAACTAAAAGTAAGCAATTTTCATACGAAAAAACAATTTATTGACCAACAAAAGTTGCTTACAATTGTTGCAACTTAACTATTCTAATTTTAAATTAAATTACCAGAATCAAATCGGTACTTTAGTTGAGTGAAAAAGTATAACGTCATTTATGCTGCTACAAAAGTATTCGATTTTCTTTTAGTTAACAGATAGTCATTCAGTAAAACAGTTAAGCTTTAAAGATATAACAGTATAGTATAACTGATTTATTTGATGAGCAAATTTAGTATGCATTTAGAAATAATAATTTAATTTAAATTTCAACGAATTCCTAAATTTGACCTGTGAAAACGGCGAATTCACAAAAGGGAATATTAACTGTATACTCATCCCTCTATTACTTGGCATAGAGAAGCATCAAGGGTTAAATAGTTACATAAATATCCCTCATATTCAGCCATTAACATATAAGGAGCGCACATTTTCATTCCGACTAAAAATCGCATCTCGTCGGGTCTATCCCTCCCGCATAATTATGTCGCTCTGCTTTATGAAAATGAGACATAAAAACGGTTTTACGGTGGCAAATAAAACGAGTGTAGTATAAACTGTTGTTCGCAACACGTTTCGTTGGGTTCACTTAATATGCGTGTTGAGTACGTCACCCGTGACGTGTCGCAAAGTCGTGGAAATATGGACAGTGTGTGCATACAATAACTAGAGTCCCTACGTAAGAAATATATATCGCTATTCGATTTTATTAGAATTAATGCGTAGGACAAGACAAAAATGTTCCATTTTTTCATTAAATTCTTTTGTTTGTTATGGTTTTGGGACTTGTGCAATACTTTATTATTGTTCTGCAGACTTTACGTAATAACTAGCAACCAAACAGGATGCAATGCACTCATGATAAGTGGTTACTGCACATTAGAGGTAACGCAAACGCTTAACCCGCATTGTTTGACCAAACATTCATAATTAGGGTTGAACGGACCTAATTTCAAACCACCGAAAATATTAAGATATTAGACACACTTATTGTTGTTTTACTTCTTAAATTGTTATAATGTCGACATTACTGACACTCGGTGGGCATCATTTGCATAAGCGGCGTCGGCTGGGCCCGCGATAAAATGGCTACCGTCGAACTTATGGTGTAATTAATGAACCTAAATGATACAACACGGATAGCAGAGCGAATTACGCTTTTTGCCAACCCTACGTCTAATGGAGTATTGTTGCTATATGGACTTGGTAAATACTGTTTGTAGACTTACATTTGAATGAGTCAAGGTTGAATCCTCTTTATGTACGCCTATTTAAATTTGGTGTTACACCTCAATGGCGCAGTTTAGTTAGTAATAATAATAATGAGTTCTGCACATATAACGGTTCATTATGCTGCTCCATTCCTCAGTATTTGTACAATGGGAAATAAAAGCCATATTAATTAACTAACAGGTCAAGTCTGGGTTGGGAAACCTCACACAGCTTGTGACCATAGTCACCGTTTGCTAGGAATACAAAAACTGAAACTATGTCATATGTAATATGTCCATAAGAGTCAAATAGTCTACTTACTGGTAACTTGAGACCATAGATATCTTAATATAGTTTATTCAATATTAAAAGGCTATCAGCAACAACATAACTATAACTATTTCTAAAAGTACCTCTAAGAGCGCGGAATGACGTCAACAAATAGCGCCGGTCGTTACCGCGCGCTACAGATCTTTAGGTGCTCTAAAAATTGACAAAAGGTGAGGGCAGTGAAATGACGTCAGATGGCACCCTGTCGTTATAACCCGCCTCAATGCCCACACCCCTACCTTACTTAAAACAGGATGGTGCTAAACAAAAAAGAAAAACACTTCCTTCGCCGCACCTTCCAACATTAATTCTCGATTAAGAATTTTATTACAACAGTAAAGGGAAAATGTTTAACATTTGCACATATTGGAATAAGTAAAAAAGATTTCGTATTAGATGTCTTTACGACACACCCAAAAATATATTACAGACGTGACTATTCGCGTCTATCTCGATTACGAATGTCGAATCGATTTGTGGAGGAAAAAATCGGGAATATGCGACGACGCCAGCCACCGGCTTTGATTTGCATTTTAATATGCACAAGGGAACGGGGAACGAAGCTGTCATATTGTGCAAAAGTGATCATGTAAAATAGACGTGTATTCGGGATCGATTGGGAAACAATCGATATCTATAAGAGGTATCGAGGTCACACCATCTCGCCTCCTTTTCCTCGAAACCTCCTTTCAATGCCTTTATTCGAGTTTTTTATGTCAACCTAAGGGAACAAGATAACCTTTAACAATACAAAGAGCGATATGGAATTTCTTTAGACATTCATTTTGGATACGAATTCCTTATCTTATCTTTTGGCCGACAGCGTATGTAACTTTTCCGAAGTGAATTCTAGAGGCATTTGTCAATAAAAAGGCCTGTTAGCTTTAATTCTTAATCATCGAATTCCATTTCCATTTACATTTTATACTTCGACAAAAGCCTTCTTTGTTCCCTACAAATTCTAATGATTCAATAAAAAATCTGTTCCTGGAATTATCAAACCAAAAAGCCCCCAAAAGTTGTCCCTAACAACTTCCTAACATTTACAGCAGCTTTGCACCGGAATTTCTATTTTCATTAAACGCAAGGTTCATCCATTTGGCTGGGACAAATCAGAGGTAGGCGAACGACACCACGTGTCCTCTAGTACCGGAGGACATAATCTAAATGCTAATACATCTACGTAACGGGTTCGACGATATGGCGGGGTTTTGACGCGCCGCTTCGCACAGGTTTGGATGGGAAAATATTGGCGGTGCAGTTTTTAGGGAAGAGGTTGTGAAAGCCATTGTTGTGTATTGGATATGGAGAGAATTCTGATAGTGCTGCTTTCAAACCAGTACTATCGAATTTCAATACAGCTAAAACTTCACACAAGAATTTTTGGTATGAATTATCAAATTTTATGTTTTTACGTTACTTATTCAACATATATTTTGAAATAATGTCACCTCCTTCTCGAATGGCATCACATAATAGGCAGAAGGAATTTACAACTTTGATTTAGAATCCCCATTAATTAAGGTCTCATGTTCTCTCTAACAATAAACTTTGGACTATCCTACGTTGAATATAAGTGGTTATTCGTCCCGCAAAACAGTAACACGGGCTTCCAAACCAAACTGTGGAACAAGGGTTCAGCAGAATAATTCTGGATTTTCAGTTTAGATATTGCTAGAATAATTTTATTAAGGTCATATGCTTTGTAAGTCTAATTGATAGATTTTAGTTAATTTGAATTTGAGTTAAATCGATTGGTAGGTTAATACCAAAAAGGTTTCTTTCAAAAGATAATATAATATTAATACAATTCATACAAGTAGTAAAAAAGGAAGGTTCAGTATAGGACAATACTTATTTTTAAATTAAACCTCAAACTAGTTCAAATATCGAATGAAATTTAAAAAAAAATATCTAAATCTAATCTTCAAAAGAATAATGTTAAAAGAATATTAAAAAAGAAAAAGATCTCTACTAAATAAAAAAAAATGTGTCTGCTAAGTTGATAGTGAAACTTCTTGGCAGAATAATTAAATTTAAAATCTGGTAACCCTTGTTCGATAAGAAACGCCCGCGGCGTCTTATGAATATGGATGAACGATAACTACGACTCTTATAGATAACAATTATTATCAATTTAAATTCCAGTTGAAATCGATTGTATTTATAAAATAGAATTTGAAAATAGTCACAATATTTACTCAGTAGCGGCTCGTCCCGACTTCGCACGCAGCGACATCTTTCAGCTTCATATGTTAGTCAATTTACACAAAACCTTAACAAATGATACACCAAAACCTTCCGCTTGAATCAATATATCTATTGCTGAACACTGAATTCAATGCCGTTTCATAGTTTAAAAGATCTAAGCGCACAAACTGCGCACAAGCTATGTAAAGAAGGTAATTTTGGAGACCAAAACACCATAAGATGCTGTCAAGAAAACTGTCTTGTTGGCCTAGTAGTCCTAGTGGCCTAGTTTACAGTTGTGCCCGATACAGCAATAGACGCTTTACTCCTTGAATGTTGAAGGACGGAGGTATAGAGGAAGATCAAAGAAAAGATGGACGCTGTTAAGGTCGATATGATGGAAAGGAGATTGAATGAGCAGGGATGAATGGAAGGAAAGGATAGGCGGCGCCGACTCCAAATAAATTGGGACAAAGACAGGTAGATGATGATAATGAGAGCATACAGGTATGTTTATAAAACGGCAGTGTTAATACAAATAGGCCACTGCATATCATATCATAAATTAACCTAAATAATAATTTAGAAAAACCTCGACACGAAATGTAATTTGCCATTTTGTGGTGGCGGTCATCTTGGATTTGATTTTTTTCATAGTGAATAGTATTCTCCTAGTTAAGCCCTTTCATTTAATACCCATATTGAGGGAGTTGTGAAAAAATATGTAATCCGCTATTTTGTGGCGGCGGCCATCTTGGACCGATTTTTATCAAACATAGCTAAGAAGACTCCCCGACTAATTAACAAAAAGCAAAATCAAAATCGGTTCATTCGTTCGGGAGGAGCAGTTCGATGCCACAGACACACACACACACACAGACACATCAAACTTATAACACGCCGTCGTTTTTGCGTCGGGGGTTAAAAATCAAATTAAATCAAAACTGAAAATTCTCAGTACCACTACATACCTTCAGAAACTTTGAGCTATTAATATTCCTTCATTAAATCTATAACTGCCTCCATGAATAATTGAATTTGACAATCGTCTAGCTTCTCTATACCCGGGCTTTCGTGAGGCCCACCAATAATATTGTTTTCACCGCGTGCACCGTTGAATTGAATTTCCATTGGAATGGAACTCTTTGCACGGTATTGATTTTAGATTCTGACTGAATGAAGTTTCATATACCGGATATTTACGTAAACTAGTTTTATTTATAACTAGCGACCCGTGTGCAGCTTCGCCTGCGTTTCCCTGTTTGTACTTTTTTCTATTCTCTATAAGAGCCTTCTTCAGACTTTATCAAACACAACAAAAAAGAAATCAGCCAAATCGCTTCAGCCGTTCTCGTGTTATGTGCTTAGCAACACATTTAGTGATTAATTTTTATTTATATAAATTTTTTTTCTACTGTTAACTACCAAATATTAAGCCTTGAATAATAAATGTAAGTTATCAAGAATGAAACCATATTTACTACTAATTTTACTAATTTTTTTATGTATCATTGAAGAATTTAATTTCGTCCCCAAAAACATTGCGCTCACTATCACACAAGTAAAAAACAAAAGAGGTCTCCAACCGCGGAGGTTTTATCGTGAAATTCCCATCTCTACTCCTGTCGGCACACAGTTAGATATTAATCCCGGCCCAATAATCGCTTCTGATAAGAGATTTTCTTTCGATCCCAAGTAATAAGAAGTTTCCACATCGATGATCCCTTCTATTTAAGTTTAATAACGTTTTGCAGCGGATCGTATCGCCATTGTTTGGCCCGCCTGACCGCAGTTTGCAGCGCGAACTATTGTTTAGAATTTGATAGTGGTTTGGGTAACAGGCTGGTACTGATAAATATAATGGGATTGTTATGAAGTTACACGGTTTGTTTTGTTATTGGTTCTCATAATTTTGGGGTTAACTAAGTCATTTTGTATTGCATTGCTATCTGTATTGGATTTCAATTAACAACGAGGAATTTTAAACCTTTACCGTAATTAAATAATTTATATGTAACAATTGTATTCATGACTGGCTTATATTATCTCTTTTTTATTTGGCATAAAACAGAGTGGTCAAGCTCTATCTCGGGACCTATTGTTGGAGTTGGAGCATTTATGCTTTACAAAAATTAACAAAAAAATCAAATCGACTACAGTAGTTTTAGCGCCAACCCCTAACAAACAGATAAGAAACATATTTTTGGGTTCGCGGTCGTTTATATACTCTAAACCTCCGCGAAATTAGACCTACTATATTTTTTTAATACCTATCTTCAATGTACAGACACGGACTTTTTTAACGATTTTATAATAGTAGAGATATGCAAGTTTTTAGTTTGCCAGAACCAAAACAAGCTTTTGTTCGTGTCTTTTTTACGTCACTACTGTCAATTTCATTGTTCTCTCCCACCAACATCCCTATTAATGGTTTTTTATTATTTTCCCCGTTGTACATATTCACGGCATTGTCCAGCTTTAGTTTTTTACCCTCCAACTATTGATGCTTTAGTCGTTACTAGGTACTTCCATTTTTATGGCTTAGAGATTTTAATAAACCAGATTCTTTTACAAACAACTTTTAACATCCGTATAGTTCTCACCGTTAGTAATGGTACCCAATGTCTTTAGTTCAGCTTTAAAACGACCATCTCAGTCTATTGTCTCCGGTTTATCCGAAGAATTTCACTTCCGTACCATTAATTTTCCATTTTGCCCCTAAATCGACTATTGAGAGGCTCACCCAACAAATTTTGAACGACAAAATTCTCGATAACTTACTATTATGTTGGCTTCAATAAACGATTACCTACACATATTTCGTCTTCGCTTGCTTTCTGTTATAATACTAGAGCTCACGCTTTATTAATCACTTTCATGTTTCTTGATATTATGTTGTAACGTTGGAAATTTTTTACACTTCACAAATATTTGCTGTGAAGTGACGCTTTGAATTCTTGCCTCCAGAATCACGCTTGCAAAGATCTCAGATTACAAATTTATATGCTTGATCTTTGAAGTAAATGCAAAAACAATATTCATGAAACAAGAGATAAATTTATCAAAGTACACAAAGAGACTATCTCGGCTTGCGTTCATAATTTCCAACTAACGTTACAAAAATTGGCGAGTGACGTAGTACGGTGGGTCTTTTACCGAGGGTGTAAGCAAACAAGCCCGGAGATAAGCTGCATTCAAGGCGAAATTGTGAAAGCGTCGAGTGGCGACAACAAAGAACCTTATTAACCTGCCACTAACTAATGGACGACGATAGGGTTACAGAATGACCCAACTCGAAAGGTCCCTTTGTAATGTTAATACAGTGTGTACCTGTATATTGTAATTTTAGGTCCCATTCTTAAACCTTGTTGCATCCGCGTTCCAATTAAAAAAAATCGTATCCAATTTCTGTATTGGGGCAGCTATGAAAAGGTCGTAAGTTCAAAAGGTGAACATTAAAGAGATCGAATTCGCGCCCCCATCTAAAGATGGGATCTCGAGGGCTGTTGGTAAACCTGTTCTCTTTGAGTCGACTTTTTTCATCCCCTTATAGTCGGGTCGGCGGAAAGTTAACAGTGTGAACGCTGGGCAGCGGGCGATGAAAAGAGATGTACACACGATACATGCATAGTTTAGACGCCGCTTTGCTTGCCAAAGTTAATGGAACTTGGGAAGGGGTGTGTATGAAAGCGGCTGTCTTATCTTCGCCGTTTAAGACTTTAGTCTGGATGTTTATCGTGGCAACACCGTTGCGAACATTGAGCGTCTGCTTTCAAATATAAGTGTGTCAGCTTTGTTTTGGGATTTAATTAGGTATTACTTATTTAGAAGATGTACGTTGAAAGACGATTTCAATCACACTTACATGGAAAACAAGACCAATAAATAAATGCTTGGGACCTGTTTCACCTCTATTAAGCTTCAGTTGAATTACTTGGCAGATATTGTTATTTTTTCTAATTTATCCAGTGCTTAACGGCTATCCAGAGGTAGTGATATAGGCACTTAGTATCGTAAGTGGTTCATAATTTTGTTATATTCCGTCGTGTATGAGCCCGAAAGGGTCTTACTCGAATCGAGTTGTACAACCCTATTTGTACTTTACAACAGAGTCAGTCATATTATGTATAAATAACACATACCTACCACCTATCTGTATTCTCCGTTTGGTTAGGCTGAGAGGTCCCATGTCATTAGAAACGAGCCTTTTCAAATCTTCAAATTTCTGCTGAGAATTTCATAGACATACACCATTACGCCTACATTACCCGAAGTTTTATGCAGAGTATTTTTAGGTCCCATGTATTTCATAGAAAAACACAATAACAATTTGCTCGACTTGAGAGTTGTAGAAACTAGCGTAGCAGGTGGGTTAGACAAGTAGCATTTGGACATTCAAATCGACAAACAAAATGTAGTAAATTACATTAGTTACAGCCCGATCTGTCGAAAACTTGTGTCATTTCGAATATCAAAATTCAACTTGTCTAACCCGCCAGTCTCGTTTGTCGCCAATAGACCATTACTTTATAGTGACATGTATGAATAATAAAAAAACAGAACAAAGTTTAAACAAAAACTCCACTATGTACTTAATGGCGGTAAATATCAGCCTGCCCATTAAATGTGGGCATTTTAAATGACTATAAAGCAACACGCGTCGATCGCAACTGCATGCAATGTGATATCTTTTTTAAATGAAATCCAATGCGCAACGCACTGAACATATGAATTGGAACGGTAATTCATTCCATTTTATGTATTACTAGCTGTTCCTGTGCCTCGACCATGAGTTTTTCTCACTAGATACGCTAGCGACTCCGTAAAATATTTGTATGGAAAACCCTCACAGCGCCTTTAGCGGTTACGTAAGGAACTAAAATCTGCTATGAGATTACAGCGTTTCGATGCGTAATAAACCTATCGAAAGCCATTCGATATATCATCATCGATATATCATTAGATATATCAACTCATGGTTGAGGTACTGTTCCTGTTCTGTATTTTTCCCTATCCCGTGACAATTTCCTAAAACCCTTTCTTTGCAGATGCTTTTGTGCCAAAGGAGGTCATCGAAAACCCAAATTTGTACCTCAGGTACATGACAGCTGTCAAGTTGACAGTTTTTACCACGAAATCTCTATGAAACTGTTGCAAATAATGTGCCATAATGGCTTTCATTTGACATTCCGAAACTGACACTGACAGCAGATAGCTGTCAAGTTTTACCTCCTAATTATTTTGTAAGTTATTATTGTAATATTTTACCTCTGTTTGATCAATAAATTTATTATTATTATTAAGTTAACAGTTTTCACTATAAAAATACTATAAAACTGATAATAGTGTGTCAAAATGGAGTGCGTTTTTTCAAAATAAGTGATTCGGTGCATAATTTGGACAGATTTCGATGACCTTCAATCCAAAAAAAGCCCAATCCCTTCAGTGGTTTGAGTTGTACGTTGATTGACCAATCCATCAACCAGTTAGTTTCTTACTCTATATAGACAACGGGCGTTTACCCAGGACTTCGTTCGTGTAGAAGTAGAATTTTCCCCCCGTTTTTGCAACATTTTTAATTGATACTCCGCTCCTATTGGCCGTATCTTGATGATATACAGCCTACCTTCCTCGTTAAACAGGCTATCCGATACTGACTTTTTCAAATCGGACTAGTAGTTCCTGAGATTAGCGCATTAAACCTAACAAACTTGTCAGCTTTATAATGTTACTATAGATATACAAATCAATGAATAAGTCATTAATTAAAAATGAATATTTCGGACTTTACACAGCATAGGCGTGCTAGACAATATATAAAAAAACATCACATATTAAGTTCTCTAGTTCAGCAAACCCATTAAAAAGATGTCACGTTAACGAGTATGAAGATAGGAAATATTACGTGTCAAATGACGTCACTTGTTACCCTGACATGTTTAGATTGTTTATCCTGATGGAATGTCATGTAAGTTAATATGTTTTGAATATAAATAGCTTTTAAAATATCTTATCTACTGGGAGCTGTAAATACATAAAGTTCAAAAGCACCTAATGTCTAAAATAGGGCGTTATATTTAAATTAAATAGGACGATATATGTATATAGATATAATCTAAAATAGGACGTTATTTTTCCTTCCTTGTTGGTTAGCTATCTTTATGAAGCACGTCTTCAAAGAGTAAGGAATATACGGGAATGGGGACAACACAAAAGATCTCTCTAGGTCGAAGTGTTGCTCGCTATCCCAGCCCCCATAGAAAGATAAGATAAGATACCGGCAAACTTTGCGTGTACATTAAGTACACCTCTACCTACCTCCAATATACTTGCAAGGCATTTAAATACAAAAAAAACTAATCTTAGATGCTTTTTGTACAAGACTAACAGAAGTTCCGTAAACATCCTCATAAATATCTTATACATTTTCCTAACTATCGTACCCGGCTTTAAGTTATTAAGTTCAATTTATATCCAAATGAGATCAACAGTGTTGCCATGTGTTGAAGTTTTAACAGCCTATAATCCGGTTTATTAAGCATTAGACAATTGAAATGTTGACGACATTGTAGTATTAATTTAACAGCTGAAGATTCCATTTTAATTATTAATTAGACTCTTACTGACAAATAATGCAGATGTTTATTTATTGTTATGGTACTCCAACGACTTATTCACTAATACATAGGCACATAGCATTAAAAAACAATGAAGACAGGGTGAATTTGTCAATTACAGGAGTACACAGCAATTGCATAGAGGTTTACAAGTTAATTATGAACATGTAATGAAACTTATACAATCAAATTAAAGAATAATGAAATAGATGATAAAACATATTGGAATAGTTAATTTTAGTGAACAATAAAAGTTAATTGTTAAATCTTACTTCCTACTATCCTATCCTACTAATATTATAAATGTGAAAGTTTGTGAGGATGGATGGATGGATGGATGTTTGTTACTCTTTCACGCAAAAACTACTGAACGGATCTGGATGAAATTTGGCACAGAGATAGATTATAGTCTGGAATAGCACATAGGCTACTTTTTATCCGGGTAAAATGTATGGTTCCCGTGGGATAGCGGGCGAAGCCGCTGGCGGGAAGCTAGTTAATTAATTATTTAAATTAAATTTTCAATTACATAGTCAAACTACGTCTCCCTCGTTCCAAAATACAACCTTAGAGGAACCTAAAACATACCGAAAAAATGTGGGTGTACATTATTAAGCTTCTGCTTACCCCTTCGGGAACACAGGCGTGATGGTATGTAATGGTTTTGGTAACTTGCCTGCCTATCACACACCAACATCATCAACTATTACAATAATAACCTAAATTAAAAATTTAGAAAATCCCCGACACGATAAGTAATTTGCTATTTTGTGTGGTGGCGGCCATCTTGGATTTGAAATATTATCATAGTGCATAGTATTCTACTAGTCAAACCCTTTCATTTGATACCCATATTGAGGGAGTTGTGAAAAAATATGTAATTCGATATTTTGTGGCGGCGGCCATCTTGGACCGATTTTTATCAAACATAGCTAAGAACACTCCCGACCAATTCACCTTTCAAATAAAAAAATCAAAATTAAAATCGGTTCATCCGTTCGGACAGACACGGACGGTCAGACAGACACGCACACACACACACACAGACACGTCAAACTTATAACACCCCGTCGTTTTTGCGTCGGGCGTTAAAAAGGTAAAATAACTCGTAAAATTAGACTTATTCAAACAACCTACACTTGGCAGCAACCGCTTGGTTGCGGTTGCCGGTGATCCCATAACTTGTCCCCGCGTCCCCGTGCTCAACAACCGTGTAATTATTTATGTCGCGACGTCTGCGCTTAACTGTCGGCAGGGGGTTAACTCTCCCCAAATGATCCGAAATATGTACAAAACTATCAGTGATTTACTTTAAATACTATCATGTCTGTATTCTCCGAAGGGGTTAGGCAGAGTTGTATTGTACACCCATAGTTTACTGGTATGTTTAAGTATCATGTAATAAGAAGCGAACGTATTGCCAATTGCCATTAACCGAGCACAAATTCAAACTCCGAGATGTTACTATATGATATCTTATATATATCATAAGTATGTATTTACAAAAAAAAAGTATATAAGTATTATATCCATTGTCTAGTATCCATAGTACAAGCTCTGCTTAGTTTGGGACTAGATGGTGCTGTGTAAAATGTCCCAGGATATTTATTTATATTTATTTACTGATACTTTCATAGAAAAATCTCTGTTCGACCTGGGAATCCAACGCAGGACCTTATTTCAGGCCATGTAGGCTAACGATGCAGTCATATAAATCTCTAAACGAATAAATTATTTTATTACTTCTTTGACCTAATAGACTCGCCCAAACATTCCACACATTCTTTAACCCCACAAATTAAATACAGACATAAAATGACTTATCAAACGTGCCCAGAAGATACCGTGTTAGTAATGGGGTTCACGCAATTCCACCAAAATTTGTGTACCATATGTTTTGACGTTATGAACGCAGATATTAGCCATTACCTGGACGCGTCTGTCTGATATAAAACCTGAATACAAGGTTATAGTGGAAGGCCGTTGACCAATGGCCGTAATAGGGTTCCGTGGATAAGGTTTTTTGATGTATCACCTGTTTGAATCGTTTAATGCCACAAGAAATGTAAAAAACTGTATACAAAATTCTCAGTAGCAGCTTCGAGTTTGGATTTGTATCAGTTGATGGCAATAGGCTCGCCCCTATTTACATATATGTACTATTTCAACTATTATTATATTATTATTAAAAATATTATATCTTAAAAATTATATCCTATGTTACTCGGTAATTATATAGCTTTCTAATGGGAAATATATTTTCAAATCGGCCTAGTAGTTTTGGAGCCTATTCAATTCCTTTCTTTCTAATATTAAAAATCTTTTCTCTTTATAATATTAGTATAGACTAGAGATCCGTGCACATCAGGTGCGTTTATTAAGCTCTTTATACCAAAATTAATTCCTTCCTTTCATTACAACAATAAGTACAACTAATAATAATACTAATATAAATAATACTAATAATTTACAACAATAAAAGCTACTTCGATTTGTCTCCTTCCCCTTCAAGAACTTCTATATTATTAAAAGAATGAATAATTTTCATAACTCTATCACAAAAAATCTTGTAGCGGGCTATTCTCTAAACTTCTGCGGGCTGCATAATATTGTAAACTTAAAATTAAACTACTTATACAGAACCACGAATACACTGACATAATGTAGATTTGGCTGGTTTGTTTTAATTAACATCGCGTGTGCCGGGCCCCTGTCGTGACAAGGGGTAACTTTTACAGCCCCGGCTTCTCTTACAATTCATTATGCTTTGACAGTGCCGGTTTACAGTATAAAATGCAACCGGCGATGTAATAGCACGATTGTAACTACACTTACATTTACTCGAATAGGCTCGTAAAACAACTTTTGATATCGTGTTTTAAGTTGTAGTTATTTTGGTTGAAAGTGTAATAAAATGTTTTTACAGAATTAAAGAACATTTTGAGGTTGTAACATGAATTTATTTCACTCAAACTCTTGTCTAATTATAGATTAAAACCTTCTTGCAAATCGACAAATAATTATAATGATTGAAATAACTTTCCTACCTGGCCAAAAATAATAAAAAAGGAAAAAGAACTCGAGGACCATTTAAAAACAAACCTACCAAACCAAAATTCAAAGGTCGAACAATCGAAGCATCAAAAGACGAAACTTCGCCAAAACTTGTCGGTAATCCGCAGAAAGGGATACCCGCATAAAATATAGGGGGAAAGTTCGATTTGACCCAAAAATTGACCGGCGCAACTCGACGGTAATAACGGTCGACCTATATGCCTTAATAAAGACTGCTAGGATATTGAACCGTATGTAACCTTGCACTGGGGTTTATTTTGACTATGAATATTATTATGGCATATACTAAAAAAAACTGCAAGGGCGGAAGGTGGATGGGTGATCATTCTTAACAAGTTATTACCCCTTATTGCTTCGGAAGGCATAGTCGTCGATTTAAATTGTCAAAGTTAGTTTTAGTCAGAAACTGGAAAGCCTATCAAACGGTTTATCTTTAGCGTACCATCACGCCTGTACTCCTAGAAGGGTTTGGGCAGAAGTGTACTAATCTACAACTACAGTTCGCCGGTATATTTAGGTCCCATGTCCGAGTAATAGGGAGCGAACCTATTGGCATCTCCATCTTAATGGAATTTCACAGATAAACCCAACAACACTTTATTAGAACCCAGGATCTAGCAGTGGCGCTTGGAACCACTAGGCCAACGAGGTAGCACACTCCCTGATCTAGTTCCCAAACACAGGCAGCCTTTTGAAGATTTTCGTCCCGTAAACAAAAAAAAAACTTACCAAGAGTAAGGTACCCCTTGCAAGTCCCCTCTAGGCATAAACGGTAACATATTTGACGAACACATTGTTACCTCCAAGGCACGTCTGCCTCGCCCTTAATCTCAACGTTCATCGCAAAAATAATAAACCTTCGTAATAAAGACGCGTGATAAAATTTGTTCTTTATTTCTTATTATATTTACATGTTTACGTCATAATTTAGAAGTTGCAATGATTTTATGGGAAGGTAAGTAAAATTTACTTTTATTATGGAGGAGGTAAGACGAAATAACATTACGTTCCATCACGCTTTTATTCCCCAAAGGATTCGACAGAAATCTCTGCTGACTGTAAGTTGAAAAAGTACACAATAATATGTTTTATTTCAAAAGACATGACGATCACAAACTTGTTACACTTAACTATATTACAGTACAGTACAGACAGTACTGGGGAGCTAGACGAGTTGCATTTTGACATTCGAATCGACAAACAAAATGTATGGAAATGACATAAGCTTTCGACAAATCGGGCTGTCACTAATGTCATTTACTTACATACATTTTGTTTGTCGATTCGAATGTCAAAATGCAACTAGTCTAGCCCCCCTGGACTATTGAAGAAATCCGCCTTGGTAGCTGTCTCCGCCGTATCCGTCTTGGCCCCCGTAGCCTTGCTGACTGCTGTAGCCGCTCTGACCCTGACTTGAAGACTGCATGCCGTTGTTCATAAATAAATAAATAATGTGTCATAAATAGAGAAACTGACGTCAGCTTTAACCGTAGAAGTGGTGGGTGGAAGGTGTTGTACTTCTATCACGATGGCGTTGTGGCAAGCAGACATCATCATCATCCTCCTGCCCTTATCCCTATTCACTTGGGGTCGGCGCAGTATGTCTTTTTCTTCCACAATCTCTTTTAGCTTTCATCTCGTCATTCAACTTCTTTGTGGTTATATCCTTTCTCACACGGTCCATCCAATTGGTCTTCCTCTTCTCTTATATCCATAAGAAAACATAACATACAAATTCTTGTATGTGTATAATTTCTTTGAAGGATTAGACAGGAGTGTCTGTTGACAACTAAAGTTTTTTTTATATATGTCACAAGGGTGGCAAACATCTTTATTAACTACTTGAAGAAACCCACGCTATATTCCCCAGAGAAAACCTCCGCAGAGAGTTCAAGCCACAATCTAAGCGTACGTGGGAGGACATGCCTTTGAAACCGTTCGGTCGAAGAAAGTTCGTATTTCCGTCAAGTATGATAAAGGGCACAGTAATGTGTTATCAATATAATTATGTTGCCGACCACTTTAAAATGTAGACTGTGAGAGAAATTTGAGATCACAGGCAGTGATTCAGACAATCTCGGTAGATTTGTGGTTAAAGAGTCTGGGGCCGTAGAGTAGTTGCAATTTGACATTCGAATCAACAAACTGACATGACATTAGTGACAGCCCGATTTGTCGGAAGCTTGTGTCATTTCCATACATTTTGTTATTATTCGTTTGTCGATTCGAATTTTAAATTGCAACTTATCTACAGACCCATGTAGGTAAATAAATAAATATAAATATCCTGGGACATTCTACACAGCACCATCTAGTCCCAAACTAAGCAGAGCTTGTATTATGGGTACTAGACAATGGATATAATACTTATTTTTTTTTGTAAAAACGTACTAATAATACATAGGAAACACCCAGACAAACACAAACATTTATATTGAACACATAAATATTTGTGTCCTGTGGGAATCGAACCCACGACTTTGTGATCAGCTGTCCGGTACTCGAACCACTAGACCACAGACGTCGTCAAATGTGTGCCTACTTAACCAAAAAAAATCTATCGATTTTTTGCTCACATTTTTTTTATTAATGTTGGCTGTATTCCCATTCACATATTTACCACGTGTAAACCAACTGATGAAATAGAACTCATTTTTCTATGGCAAAATAAATCATAAATTCAAAGATACTTTTTTTAAATAAATCTCATGTGACATGTACACAACGTTGTACCTGCTCTTGTATTACGGTTACATCTGCAGCTTTCAGTGTAAGCCCGGCCTTAATTATAAAATAATTTGACGTAGGGCGCCGTTTTTGTCCCTTCTTTTTACGAACATAATTTATGAACATCCTAATTATGAAGAGTAGCTTATTGTGAAATTGCTGGAATATGTGACGAATTGTTTTCATAACTTTTAAAAATGATGTAGAGGTAAGCATTATTTTCGGTGTTATACTATCACGCCTGTATCGCCCTTAGCGTTAGGCAGAGGTGTACTAATGTACCCCACAGTTCGCCGGTATATTTAGGTCCACGGTTCTTTGCCAACACGTTGATTAAACGATCTCGTCATATCTACGATAAAACCTTTTCTTTTCAGCACTTTTCAGGGCCAACTCCCTTAAAGCTAGGTCTAAAAGCCATTTCAATTAATATTAAAAGTTTCTCCGACAGTAAATTCCTTCTCTCAGACCTTGGTCTAGTAACAAAATGTGACATAATATTTTTCCAAGAAACACACAAACGTTAAAACAAAACCCAAGGGATCAAATATCCGAATGGATTCAAACAGCTGAGATACTACATGAGAATCAAAACGTTATTTAAAAGTCACAAAAAAGCTATAACTAATATCACCACAAACTTTTTGAAGCAATATAAATAAGGATGCATATTTCCAAACTCCTATATTTGTTTCGTTATCAGTTGTGCTGCTGGCTGTCATATAAAGTTGTTCAAATCGCGTGTGCTGTGACAGACATGGAACCAATAAACCCATGTTCATAGATATTGACTGAACTGAAATTATTTCGAAACATCTTGTTTGCTTTTCGTACGTTGAGTAATAAAATGGCGATGGATATTTGAAATTTTGTGTGCCAACGAGTGTTTGGTTTCCAATTTAAACATAATAATCTTCTTTTCGTGATTGAAGTGAGTAATTTGTTATTAAACATGTACCTTATTCTACATAGTATATTTGTATTATTTATAAACTTGTTAATTTACTTGAATATGTTTGAACATAATTAGGTAGATTTATTTTGAATTTGTTTTATTTGACAATTATTATAATAATTAATGGTAAGTACTTATCTTTTCTCTTGGATCTTTGGCTCCTGCGCGTTTAGGTACCTATATTAAAAGTTAAACAATTTATATAATATCATATTGACAGTGTTTCCAAAATTTTATAAATAAAGAACTTTTAAAATTGAAAAAAATAACCGGAATCCGATCGAAACACCGTTTACAAACGTAAAATATCAGCTCATGCTTCATAATAACACCCAACTTACACTACAAAACGACTACTTCATAAATCTAAATCATAATTCTTTCGCAGTTACAGTAAAATACCTTAATAACGATTTCATAAAATGTCAAACGAGGTTTGTTGAGAAATGAAAGAAGAATAGCAGTGTACTTGAATTGTGAGCGGTAGGCAATTACTGTGGAGTGTGGCAAATAAAATATACTGCGCCACAGCGCTGAATCCGAGTTAGAAGAAACAGATTCAGAAAGCCCACTATGAATGACACTATCTCGTTAGTTACATGTTAATTATAAATACTTATACAACTTATACAAGCTATTCCACGGTGTTGCATGTTACTCGTGATCATCAAATTTTGTCAATCCTGTGGAAATTAACAAAATATTTTCTTAGTGGATGTCTACGCTACCTTCTTTGATCCGTGCAACTAGTTTGACTTTTCAAAATTACCTATTTATATGGTCTGATCGAAATAAAATAATTTGAATTTGAATACGCCATAATCTGTGTGCGAAATTTCAGATCAACCTGTTCAGTTGTTTGAGCTGTGGGTTGATAGATAGATTTCCAGCAGTGTTCATGGGTTTTTCAAATTCTTAGTAGCAGCTTGGAGTCTGAATCGCGATAGGCACCCCTTCTATTACACATGGGAACCTATAATACAAGGTGGAACATCGACGAACATCGAAGCACATCCGAATACCGAGAGTTCAGTACCTACATGATTCTGGACCCCCCTGCGTTGAAATTTTCCGAAACTTTTTTCATCATTTTTTCTGCAGTTTTTTTCTTAAACGTGCATAAAACATTATTTCTATCCACCCAAATTAGATTTATAATTAAAAGATCATTATTTCATTTCTTACGGATCGCGCGCGCGATAACATTGACCGCGGAGCGTTATAATCGCGTCTTTAGCTATAAACTGCGCGCTCAAAAATGTCAATATCTGTATACATGAATGACCTAGGTCATTTTATTTTTGACCTTGAGTGAAACCTTGTCACGACGTTTGTGCGTTGATGTCGCTTCCACCTTGTATAATCTGGCTGGGTTTTTTTTAATTAGTACACATCTGTCTTTGGGTAATACGCGTGATGGTATGTTTTATACTTTTTTTTTACCACTCATACGAAAATCACATCCTTGCTTTTCTGTATCTATCTGTATCGTGGGCATATTGTCATTAGGCGACACAGTAACCTCATGTAACTAGCACACTCAACAATAATGATATATGTGTGTTGTGTGTAGATAGTCGTTTTCTAATATTTGTGTAGCTTGATTAAAGTTTTTGTTGTTTCAATTGTAACCTCATTTTTCATAGTAGGTACAGTCACAAGTAAAGGTAGATATAAACTACAAAAAAAATACTAAAAAATAAACACGTAACACACATTAAGTGTCTGTGTTTGTCTGGGTGTTTCTTATGTATTATAAGTATGTATTTACAACAAAAACGTTTATTTAGGTATTATATTTATTGTCTAGTACCCATAGTACAAGCTCCGCTTAGTTTGGGACTATATGGTGCTGTGTCAAATGTCCCAGAATATTTTTATTTATCTTTGGCGCGAAAACTAATTGCTCCTCCACTACGCCGATTATGCTGTATCTCTTCTCCTGTTACGCAAGTTGCCTACAATCAACTTTAAATATTAACCCGATAACTATAGTTATCAAATAAATCGATAGTTATACAAAAGCTTCGTAAACAAAGAGCTTGTCAGCTTCACTAGTTGCTAGTTACCAACCGCAAACAATCCCAAACGATGGATTAGATAAATCTTTGCGTTGCTAATTGCTCGATATTACAAACGATTCCACTATTCTTGCGATTTTCCATAGGAATGACGTTTTCTATTGCGCAGAAAGTATTTTCCCTGCTGTAAAATAGTTAAAGGAATAGGAAATATTCGTCTGACTTAAAAAAAGGTCAATTTTTTTTTTATGAACTTTATCGTTTTAGAATTATGTCTATGTAGATATTTTTTTATATTATTTCTTTTTTTATGAGAAAATAATTATTAAAAAGTCCATAAAAACTGTTGGAAATTCAAATCACTTGAAACGCAACACTATCGGTCAAATGGAATATGACGTCAAAGTCTACTAAAACAGTGTCTGTTGTACGTGGTTGTTTGGTTGAGAGAACGTAGACTTTGACGTCACGGCAAGCGCGCCAAAATCGCGGGTGTTTAAAATGCCAATATCTGTCTCATATATTTAATAAATTTTTTTTGTTACTTAATTTTAGTTTTAAGGCGCTGGATTTTTTTTACGGCTACATAACGATATAAAGTATCGTTTAAAAATATAAAAAAAAATGTGCATATTCCCTTATCATTGTGCGTAATTTCTTTCAAGAAATCGAATCTAATTGGATTGCGAATAGCTACAGAGTAAAGCAACAAATATATACATTTAAATAAGTAGTGTTTATGTGCAAGAATTATAGCATTTATATCGAGAAATTGCTTTACATTTAGATATGAAATCAGAAATTAATGTATTGTTTAAGATTGTGTGTACTGTAGCTGTGTTAAATAATACTCTATGCATCCATCGCACTGTATTTGTCCGTCAAAATAGGAAACATTGCCTACACCCACATTAAAGATCAGATATGTCTGACATTTTACGTCGAAAGCCCGAACCTTCGCCGCCATTATTCTGCAACAGACTACCCTACATAATATACCGACGCATACATTACATCCAGCCCATAAACCGTCTCGGTAACAGTAAAAGTTCCCAACAGGTGTGAGAGGAGGCTGGCAAATTGGCAAACACCGCTGGCAACCCTGAATTTGTAAATACATTGGCAAAAATGGCGGAACGTACTTTAGATACTCGTTTTAAAACGTTCCGTTTAGAACTTATTCGGGAATGTTAGTTGTAGTAGCATGTTTTGACTGCAATACACATTTAAAGCTTTTGGTATCAATCCTTAATCTAGTTCTACTTCCTGACTCTTAAATGATGAGGATTTCTGGGATATCTATACTTGCAATTTGTAACATTTTTACTGCTGGTTTCTTAACAAAGATCTGACTGCCACTCGACCAAAAAATGTAGTCCGCAATAATATATTTTATTACTGCTTATTTGAAACACTGCTTCATTTATAAGAACGACATAACACATAAAGAAATTCATGACTTGAAGAATAGGTTGGCCGTGGAAACGTACGCGCATTCCAGAAAGATCTTGACGACAGATTTTTCCTGTAAAACTATGACAGCTATCAAAATACTTCTAAAAAGTTCGTAAGCATACATAACAAACCTTTTTATTAAATGTGGAAGATTCTCAAGTATGGTATGACCCGAAAGCTTCAAATAAACATGGATGAATTCAGATCACATTATCATTTCAAAGATGTCCGCTTATCTAACATAGTTCGTCCCTTATAAAAAGCGAAAGTGTCTCTATCTCTCTAAGTCTGTTTGATAAATTTGGAGGGATAGATTCCATCTTATAAAAAAAAATTGAACATTCTCCGACTCCGGAGTCAGGAGTGCTGCTGAGTTGAGAGCATTCGGAGTTGATAGTCAATCTTTACCAATTGGAGAGGCATCTGAAGAAGCAGAAGATTTCTTCCTAAAGAAGGATATAGGACACGTCTCGTCTCAAAAAAAAAAACTGGAATGCGAACGAAACCGTAGGAAAAACTATGCTTAAGAAGATGACGTGCCTCTTCTAGCACCATCTGTAGATATGATAAGTTTACACACAACGACGAGCTTAAAACAAACTTTGTTACTAGGCAAGCATAAACTAGCAACAACCTTTTAATACTCACGTCACGTATGTGTGTGTCTTAGTATTAGTGTGTGTATTGCAATGGCCGTTTCTTTACGCGCCTTTTTACATGTAACCGGACCTTTTGCCCATGATGAAAGTTCAAGAACGGCTCTTAGAAATTGCGAACAATAGCGTGGTGTTTGTAGTGTTTCTTTTGGTGTGAAAGTAGCTAAGAAGGTTTCTGCAACTAAATTATGAATAGTGATAAAATAGTGTTATAATTTATTTGAGAAGTTTTTGATTGTGCAAGATGAAGGATAACTATTACTTTAATAGTACTGGGTTGTGCCCTAATTACGGTTAGAAACTAACAAGCTGAATATTAGATTTGTGGACGGTTAATGACAAGCCTCTCAAAGATAAAACAAACTGGCTTGCACATACCTACCGGCCTAGAACATAGCTAATTTTGTACAGCTAGTAAGTTACAGTCAAAGGGGGTCACCGAAATCGGCCCAAATGATGTACCGAAGGTACACGTATTGGAAAAAATACCCTGTATTACGCTGGTTAAAACTCTAGTCGTACTTTTTTTATGTTGACTGGGGGATGAGAATAACTATTAATTTGAGAAAAATGACGCCATTTTGGCACACTACTATCTGTTTCTTAATTATTCCATAGTAAAAGCTGTCAAGTTGACAGTTTTTCACAGTGTCGGTTCCGGAATGTCAAATGCACGCCATTAAGGCACAATATTATCAGTTTCCTATTGATTTCACGGTAAAAACTGTCAACTTGACAGCTGTCATGTACCTCCGGTACAAATTTGGGCTGAGTTGTATGGGCTTTTGATGACCTCCTTTAATGTTATAATAATTAAGATGTGATATTCGAACATAACTTTATTAAATACCGAACGAAGTACCAACTGAATTTTCCTACTATCGTACAAAACACGTCACAAACACCATCCCACACATCATCATACTAAGTGACCGGGGCGTTCTTGCTCCTAATCTATTTACTTTCAGAGCCACACTACCCGTATACCAACAGAAATTATTCGACGAGGTCGGCAGTAACCTAATAAAGTAAGTATAGCTAGGCTTTAATAACCAGTGGGAAGGTTATTGGATAAAATTGATCTGGAAATAATTAATTTCGACTTATTTATTTAGTTTTTTATGAGGATATGATACATCTTCGTCATTTGAACACGCTTTTATCTGACTAAAACAGTAAATAAAATTTAAATATTGAAATAAAACTACTTTTTACGGATTTTATCGCGTTATATTGATATTATTTTAATCCCGACGTTTCGGACCCTTTACAGCGTCCATGGTCACGGGTGACTAAGGTGGTAGGCGTCTTGACGTTTCAATTACTAACAGCTACCCTACATTTTTGTTAATTGTTGGCAATCCGATTCACGCAGAACGAGCTCACCGTATCCTTCGGTCTTGCAGTATTTGGCTTGGATTTAGATTTAATTGAATCTATAATAGGGTTCCAAGCAGGTGGTAAGACCCAGCCATCTTCTCTATTGAAATTTGGATGTTTTTTAATTTCAATAGCCTCACGAATCATCCTGGGTAGGAATCGGTTTTCTTTTGCGAGGATTTGTGGTTGATCAAATCTGATGTAATGCCGGGCCTTGTCAAGGGTGTGTTCACAAATTGCAGACTTTCCAGAACGGCGGTGTTTGACATCAGCGATGTGTTCTTTTACGCGGGTCCCTATGCTTCGTTTAGTTTGGCCTATGTAAGAGAGACCACAGTCACAATCAAGCTTGTATACTCCCGCATCTTGTAGAGGTATGTGACACTTTACAGGTGGTAAAAACTGACTGATCTTCTTCAGCGGCTTGAAGTAAGTTTTAATTGAAGCACGCTTCAAGATGTAGCCAATCTTGTCAGTGACCCCTCTCACATATGGTAGTACTGCAGGTAAGCGCTCGACTGTGGCACGTTTCACGCGGTTTCTGTGACGAAGGTGCGGTATTCGGAGCTTGTTGTCGTGCAGTACTTGCTTGACATGTTGAAGCTCCGCAGCCAGGTGTTGCTCGTCACAGATCCCACGTGCTCTCTGAAACAATGATTTACCGACGGTAGATAACTGTGTTGGGTGGTGGTGTGATTCACCATTTAGGTATTTGTCTGTATGGGTTTTCTTACGATACACAGTGTGACTCAAGGTGTTATTATGATTACGAATAACCAAAACATCTAAGAAATATAACGCGATAAAATCCGTAAAAAGTAGTTTTATTTCAATGTCTAGTATTCGCGTAAGTGTCAGAAATCAATAAAATTTAAGTTTAAAAAACTACAACCCGCTGACTACGAAAGAAATTAACTGAAAATCATGTAACAAGACCATAATTCCTATGTCACCTTCCTGATAAACAATTTACTGAATTGAAATCAACAACAAAAGAAATTGTTGTGTCCAAATTATAGCCGTAATTGCATGCCAACCATATTATACTTAAGTTTGCTAACCCAGGCATGCGACGACGGCCACAAACTGGACACAGCAATTCCTTTTTTTTAGATAGAATATTCTTTATTTCACACCAAAATACCCAAAACTATATAGAAAACCAACCGTGACGTAACATAACCAAATTCCCAATAATACATTCCACCAAACTGCATATTGTTATCAAAATTACTCGTTATTACCGTACTCAGTATAAATCACGAGCAAGATTAGGAAAAACACCGTTATCAGTGTGTCTTGAGGCTTTATTGCCCGTGAAGAAATATTGCCTTCGCCTTAAGTACTTCCGTTTGTTGCTGTGTGTCATAATTTAGGAATATTTGTGTTTTATATATCGCGTGGTTCGGTATTTGAATTGAGGCGAAATGAGGAAGTTCTGCCTATGCCTCTTCATCTAGTGTGAGCGTGACTACACTAGTACTGGGTTCGATTCCCGGGTCAAGTGGTGTTGTTGTGCGACATTCCCAATAGCAGCTCGGAGACTGGATTTTTAAGTGGGACCTTAAAACATACCGGTGTACTGTGGGCGCCCTTTTTGTGTGTGACCTTTGCCTTACTCTTTGTGGAATAATAGCGAGATGGTATGTCAATGAATCAAGCAAAGTTTTTACAATACTACTATAGTATTCTGAAATTGGGTTGCAGAACTTTGAATGGCAGTCGCTTCGTGTATAATACTGATATTCAACCGCATCTGGTTAGACTTGGAGCTGAACCGATCGTACTATATACTTAGTTTAAAATTAAAATAGAAAATTTAATTTATACAAAGTAAAACATCTTTTAAGAGGAAGGTGGGGTTTTAAAAACTAACATACCATCACGCCTGTATTCCAAGAGGTAGGCAGAGGCGTACTAATGTACACCCACATTTCGCTGGTATGTTTAGGTCCCATGTAATAGGGGGCGAGCTTATTGTACAACCGGGCACAAATCCAGACTTCGAGCTGCTACTGGGAATTGCTCGACCCGGGGATCGAACCCAGGACCTCTAGCGTAGCAGTCCTTTTAAAAACTATTTATCACTAAAACTGAAAGTTCATTCTTCTTCTTTCCTTTGCCTTATCCCATTATCTGGGGTCGGCTCGCCTTGTGTGCCATTTTGCTTTCTCCAAAACTGAAAGTCCATTATCAACATAATACCTATTCAACATTAACAAGATGACACTAAGTTCTGACCAAAGATGGATGGCGTCCATGCTCTTTCCTTAATTAATTAACTAATTACTTCTCAAGTCTGTAAGTGTAATTAATTAGTAAGTCAACGTGACTAGCCAATAAAATTCTTAGCGACTTTTGTGGAGCGTGTAATATTTTTAAGAGGGACGTTTTTGTTTCCGCATTTTTAATAGTTTTTATATATTTTCAGCAGCTTATAACACCCTGCCAACCCACGATAGGCTGGTGTGATAGACTATAGCCCTCTCATACTGAGAGGAGACCCGTGCCCAGCAGTGGGACGGTATATGGGCTGATTATAATTATTATTTTATACCACCCTGCCTTACATAATACAGGTTTTTAAGACAACTATATTTGTTGTATGTCTATATTAGGTAGGTATACTACCTATATTCTTATTTTTATTTTAAACAGATATTGATTTACAATCATTTTTTAAATAATATGTAAAGTACAAGTTACAAAAACATGTTGCGTATAAATAATTGTAAGTGAGTAGTGCCAACTAATAATATATATATATTTTTTATAAATATCCTAGGACATCTTACACAGCACCATCTCGTCCCAAACTAAGCAGAGCTTGTACTATGGGTAGGTACTAGACAATGGATATAATACTTATATACTTTTTTTTTGTAAATACATACTTATAATACATAGGAAACACCCAGACAAACACAAACATTTATATTCATCACATAAATGTTTGTGTCTTGTGGGAATCGAACCCACGACCTCGTGATCAGCAATCCGATACTCGAACCACTAGACCACAGACGTCGTTGTCGTCTTTGTTTGTTGTCTGGTATACTCTCTAGTTGGTTCCATATAAAGTGCCTGATTATTGGCTCTGGAGATAACAGAATGCTTGAAGTTGATTTTCTTTTTCTAATTCCTGTAGATTTTGGCAAATATGTACTAATTTACATACAAATTTCGCTATGTTTTAGGCCGGTAGGTATCTGCAAGCCAGTTTTTTGTTTGATAGGCTTGCGTTATCACCAGTGATCGACGTAGGTAGTGCTATTTTCGGTCAATGACCCTGAATGATTATGTTAATATGGACATGTCCCGGGATTTCCGGGGTTCACGGGAATATTTTTCGGAATGTTGATGTAAATGAAGTTATACTGTTAAAGATACCATGAATATGCCCTGCGTCATATCAGACTACTTATTTCTGTTTAACTTGTCCTGCACAGTGCTGTTTGCCATATTACTTACTGGTCAATAGGTAGGTCTGATTATACCCGAAACAGGTGGCATGATATGTCGTCATGTGTACAACTACAATTACTTTACAATTGCTCGTCAATGTGATATAAATTAGTATGTAACATGTATGCCGTGATTTAGACGGCATATCCATGTTAAGTTAACGGTCACTAATTCCCGTGAATAGCACTACCTACGCCGATCTCTGGTTATCACTAACCGTCCACAAAACTAATATTTCGATGAATATTAGATTGTACACAATAGCACATTGAAACCGTGCTTCGGAGAGCACGCAAAGCCATCACTTCGTTCTGGTTATCATTCGAAAACCTACCCCACCTATCGGTATTGCCCAGAAATTGCTGCGGAGGTCTGATAGCAAAGAGTTATATTTAATTGTTCATAATTAATTGATGGTGTAAACTGCATCCTAGTAAGGTTGACGAAATGTAAATGTAATTTCAAACTAGAATGTTTTTTCCATAATCTATATAAATAAAAATGAATCGTCTAAATGTTTTTACGCGCGTAACTTCCGAACAACTGCACCAAATTATATAAAACTTTTTTTTTGTTGTGTTCATTATTGTCGGGGTAAGGTTTATGTGTATTTTTAAATCCAACAGGATACGCAGGCGAAGCTGGGCATGGGTCGCTTGTTCAAATAAATACAATTCGTGAATCGTTTCTTTCACAAAAATGGTTTCATTTTTCTAATCCACATGCTAGAAAAATGCTCCTTAATATAATAAAAACATTGACTAACTGCACCAATCTGCTCTGTGGCTATAAACCCCTATTACTCCAATAAGGAACACGATAAGCCTACGTCGCCATTTTTATTTACCTTCGTGTTATACATAAGGCTGTGTACATACATATATATCGTGAACCTAATTCTGAGATAATTTAACTTTATGTTGACGCCCTGTGGATTAAGTTAGGGCGAGTACATATTGTTTCGTTTCTTACGAGAGCGTGTTACGCGTCTGTGGGGGTATGAAACTGTGGGTAGACTACGTTTTACTTTTTCGTTTGTGTTCCAATTTTGAATGTAGCGACGCCTATTCAGCCTGTACTAATTTTAATGATATCCTTTGCCATCGACACCCTAAAAAGAAGTGACAATAGCTTTATTATTCACAAAATGACATAGGTAACATCCTTCTTAGATAAGCCCTGCGTGAGGAAAACGCAACAAGACTTGCTTACGATGATGTAAATAATTTTATAAACGCCACTAATGGCAGTTCCGCAGACCAATTTTCAACTGTATATTTAGAAGCATAAAGTCGAAAAAAGATCAACGTCAAGATTGTTGATTGTACCTCTACTACAATTCTCACTTGACCATATGAAACCCGTAACATGACTTCCACCATTCCAATTACAATAAAACGCCCGAGTCCTACCGAACTCGATCAAATCATCACACGGGGTTTTAAAAACCAATTCCCTATCGGCCAAAACTGGCGTATCCGTATGTATGTTCCGACGTCCACCGATTGGTTTGCCAATACAAAAATATGAGGTACACATTCAAACTTCGAACAAATTTCGATAGAAATGCCGCCGGACCAAAATGTAGGCTAATATTTTATGCCCATAGTATAAAATTGTTCTCGATTGTACTTTTGACTTTATATTTTGGATTTTAATAAAAATTTATGGTGTTGCCTGATGAAAAATAAAAATTATGGATATGGTGCGAGATTGAGGTCAACATGAATTTTTATCCAAAATATCTGTAGGTATTTGCAGTGTACCTCCCCACGATAAGCGCCTTTTACAATCCTTATTGGTCTCTTAGTAGTTAAATGTATAAGAATTATACGTTAAATTGGAGTGTTTGAGTTGTGATTATTGTGTCTCAGTGAGTGTAAAAGTATATTAACTAGAAGTTATGACTCATTGCTTTAGTGACGGTCACATGCGTGGGTGCGTTCAGTTCGATTCCAATGTCAAGCTGATTAGGTTCCTTTGTAGCAGATCGGACTTGGGAACTAGATAATTTCATCTTTACGGTAATGCTAATACGTTCAGTGTGCTTTGATATCTTAGCCAGTCAGTCATATTTTGTCTAGTATAGGTATATCACCGTCAGATTGTGAATACAAAGTTATGTTTAAAGTATAGATAAATTGTGAACTGCACCATATTTACACTAATCATCAATTAGGTTAGAATTGCCACCACACAACGCACGAGCCGAGCGAGCAAAGCGAGCGGTACGCGACAGCGACCGGCGAGTGCCAGAACCGAAAAATAAAGCGTTAAATTGGAAGCAGTACGTATGTTACGGTTCACAACAGTTCGACAGTTCTATAATTTGACAGTATTTACAATTTTACGGTGACATATAGGTACAATACAGAAGATAGGAGATGCAGTAGATACATTTCATGCAGATGTTGACGTCCACGTTTGCACAATATACGTCTTGGGATGAGTTTGCGTTGCGACAACAATTACATAACCTTTGAAAATTATGGGACCCGGACGGTATCTTGTTGGCGGGGTGCCAGCACAGTGCTCCTATTAACTCAAATGAGGGAAACAGCGGTTATAAATACCTTTTATTTACATGCCATATTTTTTTAACGTTTACTACAATTATGAGTAAACTAAGAACCAACCACTAATGAAAAATTAGATACTATTATGTCTAGCTCGCCTCGTATCGCATGGGACCTAAACATACCGCTAACAGGCGCACTGTGGTTTTACATTAACTAAGTACTACCTTACCCCTAGAGGAATACAGGTGTAATGATAATTATGATATAATTAATTACAGTTAACCTGGTATGTCTTATTGCCGGCGCCACACGCGTCTATCTATCTGTGCTAATTGGATGTAAGTTGGATCATTATCATCATTCTGTAGTAGGTGGCCGGTGAACGCTGCGGGGTCTGATTTTCATCTCTAGGTATGTGTATTATATCATCAACATCAACCACTGCCCCACTGCTGGGCACGGGCCTCGTCTCAGTGTGATAGGGATTTTATTATTTTTATAATACCTAATGATAAAAATAAAATAAGATAGAGATAATGTGACGCATGCTGGGTACAGTCATATCCTAACTTCTAAAGTAGGTAAAAAGCACCACTCTCCCTGACGTCATAGCGTCGGCAAACGCTACTGCGAAGTGCAGGGGGAGTCCCCTGCACTTCGCAGTAGCGTTTGCCGACTGCTAAACAAGTTAACTCTCATTATACACATTATGTGCGTGTACAAACGTAATCACGATAATGTAGGCATCGCAATCGGACAGTTTCTATGGAGTGACCAAAGTATGGTACACTCGAGTCTATTATAAAAATGATGATAAGCTTAATTCCAAGACAGCACTTTATTATTCTTGCGTAGGTTGGTATAAATACCTACTTATATCTAAGCTATTAAGTTTTTTTTTGCATGCCGGGCGTAATCTTGAAGAGCTCTTATTAATCACTTCCTGTATTCCTCTCTGGAGGATTTTCCATTTTTTACCGAGGATAATAATAAATTTGTATAATTTGCATTTCATTTTAGCTTAATTTCTCGCTTGGCTTGTATCTACACAGTGGGGCGATTCTCGTCTCATTTTAAAACATAAATTAGGTCGCAAGAAAGAATCCTGCTCTATAACACGGATTAAGTTTCCAATTTGTAGCGGATTATTGAGTGATTTATTATTTCTTCCAATTTTTTTGCGAAAGACTGTAATATTAATGCGATCCGTCTTTTCTTCGGGGCTTTGTTACATCACTTCTGTCGTTTCGACCTTCAAATGAGTATTTATTTTAATAGGATGGTCAAAACCTTTTTTTTAATACAGGGATGTTACGACTAATAGGAAAGGAGGCAAACTGAAAATATAACACCTTCTTTTCGGTACACTACTATATACTCCTGTATCTTGGTTGCTTTTAAAAACAAAAAATCCAAAATAATATCCTGGAACGGAATCCTGAATCTATGCCGTTATCAAATCATACACAGACCCATTACTGAACAGCAGATTCTACTCAGAATTAGAGGGGTTACGCTATAGATACCATGTTGGCTTTAGTACGAATTCTTTAAGCTATACTTACGATTTCTCAATGGAAAACATGTTAAAATATATAACAACCTTTTTATTTTAGTATGAATCTGTATCATTAACAAAGCTGTAATCAAATTTTAATTCAACAAACTTTATTTTTAGACCATATTCCATATTGTGGTTTAAGAGCTTTATTTTCTCATAAGAATTAATATAAATTCACTTACTGAGAAAAAAGACAAACTAAAATGAGCTTAAGTCTACGAGCGTACAAAAGGTAAATGGTAACAGTTTACAAGAAAGTAGGTACAATGATTATAAAACTTAGTGGGTAAGTTTAAAAATGTATCAACGACAGTGTGTCGATGCTAAGTAGTAACCGGCGGCGACCACAGATGCATGGTACTAAATGTTCATACTACTGGATGTGTCATTGGCGAACATTGGTAAGTTATTTTGTTCCTTTTTTTTTGCGTTGTCCATTATTATAATAGCAATACTATATTTAATAACAAAAATAATACAAAAAAAAAAAAAAACATTATTTATACTAATTAATTTTACTTTTTTTTTATATTTTTTTTTTTTTTTTTTTTATATTATTGAGTTTTATTTAAATTGAAATCACTTAGATATTTCCTGTAAGTGTCGCTTTAGACGTTTTTTAAAGCTGAGTATAGTTTTTGCATCCTTAACATATGCAGGTAATTTGTTATATATATTAATGCCCTCATATTCGATGTTCTTTTTACCGTAATTGGTTCTAGGCGCCCGCGTGACTAGATAATTCGCATTTCTCAATTTAATTTTTTTGGACTTGGCTTTTCTTCGTAAAAGTTAACTCGGTATGAATTTCTTTGTTTAAAATTTTACGTATTAATATACACGTGTAATACCTATATGTTTGAGCGACATTCATTATTTTCGTATCTTCGTATATATTTTTCGTGGGTGTTCTAAATTTGTAGTTGAATAATGTTTTTATTAGTTTATTTTGTTTAATTTGAATTTTTTTCAAATTGGATTTGGCAGCGGTGCCCCAAATTTCAATTAAATAATCAATATGCGGTTTTACTAACGAATTATATATAATGTATCGAACTTTCCGAGGGAGACATTTTGTTAAATTATGAAGAATGCCCGCTTGTGATGTCAATTTAGATATAATTTTTTCTAAATGTGGTTTCCAGCCCAAATGGTTATCTAGGATAATGCCAAGATATTTCTCATTTGTTTTCCTCTGAATTAATTTGCCATTGATTTTTAATAGTGTGTTATCATTTATCTTTTTATTTTTTGGAGCAAAGATAACATAGCTTGTTTTGTCAATGTTTATTGTAAGCAAATTGGATTGGAACCAGTTATTTAAAGCGTTTAGGTCGCTTTGGATAATAGGTAACATGGCGTCGATTGAATGACCAAAGTAAAAAACAGTTGTGTCATCTGCATAAAGAGAAATATTTCCTTTCAAGCCAATTTGGCTTATGATATTTATATATATTAAGAACAGGAGTGGGCCCAATATCGAACCTTGGGGCACGCCATAGCTAATTGTGGTCGGGTTACTTTGGTATTTACCTATTCTGACTATTTGTTTTCGATTTTCGAGGTATGATGCAAGAATTTTGAGCGCTTTTTCCTTGATTCCAATGTTCGATAATTTACGCAATAGTATTTCCGGACTAATTGTATCGAAAGCTTTTTTGAGATCGATAAATACACCCAAAGCTAATTGTTTTTGATCGATTTTATTTTTTATTTTTGTTATTAAATCAATGGTGGCTGACTGAGTATTTGATCTGGGCCGGAAACCATACTGTTTGGGATATAAGAAATTAATGGACTTCAAGAATACTTCTAAACGGGAATATATCACTCTCTCGAATATCTTCGAAATGACGGATAAGACCGATATTGGGCGATAGTTACAGGGGTCAGATTTAGTACCGGATTTATAAATAGGCACAACTTTAGCAATTTTTAAATTGTTCGGGAAGGATCCCTGCTCCAGACATTCATTGATACACGTAGTGAGTTGCGGGACGAGTATTTTTTTAATGCATAGTATAGATTTAGTAGTGATACCGTCAATGCCAGCTCCAGTGTTTGGGTCTAAATTGTCAATTATTTTATCTATTTCATCGGTGGTTGCCGGCTTCATACATTTTAATTCAAACATATTACTAGTTACAGACTCTTGATGGCTTTGGTTTCTTTTATAGGAGTCAGGAATCATATCTGCCAGTGACGAACCAATAGTTGAGAAATATAAGTTAAAGTGTTCGCATATTTCTGTTTTATCGGTGTAAACACCCGATTCTGTTTCAAGTTTGTAAGGTCCGGAGTCATCTTTGATTTTGTTTTTGGAGAGGTTATTAATAAATTTCCACATTTTTCGGGGTTTAGTCATGTTGTCACTTATGCGTTTAAAAAAAATAGCTATTCTTGGTTGTCTGAATCTTCTTTGCTACAATGGTTTTAGTTTCTTCGTATTCTTTTTGTAAGTTTGTATCTGATTGATTTAACTTTAGTTTTTGCCATAGCAAATTACGTTCGTTTATGTCTTGAATAATTTCCTGCTTTATCCAATCCTGTTGGGGCGGGTTGAGAATTTTCATTTTGGTAATATTATTTTTAGATATAGATAACAGTATTTTTTGTTCTAATTTTTGGTATGGATATACTGCGTCATGTTCGAGATCCTCAAAGCATTTCTGAAACGCAGTATAGTTTAGTGCCTGATATTCCACTTTCTTAATTGGGGGAGGAGAGTAGTATTTAATTTCCAGGAAAATTTGTTTATGATCAGACATATCAGAATCAATCATGGCTATATGGTAATTGTGATCTTTAAGATTAGAACAAACATGATCCAGTATCGTTTTAGTTGTCGTGGTTTCACGTGTGCAGTGTAACTTATCAATTTTGTTTAATATTTTGAAGTTATTTTCTTTTAATACATCTTTATAGTCACGGGTTGGTCGATCTGGTTTTAATAGGTCTAAGTTAAAATCACCAAACACTATTGCTCGTCTCTTGCTGTGTAATTGCTCCGAGTATGTCTCCAGGAAATTGGTCATATTAGTTTTATCAGGTTTATATATTACACCGATATCCAGCGAAAATTTATTTATATGTATCCAAAGGTAGTGTATGTCATTAATGCAGTGTTCGCTAATCAGTTTATGTTTGAGATTATTATGGACAAAGATTGAGACTCCACCCCCTCTCTTATTTTGTCTAAAATTATAGTAGTGCGTATAGCATGGTAGTTGGGTCCTGTTTGCCTCATCGTCGTTTTTTATCCACGTCTCGGAGAGTATTACTATATGTATTGTGGTTGGAAGTGAGGTAATTATACAACGCAGTTCGTCAAATTTGCCCGGCTTGATGATACTCCGAGCATTAGCATAGAAGCATTTCAAAAAATCCAAAATAATATCCTGGAACGTGCGCAAAGCGAACCCCCAAATGCTCGGTCATTGCAGTGAATCTATGCCGTCATCAAATCATACACAGACCCATTACTGAGCAGCAGATTCTAATCAGAATTAGAGGGGTTAGGCTATAGATACCATGTTGGCTTTAGTACGAATTCTTTAAGCTATACTTACGATTTCTCAATGGAAAACATGTTAAAATATATAACAACCTTTTTATTTTAGTATGAATCTGTATCATTAACAAAGCTGTAATCAAATTTTAATTCAACAAACTTTATTTTTAGACCATATTCCATATTACTAAACAACCCTCACTTGGTCACGAACATTCCATCACATGAATACGTCATAGCCACAGTAACCCTGCAAATGATCCACAATTTTCACTACCCCGCAAAAATCACAAATCAGCGCCAAAAATAAACGGGTATCGACGGACCCCGTAACCGGTCAGTGAATCTCATCAATCATTAGCCCTTCGGTGATAAATGTAGCTGGGGGTCGATCGGGCCTCTCTCTTGACGTATCAATTTATAAGAAAGAATGTAGGCACTGTCTGTGGCGCGTCGGATTACTCTACATCGGCGGGTTACGGGTTAAGAATTGGAATGTGCGTACTAATTTGTCATCGTATTTTTGATGTTTATATAGAATAATGTACCTAGTACTTACCTAAAAAGTTTATTTCTAAATAAGATCCTTTTTTTAAATTAATGTTGCCACATTAGTATTTTCTACCGTATTGTTGCTATGGAATCGTATCGATCTGTAAACTATCCACAATCCAAATTCCATAGAATTGCTTTGTCAATCTCCTTACCCGGTAAATGTAGTTTGCACACCATGTGTGCAAAAAAATTGGCGATTTTTTTATCATGGAAATTCGTAAAACTATATTTTTCCTGCTCTAATTTGCAAAAAATGTAGGGAAACGAAAAGGATGGCAATAATAGTCATATATGCACCCGCATACTGCACATTTTTGCATAGGTTGCATTCTAATCGTGGGAGAGGTTCGTCCTTAATTCGCAAGTTTATATTAAACTAGCGATCCGCACTACCTTTGCATGGTTTCATAAGTAAAAGTCTATAACTTTCTTAGAATAATCTTGAAAACCGTATGAAAATTTGTAGAGTAGTTTCTGATATTGGCCTGAACAAATACAAACTCAGCACGGCGGGTGACTTTATAATATGACTAGCTTCCGCCAGCGGCTTCGCCCGCGTAGTCTGAGTGTTTCTTGTAAATTATAGTATATGTTACTCGGTAAAAATGTAGCTTTGTAACGGTAACAGATTTTTTCAAATCCGTCCAGTAGTTTCTGAGCATATTCAATTAAAACAAACAATCAAATCTTTCTTCTTTATAATATAAGTATAGATATGCCACATTCGATAACAGATTGCTCAAAAAAATCATTTTATCCTAGAAAAATACCGCTTTGAATTCGAGAGCTGCATAAAAGCCAGTTATTTTTACTTCTGCCAAAGTCACTCAAAACAGAGGACAAATCATAGCAGTAGCGTCCGAAGTAAGACAGCCAAATGGCAGTTCATATTGTGTCTAAAATAAGGGACGAGTTTTTCATTTTTATAGCCCAAACTAAAAGGAAAATGGTTGTAACCGTTCTGAAAAATTTGACTCCGAAACTGTTGATTTTAACTGTCGGTTACTTTATTTAAGGCGTGCCTCGGACAGCCCCAACTTCTCCCTATCACACGGGTCCTAAACATAGGAGTCCTAAACATACGAGTGAGGCGCCGGTTTGTGAACAAAAATAAGCGCCCCCGCCCCACCGTCCCGCCGCTTACATACCTATGGCGCGGCCAACTATGTCCGCGCAGACTATAACGTAACTAAACATAATATTTTCCTTTGAACTATGTACTTAATAATAAAATTGAAGTTTACTTAGAAAATATATATTTTTACACAAACATTTTACGATATTAAAGTTCTGTGAAAATATGAGTATCAGTAATAAAAATATTTGTTATTCAATTAATTTTAAATATTCACTGATACTTTTACGTTACGTTACGTACGTTTACGTTTTTTATAAAAATATTTAAAAATACAAATAATGTGTATAAAGATAAATAAAGGAAATAATAAATATATATCTATACTAATATTATAAAGAGGAAAGGTTTGTTTGTTTGTAATGAATAGGCTCCGAAACTACTGGACCGATTTCAAAAATTCTTTCACCTTTGGAAATCTACATTATCCCCGAGTAACATAGGCTATATATCATCACGCTACGACTAATAGGAGCGGAGTAGTAATGAAAAATGTAGCAAAAACGGGGAAAAAATTATAAGACCACGCGGGCGAAGCCGCTGGCGGGAAGCTAGCATATAAATAAATCTTATGTATGTTACATTTATAATTAGCAGAAAATAGGCAAAAGCCATCATTTATGAGCACCGGTCTTATCAAAACGGTACAGTTTTCCCTATAATTTGATACATCGTTGTTTATTCAACAAAATACTTAGAGCATAAGTTATTATAGTGAGCCGATTAAATAATATTACCATAGGTTGTACTCGAGGATATGTATCGAGTTCGCTGAGTAGGGTTGATACTTGACCCGGCAAATGACGTTGTATATATTTTTTGGCAAGAGAAACTTTTAAAACTACAATAGTTATTTTTAATGAAGGAAAAAATCGGCGGGCGGGCAGGATTCGAACCTGCGCCTTCTGGTGCGGTGCACCAGACGCTCTGACCACTAAGCCACCGCTCGCCCTGCTCGCCAGTCGAAATCTTCCTTCACATTCTAATTTACGTCTTAAAGGTGACGTAGCGACATCTATTGTGAATGCTTCACACACTACTACAATAGTATTTTTCTTGATTCGTAATGATTACCTGAACCTACCTTTAAAATTTTTTATTACCTTAAAAATTTGTAAGTTAGTTTTTTTTAAACTGACATTACATGTATGGCCCTTGTCAAAATTCTGTCCCTAGTAAACAAATCTACTGACAAACTGAATTCTTATTAGAATCGGTTGTAAAAACTTTTAATAATACGACGTCGACGTGACGTGACGACGTCTGTGGTCTAGTGGTTCGAGTACCGGACTGTTGATCACGAGGTCGTGGGTTCGATTCCCACAAGACACAAACATTTATGTGATGAACTTAGGGTTTTGTGTTTGTCTGGGTGTTTCTTATATATTGTAAGTATGCATTTATATAAAAAAGTATATAAGTATTATATTCATTGTCTAGTACCCATAGTACAAGCTTTGCTTAGTTTGGGACTAGATGGTGCTGTGTAAAAAATGTCCCAAGATATTTATTTATTTATTTATAATAACGTCAGTGTTTGATTAAGAAATGGTAAACGACACTCTTTGAGGAGATATGACGGAATGACTCAAAATTGTGAGAGCATTTCAATCCTGTAAATTTTTCTTTTAAATCAAAACCGCTGGTGCATACTGCCAGCCCTACTAAACTTCATATCATCAACATTTTCTACGGTATTACACTCGCTAGTGTTAGATAGTTTATGAACGACTACGTAATAGTTTCGTTCAACTACGAGTTCGTCCGTCAACGGTTATACCGTTAAAAAGTTGGACTTCCATTTTACTACGTTTTTGATTTTAGTCTTTGGTGCGGGTTGGACATGTTTAATAGTAACGATGCTGAATTTTATAAAAAAACCCAAGATTGGGCTCTTTTAATTTGACACGGAATCTATTTATGTATATAATGATAAAGTTATACAGTATTTATAAAGAATGGATATTCGTCTGTTCATTCTTTATCATAACTCAAGTAACGGCACTTAAATCAATGGTTCATTCAACCCTTCAAACGCAACTCCAGTCATTCGGTAAAATCAATCAACATGAACCATTTCTAAATTAAAATCTCGATTAAACTCTCGAGTACCCGGGAAATCGATATTGTCTTGAACGCCCCATCTGTTTATGCAAATATACTCGAGTCTAGTTCGCCGTCATCCTTTTAACCCTGTTCCATTAACCCTGTATTAATTGATTCGTTGAAAGCCGAGGCTTAGGCCGAGGGCGCAACGGCAGTCCGAATAAAAAATCAGTTGACTGTTGATTGTTTTGAATTGGCGTTCGATTCTATTGTTTATTGTAGAAGAGTTTGTTTATGGAGGGCGTCAATGTTTTTTGATGTTCGAATTTCAATTTATTTAATTGAATTTATTTAACAATACTGTAAACAGCAGTCCATTTTCAAAATGAGGTTGGAGACTTGTAGTATGTAGGTACATATAGCTGTAAGCTAGTGATGTGGTTCTGCCTCGATTACAGTCCAAGTTTTACCACAAAGTAATAACGTGATTTTTTAAGTTGTCAAAGATGGACATTGCTCTAGGCACTGTGTGAAACTGTGGACTATTACAAATAATGAGTAAACCACTATTACATTTCTGTATCTCTCGAAGAAAAAAAAAATACCTCTATTGAAATAAAACTACTTTTTACGGATTTTATCGCGTTATATTGATATTATTTTAATCCCGACGTTTCGCAAAAGAAAACCGATTCCTACCCAGGATGATTCGTGAGGCTATTGAAATTAAAAAACATCCAAATTTCAATAGAGAAGATGGCTGGGTCTTACCACCTGCTTGGAACCCTATTATAGATTCAATTAAATCTAAATCCAAGCCAAATACTGCGAAACCGAAGGATACGGTGAGCTCGTTCTGCGTGAATCGGATTGCCAACAATTAACAAAAATGTAGGGTAGCTGTTAGTAATTGAAACGTCAAGACGCCTACCACCTTAGTCACCCGTGACCATGGACGCTGTAAAGGGTCCGAAACGTCGGGATTAAAATAATATCAATATAACGCGATAAAATCCGTAAAAAGTAGTTTTATTTCAATGTCTAGTATTCGCGTAAGTGTCAGAAATCAGTAAAAATACCTCTATTTTATATTATGAATGTTTGTTAAATGAATACTCGGTAGTTAGTTGGCTGAACAACGTGAGTGTATGCACACTGTAGCGGCTGTGACTTCTTCTAAAGGCTGCCAGTCTTTAGAAAAAATTACAACTTTACACAGACGATTAAAATATCTGTTCAATTATAATATTTCTACTCTGTTATTGTAGTAATAAGTATAATAAAACACAAAAATAGTTTATATAATATGCCAAAATGTCAGATAATTATGTATAAAGCTAAGTGTACCTTCAATTATATTACCTTTTACTGGAGGCTACTACATAGAAATTAAGCAAGAGACTCCAAAAAACTTGAAAAACATGATACCGACATTGAGGTATTAAGTGACAGAGATGACATTGAAAAGCGAGTATGCTCTAAACATTATATGTGCCACAATAAATTAAAAAAGCTGTATATATGTGACATAGTCTTTGACCTATGTAAATAAATGACAACTGTACCTATATTGTAAAATATTATAAACAATAACAATTAATAAAAAAAAGGTAAAGACGATGTAATTTTCTCTATGTATAATTTTATTTGAAACAAAAATTAAATCAATAGTGACAACACAAGATTAAATAACAATACAATAACATAAGTTATCTAATCCTCTTGTGCGTCAGTCAGCCCTATCTCTGAAGCACGAGCAAGCCGCCGATTCTCTGACACAATTAAATATATAATTTTGGTATGAAGTACCTTATATCTCAATACTAACCGCGCATAATATTTTAAGAAGTATTTTTAAGGTGGTTTCTATTAAAATGTAGAAAATTTAATACGAAGAACGTCCCTAAAGACAATACCATGTCGTAACAAGAATGGATAATTGTTTTCTTGATTAATTCTGAATGAAGAAGCGTTCTCATCTCCCTAGACGATACTTGTGTTCGCATGAAATGGGTAATTAAACAATCAGTTTTGGGTATTTAGACGATTACTATTTGGTCGATTTTTGTATGATCAGAATAAATTATTATTATAAGTATTTAACACTGAATGTTTACGATTTACGATCTTTTTAGGAACATTTTAAGGTCCAATATGGCGTGATTCGACTCTGTGTCTCACTTGCTAAGAATACGCATACTTACCTACTAATATTATCAGTTTAAAATTCTCAATTATTCTACAGCATTTCAACGAGCGTGTTCTAAATTTAAATTGGATTGGCGTTTTCTACTATTCTTTTTTTAAATTTCTTTTATGCCAGCATTAGAATAAAGTGCACATTTGTTTTATGATTAAGATCACATTGCGAGATTTTTCAATTCAATAAGAACGGATTTCCACAGAGTGCATCCAATTTTTGGATAGATATGTATTTTTCAATTTCCATTCCTACTCAGCTTTAATACACTTAAGTGCTGGCTCCATTTTTATATGTTTGTGAATATATATTTATTTGTGTGAGCTGTTTGATTTTAATATTTTACGAGGATCGACAGGAATGGAAACGAAAGGACCGAACGATTTTTAAAGTTAACTAAAAAGTCCAAATTATGTAATGAATTAAAAAATACTAGTATAGTAGTATAGTGCTTGACATTAATTAAAATTTATGTACAGAATCCGTTCCGATTTTGAAAAAAAAATGACGACGACTTTGCTGCGTAAATACATTTAGAAGACGAATGGGATAGAAGTATTTAATAAATATTGAATGGTTAAAGGGAGAAAGAAGGCTGCATTACAGCGTGTTCTAATAAAGTATGAATTTGTTTATTTATGGGGCTTTAAAGGCGGGAATTAGGGAAATTTCCACGGAATTGAGAAAGATTTCATCTCTACTTATGCGGGAATAATATAACTATTATATTAAAAAAATATGTCTGTGATGTGATAAATAATGAATTTGAAAAAAATTCATTGAAAATAACTTAAAAAAGAATGAATTAATTTAGATGTCTATTTCCTCCCTGTACAATAAGACAATAAGCTTAGCAGCACCAAAATATTTTCACGGTAAGGTTTTCATCAAGAAAAAATATGATCAGTCGTTAAATATAAGTAGCAATATAAAGTTAAAGCATTAGAGTATCTCAACCTCAGGCCACGAAACAAGACGCTTCAAGCGAATTCGCTTCTTAATTACTTCGAGCGTCAGCGGTAGCGTGGAGCGACAGTTTCATATTCATAATTTTGTATTAACAAATTTTCGCCCGGGCTCGAAATTCGAAGCTATTTAGGAAGTTTTCAGGAATTTCCAAATCTATTTTAGATATATATGTCGGATACAGGATCTATATCCTTGGCAGGAAGGCAAGGTACCGACTATCTTGTGGGCAACAGGTGGGTTATGCTGGTTCAAACATTAAAACACAGAACTCGTACTCAACTGTCATTATATTTGGTTTTGACCGAGTACGAAATATTACAATACAGACATCCCCCAAAACGCCCACCCTTCGCAGCTTCGCTAGTGCTACCTACTGAGGAGAAGAAGCCGCGGAAGAAACTCCTCAAGCACATTTGTCTGTTACGAATTTACGATTACCAAGCTACATTTAAATTACAATTCAGCAATAGCAATAACAATGTAGGTAGAACTATAAAGTAACGTGAGTCCGTCAGTCAATCAAGCCAGACGTCCGCACGAATCGACTACACAGTGTGAAGTGCCGAGAGCAAGTGCAACCGCGCGAGGCACAACTGTAACTGCTCCCGCTACTGCGCCGCTGCGCCTTTTATGTGAAGTCGTTGGTTCCATTCGACGTCACCAGGGGCGCTGTCATCTCAATAGTGTCACCGGGTGGCGCTGTAGTCTCAAAAGAGTCAATTGAACGTCCGTGATCATGTCCGATCCGACACGGCCATTCTGACAAGGCACACGTCCTCGTGTGTTAGTTAACCTGTAACCAAAAGAAAACAACAGCACAGTATACGTTCGGCCAATCCTGACCAACACAAGTCAGCTGAGCTGCTAAGCTTTTCTAGAACCATCGCTTAACTAGCGGTATCTCTTACGATTTTATAAACAAACAGTCATCGATGTGACCATATAAACTAACACAGTCACCCCAGTGACCGTAGTACAACAAACACAGTCACCCCAGTGACCATAGTACAACAAACACAGTCACCCCAGTGACCATAGTACAACAAACACAGTCATCCCTGACTAACACCCATCCTCGGGTCTACTTATGAGCAAAATGTGCTCAGAGAGTAATCTAGCTCGGCTATCCTGCCAGAGCAATCTAGCTCGGCTATCCTGCCAATAGGAACAGAAGTTCAATAATAATCATAATAGGGCTTCCTACAAAGTGCTTCCTGCACAACATTATTCATTAGAAAAGGTCCGATCAACAAGCCTTTTAAGCACTGCATACTGAACTCGTGAAATTTTCATTGTATCTGTGCCAAGACACATTTCCCAGACCCATCGCCACATGTTACTCATGAGGTGCGGTCCCGGCCATGTGCACCAACACAGAAGAATAGCACCAGCGATTTTTTTATAGACCCATCGCCATCACGTTACTCATGAGGACGGTCAGTCGTAATCTGTGTACCAACACAGACAGAAATCGCACCAACGATTCCTTATAGACCCATCGCCATCATGTTCCTCATGAGGTGCGGTCCCAAGTCATCGCTGTGCAACAACAGATGAATGTACAAGCCATTCTTAATCAAATTTGGTCTCTAACAATCTCATCAACCATGACATCTAATCCTCGAGCAACTTGGTGATCGGGCCGATCTTCCGAGAGGAAGGTCCCCACCTTCCTCTCATGATCATGGGGGTATTTGAAAGTTCGCTTAAAGCCAAATGCCTTTTTACTTTGGTTCTAACTTTGTTACTACAAAAAAAAACTAAATTGTAACCTTCGTTTACAATTAAAATCTCAGTGAGCAGAGCCTTCAGGTTACTCGTAAATAAAAGAAACAAGTTTTGCTACTTAGTTTCTCTTACAGCTTCCATCAGGCATTCAACAACAGAGTCGTAAGTAAAACAATACAGCTCACCCTTTATTTTCCTGCGTCTTATGTTAGGAATGTAACGCAAACACAGGTGCACTTCCCGCTCTGCACTAGCCACCATACTAGTGTGTCTGCAGCAGCCCAACAGCACCTCAGCTTAACGCCTTGTTTTGAACGGCATTTGGTCCCAGCCAGGATGAGAAACACGATCGGGTGTATATCTAAAACAAAAAATTTTTTTACGCAGCATCACTTTCATTCCTCTCTTCTCGCCCATCGCCAATTGAGAATAGACGTGTTGCTCTTTACTCCGCATTAATAAGTTGCTTACTTTACCCGATACTAGTGCATAACTGTGACTACCTAATTGTCATTCTCGCGTACACCTACCATCCACGCAGCGGAGGTGCGCCTGTGCACCCGCGACCCGCGAGGGAAAAGGAACCACCTCATAATTGTTGTCCTGCTCTTGCGCCGCTGCTATCTTTCGTGAACCGGACGCGTGACGTGCACGCCATCATCACTGCTTCAAGACCACGAATTGCACGTACTGCCGTGAGTCGGTCAGCGGACGTAGTATACGCAGGGAATCTAGATAAAATGCAACGATCACCGATTAAGTCCTCGTCGTATACAGACCTTAACCTTGAAAATGTATCACGTGACCTGGAAGATATACGAAATATTAACACAAGAAAACGTAGAAACCCTGACGAACAACAACTAGAGGACCTAAAAAGTGACCTTCTAAAGTCCTTTAAGGAAATGATGACTGCTGAGATGGCTGTAATTAAACTACAAAATAGTGAGATACTCCAGTCCAACCTAGAAATAAAAAAACAACTTGAAGAAAATGCTGCCAATTACAAGGATGTCCGTGACAGGGTGTTAACCCTTGAAACAAAGCATGAAGCAGCCATAGAGCGCATTAACCAATTGGAAACTCAGGTAAACGTTCTGCAAAAACAATTTCTGAAAAACACAATAGAAATAAGAAATATTCCTCAACACAACAACGAAGATGTACAAAATATTGTTAATAATGTATATAACACCCTCAAATTACCAGCAATTGATGAACATACGGCTATTTACAGAAGAGGTAAGAATAAGGGACCTATTGTTATTGAGTTCCAGAACACTAAAAATAAAGAAGTACTGCTAAAAGCTGTCAAAAAATACAACTCTGACAACAAAGATAAACCATTACATACGGATATCTTAGGATTTACCGGACCCTTCTCACGGGTTTATATATCGGAGTCTCTAACTTTTATGTCTAAAAAGATTTTGGCTGCCGCTCGAGAACTGACGAAAAATGGTTCGTATAAGTACTGCTGGACCTCAAGAGGAAACATCCTCCTACGTAAGGAAGACGGACAGCCTGCCATAGTCATAAATTCTCTAAATCAACTTAAGGATCTTACCTCTGAATGACTAGCTGTTGTCGGAGATCATGTGAAAATATGGTACTTTTTCTCATTGTTAATTGTTTTTTATACTTTTTTAAACTCATACACAAATAATATTATATGCACTTTAATTATTATATATTATCTGATAATATTTTTATATTATATATATATATTTGTTTCATTATTTATATTATATTTAGAAATCTATATGTCGTTATTAATACCAGTCCGCTATCCAAGCTTCATATCCGACAATAATAAAATCCACTTACTGATCTCAGAAACTATAATCGTCGACCAAAAATATAATTTTACTACTATTAGTGTTAAATATGGCTGGTATGGGTAACAAAATGGATGAGTTGGTCACCGAGGTTGATAATGCTATCAACGTTGGTGATTCATTTTTGGTCGAGGATCCAGAAGCGTTTCAGCAATACAAACTTGGAACGGAATCATCTCTTAGAATTATTGTCCAAAATATAAGAAGTATACATAAAAATCTTGAAGATTTTAAAGTTTTTATTGATAGGAGTAAAATAGACTATGACATTATTATTCTTACCGAATGTTGGCTACAAAATTCAGATTCGATACCTGAACTAGATCAATTTTATTCATTTCACACTAGAAACCATATTAACCAGAACAGTGGTGTAGTTGTCTATATAAGGAGCTATTTACCACATGTCACAGTATATGAGCCAAATTTTGCCGATGCGGACTGCTTGGTGATAGGAATAGGTAAAAGCCATGCTTTTATCTGTATATACAGGTCACCATCGTTTGCCTCCCTCGCCAATTTTGTTGAGTCCTTAGAAGAACTTCTAACAGACATAAAATACATTCCTAATGTTTATCTAACCGGGGATCTGAATGTTGACGTGAGTTCCAATACTACTGACCTGAAATCCGAGGAATATTTGAATCTTCTTGCCTCGTACGGTTTACTGCCCAGCCATCAGTTTCCGACGCGTCTCAATAAATGCATTGACCACTGTTTCGCAAAATCTAACTCTAAAATGCTGACAATAGTCTGTGAATCATCAGTTACTGACCACAGTAGTATATACTGTATTATTCCTTCAGCACAAAAAAGTAAATATAAAATTCCAAAAATGACGTTGCTACAACTAAATTATGAAAAAGCTTTTAGACTTATGAAGGACTTAGATTGGACTGATATAACAACTCAGCAAGATCCAAATAAAGCGACTGAATTGCTCATCGAAACTTTATCTGAAATCAGACAAAAAAGTAGTTACCAGGTTACCCTGTCCAACAGGCGACAGACTTATCAACCATGGGTAACCTCTGGTCTACTGCGTTGCATTAGGTTCAGAGATACGTTGCACAGAAGGCATAAAAAGGCGCCTAATGATAAAGATCTAGAACTTACCTACAGGCGTTACAGAAATCACTGTAATAATATTCTCCACAATCTGAAAAATGAGCACGATAAGGCAGATTTAAAGGCTGCCAAGAGTGATATTAAAAAAACCTGGAATGTCATTAAACGTGTATGTAATCTGAATCACTCTGATAAATCTCAAGGACCTTGTGAATTATTAAAAATAAAATCAACTCCTCAAGAATCAGTCGCTTTTGTAAATGATTTTTTTACTAACATGGCATCGAAACTATCAACTGACATCTTACAAAAGTTAAAGCTTACGGAAAATGATCTTGTTCAAAAGTTTAAATGTAAACACAGCCCGATGAACTCTTTTATGTTATTGGAAACTGATGAAACAGAAGTTTACAATATTGTTATGTCCTTAAAAAATACCAATTCTACTGGTTGGGATGGAATATCATCTGTATTTTTAAAAAAAAATGTAAGCCTTCTCATTAAACCCTTGACACACATATTTAACTTATGTTTTACGTGTGGTAAGTTTCCTAATGTGTTAAAGGACTCAATTGTTATACCAGTTTTCAAGTCGGGGGAAAGAGACAGTATCGCTAATTATCGTCCCATATCACTTTTACCAACTATGGCTAAAGTCCTGGAGAAGCTAATAAACATTAGACTTGTAAATTATTTAGAGAAAAATAATATCCTTTCTAATAATCAATTTGGTTTTAGAAGGAACAAATCAACAATAGATGCGATTGAACATCTAGTTAACAATGTGGCTAAAAATCTCGACAGCAAAAATAAATGTGTTGGTGTTTTTCTGGATTTGGCCAAGGCCTTCGATACTGTCTCAATCCCTCTGCTAATTTGCAAGTTGGAGGCTATAGGTATTCGAGGTGTACCACTTGATCTTTTTACAAACTATCTTAGTAATAGGACACAGGCTGTAAAAATTGGTAATAACCTTAGCGCTAAGCTTAATGTTGGTTTCGGTGTGCCACAAGGATCAGTACTTGGACCGACATTATTCTTGATTTACCTTAATAATCTTTGTAACATTCAATTACCCGGTTCAAAAGTGATCACTTTTGCTGACGATACTGTAATCTTATTTCAACAAAAAACATGGAGTGATGTCAAATCGTCTGCTGAGATTGGTCTTAAAAATATAATTGATTGGCTTGACTACAACCTGCTTACATTAAATCTTAAAAAAACTAAATTTATAACATTTACTATAAATAATAATTTGCAACCTACTGACTTTAATTTAAAAGCTCACTTATCTAATTGTTCTGATGCTAGTAGTTGCGGGTGCCCTGTCTTATCTCCTAGTAAAAGTATAAAATACCTTGGAGTTGAGATCGATGAAAATTTAAATTGGAAACAACATATTTATAATTTAAAATCTCGCATTCGTAAACTCATACCGATTTTTAAAAAAATAAGAAACTTAAAAGACAAAGATACAAACAAAACTGTCTATTTTGCACTGTGTCAATCGATGGTAACTTATGGTATTTCTGCCTGGGGTGGTGCCAGAAAAAGTACCCTTTTAAAAGTAGAAAGGGCCCATAGGTGTATTCTTAAAGTGATTAACTTTAAAAAATTTAGATATCATACAACTGCGTTGTATAAAGAGTTCGGAGTTCTAAATATTCGCCAACTCTTTATCAAAAAAATAGTCCTGAGACAACATTTCTACAAAAAACCTAGTTCCAAATCTCTCAGAAGAGTGCATGAGGTATATGACGTCCCAGCATGCAAAACTACGTTTGCACAGTGTTGCTCTTATTTTTTGGCTCCTCTATTGTACAATCGCATTAGTAAAATTAAACCTCTTAAAGATATGAATGGATTTGTGTGTAGAAGGGCTCTGGATGAGTTTCTGAGTAACCTGGATTATGAGCAGACTGAAAAACTTATACAAATATGTCAGTAATTATTTATTTATAACATATATTCTATTTTATATCGATAAATGGTATAGTGTATATATAAATATAAAAAACATTATATGAATTTATGTAAGTAATATATATATATATATGTATATATATTAATCTTAATACATACATATATTACGTTATATGTTATATTATATTATTACTTAACATATCTTATCTTTTATACTTTTAATATTACTTCAATCTTAATCAGTCTTAATCAGACTTTGTTTATACTAAAACAATGCTCGTAGTGTACTGTCTGATTTCTTTGCATATACTACTTGTTTGCGCGAAGCTTGTAACTCGTTATTGTCATCTATGTTTCACAGCAAAACAAACGTATTTGTTAAAAAGTGTCTTAACGTGTTTACATTATGACTATTATTCCATGAGCGAGAATCTTACCTTGCCGTAACACAGTCGTTGACTAGCACGGGAGGTAAAGAACTTTTCTCTGTATACCGTCATTGGGTATTTGTATATCTTATCTAGTATGTGAACATTTCTTTACTGTGATGGCATTATTACAACTTTATTTAAACTGTTCTTATATGCACCTTGTAATTGTTAAAGATAAGTTCTAACTTAGTGTAGTTGAACGTAAGTGAATGTGCCCTATACTATGAACTTTGTAAGTATGTATTAGCGGTGTACTGTAACCCAAACTTATGGTCAATAAACTTTATTATTATTATTATTATTATTATTCGTTTACGTCATGACCTGGCTTAATTTCACTAGAGAAGAATCGAATTTTCAACTATCGCTGACAAAGCCATGTACCACACACAGTCATTCGACTCAGAATCCGTAACCCTAAAACCTACGAGTAAAACAGCCGAACAGCAATCTTATTGCAGTCGTACATCTAGCCCATGAATCGAAACTTTGTACGCATATCCATCGAAGAGATCGCCCGTGTCTATCACCCAGTGACTACACACTCTAGACCCCGACTTTCGCTAGGGTTAAACGCATACCGCACAGCCACGGTCTACTCGAGTTGCCTCAAGAGACCGATTTCTACCTGGCTATGACGACGTAATAACCACTGGTACGTTTGAACACAATACGGCCACTAGAACCCCTTACTTGGCCTCAAGTCTCAACTTAAGCTTGCTCATCAACAACATCCGAATACCTTTCAAACGTTTGCGTTCTCATCACCACACGCATATGGGGTAACGCATCGTCTCTTGTAGGTCACCCTAGGTACCTACCCACAAATACAACAGAGACGTTAGTCTGCATGATGCAGAGCTAAAGCTACCGACAACGTGGTGTTCTTAAAAACAAACGTCAACTTCACTGTTGTTTGGTACCTACACAATCCACCGACACGTGACTAGACCAAAACTGCGTGTACAGTTTGACACAAAGAAACAGCTGAGACGCACACAAACCACTGCCAAACGACACGGCATTAATTTCACAGTTAAAACCAACACCGCGGTTCGGTCCACCTAATTCAATCAGAAATCTCACAAGATTACAATCACCACCGCACACATACACCGCACATGGTGTCGGCAACAGACATCATCAATGATGAAGCAACCCGGCTCGATCCCACCGGGACACAGCCTCACAACGGCACTCCTGCCTCGGCCCCTCAGCATCATCAGGTTTTGCACCGTGAGGATATGAAGCACTAGACAGCTCCAAGAAGACACCTCCGAAGTCCTTAAATCGTTCAGCAATGCACCCAATACGTAACTACTCAGAAATCCGCAACTTAATCTCGCGCTTTGATTAGTAATCCGCCAATGGCGGTAGTTTGTATTGCTAAGACTTTGCCGCAACATAAAAATCTTTAAAATGTAACCTTATCGCAACGGTAACGTGAAAAGTCATTTACTTCATAATTTACGAGATCAGTACTGATGACTTTAGGGCGCTCGAATCCCATCGATCCCGAATATGTAAGCCACTTCAAAAAAAACAATAGAGAATTACAAGTGAGAAATCGTCACTATTCAATACACGAAAATAGACTTGCGTTTCTCCAAAGCGAACAAACTAATTTGTAGTGCCTATGAACGCTATGTAAACACCAACACCAAACCAATATGGACATAGGTGATCATAGGGATTACCATATCTACGACTTGAATTCTTATTTACCAAATAGAAATCATTTTGGATCATCGGAACGGTTAATTTACACAGAACTTATAGACAACCTTCACTTGGTGTCCAAGACAACATGTAAACGGATGGCTGACTCACAGTTAATAAACAACAGTCTGTACTAGCGTCTGATCATGACATGGACATCCATCCAGCATCCGAAGTCACATCACTAACTTGTCACTACACTACAGGGCACCATTCCACGAACGACATGCTGCACAAAATGAAGCCGACTTCGAGAAAAATGACTATAGAGCCCGTGGTGAATACAAGGAAACAGCGCAGCACATCCCGTACGACTACGACGTCCCAGCCACAAAACCGATGAGTCCGCTCGGCAACGGGTACCCCAGAAGCCAGAAGACTTTAGGTTCTTCTAAGCGGACTAGCCCCATGAACCACTTGTTCAAAGAGCAAGGAATACACGGCAATGGGGACAACACAAAAGATCCCATTGGGTCGAAGTGTTGCTGGCCAATAGAAACCATCCCCACAGCAAGATAAGATAAGAACTTGTCACTAGGCTTATGTAGCACGGTGACGTGATGACGTCAATATCAGAGTCATGATTATCACAGTCGATAGGTCGAAGCACCCTACGAAATCTGTCATGAGCGTACTTGTAAGTACCTCATATAATTTCGAATAATTTAACACCTTAGAAGCAGAAAGGTAACGTTCATAACTTCAAATAACATCGGGGGTACGACCATAATCTTAAATCACTGCACCTTCATAGTTTCTCACTAAAATCTGGACCAACAATACGTGAACATTTTTCATCATGTTCCAACGATATGTGCGACTACCCTCGCCTTTAAGAATATACAAGGGCACTGAATTTTTAATCACTATAGGTACTACATGGGAATAGAATCTTCATTTAAAATTCAACAACAATAAAATGTAACAACATCTACCAACGAGTACTCATTAATTACAACCTTACATAAAGTCTGCACCAACAATTCAATGTTTTCCACCGGACTTTATAACCCAACTTCAATAATGAGCACTCGGTACTAGAACTGTTGTAAATTTGACAACACTCACCAGATTTTTAAGTTTTCTCAGGTATCGGTCACACACTTTACACTGTACACTTGCCGGAGCCACTTTTATGTTTGAACCAACACTTGTCCCAGTTCTGATGTCGGATACAGGATCTATATCCTTGGCAGGAAGGCAAGGTACCGACTATCTTGTGGGCAACAGGTGGGTTATGCTGGTTCAAACATTAAAACACAGAACTCGTACTCAACTGTCATTATATTTGGTTTTGACCGAGTACGAAATATTACAATACAGACATCCCCCAAAACGCCCACCCTTCGCAGCTTCGCTAGTGCTACCTACTGAGGAGAAGAAGCCGCGGAAGAAACTCCTCAAGCACATTTGTCTGTTACGAATTTACGATTACCAAGCTACATTTAAATTACAATTCAGCAATAGCAATAACAATGTAGGTAGAACTATAAAGTAACGTGAGTCCGTCAGTCAATCAAGCCAGACGTCCGCACGAATCGACTACACAGTGTGAAGTGCCGAGAGCAAGTGCAACCGCGCGAGGCACAACTGTAACTGCTCCCGCTACTGCGCCGCTGCGCCTTTTATGTGAAGTCGTTGGTTCCATTCGACGTCACCAGGGGCGCTGTCATCTCAATAGTGTCACCGGGTGGCGCTGTAGTCTCAAAAGAGTCAATTGAACGTCCGTGATCATGTCCGATCCGACATATAGATGTTTCGAAATTCGAGAGCCTCAGTACCTCTCTTCTAAGTTTGACGTGTGTGTTATTCTGTGTGTCAAACGCATGGCAGTGTGTGTAATGTTTTATTTATTTATTTAATGTATTTCTGTTGCATATTTCTTCTATAATGTTGTTTTCATTGTATTTACTTCGTTTATTTTGTATATTTTAATGTGTTATAATAATTGTCTCATAAAAATATAGTTACTTTAATTAGTTTTAACACTACCGTTGTAATTGATTAAATAAATAAATTAAATTTATAAAATCACGTGGTGCGAAACTGTCAGTAGACGCAGACGCTTGAAGCTCAGAGCGGATTTGCTAAAAACATCCTATTTCGTGGCCTCCGGGTTAGCATTCCGCGGTGTCTAGTACGAAATAGGTACGCTGGGAGGCACTCAGCAAAATTGTATGCAAGAAGATCGCTCATGTGTAGATGTGGATGGCGCACTTTCAACGACACGACTTTTTAATACGTTTTGGACGTGCCTGAATAAAATCTCAAAAATGAAGTAAATAAAAAGAAATATAACTATAAAAATTAAATGTAGGTGATTTCATTTTTAACTGTCTCATTGGTCTAATGATCGCAAGAGTAGTTGCTGAACGTCTGTCTCGGATTCGATTCCCACGACGAGCAAAGTGTGTTAATCGGTTTTTCTATGAATGTGCTTAATGACAATTAATCATCGTCATCATCAGCCCTCCTCTTGTCACTGCCAGGTGCCTTCCGCAAATCGTAAGCCCACCTAGCAGGCGAACATAGGACTACACTACGCTTGCCTAGACGCCGTCTCCACTCAAAATATTTGAATCAGAATTTTAATTCGTATAGACACATGTAACCCTTTAAACGACACAAAAATATATATCCCGTCCCCTTTACAAAAAACGTCCCAGCTCAAAACATATCCTTTGCTCTATAAATCAACAAATAAATATTTAACCGCAGCACACGAACTTCGTATAAATACTACGGCGAGTACACGACTCCGCGCAAGTTCGCTACCGAGCCGTATTTGTTTGTTTACAAAATAAACACACGTTCTGTGACATGCGGGGACGGGTGTACCGCTTACAAATTAGGGACTAATTGTCGACTGGGTATCTATTGAGACGAACCGTTGTGGTGTTGTATAGGGGGTTATGAGACCGCACGGGCATTATCTGAAGGGTTGAATCTGGTCTTTGTGAGTAGTTTGGGGTTACCGGTTTTTTTCGGTAGTGAATATTGAATATATAGTGATGGGAATTGTGTTTGTAGTTGTAATACATAGAGTTCTTTAATAAATATTAATTACTCAGTCAACCTTTTTCTTTTATATATACCACACTGTGTGCCCCGTTTACCTGGTTATTCTGAATCCCAGTTTTTTTTTTTTATTGTTTGATAGCCCAATATCTGTATTATTATGATATAAAAAAAAGTTTTTATTATTATATAAAAAACTCACTGAAACCTATTTTTTGCCACTATGATAAACATCACTGCAAAAGAGCGATAGTTATTTTATAAGAACGGTTCAGTTCACAATCTGACGTAAAAAATGGGTACATTTTCTTACTACATAATAATATGATATCGTGTACAGCTGTGACTTCATATTAATTTCACATCACGTACGTAAAAATGAATATTTTTTCCTCGTGAGAGCCTTTTCTGAACTAGAATCGCTTTAGGCTTCATAATATTTTTAGAGATGAGACTGAGAAGTATATAGACATGTTTTAGACAGAAAAATGTGGAAAGAAGGATCCTCCAACCATAAAACATTTGTATAAATAAAACCATGTAAATGTAACACGCTGTTTTATCTCACTATTCGAAGGAAAGAAACAAAAGATTGTTTATATTCAGCTTATCTTTGTCGTATTCTATCAATTAGTCAGGAAGTTTCTCGAAAACCACAAAACGCATGAAAATTTTGCTTCAAACTAAACAAAATTGGCTTGCATCCAGATAAAAAATAATGCAATCATCTGTAGTAATAACTCTTGAAATGCATGCAACACTCAAAAAAAAGTAACCACAAAAAGGTGACCTTTTTCTATTCTAACCTTTTTGTACAGTTTCATAATTGTCCGTTCGAATTTCGAACGCCATTTTGCTAGCGCCCTCTTTAATTGGTCGTATATAGCGGTACTTCCCTCTGTGAGCAATGCTTTCGACGATTGCAGAGGTGTTGATTGCCCTTAAGCTGGGTAGAGTAATATTTCAATTGTCCTTAAGTCGATACCGGCTCTTGAAATTGTACTTTAGTAGACACTGAATTATGTTTAAATGGAATATTATTATTTTGGGTCTTTGTACAGAACATCACTAATTCAAACTTAAAAAAATAACAAGACTAAGGGCTAAGGGCTAATTCAAAAACGAAACAAAATTTGTATGAAATTATCCGCCAGCTAAATTAAGGGGCACTTATCAATAAGCTGTGAAACAGGCCCTTACTAGAGCTAAAAACACAATGGAATTTTTACTGGTAACATTATTGCTTCGGCAATACGCTTTTTAAGCACTATTTTCACTGGCCGTTTACACTACGAGTTCCATTTTTAAATTACCCCAAAAACTAAAACTATCGTTCGAATTTAAGTACGATATCGTTTTCTATTGTTGCGTTTCGCATACATTATCCGTTCCACGTATAGCCCGACTCGTTTAATTGTTCCCGATCCACGTCGCTTTTTCAAGGAGCTTTGTGACTTTCGTTAGCGTACCAAATGGGTAACGGTTGTTTAATAATCTGTAACAATCGCAGATTAGCGGAACGTGACTCGAATGCATAATACCGGGCCTTTGTTGGAACCGTTCGTTTTAGTAGTTATGGGTTACGTTATCGTCGCTTTATGTTATTTTTGTGGTTTACATATGATTAGCCACCTGGTTAAGTCACGAATACATAAGTGACTTGTATTGCTGCTTTGTGTGTTTGATTTGAATAACTTTTGTAACTTAATAACTTTTTTGTGAGATTGCAGTGTCATGTCAGTAGACCTATAAAATATAACCCGCTTGTCACTATAGCATTCTTGTTTTTTTTTCGTATATGCCCTTTAGCTATTTATTTATTTATTATACGCTTTATCACACACGGATATTATGAATGTATCTTATTCAAAGAAGTAGTTTTTCTTATTATATTAATAGACTGCATTAATACACTTAACAAAAAGCATTTCATTCATGTAAATACAAATAAATTATAAATTTAATCGAAACGACAATAAAAATTGCAAATAAATCAAATCAAATCAAATCATTTATTTGTAAGAATATGGTAGGTAGAATGGGTCTTACAGTGGTATATTATGTTTCAGCATATTCTGCCACGTTGGGCGTACAAGTATTTATAATTTTAGGTAGGCACAAACAATCAGATCTATTATGTTTGATTATACTATATTCTAATTTGTCTAAATAATATTATATAAATCATAGAATAACAGATATATTACAGTTTGTCGGATAGATAATCATGTACACTGTAGTAAGCCTTTTTAACTAGAAATTGGTATGGAAATAAAATTGACAATATTAATTGCCTTCACTATAAATAAAAATTTAAAACGCTAGACATTTTAATCGCGTGTTCCATTTGAATGCGACAGTCGTGACCGTGCACCTTACCCTAATAATTGTTTGATTATATACTTACCGCATCCAATGCATTGAGTTATTATAAAATACAAAGGAACCCGCGAAACGAATTATAGGAACAAAAACAAACGCCTTTTAACGTTAATTTTACTGTTTTTTTTTTGACATAACGGTTTTAGTGTGACAGTACTTAATACCTCAATGACCCAATGTAATTTTGTTGTATCGCTCTCTACAATGGGACTGTATATTTTTATGTTACATGCCGATTACTATCAGTTTTATAGTTACGGTTCGTTTAAATAGGCAATTTAGTTTATCTTTTATCTCTCTCTCGATTTTGCAAACTTGTTGTGTAAATATTATAACGGTACCAAATGGAATATTAAACTGATAATTAAATTGTACTATGTATGTATCTGCTTCGTTCTACGTGTTGGTTGTTTCAAATTTGTTGTGTTTTAGCGTTAATTTGCGCAACATAATTGGAATAAATTAAAATTACAGCGCGTCTAAACTTCTTCAGAGAGAAAACAGTAAAACTTTGTGTTAGCTTAAAGTAGTGTTTCGATACAAATTTTCAGTTATACGTTATAAATTAAACTAATATTCATAAAGTAATATTTTCTGACATCAACTGTATTACCCGAACGGTTAGGCACAAGCGTATTTTTACCAGACTGCCGAAGGAGAGTTATGTGTTTGACGTGTATGTATGTATGTATTTATTGAGCGGAATATCCATTATTCCAGCATGACTAACTAATGACAAAAACTGCAGCTTCCCTTGCCCTATGGCCGGGCTACGGAAATCATATGCTACGACCGTCAAAACGGTCTCTAATTGAGACCGGCGATTGCGATATTCGCATTAATCTCGTAAATCCCAACCCAATGAGAAATTTCCAAAAAAATTAGTTAGCTGATGTTTATAAGGCAAGGCAACTATTTATAGTACTAGATTTTAGGCTATAAGTTTTTGAGATTTTGTTATGAGTGGTACTTTTTTAAATGTAGTCTTTCTTCTTTTTGTTTTGTTCCCAACAGCCAAGTTCACTTTCCCTCTTATAAATTGTTCGAATATGAACAGTAACCAAAATAATACACTCAGAGTTTAGTAAAATTTCTAAAATCAACATAGAAATTGGTTTACTTAGCACAATATTAAGTCTAAAACACTATTGCTTAAAATTCAATCTGTTTCAAATCTAGTAACTGACTTGATTAAAATTCTAGAGAGCTTTGCTGCAGTAAATCGATTGAATAAAAATTGGCTGATATTTCAGGAATACAAAAAAGATTTTTATAAAACGATTTTAGTTGATAGCTTGAGGTTTTCTACAGATCTTGTTAGCTAAGCTGTTCATGTTGCGTTCAGTCAACGGATGGAGTAATCTTTTTTTGTATAAGAATACACAATACTGGAAAATATAGTTTTTACAAAATATAGTTTTTTAAATATTTTTCTATATTGCTAGCTGTCCCGGCAAACGTTGTTTTGCCATATAGGGGTGGGTCATTTCGGGGGGATGAAAAATAGATGTTGGCCGATTCTCATAGATACCGGATAAGCACACAAAATTTCATACAAATCGGTCCAGCCGTTTCGGAGGAGTATGGCAACTAAAACTGTGACACGAGAATTTTATATATTAGATGATACTGCTATGGTCCAGGTCCTGGGTTTGATTCCCGAGCAGTGTTATTGGGTTTTTCTATATACATTCTCAGAAGCGGCGTGGAGTTTAGATTTGTGCTGATTAGATTTGTATTGTTAGTAGTGTCGGACTGGGATTTTCACATGTTAATGATTTCGAATTCGTGTTGTTTATTTGAATAATATTATTTCAAATGTGGAACTGAATTTTGTTTTGATAGTTTTTTTATAATAATTTCCTGCCAGGATTAGATTTTCTTTTTTCGAACTAAACTTACCAGAGACATTAAACTCGATCGATTAGATCGAGTTGCAAAACTGATACCTGTCAGACTCAGACTGAAAAAATTAAACTGTCAGTGTCATACAAATGTGAAATTAATTCAATGATCGACCCAACTTACTTGGTACCTTTCCGGTATTACTCGCCCTAATTTCTTATTACCATAACAGTTGTCAATGCTCCCTGATAAGCAAAAATAATCTCTCTTTTAAACAGATTCTCTTCACCTCCCCTTCCATATTCAAAAATTGGCGAAAACGTAAGTTCCACGATCCCAAAATGGCGATTACAAAAATAGGAACGTCATGTTACTTTTTTCTCGGATCTCTTGCGTTCAACCAAATTATCATATTATTATGTTTTACTCGCTCAGCTGTTTTCATACTTAGATTTTACTTTTTTCGGATATCTGAGTCTTTTACGGCGTGTAATAAAATGAAACGGGCGGTCAATACGGCAACTAGTGCGGTGCCGGTACTGTTGGGAAATCGCGGCAATTGCCGGCGCCATCTTGGTTTATTTTGTTCGGATACATTTGTTGTTTAAAGTGCTGTACTGGGACGTTTGAATAGACGTTTTGCTAACGATCGGAGCACTGTACCTTCATTTACGAATACGTACACGGCCTAAAGAAACAGTTTTTCGATATTCGTTTTTCTAAATATCTCTATACAATTTTTAAATCAACTCAATTACGACATTTCTGGTGTAATCGGTAGGTATATTCAATTTTAGTGGTACAATAATCGTTGACCTTGGAACACAACACAAGAATTGTCTAAATCAATAACACTTCATGACTGTGACAGTGACGTACCGAAAAAAAATGATAAAAAGAGGTCAGAGTAACCTCCTTTTTAAAAGATAAAAAGATAAAGTCGAAATCAAATAGATTCGATTGCTTTTATTGTTGCTATAAACACTATACATTCCCCCTTTAATATACACGTACGAATACACAAAACGTATTTAATCAAGTCGTAAAGCCATCCTTTTTCTATTTTCCACCCATAACGTCTCAATAACTCGCGCGGTCAAAAACATAATCACCGACAGAAAAGGGTTAATAGGAAAAAAAACACCAATCGCAAAGTCCAATAACGTTTTTAATGAAACAATTCCACCATTACGATTCATTTTAACTTTGTACGGACTTTTTTCCCTCGTAGTGGCCATTACGAATGGTCATAAACGGAATGGTGGCCAGGAATGGCCGGCCAAGTTACCTCGTCGACTTTCGATGAACTCAACTGGTTTTTGCTTTTGTGAGATTTTGTGTGTAATTTTAACGAAAGGGCGTAAGTGTTTTTAATAGAAATAAAAAATAATATTGATTTCTTTGGAGCATAAAGCCTACCTTTTTAAGTACATAACATTTTGTTGTTTTGTTTTCAATCGTAATATGACAGTAACCAATCAATATCTTTACTATAGTCTACGTGGAACTAGTTGGCCGCGCCTTAAGTAGGGAGGGGGATGAGGCAGGGGGTTACTGTGAATAAAATCAACCGCTCCCGCCCCTTCGTCCCACCGCGCGCAGGCGACCCCCCCCGCCCCTCCGTCGCGCCGCTCACATACCTAAGGCCCGGTCAACTAGTTCCGCGCGGACTATAGTATAATAAAGAGGAAAGATTTGTATTTTTGTGTTTGTACTTTGCAACAAATAAACTCAAAAACTACTGTGTCGCTTTCAAACATTCTTTCGCAATTAGAATGCTACATCATCCTTGAGTAACAAAGGCTATAAATTATGTTATTTTATGTTATATTCAACTAACGGCTAATTTCACGTGGCCCTAACATGCTTTAGCTAAATAATTGCGGGGGCTTCGCAAGAGAAAGCACATGCTACCTACATTTACGAGTATAGACCATGCCTATCATAAGCCCTATTATCTAGATAACCTTATAGGTAATTTAACAAATAATAAGCCGAAAGTAGGTTTTATGAACAAGCTGATCTTTTAAATTTTAAATCGCTATGTATCAATTTTATTACAGTAAATAAATACTCAATGATATGGCAACACTCTCTTTAAAATGTAGGCTCTATAAATTCGAAACGTTATAGTCAAAACTCACAGCTTCAAAACACCTAACAAGTTTAACCATCAAAACTAAACTTGTGCAATAAAAACTGCAAGAAAATCACACTTGTACACACAAATTCACAACAAAATATATTCACACACGATCACTTCCGAACATTGCCGAATATTCACGAACATTGTCGACAGTTGCCGAGCGTTTCCGAAACTGCGCAAGGTTCATTGCCAATCATTCTTGATATTTCATACGAATTAATTCACTCCTACCAACGAGTGTTGGGCGGTGTTTTATTTCAATCAATTCATTTTAATTTCACCCTCGCCATCAAGTTTTATGTCTTCAGCCTCGAATTGGATTGGCGAGGTGTGGGAGCGAAGCGAGGAATGAGCAGAGTAATCAAAGCTGAGTACAAACTGTAAAATACATTTCACTATAGACGGGTTGGTTTTGGTAACTGCTTACTAAACTGTTATACTAAATATTAGATAGACTTATAAAAGAAATGCCTCTGACATCTAGAAGTCTTGAAATTATTGCGTATTTCTATGAAATTCGCAGTATCAGCTCGATTAATAGGCTATGCGACTAATTATTTTTTATAGTCTCATGAAAAGTTGACCATAAATAAAGCCGATTATCAATAACATAATTTAAATTGGTTCAAAAATGTTATGCTAGATAGAGAGCGCACTATACTTACAAATGACGTAAAAGTAGCGTCCGCCATACTAATTTTATACTAACACTCGTTTTGCGGGAAAGGGACAGAGCATCCCCTCTCAATCCCCACCAAAAACTTTTAGCGTATTTATCTCAGAAATTTCTTGGTCGATTTAATATTTATTTTCAATAAACGAAGTATGCTAATGATATTGTTCAATGAGCGTGTGATTATTTACAAATTCAACACCAGTCTTAACCCCTATTGCAATATGGTCGTCCGCTGTTATTCGTACATGAGGAATAGACTTACGCGCGAACTGTGAATGTACATTAGTATACACGTTTTAGGCAGCCATATACATATATCGTCATAAGTTAGGTACAGCTAATGTAGTCCCAAAATCGTGACAAAACCGTAACCGTTTTAAACAGGACATGGCAATATTAAAAATCGACAAAACCCTTTGTCGTGATTGTTTTGCAAACAAAAGAGATTCGACTAGGGAAGCAATATACAAGCTATGAACTCCCAATATCGGGGAAGTGATTGACATTACTACCTTATAGGTGTAGCCTAATATTGCACGAGTGTGTCGGATTCCGAAACACGAGATATACTTGTATTAGTACTTACTCGTGTATCACACTGTTTACCGTATCAACCCTAATAATATGATCCTGACTACAGTAGGTATTAAGTGTTAGCTGTGTTAAGAAAATATTCGTAGGTAATATGAGTAAACTAGATCCTACCAGGACTTTCCTAGTGTGGGATAAAAACTAAAAAGTATCTTTAAAATTATTAAAAGTAATTTGATCCATGCTTGAATTGTGCATAACAAATATACTATAATAAATATATGTTTAAGGGAATAAGGTCTATTTTTGTCTGCTGGGTGAAATGATACTGTGGGAAACGTCTTTACTCACTGATGGTTTATTTTGCACTAAAAAAAGAATATGGCTGCATTATGCAGTTGGTAGCAATGGACTGTAAGTGTGATGTGTGTAAATGTGTGTCTGTGTGTGTCAGTGCGTTCGATTTTTTATGATTAGGTTGTTACCTTTTAGAATATATTTGTCTATTTGGACAATATACAAACTCTAGCTTTCCGCCAGCGGCTTCGCCCGCATGGTCTTGATAACTTTTTCATTGCTACTCCGCTCTTATTAGTGATGGTATAAGATTGGATTGGAAGAAGAAAGTTTTTTCAAATCAGTCCAATAGTTTCGGGGCCTATTCAATACAAACAAACAATCAAATCTTTCCTCTTTATAATATTCGTATAGATGAACCAAATTGCGCATGGTTCAAAACCATAAACAATATGAACCAGATTTATAAATGTTACACTATAGGTATACCGTAATTGATATTGCGTGATATTGGTTTCACCTCGGCGTTTCATAAATATTACTCGATAAAATTTCACGGCAGTAAAATTAGAGATTACCTTCCATTTACTTTGGCCGTTACTTTGATAATTTTGGGGTTAATGTAAATTTAATCATCACAACGCGTTTACGGTACCGTGAATTAATTTTGGAATAAAAGGAATAATACTTTTGTTTTTGCGGAAAGTAATAAGTAAATAATTCTATTTTTAACCCCCGACGCAAAAACGACGGGGTGTTATAAGTTTTTAACCCCCGAACAAATGCGAATTACACATTTTTTCACAACTCCCTCAAAATGGGTATCAAATGAAAGGGCTTGACTAGGAGAATACTATACACTATGATAAACTTCAAATCCAAGATGGCTGCCACCACAAAATGGAAAATGACATTTCGTGTTAATTTAGGTTAGGTTATTAATTAATACTATGTGTTTGTACATAAAACAATACCTAATGGATAAAGTTGTCAGCTGGTCAACAGGGAACCATTCAATATTCGAATTTCAAAATAACTTATTTAAAATGGACTAGTTTTCGATTGTATCAATTTGTGAAAGCAAAGGAAGAGGAATTATTATTTTTTAACCTAGCTATTTATTTTTGTTGTGAGTTAAATTAATTAAAATAAAAAAATAAAAATTTAAATTAAGTCAAAAATAATCTCTATTTTTATTTTATTGGAATCTTGCAACTTGCTGTGGTATATTATTTTATGTCAAATATCATTTTCTTTAATTAATAGCGTAGCTCTTATCGATGAAGCCATTGGCATCAGCCATTGTTTACAATCCCTTTAGTTTGACCTCTTGATATGACTCAAATGCTAATTTTTATTCCTAAAGTTGTCCTAAAGGTGCCATGTCAGGTTCTATACGGATTTTAAATATAACTAAATATCGATATGTACTAGAAATGCTAAAGGTTACTCACACAAACATATATTAATATAAAGCGTTATCCAACTTTATCTTCAATAAAAAAAAGTTTAATTTCGATAACGCGTAACCTCCAATGAACTAATACGTACTGGCATTACATGGTCGTTTCGCAGAATACCCGCTCGCGATAGCAGTTAAATAAAAATTTCCCTGAACCCGAGTGATTAAGTATAGTAAAGAAAAAAGTCCAGTACGTACACAAAAGTAAAGGCCCACACACACGAAAATACAATGTACAAATGTATATTGTATTTTACTTGCACGATTCTTGTGTATCTGTCAGAATTGTTTTAGCGATAATACCTCAATCATTGAAATAAAACTACTTTTTACGGATTTTATCGCGTTATATTGATATTATTTAATCCCGACGTTTCGGACCCTTTACAGCGTCTATAGTCACGGGTGACCTCACTTGTTCTTTTCAATGTTGAATTATTTTTAGAAAAAGCAAAATCTGACTTCAGTCGCTCAGTGGAATCATAAGAGTCGGTAGTAAAACGCCAATTTTGGAAGTATATCAAATAAACATAAAAATGTCTGTCCTTTTGTTCTTTTAATCCGTTACTATAGTAATATTCTATGACTATTATGAAACATTACAATAAAATTATGTACGACGGTAAAATAATTATCCTATCCAGAGAGTAGCGAAACAAAAAACTACACATTAAATTGTAAATTTATAGTTCGAACAAATAATGTAAATAATGTTCACGTGTGCGTCAGCCTTAAAAAGTGTAAAAGTGTTAATTTACACTCGACATTCGTCCGAGACCGAGTGAGTTATTGCAGTGTAGTTATATTTAAGGAGTTAGGCCATGTTAATGTGTGCCAGTTTTTTGTTTTGCTACCCTCCAAATAGGAAAATAACGTTTTAGTTTCGTTTTTAGCAGCAATTTTAATTAAACTGGTTTTGAAATGCTATAGCGGTAGACTGCTCTTTTAAATAATAAATTGTGATGAATTGTTTTTGTTTTGGTAAATACTATCTATTTTGATCACGATTTTTCATTAACATACGATCATTAATGAATGAGGCTTAATTGCTTTTTATAAGACCGCGAAATCGACTCGACAAATCATTACTGTTGTGTAATGTTATTACGGTAATAGTGCCACCAGTCTGTTTGTTACCTGGCCAGATTTCTATAAAATTTTGCGAGGGGATGGATTGCAATGCATGCTAAGAAACGACAGAGGTTAGTTTTTGCCTCAAAAACACATTGTAAAACCGCAAGCAACTTAATGAAGTTTAAATGGGTTATTGATTTCCCTATACGCTATAGGGCTATAGGGCTACGGCAAGGCGCCATCGCTACATGGTGGAAGTGCCTATATCCCGCACTAAACGTTTTGCTTCCACATATATAGTGCGAGCTGCTCTACTGTGGAACTCACTGCCGGAATCCTTATTCCCCGAGACTTCAAATTTGGGTGTCTTCAAGACGAGAGTGAATCGGTTTCTTCTAGGCAAGCGCGCTCCATCGTAGGCCACATCGTTGCTTAACAACGCTTTATATAATACTGATATACTGGAGAGGGTGGGTCTGTGTGTCCCAGACGGATATGTCGGACGTCGGCGGCGGCCACGACTACTGGTAGTGCCCCGCGCGCGCACCAATTTACTTAGTGAAACGCCTCTGACGCGGGCACTGCGCACGCTCAACCTCATTGGATATATTTTATAGATAGACGTGGATATATTTTACTGTACTCTGAGTGAATTCACAAAGATAGCCCTGTTTAAAATTTGTTATAGTAATAAGTAATAAAGATACCTCAATATCGAATTGGATATAATCTGTAAAGATATTGTTGAGAAATAAAATAAATAAATAAATAAACATCAGGCGAGTTTTGGTCAAGCGCAAGCCTAGCTAAGACAAAAAAATGCATTTTCAACGTCTCACTTTTCACAAAAGACACGTCAATACACGATGCACAATATATTCCGTCTATTACTAAGTCCTCAACCCTCAAAATATCAACAATGGTCCTTGGGTCACCATCCAATCAATTTGCGTTAGATGTAAGACATACCCAGGGGCGTTCCTCTAAGAATCCATTAGATTCTCCAAAGATACTATCGAGTTGAATCTTCCCTTTTTGTTTTTTGAAAGATCATCCATTACTGAGTTAAAAGGTTTTAGAAGGCCGATCCCAGAGGCTCAGAATTTTCTTTTATGCGTATGTATTAATAACTGATAGAAATATCAAAGTTATGACTTCGGGTGACTTTTAGAAATTTTCTGGCGTATTGTAGAAGTAAAAATAAACACATTATTTATTAAATTACAGTAGATTCTTCAGTTCAAATACAAAAACTTACTGCCGGTTGCACAGTAATGTTTTCGACCAAAGTATTCAAAAAATATCTGTGATAATAGAAATGCGAAAAATAACTGTTTACCTGTTACCTGAACAGATTTCAATTCAGAATAGCAAGGAAATATGTTGCATCTAAAGGAGAGATAAGCTACCTTTTGTCTCAACATCAGTATCGATCCATTTACTGTCCTACTGCTGGGCACGGGTCTCCTCTCAGACTAAGGTGATTAACACACGGCACCGTAGGCGGTGAAGCGGATCTCATGTCGCATTGAAAGAAAGAAGAAGAAAGAAACATATTTATTTTGCATTGGACTCTAATGAATCCATTGATGCCTAAGTTAATTGTAATCCATAGCCTTTTGTGTCCAAATAAGTTGTATAGCCTTTTAATGAAACCGCGAGGAACTGCTAGTCCCTCCTCATTCTAGAAAACCAGTTCTCAGCAGTGAGACTATAACTAAACGTGTAATACGGTATTCCACACACGTTTTAGAAACTTGAACAATGATCTAAACGGCAAAAGACAATAATCTTAGGACCTGTTTTACCACCTTTGTATAGCCGCTAATTGCCGGATAAATTTAAAAATAGAACAACATTAGTATGAAGTTATCTGCCAATTAATTTAACGGAATTAACCAGGAGGTTCTGAATCAGGCCCTTAATGTCCTAAGGAGGCTATTATTATTCTTACTTCAGCTCTTAATTTCGTATTTTCTGAAGAAAATACGCCACAAAAATTGAACACACAACGCCAGGAGATTGAAAAGTTACGTTACTCACCTATTATGTATGTTCTTTGTAATTTTTTGCTGTTATTCAATTAGATTTTTCTTCGTACTTCTTTCCCAGAGGGAGAGATATCTGTCAAAATTGTTAAGAAAAAATTGCGAAGTTTCAAAAGTCAGCAACTTTGGCGAAGTTTAGAATTACTTGGGGCTATAATAGCGCGAGGCTTCGCCTTTTGATAACAGGAGAAACATTTGTTTATTATTTCTCGAATTCAAAAGAATATTTTGGGTTTCCATTTATTAAAGTATTGGAAACATTTTTCGTAGAACCCATTGAAGTTTGTTTACCATTATATTTTTACCAAGAATACCTTGACGATATTGGTAAAGATTTATTTTTGGAATGTTATCAGAACAGTAGCCATACCAGCAAGGCTTTATTTTTATTTTTTCCACTATTTTGTTCCGTTCGTATACCGCACGAATGCACGATAGACATCTACAAAATGTTGTCAGCGTATTGTGTCAAATACTTTTGAATAGCTCCCTCTAGCGGATACCCGAGGAATTAGATTTTTCATACAAATTGCCTGACAGACATGCTAGCGCCTGGTTTAATAATATACTCGAAACAAATTGCAGAAATGATATCGAAATGCATCTACGTCCCATTCGATTTAATCTTCGTATATGTGACAGATAATGCATGTGTTTGACTGCCAATTATCCTAATGAATAGTGGTCGCGAACATTGCGGTTTACTTTGTTGCGCTCAAACAATATATCTGTATAACTGACGCATACGCTTTGCAAACAACATACAAGTATATATAGCACATCCATATTTCAGCAACATGAGTTCAGTGTAAACGGAGCCTTGTTTAATTTACCATACATAAGTAAGTTTGCGTGAATAGGTATTTATATCATTGTTTGGCAAACAAATGTAATATTGGCACCCAACGTGGTACTTTGTCTTTTCTCTTTATTAGCATTTCGAGATAACATTTCATGGGGAAACAAATGAATAATGAGTGCCATACTGTTTCAAAAGCTAATATTTAGAAGACAGTGTTTTTGGAATACAATTTGGTATTGTTACAGAATTAAAGTTTTAATAGCTCAATTTTTAACCAGGGGGGCTAGTCAAGTTGCAATTTGACATTCGAATCGACAAACGAATATACAGACAATGTATGGAAATGACATTAGTGACAGCCCGTTTGTCAAAAGCTTGTGCCATTTCCATACATTCTGTTTATATTCGTTTATCGATTCGAATGTCAAAATGCAACTTATCTAGGCCCCTGTTTGTGACAGCTTCTATTTCATGCAGTCAAAAATAAAAAAGTTATAAACAATCACATTGTTCGATAGCAATCCAAAGTTACGGAGCGAACTATTACTAGTATCGAACAAAATTTTAACGGTTTACGAGCGATTGTAATATTTTATGTGAAATCATAAAAACCACTGTTGAAATATGTCAAACGGGTGTTTTTGTCGCATTCGTAAGTTGACTTCATTCCGTTTTTATGTCATCACATTTTTATTTTACGAGCTAGCAGCATTAGTATGAAGAACATTCGTTGCTTACATGTCTTCTCATTCATCTCTCTTTGTGTACACAATGACTACTTTATTTTTCGCATCTACATCGTCAAATTGTACCGTGTGCAATGGGAAAAGGGAGTTTTCTTCCATACACTAATATTGTAAAGCGGAAGAGTTTATTTGTTAGATTGGACGCGTTAATCTCAGGGACTACTGGTGCGATTTGAAAAAATCTTTCAGTGTTAGATAGCCCATTTATCAAGGAAGGCTATAGGCTATAACCATCATGCTACGACGAATAAGAGCGGAGTATCAATGAAATTTTTTGCAAATACGTTTTTTTTTAAATAAGCCCAGCCATGCGAAGCCGGTACGGGCCCCTAGTATGTGTATACCCAATAAGTTCCCGCTTGGATTTTAGTCGATTTGATTCGATATTCGATTATTAGAACCTCATCTTCAATTTTTTTTTAAAGATCCCTATCAGTTTGACGCGCACTTAGCGTCAAACCGATCAGAAGATCTCCTCAAAAGACAATGGTGACCTCTCAGTCAAAGGTAAAGAAAGAAAGCGGCGAATCTAATAAACGGACCACGTATCAATTCCGTTTGTTGCTACACATCCAATAAATAAAGGCCTCCCGAACGTCTTACTTTCTACCGTCGTTAGCGTTCATTAATATGATTTGCGAGGGACCACTAGAGGTCAAGTTAGATTGGCTTCGGTGTTCGTCCAATTTTACGAAACGGAAGGGTGCACCCGTGGGACCCGCTTTCACAATAGACCTTTCCGAATGAGAGCCATTAATTCGCATCTTTGTTTTGTAAAGCCCGCAGTGACATGAATTGACGTTATGTGAACTCATTTAACAATAATTCAGTTCAACAACGCTTTTTGTACAAAAACGTTTAACGGTTTAACGCTTTTGTTCCTTTTCGAAAATCTGGTGAACCTCGACAAAGGTTGATTCGTAAATTGTTTCGACAACAACCTTAAATTCGGGATAGGTATCAATAAGTCTAAAAGCGTAATGATATACAATAACGTACAGGGGGGCTAGACAAGTTACATTTTGACATTCGAATCGACAAACAAAATGTATGTAAATGACATTAGTGACAGCCCGATTTGTTGAAAGCTTGTGTCATTTCCATACATTTTGTTTTACAACTTGTCTTGCCAAGGGGGGATGCAGTTGCATTTTGACATTCGACATTCAGACATATTGGAATCAAATTAATAAAAACGAAAGCTCAAGTCGTAGGCTGTCGTTTTTATTTATTTTAATCCAATAATTTTACCTTAGAACTGTACCTACTGGTTATTGACACTTACGTGAATATTAGACACTAGCTTTCCGCCAGCGGCTTCGCCCGTGTGGTTTTCTAATGTATGTGTATATATGTATCTGTGTTACTTGGGTAAGATTTAACTTTCTAAAAGTGAAAGATATTTTTAATCAGTCCCGCAGTTTTTGAGTTTTAATCATCCTGGCCTGGCCTACCGGGGATACCACGTTAAAAAAACGCTCCGAGTACACTCCCTCACAGGTTTAGTGGAAATGTGTGCATATTATATAGAACGTGATTCTTACAAGCGCAATATCTGGGAAATAGTGGGTCTTAGAGAAAAAATCATAGGGGCTATTTTTATAGAGAATTTAAAGATCTACAACTTTGCTCTAAGGTACTTTTTCGATAAAACTTACCGTTTTCGAGAAAAATCCAAAAAACCTAAAATTTTGACCTTGGGCCCCGAATAAGTCCCTAAGCACACATGGGACTGATGGGGACTTTTGACACTTTATTCCTTGTGGTAAACCTAAGGTCTCTACGAAGATTTGGCTCTGTCAGAATTTTCTTTATTTCAATTGTCTAAATTGACCGGACTAATAGTATAAAACAAAGTCGCTTTTTCTGTCCCTATATCCCTATGTATGCTTAAATCTTTAAAACTACACAACGGATTTTGATGCGGTTTTTTTTAATAGATAGAGTGATTAAAGAAGAAGGTTTATATGTATAATAACATACCACACGGGCGAAGCCGCTGGCGGGAACCTAGTTAATAATAATATAATCTATCTCTGTGCAAAATTTAATCTAGATCCATGCTGGTGTGATAGAGTAACAAAGATCCATTCATCCATCTAAACTGTCACATTTTTAATATTAGTAGGATTAAAATAAAGAAGAATGATTGGGAAAAGAAATTAAAGTAGAACAAACGAACCTGCTCGATTGGAGTGCACATAAAACACATTTTCATCACATAAGAAACACTTCATTGAAATAAATTACGTTCACCGCAAACAATGGCGTAGTATGGTGTACTATAAGTAAGCGGATCAGAGCAATGTTCGGGATTTACGACTGTTTGCGGAACAACGAATCTGTTCATACCGGTTCGAAGCGGTTCGTACTGGCCCGCATGAGGGACATAAAATCTCGTCTACTATTGGGCCCATAATAAAAATTTCCCTTTTATTTCTCTCCAGTATAGATGGCCAGTCGCGGCCCTGGAAACCAATTTATATAGCCGTTGTCAATTCTTGCCAACTTTATTTTCGGATTAAGTAAATGGTCGGTCCCCTTTTATAAGTTCAGAAGGTCGACTTATTGTTTTTATAAACAGAGAGCATAATGTTTCTAAAGAATCTGAACTTTCAATTGTAAATATAAATTTTAAATTTCGGGACCCCTTTTAAGCCTATTGTTTCGGGCGCACTGAAAAAGATTATGATAAGCGGCCTAAATAAAGAAACTACTTAAACGTTTGTTACTTAAAACTCATTATTCTCAGTTTGGAGAAACGGTCCAAAAAAGCGGTTACATAAAATTAAACGAAACTTATTCTACTAACTGAAAGACGGCCTCGTTGATCTCGCGAGCGCGGCTCTGAAGGTCGTGTGTTCGAATCCCGAGTCTAGCAGTCTTTTTTCTGTGATTACCAATAGCAGCTCGAATTTGTGCCCGGTTGATGGCAATAGGCTCGCCCCCTATTGCATGGGACTTAAACATACCGGCGAACCTCTGGCTAACCCCTCGGAGCTAACAGGCGTGATGGTTATATTTCTTTTTAACTATCCTTTATACAATTTACATCGATAGGGGAGGAGTAGGATCAGAAATTTTAACATTTACGACTTAACCGTTATATTTTTATAGGCAGTACATAAAATAACTTCTCCGAATACATTAGAAGGAACATTTAGCCGTCCAACGTTTGCTCTCGAGTAATATATTTAACGTTTATAGGTGTTTTGCATAAGCACCGAGTGTATAAAATGTTTTCTGAATAAGTTTTGATGTCTGTGTGAAAGTATCGCTTAATGGAGATGTACCGTCTACTTTTGAACGACATTTGTAAATGTTTTTAATATTTTTATTCAATTTGTTAACAGTTTGGGATTGTTTTTTTTTGTTATCTAACATACCATCACGCCTGTATTCTCCGAAGGGTTAAGCAGAAGTGTACTAATCTACACCTAACCTGTAGGTAAGTTTAAGTCCCATGTAATAAGGAGGTAGCCTATTGCCGTTAATCGAACACCAATCTAATCTCCGAGCTGTTACTGGAAATTTTTATAGACATGCTCTGTATCACATCTCGACCTGGGAATCGAACCCAGGACCTCTAACGTGATTGTCGCGCTTAGGACCACTAAGCTAACGAGGAAGTTAAGTGTTTTTCTATATTTTTTTTATTATTACTGTTGTGTCCTGTGTTTTACACAATATATCCGGGAATGGTGTTGGGATTAAATAATAAACATTTGTTAGAGTTTTGTTATACGTGGTGTCGCTTGGGGTCCCAGACTCCGAGAGGGAGTGCATTATCATATAGCATGTTGTCAATTATCAACTGTCAATGTCAGTGTCGCATGTCTCTCTACCGCGCCCTCTACCACAGCACGCTTAACTTGTTTATTGTAATAGTAATTCTATTCGCAGTACATCACAATTACTATCTTGGAATAAAAACCCTTCAAAAAGATAATACAAAAATATGCCTAGTGGAGACACATTCAGAATGTATTATAAGGTATTATACTATCTTATGTTTTTACAAAAGAAAAGTATATAAGTATCACATCCATTCTCTAGCACCCATAGTGCAAGCCCTCTTTAGTTTGAGACTAGATGGTGTTGTCTAAAAAAAAGTACCCCATTACAAGAATGCTTTGAGAAAAACGAGATTGTGAGATCGTAACACACATGCAATAACTAATACTAACTTGACGACGTCTGTGGTCTAGTGGTTCGAGTACCGGACTGCTGATCACGAGGTCGTGGGTTCGATTCCCACAAGACACAAACATTTATGTGATAAACTTAGGTGTTTGTGTTTGTCTGGGTGTTTCTTATATATTATAAGTATATATTTACAAAAAAAAAAAAGTATATAAGTATTATATCCATTGTCTAGTACCCATAGTACAAGCTCTGCTTAGTTTGGGACTAGATGGTGCTGTGTAAAAATGTCCCAGGATAAAAAAAAAAAATAAAAAATAAAATAAAAAATAAAAATAATAATAGACCTTTACCACACACACACACACGTAATATAAGTCATGGCATATAAAGGGCCCTGACAGCGTCATAAGCGAAGCTCTATAGGGAATGGGGCGAGACTGTACGGTTATGGCGCGAAGGAGTTATGAATTCCAGAGTAGCGTGTAAAATTGTGCGAATTGTGCGCGTTTTAATTTTTTATGACTGATGCTTATGCATTGCGTGGTATGCAGATATGCACAAATGTACACAGTTCGCCCGTATCTTTAGGTTCCATTTAAGGGACCAGCCTATTGCCATTAGCCGGGCATAAATCACAATCCCGAGCTGAAAAACGTGAAAATCTCAACAACACTGTTCAACCTGGAAGTTGAACCCAAAACCTCTAGCGTAGCAGTCGATTATAGATTACTAGCTTTCCGTGGTTTTGAATATTTCTTATAACTTTCATCCCATATTTCAACCTCTTACAGATCTTTTACGCATTAAAAAGTACGTCCTACGTCCATTCTCAGGCTCTAGATTATCTGTGTACCAAACTTCATTAAAATCGGCTAAGTAGTTTTGGCATGACAGCGAGACAGACGGACAGACAGACAGAGTTACTTACGCATATATAATATTAGTAAGGATAATATCTGAAACTATAAACAATATTAGTTTTAACTTCTGTCTGTCTATTCTAAACTCTTTTTAACCGACTTCAAAACAGGAGAAGGTTCTATGTTTGTCCGTATGTATTTTTTTATCTATGTTTGCCGATTTCTCCGTCAAATGTGGACTAATACTCCTCTGCAAGTATGCAACCCTGGGGCGCTAGCAAACGAATAGAAACAAAATGTTTACAGATCACATTATTGACAGCCCGATTTGTCGAAAGCTTGTGTCATTTCCATACATGTTGTTTCTATGTAGGCGGAGTACATAGCTCGTAGAACTGATGGCCGCTGGGGCAGAAAGGTTCTCGAGTGGAGACCACGCACCGGAGAGCGCAGCGTAGGACGGCCTGCAACAAGATGGACCGATGACCTAGTAAAGGTCGCTGGAAGTCGTTGGATGCAGGTAGCATGCGTCCGGTCCCTGTGGAAGCCCTTTGTTCAGCAGTGGACCTCTTTTGGCTGACATGATGATAATGATGATGATGTTTCTATTCGTTTGTCGATTCGAATGTCAAAGTGCAACTTTCTACAGGCCCAATTCTTCACATCTGTTAGTTAACTACAGCAAAAGCAGCCTTAGTTCATTCCCACTACGAATATTGTCCAACCGCACAAAATTGTTATAGCGAATTACAACACGGTTTAATTTTGTTTTATTGGACTTTTTATGACGGCGGCGTGTAAGTTGGGTTGCATGAATTTTGTACTTTATTACAAACGTATTTTGGGTTCACTTTCGTTTGTGGAGCAAAGTATATTAGTCTAATAACAGTCGTTGTGGTAAATATGTGTGGAATTGAATATAATAATTATCTGGCCTTGTAGTGTGTTGTTTATGTTTGTATGAAATCATAATGTGTATGACAAGATGTATAAATGGGCTCAAAGCAATAGAAGTACGCGAAAATCGTGTCAAATAGCGAAAAAGGCGTAAGTGTATCTATGAGACTTTTCGATATCATGTGCGTATTTATCACTCGCTTTAACGGTGAAGAAAAACATCGTGAGGAAACCTGCATGCCTGAGAGATTTTCTCGACGGCCTGTGAAGTCTGCCAACCCGCATTAGGCTAGCGTGGTGGAATATATCCTATCCTTCTCATACCAAGAGGAGACCCGTGCCCAGCAGTGGGACAGTATATGGGTTGATTATTATTATATTATATAGGTCATAAAGTTATACAAAACACGACCATATAAACTTTTTTTCGAGGGTAGGTGTTAAAAAGTAAAGACATGTTTCCAAGTTACTTATAATAATTAAAATAGAACTAATTAAGTTTTACTTATTCCGAGTGCAATACCAGTGATTAATAGCTCACATAAAACAGTACTCACATTTGCATTGCACTTGATGTGATTTTAGCACTTATTTTACACCACCTGCCAGCTCAACTTTACAACTTTTATCACAAGGACATAATATTTTTACATAACCACAATGGCACAACTTGCTGATATACTGACTGCACAGAAGACTCTTGAAGAGTCTTTCTTGAAGAAAATGAGTGATCTTGAGGCACAGATCCAGAGTGCGGGACCTGCCAAAGACACCGTGGCAAGGGTGGCAGAGGACTTCCGCATGTTTAGAGAGCTCATCTTCTCCATGTTGGGACTACTCCGGCAGCAAATAAGTGAGTGTGCTCGTCAGGTCGACAACATAGAAACCAGGCATCGTCGGAAAGCGTTGATCTTCCTGGGAGTGGCTGAAGATGCAAAGGAGGACAGCACAGATGTTGCTCTTGACATAATTAATAATAAGCTTGGTCTCAAGAGCATCACTTCTTCATCTATCAAAGTCTGCCATAGACTTGGGGCATCCAGCAAGGAACATCATCGGCCCATCTTGATTAAATTTGCCAGTACTGATGACAAGTCTACAGTGTGGAGAGCAAAGGCAGGCCTGAAGGGTTCCTCTATATCAGTGAAGGAATTCTTAACAAAGGTGAGGCAGCCCATCTTCGCCAGAGCTCGCCTGCACTTTGGGTTGCGCGCATGCTGGACCCAGGACGGCGTAATAGTCATAAAATCCCCCGACGGTGGCCGGCACAAGACAACGACTATGGATGATTTGAATGCCCTCATCGCCAGGTTTCCAAAGGTACAAGGAGCATCTTGAGCAGCGAGTGATAGTGGGTCTGGTGGTGAAAAACATAAATCACGTAAATAGAATTCCTTATAATATGATACAACTGCATTTCAGTCCGTAGTATTTCTACTAACCGTGTTTTGAAATATTATACCATTTCCATTTCACTTTCTTACTTTTCTCATCAATTTGTTTGCACAATGATTTGCATACTTTGTGTTTCTTTTTGTATGGTTACCCACCGTAAACGCTAATATTCTTATTGATTTTTATCCCTTCAACTTAATATCCTTCCACCTTTGTACGTTTGTTTCGTTCTGTCACTGTCACTGTTTAATCTAAAGTTGTCATAATTTTATATGTCATGTCACTAGTCGATGGTTTCGTTCGGAAACTGAACCTTTTTCTTGGTCGATTATTTGTAATTTTCAATAATTATTTGTTTCTATGTTGATGTTAGCTGGCGGGTGGTGCAGAGGTGCAAGCTTTTCTTTTTATTGCCTTCTGCATTTAGTTTTTTTTTTTTTTTTTGTAGCTCAATTATTAATATTCTTATATTTACTTAAGTTTATTATATTATATTATATATATTATGTTATCCGATAATGAATCGTATCTTTCTGCCAATGAATTTGATTCGACATATTCTGACAATGATAGTTTTTGTTCAGCCAGTGACACACTTGGGAATACTTTACGCAACAAATTTGACCATTCACAGGGGCGGCTTTTGAACGTTTGTCATATCAACGCTCAAAGTGTCCCTAGCCATTACAGCGACTTATATGAAGCTTTTTCCGATAGCAATGTACACGCCATTCTGATTTCTGAGACATGGCTCAAACCTCACCTCTTGTCTACCTCTTACGCCCTCCCTGGCTTTGTTCTTATCCGGAACGACCGGATAGGCAAAGGAGGGGGAGGTGTTGCTATATACCTCCGCAGTGATTTTCCATACAAAATTATATGCACTTCCTCGTCAGACTATTCTGCCTCTGCAGAATTCCTTTTTCTGGAGCTTTGCGTTAGAGGAACAAAATTAATTCTTGGTGTTATTTATTGTCCCCCTACTGTTGACTATTTCACTGTTTTGGATTCAGTATTAGAATCGTTGGGTTCGGAGTATGCACATCACATCATCATGGGCGATTTGAACACCGACCTCCTTTCCCAAATTTCCCCTCGATCTAGTAAGCTCCTGCACCTCATCGAGTCCGCTAGTCTCCATGTTTTACCCCTCCAAGCCACTCACCACAATACCTCAGGTGTTGACACATGGCTTGATTTAATCCTTGTCTCCAATCCTTCCCTCACCTCCTCTCACGGGCAGCTTGATGCCCCTGGGTTTTCCCATCATGACCTCATTTTCCTGTCCTATATCCTCAAACCACCTAAGCCCAAGCCTAAGGTTTCGTACAGGCGCTGCTTTGCGCGAATGAACGTGGACAAGCTTCTCCATGATGCGTCTAATATTGACTGGAAGCCTTTGCTATCGGCCACTACGATCGACGATAAAGTACGCATTTTCAACCAGGCAGTGACTAACCTTTACGATCACCACGCCCCCATTAAAAAGGTGAAGATGAAGCGACCACCCGCGCCTTGGATGACGAGGGGTATCCTTATGGCTATGAGACGGAGGGACCGTGCTTTTCGGAAGTATAGAAAAGATCGTGTCGAGGATAACTGGACCCTCTACAAGATTGCCAGGAATCGGTGTAATCAGATGATACGAAATGCTAAACGCCGCCACATTCTAGATAATATCACGTCCTCCTCTTCTGCTAACATTTGGAAGTTCCTAGGGACTCTAGGTATTGGCAAACCGCGGCTATTAGACCTACCAAAATCCATTGGCTTAGACGATCTCAACAAACATTTCTCCACTTCTTTGCCCCTAGATTGTCTGACCAAAAGCCAAACCATTAATTTCATTACTGGTCTGATGCGGCTCAATGTAAATACGTTCTGCTTTTCTCCAGCTACTTCGAGTGAGATCAAGAAAATAATCCTTTCCATAAAATCTAAAGCAGTGGGCTGCGACAATATTAGCCGCAATATGATCATCATGATATTAGAGCACCTTCTTCCTGCAATTACCCATATAGTAAATTTTTTATTTGATTCTAGGTCTTTTCCATCCACGTGGCGCAAAGCCTACGTCATACCCTTGCCTAAAATTTCAAACCCTTCTCTTCCCAGTCACTTTCGTCCAATTTCCATTCTTCCTTTCCTTTCCAAAGTTCTAGAGGCTTGTGCCCACAAACAATTCTCCCGTTTTATTTATCTAAATAATCTTTTAAGTCCTCTTCAGTCTGGGTTCCGGCCGGGTCACAGTACTGTTACTGCTCTCCTTAAAGTGACTGGCGATATTAGAGCTGGCATGGAAGACACTAAGGTTACTGTGTTGGTTCTGGTAGACTTCTCTAATGCTTTTAATACCGTCAGTCACGATATCCTTTTGGCCATCCTTTCCCACCTCGAGATCTCTCCTGAAGTTCTGGAATGGTTTACATCTTACCTTCGGGACCGCCAACAATCAGTCCGTGTTGAGGATTCCTTCTCATCCTGGTGCAACCTGGAAGCTGACGTTCCCCAAGGCGGCATATTATCTCCTCTTCTTTTTTCCATTTTTATAAATCTCGTTATCCTAAAGCTTCAGTGTTCGTATCATCTTTATGCTGATGACCTGCAACTGTATTTCCAATCCAGAGTGGAAGACTTACCCGACGCCATCCAGGCTGTAAACAATGATCTGGAATGTATAAGGGACTGGAGTGCCAGGTTTGGTTTGGCGGTGAACCCTAACAAATGCCAGGCGATAATCTTAGGTAGCCATCGTAACATTTGTAAGATGGGCAACATTAATATTCCATCTATAATTTTCAATGGCATAAACATACCTGTCACTTCCAGCGTCAAAGACCTTGGGTTGCACCTTGACTCTACACTGAACTGGCGATCCCATGTTTCTAGTGTCAGTCAAAAAGTCACGGGATCTCTGCGGTCTCTCTACCGTCTCAAAAACTTTCTTCCGGCACGAACTAAGGCAATGCTTGTCGAGACCTTAATTTTCCCCATAGTCGACTATGGTGATGTCTGCTACTTCGACCTGAATGCAGATCTACTCAATAAATTGGACCGCCTTCTCAACAATTGCATTCGATTCGTTTTTAATCTCCGTAAATATGACCATGTCTCAGAATTTCGCGTAAGTTTAAAATGGCTTCCTATTCGTCAGCGCAGGAACTGGAGGGCGTTGACAACTCTCTTCTCTATACTTTTTTCTCTTAACTCTCCGCCTTATTTATCTTCTCATTTCCATTATCTGTGTTCCAACCACAACAAACATCTTCGCTCAACTAATAATCGCCTCCTTCAATGTCCTTCTCACCGCTCTGACTTTTTACACTCTACCTTCTTCGTCCAATCTATTCTGTTATGGAATGCTCTTCCCCTTGAAATGAGATTACTCAACAGCCGGCAGTCTTTTAAAGTTAGTGTGCGTAAATACTTGCTGGACAAAACATTGCTATGATTCATCTCGACTCTGATTGTGTTTTCCCCTCCTTCTATCATTGAATTGTGTATGTATTGTATATTATATATATATATATTTATTTATTACGGGATATATTATGTAATTGTATTGTTTTATTTAGTACAATATTAATATTTATTAGTATTTAAGTAAGTTTAAGTGACTTATAGTTATTGAGCAATAGTCTTTGCCTCATACTTTCCCTAATGGTAATGCATCTACCTTGATCGTCTCTGCATCACCCAAAGGTTGTCTGGCAGAAAATGCCTAAGGCATTAAGACCGCCTTTGTACATTCTGTACATTAAGCATAAATAAATAAATAAATAAATAAACTCGAAACTTAATAAAAAATAGGCTTCGAAGTACATTTTCGAGGCTTACCTTGGATCAGACGATAACTTAGCATTCTCGGTATTAGCTGTCATACTTCCGAACTAAACCTACCCCCATAAATTCAACTCCAAACATATTTATAGCTAATAAAGTGGTCTATTTTCTCACAATCTATAAAATGAAGAGAGAACCGTGCCATGCTCAATATACGCCAAATAAAGCTTTATCATCGCTCCAATATTCCGCATTCGCGAACCGAAAATGCCACTTGACACACTGCCAAGAATAAATCAAATTTTCTTCGAGTCCCACCGAGGAAGTCCTGCTAACTTACTGTCCTATTCAATTTGCCTATCTATGCCACCGTATTACTAAATTATTAGAGTCGGAAATCCTGTGATGGAAGTGCTTTATTAATATTGTTAAAACAAAAAGTATTAATTGCAGAATGAAATGAAAGAAGGAAATAATATCTGTAGATAGTAAATTTTAAATTGTATTAGCCCAGTTATAGATATTATTTTTCTATTGATCACGGAAACTGGTCTGAAGCAATAACCTTGTATCAAAATTAGCAATATTGTATTTAAATAATATTCTTTGTAATATTGTAGACAGTGAGTCAACGTTACTCGAAATAAATGATTTTATAATTTACTAGCTTCCCGCCAGCGGCTTCGCCCGCGTGGTCTTATATTTTTTTCCCCCGTTTTTGCAACATTTTTCATTACTACTCCGCTCCTATTAGTCGTAGCGTGATGATATATAGCCTATGTTACTCGGGGATAATGTAGCTTTCCAAAGGTGAAAGAATTTTTGAAATCGGTCCAGTAGTTTCGGAGCCTATTCATTACAAACAAACAAACAAACAAACAAATCTTTCCTCTTTATAATATTAGTATAGATAATTAATTATAAATTTTAGTCAAAGACAAATATGATCTCAGCCGAATGTTCAATTTTGCTCCCTTAGATGACTTGTTAACGCAACATACAATAATAAAATTGTTTTTCAAATCAACATGAACGCATCAGCGATTTCAACTGTCAAATATTTCCAATTAAAAATAAAATAGGTATATCCCTGTGTCCTTTAGCATAAAAATGTAACTGACACACATCAAACGAACCTCGTAATTGTTCCATTCGACTGACACGGTCTGGGTATTCATTATTTCACGAGAGCCTCGCATTGTTGAACTGACGAAAACTATACCCACCATATCGTGGATAACATTTGCATACCGCCCTCAGTTTGTTTTCAAAATTCCCCTCCGTTGAGCTTGAATATCCAAGTATTGTTCAACTGTTCCAAGCACTCATTATTCGATGCGATCGCGTTTAACGATGACAGCTACTCTGATGTCTGTGCTTTTGTAAAGTTCATTAGCAACTGTTAAAGTCTTGTCTTCATTCCACTTTGATTGCTTGACGGGCACTAGTTACTTGAATATTGAAATCTTAACAACTACATTTTCATTTTGATTGCTTTCCTTCTGGTTTGATTCAACTTTGATTTTGTTGGGTATCTTACAGTCGTGTTCAGAAAATACTTTTGTATCTACTTCATCTTATTTTAAATCACGGATATGAACAACTTTATCCTGTTATAAAGGAAACTCTTTACAAAATATAACAAGATCACAAGTTGCGCTCGCTCGCAGACACGATGCATTGCTGTCTTCAGAAAGTATTACTTTTAATCGTCGACCCCCAACCTCGATTATTCACTGCGGCACGTCCTCCGGCTTTGCCTGCTAATCCCCCATCCCTTACCAGTGCACCCCTGGATTTTAGTTCGGTATTTTTTTATTTTCCAACATCAACAAGAGATGAGAACTTTACCGCAGGCCCCCGCAAAACTTTTCATCGACTAATCCCGTGGTGGCCGCGTTAAATTCTCGATTTACTTTGTTGCCGAGCTCAGGCTTATGCGGTAGCATATTTTTCAACCAATTCCGGCGGTTTTATAGTGGATTTGTGGGGGTATTTGTTATCGTTAGTTTAAGAAGTTCCCGTTTGCGATCCATCCGAGAGTTTCCGTATCACTGAGCCCATTCCACTGCGCTCTCGTTTATAACAAATTGCTGATCTCCCATCTCGACGTTTTTAACTCACGAATGTCAAAGTAATAAAAAGTCTCCTCTGGCTTAAGTTTATAAAAAGATACAAGATAGTCCCAAGGTAAAATTACTTTGGAACTTTTATTGACAAACTGCGCGAGGCCCGGCCATAACAAAGTTTCAACTGACCAACGTCCAACTTTTACATCGTTTGCTTCTGTTATTGATATTGAGAACCCCGCGGGGATTGTGCCTATAAAGCTGCAGATGCCGCACAAAAGGTCCCTGTACACGGCATCATTCCAATAAATTACCCGGAAAATTGTCTCTGCATACACACAAACAATATATCATGTGTAGTTTATATTATATGCGGGAGTCATCTTTCTTAGCTTTCCCGTAACTTTTCATCCGAGCAGCGTTATGTCTAGGCGTAAAAAGTAAGTTTTCGGGTTATTTTTTCCTTACCCCCACCACTTACGCCCGCCGCCCGCTTGACGTCACTCTGTATTTGGCGCTCACGCCGAGTGCACGTGCCGATCTGATTTATGGCGTACTGAATAAATAAGTTAAGATACTATTTTTCACATTATCACGTCTGTAGGTCTTTCTATATGGATCAAAAACCATTGTTTATATCGGAGACGTGTACGATATTTATATTTGATATGTATACCCCGCTTTTAACGTAAATTCCAGTAGTAATCGTTTAAATTATTTGCAGATATTGTTAATTGATATCGAGGGAGACGCCTAATAATTACTGACGGGATATAACATCGCACGCGTGGTCATTAACCAAATCCGAATAATTAATTAATTTTGTGAAGCGATATGGCCTGTGAATAACAGGTATTAATTACTTTGGCAAACATTTTTCTTTTATGTAAACATTCATGCTTCTACGGCTAAGGATCATGTTATTTTACTTTTTTTACGTTAATATCGTTATTATATTCCTACTATGACTGATTTGGTAACTATGCTTTTGGTGGATTGGCAGTTCAATTCCCGCACTGAATGTTTTTTAACTCCCGACGCAAAAACAACAGGGTGTTATAAGTTCGACGTGTCTGTGTGTGTGTGTGGCTGTCTGTGGCATCGTAGCTCCCGAACGGATGAACCAATTTTGATTTTGTTCTTTTATTTGAAAGGTGAATTAGTCGGAATTTTCTTAGCCTTTTGATGAAATCCGGTCCAAGATGGCCGCCATACATATTTTTTCACACCTCCCTTAATATAGGTATAAAATGAAAGGGCTTACTAGGAGAATACTATACACTATGATAAATTTCAAATCCAAGATGGCTGCCACCACAAAATGCCAAATTACATTTCGTGTCGCGGGTTTTCTAAATTTTTAATTTAGGTATTTTTAACTGTTTTTTTTATCGTGAAGTAGTATTTATTTATGCTTAGTATACAAATGTAAAGACTAGACTCAAAGTCTTGGAGCCTGTTTCACTTACTGATAAGTTCCTGTTAAATTACTTGGCAGATAATTTTATACAACTTTAGTTAAAAAAATATATTTATCCAGCAGTTAGCGGCTATCCAGAGCTGATGGAACTAACCCTTAATCGATCGATGAAAACGATACGATGATGATATGCCGTATATATCGACGGTTATATCGTCTAAAATAAAACTATATAGGTACACAATTTATCGTTTAACTGACGATGCAATTCTGCGTGTGTAAATAATTCATACTGTTCGTCGCTAAACTATCGGATAGCATCGCAAACAGTATCTAAATATTGTGTATTTACCGTCTCTACAGCCGTGCTTTACCTGACTCTAGCGACTGAATTATTTAGTTGACTGGGATATTGCATTAGGTACTGTTTACTCATGCGCCGTATAATTAAGTTTATTTATAGTTGCGCTAAAGATGGCGGCGTTTTTCTAAGAGTAATTCTTTGCAACGACATAAAGTGTCTTGAAATAACTGTAACATTATTTGGATATTTTTTTAACATTGAATAGCTGCTCGGAGTATTTATTTCTCCTCACATAAACAGAACTTACAAAATTATTTAAGATGCTTATATCTATTACATAGTACATTAAATTTAAGGTCTGGAGTGTGTGAGGAGCTGGTGTTTGAGTTAGGCATGATATGTCTGTATTACAGATCACCAGGCAGGCTAACATGCGCGCCACGACAAAATTTTGTCTACTGTTTTGTCTCGCTCTTTCTTGTGCGAAAACGAAACAAAAGCACGACATAAGCGTAGACAAAATATTCTCGCGGCGTGCATGTTAGCCCGGCAGGTCCCCACCCCATGGAAAACAAGAGCTATGACATAAGTGTACCTGAATGGAGTTGGTATCTTACACTTAACGTGGGATATTCATCATACAACATTGTGGTGGGAGAAACAAAGGGAATATAGGGAATAAACAACATGCTTGCCCCCTATTAATATAAAGCCTAAATATACTGGCAAACTGTTGTTGTATATTAGTTAAGCCATACTTTTGGGGAACACAGGCGTGATAGCAAGGCGGGATAGTAGGTAGATGTTATTGTATCCGAAGAATGTGTTTGTAAAACACACATGGGTATCCAAATTCTTTCAAATGCGCCTCAAAAGAAAAATCTCAACAATAACTCTGTCCATTAAAAACCTCTTTTACATGAGAGCCGTAACGCCATCTTTCGACACAAGTAGACAAATGCTCCAAGCTCCGTGCATTGCTTCACGCAATTTATTTCAATTCGCTCCATTCTCCCGCTTGTTCGTTCACTCATTCGTTCGGTCACGGCGGTTGCGACGCTCATCAGTCTTCTTTGGTACACCTCCGTTGAATGTAGATTAGGGCGCGAAACGGGGTTTTCACTTTTTTATTCCTTTCTTATGCTTCAAACAAAAAGATTCTATCACTATAGACAAACCTTACAACGGACGACGGAGACGATGACGTCTGTGGTCTAATGGTTCCGGATTGCTGATCACGAGGTCGTGGATTCGATTCCCACAAGACACAAACATTTATGTGATGAACGTAGCTGTTTGTGTTTGTCTGGGTGTTTCTTATATATTTTAAGTATGTATTTAAATAAAAAAAGTACATAAGTAATATATCCATTGTCTAGTACCCATAGTACAAGCTCTGCTTAGTTTGGGACTAGATAGTGCTGTGTAAAAGTGTCCCAGGATATTTATTTATTTATTATTTAATTTAAGCATACGTTTTATTTCAGTAAGCCTACACTACCCACTATTTGTTTCTTTTCTTCCTGACCATCCCAAGGAAGAGGGATAAGACCGCCCATTGTGCATTAACATTTTATTTTATTTTTATTTTTGTGTTATTGGTGTAAATAAATAAATGGCCACTAGCTAAGTAACAGCTAAATTGAGAGTATTATCTATATTGTAGTCTCAGTTTGCATAAAGCTCACATTATTTAATTTAAGTTCACCTATCTTTACTGTAACTGAAATTATAAGACTAAAAATTACATTACGTATTTGCTCTCAGATCAATTCATATTCAGAACACATAGCAAGTTCTTAGTATTTTTTTAATGTAAATCATCATATAGAAATAATTATGATTCATCAAATTATTTTATCTCAACAGAAGTTTATGAAAATTCCTTCAAGAAAAAAGCTAGTAAGTTAATGAATATGATGACATTTCAGTTGCATTCCCAATATGGAACTCCCCCCGCCCCATTGGCACGGCAAGCCTGTTATGAACATAATACTCAAGATTAACAACCTATTCTTGAAAATACTTGTCTATAAATAGCATTATGTACTCTATACGAAAATAGGAGCACACGCTAACATTTTCAGTAGTATCAATTGTTGATTTTGCCTTTGAGTATATCAGAAGTTGTTACATTATTCAACTGACAAACGGGTGCGTGTTCCTTTGAATTCAAAACATGTGACGTAGCTAACTGCTCAAATAAGCGCCGTTTATACGCGTGGGATGATATTTACATATATTTTGATACGCCTATAACTGCCTCTCTGATCTAGTGGTTGTAAATGCGATTGCTGCGCTAGAGGTCCCAGGTTTTAGCTAAATTTTCGTGTGCTTTTCTCTGAAATTTCCAGAAGTAGTTCGTCGTCTGAATTTGTGCCCGGTTGATAGGTAGCAATAGATTTTTTTTAAATATTCGCGAAATGTGGGCGTACAGTTACGTGCAAAAATATGTATACACTAACAAAAGTGCTAAATCGATTTTCTCCTAAAGTACTAATAGAACTTTTGTGATATTACGAACCAATACTATAGTAACATTGGTGTTATCACAAAATTGCATTCGTTCAATTATGAATAAGCCCTTTCATTTGATACCCATATTGAGGGAGTTGTGAAAAAATATGTTATTCGCTATATTGTAGCGGCGGCCATCTTAGACCGATTTTCATCAAACATAGCTAAGAACACTCCCGACGAATTCACCTCATTTCATTCACGGTTCATCCGTTTGAGAGGTACGATGCCACAGACAGACACACACACACACACAGACACGTCAAACTTATAACACCCCGTCGTTTTTCCGTTGGGGGTTAAAAATCGCTTTAGCCCTTTTGTAAATGTTTATATGACTGCTCGTGACTGTCCAGCACTACACGCTGCCTAACCATTTGGGGAATACAGGCATGATAATATGTTATGATACGTAGAAAAGTAAAAGAGTAGAGATATAGATCTGTGGTTTTAGATCTATGCACACACTCGTAAATCTGTAATTCAACTCAGCTCAAATGCGGTACATTCTAGTCCTAATACACATACCCACACATATAAATAACAAGCTTTTAAATCGCCTCAAATCAAACCTCAATGGACCACGAAGTCCCAAAGACGGAGTCGGGACTGCGCACGTTTTCTTTAACTATTTAGAAGACAACACGAACTACAATACAGTATTCAACTTTATGACTGTAACGCTAAGGTTTAATTTCGATCGTGTGCTTAGTTTTCTTGGCTTCGCATCGTGAATATTGAGAAGTAGCTCTCGGGAGTTCTGGAGTGACATGAACCCGGATACATTGTGTCATACCTAAAGAGCATACGGTAACAGGCTTTGGTGTGAAACTTGAGGAGAAAACATTCTGAATATTTTAATGAAATTTTGCTGAAAACATTAGCTATTTTATTTTTAATGGAGGAAAATATCGGCTGGCGGGCAAGATTCGAACCTGCGTCTTCTGGTTAGGTACACCAGACGCTTTGACCACTTAGCCACCGCGACTCCCGCTCGTCAGACGAAATCTTCCTTCACATTCTAATTTATTACGTCTTAAAGGTGACGTAGCGACATCTATTGTGAATGCTTCACAACCGACACGACTAACTTTACAGTAAGTTCGATGTCGTATGATCTATTAACTATCTTTTTGTATTTTTTTAAGCATTTTCCATGTTAAGATTACAAGTTATTTTTAATTTTCGTTCATTAAAAATATTTTTTCCTTCATTAAAAATAACTTGTAATCTTAAAATGGAAAATGCTTAAAAAAATAATTAGTTATTTTGTCTTGGATTTTCAGTATTTTTGATTCAGTGCAGGCCGCAACAGCTACTTTTCCTTTTTCTGGTTGTGGGAAATTCTTAAGTCCCTGCAACCTGGGTAGACGGCATGTCGGTCTCTTAGGTACTGACGAAAAACTGCATTTACCTTAAATTTCACGACCATGGTATCTAAAACAATGCAGACTAGACAGCTAGATAGATAGGTTGTCAGCATTCAATATATCTGGGAGTATAGTCGACCATAAAATTTTGACAAAAACTTCCGTCAAAATTAAATTTACTAAGGCTCATTATCAATCTGTCGCTTGGTTTTGTCAGAAAAAATAGACCTCGGGGGCTAGACAAGTTGCATTTTGACATTCGAATCGACAAACAAAATGTATGTAAATGACATTAGTGACAGCCCGATTTGTCGTAAGCTTGTGTCATTTCCATACATTTTGTTTGTCGATTCGAATGTCAACATGCAACTTGTCTTGTCCCTGGTTGTTTTGTGATGTGCAAACGACATTCACTCTAAGGGTGGTAAAGCAATTTTACGGTCTACTATACAAACTTTTGCTACAATTTATAATCATCATCAACCCAAGGTCCCACTGCTGGGCACGGGTCTTCTATCAGACAGAGGGGATCATATATCCAACACGTCGGCCTAGTGCGGGTTGGTCAGCCTAACTTCACAGCTTCACATACCGTTGAGAAAATGTGTCAAGCATGCAGTATTACAGGTTTCCTTACGATGTTTTCCTTGACACACACAAGCGAAGTGATCATTAATTGTTAATACGCACATAAATAAAATAATAAATAAATATCCTGGGACATTTTCACACAGCACCATCTAGTCCCAAACTAAGCAGAGCTTGTACTATGGGTACTAGACAATTGATATAATACTTATATACTTTTTTTTTGTAAATACATGCATATAATATATAAGAAGAATATATATATATTATATGTTATATATTATGTATATAATATTATATATATATATATCTGTCAAGAGTGCCCGACTGAGAAGAAGAGAATATATAAGAAACACCCTGACAAACACAAACACTTAAGTTCATCACAATAAATGTTTGTGGGAATCGAACCCACGACCTCGTGATCAGCAGTCCGGTACTCGAACCACTAGACCACAGACGTCGTCAAACATGCTTATGAAAAGTCAGAGGTGTGTGCCTTGGATTCGAACTTTGTTCGCTGTTCATGGCTCGCAGCATAACATGGACCTAAAAATACTGCTGTGGACTGTGTACCGCAATACTCTGTCTAACCTTTCGATGAATATTGGCGTCATGGTATTGCTCACTAAACTACAGGGTAGGCAGGACACGTCCCGGCGGAACCAACGTCTTTATTATTCACCACTAAGCTATACCGCGTGATAACTTATAAGGTACTGAATACATATACAATATAGGGGAAGGTATATAAAATATAATGTATTGTAGTTATTCTCCATTTTATTATTTGTTATTATTGTGTGATTATGTATGTAATGTATGTTATTGTAATTAATATTCAATGAAAATTGTTTGTGAATTAAATAAATAAATAATGTAGATGATTATTTAGTGAGGATAGAAGGGGAAAAAGGATGATTTATTTAACAATATTTTGAGCATAAAAATGAGATTTACGATAGCCTTGTATAGTTATCGTAGTATAAACTTTTTTAATATACCGTCTATAAAGCGTCTAAGACTGCTACAGTAAAAGAAGTGAAGTAACTGCGTGTAATGAATGTTATAGTTGTTTAAGTGTATAATTGTAGCTGCTCTTGTAATATCGTAGCATTGTAGCAGTCGTCGTAGTATCGTAGCAACTGTCTCAACAACGTAGCAGTTGTCGTAGCACCGTAGCAATTGTTCTAGCATTGTAGCAACATAGCAACTGCTTAAAAACGTAGCAGTTGTCGCAGCATCGTAGCAACTGTCTTCACATCGTAGCAACTGTCATCACACCGTAGCAGTTGTCGTAGCATCGTAGCAACTGTCGAAGCATCGTAGCCACTGTCATCACACCGTAGCAGTTGTCGTAGCATCGTAGCAACTGTCGAAGCATCGTAGCAACTGTCATCACATCGTAGCAGTTGTCATAGCATCGTAGCAACTGTCGAAGCATCGTAGCAACAGTCATCACAACGTAGCAGTTGTCGTAGCATCGTAGCAACTGTCTTCACAACGTAGCAGTTGTCGTAGCATCGTAGCAACTGTCTTCACAACGTAGCAGTTGTCGTAGCACCGTAGCAATTGTTCTAGCATTGTAGCAACATAGCAACTGCTTAAAAACGTAGCAGTTGTCGCAGCATCGTAGCAACTGTCTTCACATCGTAGCAACTGTCATCACACCGTAGCAGTTGTCGTAGCATCGTAGCAACTGTCGAAGCATCGTAGCCACTGTCATCACACCGTAGCAGTTGTCGTAGCATCGTAGCAACTGTCGAAGCATCGTAGCCACTGTCATCACACCGTAGCAGTTGTCGTAGCATCGTAGCAACTGTCGAAGCATCGTAGCCACTGTCATCACACCGTAGCAGTTGTCGTAGCATCGTAGCAACTGTCGTAGCATCGTAGCAACTGTCTTCACATCGTAGCAACTGTCATCACACCGTAGCAGTTGTCGTAGCATCGTAGCAACTGTCGAAGCATCGTAGCCACTGTCATCACACCGTAGCAGTTGTCGTAGCATCGTAGCAACTGTCGAAGCATCGTAGCCACTGTCATCACACCGTAGCAGTTGTCGTAGCATTGTAGCAACTGTCGAAGCATCGTAGCAACTGTCATCACATCGTAGCAGTTGTCATAGCATCGTAGCAACTGTCGAAGCATCGTAGCAACAGTCATCACAACGTAGCAGTTGTCGTAGCATCGTAGCAACTGTCTTCACAACGTAGCAGTTGTCGTAGCATCGTAGCAACTGTCTTCACAACGTAGCAGTTGTCGTAGCATCGTAGCAACTGTCTTCACAACGTAACAGTTGTCGTAGCATCGTAGCAACTGTCGAAGCATCGTAGCAACTGTCATCACAACGTAGCAGTTGTCGACTTGGACTTGTTATAAAAGGTAGTATTTCGAGTTCATAATAATAAGTTAATTAACTATCTTTCTATAATAATATTATGAAGTCTTTATCTTATTAAATAACCAACTAATAAACAATAATAAAGTGAAAGTACAATTATTACACCGGAATCCGCTTTCACGGTGGTATCATGGAATCCGTTCAAGCCCATCGTTAAATTTATATTGGATTACCCTATTAATTCTGTGTAATCGCCGGGCCAACTAATTAATATCCCCCACTATATACACGGATTGAAATTTAATAGTTTATCACGATAAATTAACTCTCTGTTTGATTTATAATTTATTTTAATATTAATTAACTCATTTTTATCGGTCCGCACATACATGTTGTTGGTAATAACTGATATTAAAAACTTTTAACTACTACCAATGTTTTAATGCTGAAATACATACCATACTATCACGCCGGTATTCCCCGAAGGGGTAGGCAGAGGGGTACTAATTTACACCCACATTTCGCCGGTATGTTTTAGGTCCCATGTAATAGGTAATTCCTGTTTTCGCCGAAGGGAAAAACAGGTGTATAATTGTACTCCAGTATGTTTAAATCAACAAAGCAAATTCCTGGCCATAAATAAATACGGAAATAAAAAAATTAAATACGTCACAAAACTGGTAACTGAGTGACGTCACATCTCAGGTGGTTCACGATACCTCTATTAGGGCTATTAGCGTAATTACGGCCTCAAAATACCCTTAGAGGCCTCGACACTCGTTAAGGCCTGTATGGCCCAGAGGCCCGACCCGGGCTAGCTCGAGGGAATTACTTGGAATTTTCAATTGGCCCTCTTGCGTAAATATAGTGGAGTATCGTGATTTCTTGTGTAGCAATACAAAACCGACCGACATTTTGTGTTACTTCCATATTTGTGTTGAGAATTTTCATGTTGCTGGCTGTCGTTGTAAAACGAATGAATAAATTCTACTTTTAGGTAACGTCTATTTTCTGATAATTTAAGAAATTTTGGCTCTCTTTCAATTACTATTATACTTAATAATTTTAATTACGTGCAACCTTTTTTATTATAATCAAATAAACAATATTACTGGCACTTTGACTTTTAAAAAAAGAACCCAGCTAGAATAAAGTCTGTAACTCTGTATAAGGATCATAAATTTCAAATTTCGAATGAATCTTTCAACATTTTATTTCTCATACATCCTAAATCCAAACACTTATACGAAACCAGCCAGAATCCGTCGGGTGACCAAAAATATTGCGAAAAACCCTAGAAATATTTGCGGAATGGTTCACGAGTGAAGCATGAATTTGACGAATGCACCCTGAGGCTGTGAAATATGGAATTGTGTACACTAGCTTTATGCTCCACGTATTGTAACGTTTTGAACCGTGTAGGGGCAAGGCTTTCAAAGGAAAATTGGAGGAATCAATACCTATTACATTTTTTTTTGGACATTTCACAAATACCAATATTATATAGGTATATTTTTTGAACATTTTACACCATCTAGTCCCAAACTAAGCAGAGCTTGTACTAATGGACAGTGAAAATAATACTTATATACTTTGTTTTTGTAAGAAACACCCAGACAAACACAAACACATATGCTCGGTAGCAGCACAAGCAGTCCGGTACTCGAACCACTATACCACAGACATCATCAGAATATGAAATCCGATAACCAATAAAGAATTAGACCGGAGATTAACCAATTAAATTCGATCAATGAATACTTACATTATTTGAAATCGTATGTTAAAACAATGTCAATAGCAGCTTGTGATTTGTTTTTTTTTATTGGTTAGTGGTAGCAGGCTCGTCCTAAACAAACCCTTGTACAGTAAGAGGCCATAAGGCCATTATCATGTCAAGGTCATGATCCTTGATATAAACATATACTTAATGATTTGAAATTTAATACCACCGACCACCGACCACGACCACCGAATATCGACTAGATATAATTATGAAAGAGTACGATATACGAGATCGTCTATGCATGCAAAATGTTTGTTATAGAATAAAGTCGTAAGTAAAACTTGTTTCATGCTATAGACTTGTAAAAATGGTAATGGACTTATGACCGCGACTGTACATATATATTTTGTTGGTATCGACAAACTTTGGGCATATATCTGTAGGTACACTTCTGCAAGACTCAATTTATGCAATATTTTATATTCAAAGTGTACCTACTAGTCCAAAAAATAGTACTAAATCATTGGTCAGGCAGACACGCAAAAGGACCAGACTTATAAAGTAACCTTTATTTATTATTCTCTGTACTTTGACGTGAACAGGTAAAAGCCTTTTTAGATTAACCGTTGCAACGTAATGAAGATGAAGGGTCCAGTAATGGAACTAAATAGGTAGAAGTACCACTTCAATAGATGTGCGGTGGCAAGCTTACACACACACGCGAGCCTTACATATTAACCTTAAGGTGCTCCCTCGAGTATTCGCCTGTAATGTAACGTTACAGAGTCGAGCATTACATCAGTGAAGGAGAAAAATCGAGCATTACAGTGCGGAATGTCTGTAATATTTTGATACAACTTGTAACATCATGCTGAGAATGATTACATTAAAGGTGTATGTTCGTCATGTCAGGGAATTAATTCTTCTTCGAAGTGCCTCTCCAATTACTGGAGATTGGCTTTAATTTCAGAAAACTTTAGTCTGAAGAAAACATTCTTCAGGGAATTAATATTGTAATGTAATGCTTAAAATCTGAAACGTTACATTAAAGGCGTATGCTCAAAGTGAGATATTTAGAGTTGGACTTGACCACTACCTTGAATACTACCACGGCCAACTTAAATTCTAAAATAATTTCTTGAGTATGCCAATTTTGGTAACATTTTAAACAGCACAATCTAGTCCCAAACTAAGCAGCGCTTGTACTATGCGTGTTAGATGGATATAATAATTATCTTTATTTATAAATATTTACTTCTAATTTGAGAAACACAAACACTTATTGACATAAATATTTGTACCATGTGAGAACCCATAACTCCACGAATCAGTCCCATACTCAAACAACTATAACACAGTCGTCGTAAATAAAATTCTAATCTAATATCAATATCTTCATCGTGAAGACAAAAAAATAATTACATAAAGGGCCTATTTCACCACCTCCTTATAAGTTCCTGTTAAATTACCTGGCAGATAATATCATGCATATTTTGTTCTATTTTTGAATTTAACCGGCGGGTAACGGCTATCCAGAGTTATTACAATGAATTATTAGTTATTAGAATGTTATTACATTCTTAAGGCCAGTTTTACCAGCTTCGTTCATTTATATTATAAATGAACAAAATTGGCCCATAAATTAAGGCTTTGTGTTCATACCAAAAAATAAACCTTCTATATATTTTTTACTTAGCGGCCGTGTTGTCTAGTGGGGTAAAGAAATATTTTAAAACGCAAGTGCGGTGTGTTAATTGGGCATGCGATTTTGTACTTAGGTAGATTTATACCTTAATTATTCGAAATCCGGAACTCGTAGTAAAGGGTAATGTCGGACAATTTGTTTGGGGTTTAAATAGTTTGCTCGTGCAAGTATTTCGTGTGTTAGTTGTCAAACCCTTTTTTTAAAGAAAGAAGGTTGCATGACGAGATCCCACGGAGATAATGCGTATAGAAATAAACACTAGATATTAAAGGTACTTTCGATGTATTTTACTCCTTATAATTCACTGATTCTTATAGAGTACTAACCTTTGCCCGCAACTCCGTCTCCGTAGAAGTTATATTTTTTTTCCCGGTTTTTGTAACATTTTTAATTAAGTAGCGTAGAAGTTTAAGTAGCGTGATGATATATAGCCTATAGCCTTCCTCGATAAACGGGCTATCTAATACTGATTTTTTTTAAACGGGCCAGTAGTTCCTGAGATTAGCGCATTAAACCAAACAAACTCATCAATTTTATAATAATATAGATATTACGATGCTGTTACCAATTTCTTTATCCAACGACACTTGGATAAAGAAATTTTGCATATTAAGGTCGATCCACACATATTATGCCGCAGCTGCAGGTCGCTGCTGTAAAACCAGCAGCAAAGTCAGCGGCAAGGCAGTCTGAAAGCGGGCGGCAAACCCGTGGCATATGTGGTGTGTGATCCACCATTACCTAATAAACATGCACTAGACTTCGTTTTCCGATGTAGTACGGCCGATAAAAAGCAATTTATGGCATTTTGTCAGCTGAGTCAGATTATAATACAAAAAGTAATATAATTGCCATGGTATCCATTTTGTTATCTTCAAATTGAAGTGATGTCTCTACAAAAAATATATAGAAATCATTTTAGTGTGAAGATTATAGTAATTGCCTTTCCAGCCGGATTAGGCTGTACGAGTCCTGAAAAGATTAACGTTTTTATAAGTCTGCTAAGGGTACAGAATTAAGGCACCAACACCGCAAAGGACTTATAGGATTAGGATTAGATATATTTTGCTGGCGCTCGGGAATATTTTATTACCTTGATTTTTTTCCTAACAAATTTTGTTAAGGTAACCGCACATTTTGACATATTAAAAATGTTATTATCTACTAGCGACCCGCTCACTCTTTGGTCCGGTACTATTTTTACATTATACTTATATAATATGAAACCTTTATTTTAAGATATATTAGATAGATAGCAATACGACGTCTGTGGTCTAGTGGTTCGAGTACCGGACTGCTGATCACGAGGTCGTGGGATCGATTCCCACAAAGACACAAATATTTATGTGATGAATATAAATGTTTGTGTTTGTCTGGGTGTTTCCTATGTATTATAAGTATGTATTTACAAAAAAAAAGTAAAAGTATATAAGTATTATATCCATTGTCTAGTACCCATAGTACAAGCTCTGCTTAGTTTGGGACTAGATGGTGCTGTGTAAAAATGTCCCCGGATATTTATTTATTTATTTACATCAGTGAATACTGCATTCATGCAGCAGTTTTAGCGTGATCTGAGACCCTAAATAGGATATTCGTAGGGTTAAAGTTTTTACCTAAGAGTTTTTACCAGATGTGCGTCAATATAGATTTTTCTTTAACCGCCTCGTTGGTCTAGTGGTCCTAAGCGCGACTGCTATGCTAGAGATCCTGCTGATCTCCATGTCGAGCAAAATTGTTGGGTTTTGTGTGAAACTCCCAGTAGCAGCTCGGAATCTAGATTTGTGCCATATGACCTAAACATACCGGCGAAATTTGGGTGTACAGTAAGAGGCCATAAGTCCATTATAATGTCAAGGATCAAGTAAAAATGGTAATGGACTTATGACCGCGACCGTACATTAGTACGCCTCTGCCTACTCCTTCGGGGAATATAGGTGTTATAGTATGGTATAATATATAATCAACCCATATACTGTCCCACTGCTGAGCACGGGTCTCCTCTCAGTATGAGAGGGATTAGGCTATAGTCCACCACGCTAGCCTAATGCGGATTGGCAGACTTCACATGCCGTCGAGAAAATCTCTTAGGCATGCAGGTTTATCAAGCGAGTGATAATTACGCACATGATATCGAAAAGTCAGAGGTGCGTGCCTTGGATTCGAACTAGAGACCTTCGACTTGGCAGTCCAGTGGTCATACCCCTAGGCTTTCGCTACTGTATATAATATGGTATGGTACAATTATTATAACACAAGTAAAAGAAGTATAACAATACTTTCACAAAGTTTATAAAGTTCCGTTCAACAAATTACTATCCACGTTTTACGTAACTACTGTTTAACATTTTTTTACAATTTACTGACCTACTTCGAGTCGACCCAATTACGCCATTATTGACACTGATAGATTGAATTCAAGTAAATATTGCTGTGTATGTCAAAAACATCGTACTGTTGTGATAGCCACAGCTTTTTGTTCGGGCGCATTGTGGTTTTGCGGTGAAGTATGTTTTTTTCTGGCTTTCATTCTGGCTTATTTTTTTAACGGATACATGAAATGCGAGTTTTAAGCTATTATGATTTCTGGTTGTGTTGAATTAATAAATATGGTTGTTGATGAAAGAGCCTTTACGATTAACTATTTTCTTTATTGCCTGACCAGCTTGGCATTCGGCTGCTACGCGAGGTCTTGAGTTCGATTCCCAGGTCGTGCAAAGTTGTATTAAGTTTTTCTATACAATTCTCAGTAACAGCTCGTTGTTTGAATTAGTTAGGTTAAAAGTTGACAGTATATTTATAATTATATTTTAATAAACACTTTTCTGTGCGGGGATCTTCCAATTCTGCCATTTAACCTGTTAAATAAATACAAAACAATATATAAATTTATTTAATGATTATTCAATGAAATCGGATTTTTTATAGGTACACTGTTGATCAAAACTGTATAGATCTCGGTAATACAATTTTATTTTTTAAATCCAATCTCATGAAAACATATTCCAAAAAAAATTTGCCTATACAAAAAGTCCTTCTAGGAATTACTTGCAATACCTATCTACGTTAGGAGTGTTTCCATATCGTTGAACATGATAATCTCAAACGCCTTTCAAGCGGAAAATGAAAAAAAAAGAGATAAATTCTTAATCTATATCATAGCCAAATGGATTGTTTTCGTCAATTTACGAATACTGGCAGTCGATAAGTCGACTCAAATCAATGCTGGATTACATTAGAGAAAGAAAGCGCGGATTTAGTAAATGGGTACATCTCAGTGCCACTGTTCCACATTTAAATCTACTCCGCTAAGTCGAGTTGGCGTAATTGAAACCAAATTCCAACTTGACTCCGATTGTAGTGGTTAAAGTGCGTTCGTTCTTTGGATGCTTTTTTTAAGTCGCCGTGAATGGGTCACCCTTATTCGTTTTTTAATTCACTTTCATAAAGCGGAGAGTTGAGGTTTTATGTTTTGTGTTCTATTTTTGAACGAGTTATGAGTTTGTTTAATACTGGCCGGTGTTATTAGCTTTCCTTGTTAATTTTTTATTGCTGTTATGACGACAGTATCGTTGTTCTAATTTAATTTGTTCCTCCAATAGTTTTATATTATAAAAATACATGATGATTGATACATTGTAGAGACTATAACCTATTCGTTTCAAACTCTTTGTTCTCTTATCACATATGACTTTCAAAATAAGTCTACAGATCTGATGTAAAAAATAGCAAAAAGGTTACACTTACGTCCAAATCCTATCGTACTGTTAATCCTTATAAGAAACAGTTCAACGCAGCATTTTATTTTTGAAATCCCGAAAAGGCACATGGTAGCCATAATGTGTGTTATCACGTTAACCTACTGACAAATTGGCTTGCCATGAACTTCGGACTTCCCCACACATAGGAACACCCCGAACATACATATATCATGGAGATAAGCATAGACTATTACTCGGTAACCAGAGATAACTTTTATTGAGTTGAATAACTGCCGTAATATTTTGTTCGATCCAAAGCTGAAAAAAAGTGCTATGTAATGTAAGATAGCCATTTGTGGATCTCACCTAATGGGCCGCCATTTTCTTTGTGGATGTCTTGAAAGGCGACAAAAGATAATGTCAGACGGTGGAGACATGTGGCAAGTTAACGTTCGATACGACGAAAGAATCGAAACATATGAAAATGACATTTATGAATATCAGAGTTGTCGAAAACTGACGTCATTTTTCTACATTTTAATTTGTTTGTTTGACTCCGAATGCAAATAGACGTAAAAGGTTGAAAATTTTTAAAATATTGCTTAAGCGTCTTATTTTAACTTTAAAAAAACTACATCGGGTTAATTCTATTTCACATTCGTTATACGTTACATTCTATTTGTCGTAATGTTCACAAAATGCTCGAATTAAATACTTATTCAATACTATTTAGGTACTCTTACTTCCAAAAACTCCCACCCCTATCCAAAACCATAAACAAATTCTAATAATGCTGTTCACCATTCAGCCCTATTTATTAAAAATCAACCTCCAAACATCCCATTCACAAATAATCCAATAATTCTGCTAGCAACTCGCTCAAAACCCTATTCAGCTTTCATAAGCCCCCGTAAAGATTATAGATTTAATTTTCAAAAGCAACCATCCTTGTTTTTATTTGGACTCCGAGCGCTCGCGCACCGCTCGCCAAATGAAAGGTAAACTAATTCTTAAAATGGAGGGAGAATCTTGATTCGTAAAAGACAAGTACCAAGAATACACCTTTTGTTTGGCCTGCTATTGTTATTGTTTGTTTTGTGTTATAAAACATACCATTACGCCTGTATTCACCGAAGGGTTAGGCAGAAATGTTCTAATATACATCCACAGTTCGCTAGTATGTTGTAGGTGCCATAGGGGGCGAGGATGTGTGTCCAGTCGATGGCAGTAGGCTCGCCCCCAACACATATGTATGAATATGAAAAAGAAGTTGTAAGACTATAAGTCTTATCGATGAACGAATATTGTAGGCCACAAAGTAGATACACGTAGGTTTTCGATGTAATAGGACCAAATAAATGACCTTAGTTAGACCTTAGAATTGAAAGCAGGTGAAGCCCCTTCACCTGCTTTCAATTCTTTGAACCGAAGATGCCATAGAATTCAGATATTATGAAAAATATATTACATTATAAGTACGTCGATTTCGAACAGAATGGAGATATTGGGTCCATTTTTGTCAGCATTGCGTAAAGATTGATTGTGAAATGCCAAGTCTTAGGTTTCGAGTTCTGAAAACAAAATATTAAAGACATAATTTATTGATAAATTGCAAAAACATAATTTATTGATAAACATTAAAATAAATCCCTCTTGCCTCAAACAAGAACAACTTCTGGTGGTACAATTTCAGTTTGACTTTGCGAAGCAAACAACTCTACATAGTATTTACTTCCACTTCTCGAATTAACCAACAACAACAATTTCGTGTTTGTCCACTAAAATAAACAACCCATCGTCAAGATTTATAATAACTTTATTGAGATAAATAACCAGGGGTTTGCACGCCGCGGTTGAAACACGACCAATTTTAAACGTACCCATAAATACAAGAGGAATTTCGTGCTATTCAGGGAATCTGTTGCGTTCCGCTTTCGACCCCCGCTTCTCGACCCCTGCTCGTATAAATGTCTTAGCGGAGATTGGGAATCGTGCAGCAAAATTATTGGTTTTTGATTTTGAAACTGTTTATGGGCAAATTTTTGTGTACCTATGCAGTATTTTGTTACCAATTTTAAAAGATGAACGTCTAAGGAACGATGATACTCGAATACACGACATTGTGTTTTTATACCCTGTTCTAGCTACATAGCAAGCATATCTACACCACAACTTTAGTTTTACAAAGAAATAAATTAAATTTATTTGGCACCCAGCAAACTTATAAATTAGGGAACTCGGGCAGCTTTTGAACTATTTCTGGTTTGCCAAAAATCCTCAGGATACGACAAGGTTTGTCGGACGTATTCCAACTAAAAAGTGCCCTTCTGTTCACTCGCTCTATAGCCACGGCCACTGAGTCATTCCCACATTGACGACGCATTAAATAAACACCCAGCACCGATTTTTACCTACCATAGTTATAGTACAAGCGAAGAAATTCCTACATACTCGAGGCGTTCACACATTGGACGAAAGTGGAACAAACTTCAAAATCTGCGCGGTGCGGCGCTCGCGTCTCCTAGTTTAATTAAATCGGATAGTTGTACGGAACCCTTTGTCTAAGTCTCATTATGTGCAGGATTGTCGCCCCCCTACGTCCCAGCGATGTGGGGAGGAATTGAAAACATGTGGCGTACTTTAAAGATGCATCGTGAATCGTTATTTATTTTGTAACTTTTAATAAGTTTAACATGACATATCGCCTGTACGCAAAGGTGTACTTACGTAGCCACAGTTCATCGGCAAGTATTTTTATGTCCTAAGTAATAAAAGGTGTTTTTTTTAATATTTGGATTATACAGAATAGAATAAAACTGCTTGACCTTATATTCGAATATAGGAGCTTAACCTCAAAAGCAGCAATCTTGGCCATTATCCCAGTAAGTCAGCTTCGTACTGTACACAAGATCATAAGTCGATAAACAGCCTATTGGCGGCGTGACACTTAAAAAAAAGTTAATTGAATATAATCATATGTACTTATATATTATAAGTACATAAGTACATATGTACTTATATATTATAAGTACATATGATTATATTGTATTTACAAAAAAAAAGTATATAAGTATTACATCCATTGTCTAGTACCCGTAGTACAAGCTCTTCTTAGTTTGGGACTAGATGGTGCTGTGTAAAAATGTTCCAAATTATTTATGTTCCAAGATATTTAATTCTTTTCTAGATAAAATTTGAAAGCAACCCTTAGCGCACGTTCACACAAGCGCTTATCCAATAATTTAACGCCCGTTATTTTTAACCCCCGACGCAAAAACGACGGGGTGTTATAAGTTTGACGTGTGTGTGTGTGTGTGTGTGTGTGTGTATGTCTGTGGCATCGTAGCTCCCGAACGGATGAACCGATTTTGAATTTGTTTTTTTTTATTTGAAAGGTGAATTTGTCGGGAGTGTTCTTAGCTATGTTTGATGAAAATCGGTCCAAGATGGCCGCCGCCAAAATAGCGGATTACCTACTTATTTTTCACAAGTCCCCCAATATGGGTATCAAATGAAACGGCTTAACTAGGAAAATACTATACACCATAAAAAAATAATACAAGATGGCCGCCACCACAAAATGGCAAATAACATTTCGTGTCGGGGGTTTTCCAAATTTTTAATTTAGGTTAGGTTATTTACGCTTTGAATTGACTTTTATGTATCTGCGATCTGTTTTAAACCGTATTTAAATGAAATAAAGTCTTTTTACACTTGTTTGAACATCGTGGGAGCAAAGCGGTAAAAAGCGAACGTGTTTTACGCAACGTTTTTTTAAACTCCCGTGTGAATGCAAGTTAACAACGCTATTTTTAAATCCATTAAATAACTACTTTGACCGTGTTCCCAAAGTTTCTTTTCGAACATTTTCAAGGCTTTACTTTCTTTATTGAAATAAATATGAGTGCGGCACTTAAAACTCAAGTTTGAGTAGCAATTATAGGCAAGTTCATGAATACCCAGTAATTACAGTACCCAAGTAATTACAATTTAAGTTTTTTGTCTTCAATTGTAGGTGATATTTTGAAGTAATTGTTCGCGAGTAGAATTATGGAAGCTTTCATTTTCAGCGGTACATTTATACTGTCCCACTGCTGGGCACGGGTCTTCCCCCGAACTGAGATGTTAGTCTATAGCCTAGTAGTGTTAGGCCATAAGTCTACAACGCTGGCCTAAGGCAGGTTGACAGACTTTACACGCCTTGGAGACAGTTTTCCTCACGATATTTCCTGGTTTGTCGCACTGTTGGGCAAAGGCTTTCTCGAATACGTTGTCTGTGGTCTAGTTGTTTGAGTCTGTTGATGACGAGGTCGTGGGTTTGATTCCCACAGGACACAAATATTTATGTGCTGAATATAATTGTTTTTTTTTCTGGGTGTTTCTTATGTATTATAGTATTTATAAAAGAAAAGTATATTAAGTATTATATCCATTGCCTAGTACCCATAGTACAAGCTGTGCCTAGTTTGGGACTAGATGGTGTTGTGTAAAAATGTCCCCAGAAAATATTTGTTTTATATTTTTTAATAAAATATCATAATACGAGTACCAATTACTGAATGTAAACCTTAAATTCCAAATGCCTCCAATCCCTCCTTTTTCCTCAATTATTTTCTCACATTACTACACAAAATTCAGTTCGACGTTACCACATTATATTCTGTCCATTGCTGCTTCACTTTGATTCCAATGTACGATAAACAAAACAAAAGACGCAATGTACAGCAAAAATATCCGAAGCGATATTCTCGCTAGTACATAATATTGGGTCGTTGTTATCGGTTAGTTCTTATGCGTACTTTATTCAAGTTTTTTTTCTTCATTCTCGGTATAAAAGAGCCTCCAAGGAGTTTCCCCGGGAAGTTTTAATGTGTATAAAAGCTTGGTTCGTTCTTATTTGTTCCCTTTTAGAATCAATATTGGAGATTCGAAATTCAAAGATATGTTTTTTTGTAATGCGATTGGTCTTTGATTTAATGGACTGGATGTAGTTTTGCGTATTTTAAGAAAAGCATATTTTATCATAATTTAACCCATTGCTGTTCTAGTTACAGGGTGCTCTCAAATGATTTTTATCTCCGTTTTATGGGTGCCTTTACCGAAAATCTTTGCATTCACAAACACTCAGAAGAACTACCTTTAGGTAGTAGGTTTTACAAATACTTATTTCATGCGGTGATTGAACCTACAACCCGTAGCGTAGAAACCTATCCCTGAGCCACTGCGCCAACCACGCCATCTGACTTAGACCTGATACATACATAGCTTCACGCCTGTTTCCCAAAAGAGTAAGCAGAGATTATGGATTTCCACTTAATAAAATCCTGGCACACCACTTTCTTAGTAAAACCTAGTAACAGTTTTCTTGTCCTGGCAAACAAACCCAGTAAGTCTTATGTCACTTGTCCTTCAACCTTCTCTATCTTCTTGTCTTAGGGGTAAAGTGCGAGCGGAATAGCAAATTCTCGATCAAACGTTTATTCATTAGGCTGACACTCATTAACATTTATTTAAGCGGACACATTGACGCCGAGAGTGGCGAATAAATTTGCGTACACAAGTTGGAGGGTAGTCAGTTTTGTGCAGAACATGTCAATATTAGGAAGAGATAGGTACGGAATGTTAACAGCGTCTGCCTTAGCCCTTGATCAGGGTAGAGCGAGATTGTGTTTCAGAGCCCTTCGGTCGACGCTTTCACTTCACGTAAACTGTACTTCGGTTTTATGCTACCCTAAACCGACAAGCATGGGACGTTGATGACCATAGATGAAGTGAAAGTGGTGTGCCAGGATCGTAGCAAATGGAAATCTATTGTCTCTGCCTACCCCATTGGGAAACAGAAACACAACAGAAAACATCGTGAAGATGGATCCCTAAGATATTTTCTCGACGGCATGAGAAGTCTGGCCCGCACTTGGCCAGCGTAGTGAACTAAGGTGGTATGGATTTTATGGCGTTATATTATAATTTAGATTCCGACATTTTAGTTTAGTTTTTCATAAAACTGCAAAACTGAAGGATACGGTGAGCTCGTTTTACGTGAATTGGGTCACTAACAATCATGTGAATTACTGTGGTGGTGACCATGGACGCTATAAAAGGTCCGAAACATCGGGATCTTTTTTTTTTACATTTGGATTTTATATTATCTTCCTGCACACACGTCGTCCTGCGAGATTATATTTCCCGTCTTTACTTCGCGCCAATCAGCGGCAACAGATGGCGCTTGATCAGCTTGATACTAAAATCAGCCTACTTAGTAGGCTGTCAACACTCAATGCTCGTAAGTCACAATTAAAACAGTTTCGACAAGCAACGTTTACTCTTAACGTTGACTTCTAAACTTTTTGGCAAAACTCCGATGCCTCTAATTAATTCTGAGCTCCATCAATCGCTAAGTTTTAATCAGTCGGCAAAGCTGGTTTTTTGGTTGTATTAATTTTATGGATGGAGTAAGGAGATTATTGTCGATGTTTGATGGGAGGATTGCTTTGAGTGATGTTTTGATGATTATGATGTTTTAGTTAGCTAAAGCGTCCGGTGTATTGAACCGAAGGGGCGTAAGTTCGAACCCTGCTTGAGATATTATTTTTCTTTTACGAAAAAATTTATATATCAAAGATATTTAGAATTTATTATTGCAAAATATAATTTTAAATATTTTTATTAATATCTTTATAAAGTTAGTTAAATCACAATTTGCATCGCTAATACACAAACGCTGTGCTCGTTTAGGAAAACATTAATGCCTGATGAAACAATAGACTACCATAGGTTTGCAGTGATACTAAAGCCTCAAGTAATATTAAAAATGAAAACACAGTTTTGTTTTTCAACTTCAACTTCATTTTATTGAATAGAAAACAGGAAAGGCTATCTGTCAACATGCTCTTGAATGTCTATGCAGGAACAAGAGAATCCTTTTAAAAACAAAAATTCACTAACAACCAAAGCCTTATTAAACTAAGCTATTATCATCAACCCATTTACTTTTCTAATACTGAGCTCACCACACTTGCCTGGTGTGAGTTAGAAACTTCACATGCCGTCAAGAAAATCTCTCAGATATGCATAATTTCTCACGATGTATTTCTTCAACTAAGCTATACTTACAAAATATTTTTCCTTATTAATCAAACCCGCAGTAATGCAGAAGCCAATTGCTTAAATTAAATATGGACGCTTTTATCGCATATCCAACGAAAAGCAATATTTTATTAAATCAGTCAAGAGACACAATGCCCACACAGCGACTCCCATTCAAAGTACACCAACGCTGTCGCCATAATTTATGTGTTCAAGTTAAATTACCCTTCCCACAATTATGAGACAGAAAAGAGGAAAAAATCGTGATCCCACCGATTCTTTTCATACCAAAATCCTAACTTCCATTTTATATTCCAAAATGCTGACTTAAAATGTCTTAAATGAATTGTTCAGGCTCTGCTCACTCCATTCTTCGTTGACAATCCCTTGACGTGTTTTATGTCCTAATTTAAATTGCTTTTATCGCGAACACGACCGTTACGTTGGCCAAAATGGCCGCGGCGGAATCCCGTTTTTCACTCTCGAAATACCAAGTGCTTCTTGGCTCTCCTCTAATTGTTTCTACGGTCTATAAAAAGGTTTTTAAATGAGTCGTTCTCTCTTTAAACTGCGATGAGATTTAAAAAATTAACCCTCGAAGTCTGGGGGGTACATGCTACTTTTCTGTAGAGCTACGCCGTAGCACATAAATCTACGGCGTAGCGCTACGTAGCAATGTCTGACTTCAACGATATATTGTGAATAAATGTGTTAGGAAATGTATCCGGATTTTCTAAATTCTATAAATGCGCTAGCTTTGATACCGCTTATAATTTTGATTACTTTGCTGCGGAATAGAAAATCTGCATCGATAGGACATTTTTGGTATGCGAGTCATCTCCCAAGCTATGTAATAGGCTTAAGGGATAAAATATCTTAGAAAGACAATTATCGTGTTTATAGCAGCCTTTTTCTGTTTGCGTTACTGTTGTCCAAGTCAACCGACTTCGACTCCCAAGTCGATCACTGATGAAATTCTTATTAGCAGCAATTTGGATTTGTGTCAATGGCAATAGGCTCCCCCATATTACTTGGGATATTAGTGAAAGTATATTTTATATATTACTAGCTTTTCACCATTTATATTTTAGCCAATGTATACAAAAACTTGACAAATGATTTGCTGAAACCTTCCTTGAGAAGCATTCTATTCATTGGTGAAAAAACATGAAAATCGGTGCAGTAGTTTCAGCTTTTATGGCGGCGCGGCGGAGGACTTTGTTTTATAATATCTACATACATAGTTATATATTATTTATATAAATAACTTATTTAGGCCTCCATGTAGCCTATAAAAGTAGTAATATTAGGGGTCAAGCTCGTCCTTCCATCTTCTTGTTATGGTATACAATATTTATTCTAAGGCTGCCAACACTTGGCCTACACAATTCATTTCAAGTTACCCGGATCTCGTGTGTACCCCACCTAATAACTATAATAAGTATTTTTCCAAACGTCGGCCGCTCTGACGTGAAAGATTGATGTTCGGGAAATACTTGCTTACTCGTAGAACGACGGCTGTGTAGACGTGCCTCTATATATGTATGTATACATGTATACATCGTGAAATCTTTATCGCTTCCCGCATGCAGTGTGGTGATTGTGTCTGTAGTAATATTGGTTTGGGAGAAAAGCATTGTTTTCTGACATAAAAAGGATGTTATTACTTTTATAGGGATGGGAAAATATAACATATGATGAATTGATGATAACATACCATCTTTTTTTTATTTTTCTTTCATCACAAGTGTTCCTTGAAAGGTTAGACAGAGGTATACTGCGGTACACCCACAAGTGTTTTGGTCCTATATAATAGGGGGCGAGCTTAATGCCATCAATTGGGTAAATACAAGCTCCGAGCTGCTACTGGGAATTTCACAGAAAAAATCGACATGAGAATTGAACCTAGAACATACCGTAGCAGTCATGTACGACCTGAGTTATCTGAGTTATCGATATATGAAGATGGTTGTCTTCTTGTCTATAGTACGTAGCAATAAATCAATGCAGTTGAAGATCGGCGAGCGATAGGTCACAAGTTCGTCACGAACACCTATCAAGGATGGCTTGGCATTCCATAGAACCTTCGAGGATAATCCACACACATAATGGATTATGTGTGTGGATTATCCTCGAAGGTTTAGGTCTGTCTTTGGTTATCACTAATGGAAATAAGTGAACTTATTTCCATTAGTGATAACCAAAGACAGAATCGGGCAAAAGATTTTAATTTATAATTATGTACACGTACTAAAGAATGACTGTTGGCCGCTGGGGCAGAAAGGTTCTCGAGTGGAGACCATGCACCGGAAAGCGCTGCGTAGGACGGCCTCCAGCGAGATGTTCCGATGACCTGGTAAAGGTCGCCTGAAGTCGTTGGCTGCAGGTAGCATGCGTCCGGTCCCTGCGGAAGTCAATGGGGGAGGCCTTTGTTCAGCAGTGGACCTCTTTTGGCTGACATGATGATTTTGATGATGAGAGTAAAGAATAATTCTTTACTACGTGTACGTACATAATTATAAAATCTTTCAGTTCGTAACAAAACCTCTAACTTGCAATACAAAGCACACACACACACATACAGTTGAACACTAAAACGCACACATACATCTCAGATAGACCATACAGATCACTGCAACCCGGTATACTTTATAATACCCATACGGATAATCCTTTTAAACCGTTCGCTTGCTAAGAAATAGAGCGAGTATTCAAAGCGAAGCATTGAAGCGTGAATCATATCTCACCTCATTATAGAAGACGTGTGACGATACCCTTTTTTATCGTTCCTGCTATTTCGGTAGTGTTGGGAAGTTTTATATTAAAATATTTTAATAATAATTTATTTATTTCTCTCCACAGCATGATACATTATAAGCAATAAAAGAGCTTACATTAATGCGTACATAGTATTGTGGGAGACTGGTGCCTAAACTAGGCGGAAGCCTGTATTTCAGGTCACCAGGTCTCCTCCCCAGATTGAGGTGTCTAATTTAGTAAGCCGAGAAGGGAACAATTTATACATAAGTAGGGTACATTGGTGGTGAGTATACTAATAGGATTATAGATATTGTTAGTTATGAATCCTACTAATATTATAAATGTGAAAGTTTGTGAGGATGGATGGATGGATGGATGGATGTTTGTTACTATTTCACGCAAAAACTACTGAACGGATTTGGATGGAATTTGGCACAGAGATAGATTATAGTCTGGAATAGCATATAGGCTAGGCTTTTTATCCCGGTAAAATGTATGGTTCCCGTGGGATAGCGGGTGAAGCCGCTGGCGGAAAGCTAGTTTTATATATATACATATATATTTTAACAGACCATCACGCCTGTATTCCCCGAAGGGTTGGGCAGAGGTGTAATAGTGTACACACAGTAGGAGGTAAGCCTGTTACCATTATACGGGGGCACAATCCCAAACACCGAGACGCCACTGAGAATTTCATACGAAAACCCAATAACAATTTTCTCGACTCGAGAGTTGAACCCAGGACCTAAAGCATAGCAGTCGCGCTGAGAACCACTAGGCTAACACAAAAAACTTACACACTTCGTTTAAAACATCGTTAGACACAATTTTTTCTGTTTCGTTTTCGCAACGTTTTAAATGCTTTTTGTCCAGACACTGTTCAGACATTACTTGAAGAGCAAAAGTAAATTACTGTAGTAATTTTTCCAAATTGTGGCCAGTTTAATATCAGGGCTGCCAGCTTTGATATACGCTCTTACCATTGTCGAGGGTGAGCTGCGGAATTAAACGCCTTGAGATAATTTACTTGGTGAATTTATTCCTGCCCTATTTTGCACTGAATGCGCATGATATTGCTTAATTATAGCTTAACCCTGGCAACACTGAGTCGTAAGCATCGTCATTTTTATAGGGTTTTCATACATGGACGCGCATCTATATTTAATATTATAAAGCTGAACAGTTTGTTTGTTTTTTTTGTTTGGTAGAATGCGCTAATCTCAAGAACTAATGGTCCCATTTGAATCCTTTTTAGTGTTAGATAGCCCGTTTATCTAGGAAGGCTACATGCTATATATTATTACGCTACTACCAATAGAAGCGGAGTATCAATTAAAAATGTTGCAAAAACGGGAAAAAATAATCATCATCTACGGGAACGAGTTCGCGGTCAAAAGCTAGTAATAATAGAATTGAGGTGGCAATCGGGTCCTACCATCACATCTGTATTAAGAAATAGGTAAAAATGTACATTAAAACATTGTTGCCAGGATTTTTAGGTCCCATATCGTGATTGGCGAGCCTATTGCCACACTTGTTTTTTTTTTTTTTGTTTTTTTTTTAGTTCGTATCCAAGGTCTAGAAAAATGTTATTGGGGCTTTCTATGAATACAAACTCGGAGCAGCCGCGGCAGCAAGCAGTTGCCGCTTAGAATTTCATAGAAAGCCCCAATAACACTTTTCTCGACCTTGGATTCGAACCTAGGACCTGAAATCGCACTTTGAGTCGACCATTAGACTAATGGGCCCGTTTCGATATAGAATTGTTGATAAAAAACTTCTTTGAACGTTTTCTAAGCATCAACAACATGTTATAGACAAACAAAACAGTAAATGTTTGCATTGATTTCCTAGGAATTCATTCACGGTCGTATAGGCCGGTATTCAGAATTACGAATGTACATTGTATAGGCATCGATTTGCACTTTAATACTGATACTGTTCTCTTGGCGTTCTATTTATACTATGTGTGTGTGCCTACGTGTATTTTGAAGATAATCCTTTTACCAACTTGGGTTGCTCCTGGATAACAAATAACCACGCTACACGTAGTTATTTTTAATGTGGTGTGCATGCATAAAAAAATCGATCTCATGCAGAATACGAACAGGCAGGATTCAAACATTAGGCAGAATTCGAACATTAGGCAGAATTCGAACATTAGGCAGAATTCGAACATTAGGCAGAATTCGAACATTCGGCAGAATTCGAACATTAGGCTGGATTCAGACCTGCATCCTTCCGGTAAAATAAGTACGCTGGCTATATGCTATATGAAAAGATTTTTTACGCAACATGAATTTTCAATTACGGAAACAAAAAACATAAATAACGTATTGCCCAACTTATAGTTAGACATAATAAATTCCTTATACATCATTTGATTCCAACAAATAAGGATATCACGTGACATTGAGTCATTACTACCGCCGTAATGCAGGTGAGAAAATACCCCTAGTTTGTTTTATTCACAATAAATAACTCTGGTGTAGCGACTATTAATAAGCAGGTCGGGCTATGAAATTATGGGTTACGTCTCTATGCGATAGTGCTGCCAATTTCGATATTATGCGGGATTGTAAAACGTGATTTAATTTTCGAATATGTTGGAAATCCATTCATAGAGGGACACAAACAATAAAAAGTAGTTTATAAATTTTTAAATTCGCAAAAATTAAAAAGTTCCTTGTTTTGATTTTGATTATTATCTGATTTCTTTTATTTTGAAAGCAATTTTAGAATAAGCTAATCTCCAAATTCTTCTATCGTGTCTTCTATTGTGTTCTAAACCTTTTCGATGCCCTATCTCCTAATATTCAAACCACGGGAATCGATACACGAGGCATCACTACTCCCGAATGAATATCGGAATCAGTGGATATTGATTTGGAATACCTGTAAAAGCAGACCTAATCTATGGTTCTTTGTTATACTTTCATATGAAATAGACGGTTTCAGTCCATATAATTTGAGGCTGGCAATATTCATCATATTCGTCTGTCGGGACTGGTCAGCTCTGACTGCTATGGCTATTTTCTTTTCTATTTTATTAATCCTTACACATCAAACTGAAATAGACTCGTACTATTCACAACAACAAAAAACTGTTACTGTCTATCTTTTTTTAAAAGAGTGACAATGGAGTTTCTTGCCGGCTCTTCTCCATAAGTCCTACTGTTTTGGAACCGAGCAACTAGTTTGGCTATTCAAAAATGCCTATTTATATGGTCTGTTTGAAATAAAATATTTTGAATTTTGAATTTTGATGGCAGTCGCTTCGTATAAAATAGCCACATCTGGTTAGACTGGAAGCCGACCTCAACATGGTTAGAAAAGGCCAGGAAGAAGAGATCATTGATAAAATTTTCATAGAAACATGTAATCGTGCTTATTTGATACATTTCTGGGAACTAGGCTGTTATACAGAACGTTGTGTTCGATATATCAAAGCTTTATAGGCATAATGATACGTCACTAACAAATGACGTCACGGTGATGGCTGTAGGCATCAAACGCTACACAATAGGTAATGAGTTCAACCGCCGTTTAGTTGTCGTGCGCTAAATTAACAGTGCATTTAACTTGATTGCTGACTTTTAATAAATTTTGTTTATAATTGTAGATTTCGTGTTACGAATATATTACATACCATTACGCCTGTATTCCCTGGAGTACACCGACAGTTCGCGTAAAAAACAAAAATATTTGCTCAAACTGGAAATCGTTTAAAAGTGTAGACATTTAATCATAATCATATATTTATTGCATTCATGTTGTTTACAAGGTGTTAGTATACATTTGGCTTAGTATCAAAAAGGCACAACAATGTTTATATTTTCTTACACCTAAGGTAGGTAACTTAATTATGTATCATAATATATATCTTTTTCAAGCTAAATTCAGTAAAATATTTGTTGATAAACAATTTTAAACTCTTAATCCCAAATCCACTCCGATTTTATATGTATGTAGAAATAAAAATTCACCGACCATTTCGCAACAATTACGTACAGAATTAAATACTTATCACAAAAACAGTTTACACAAAAAAGTAAATGTCTCTAAATCACAATAAAAAAAGTCCACGGTTTATATCACCGAAGACAATTTAATATCGCATCGGACGTTCGGCCTTTCGTGAAGTATAATCGAATCAAACGACACCCCTTTAGGCACGGCGATAAATAAAAAAATCGCGTCATAAATAACTCTAGAGCCCAGACCGATTCTAATGAGTTAGAGGGGAGACTCGACCAGAATTGAAAGCGTTCGCCCCCAAACCATTTGTATTCAAACGAGCCCGCAGGCTGGCCGCATTTTAATTTACTTACTCGAATTAAAACTGCGCGTGATTCGAATCCGATCCATTTTTACTACGATACTTTACTTTTATCGTTGATTGAAGACGTTCTGTTATTATTACTCGAGTTGAGAACCGATTGGAATTCTATCGGCACAGCGAATCGGTTACGTTTACTGAATCGTCGCAGCTCAGTAGCATATTTTATAAATTGACTGTAACTTTCTCGTGATCGAATCGATTGTCCTTCCCATTTGCGTATTCAATGTCTTTGTTGTACGAGCCCGCCGTTTTATGTACAATCGCAAAGAAAAACAATCCGAATGAAATATTTAATACGGTCTGTTGTTGTTGAAATAAATGTCTGGTATTTTGTTGTTAAGTGTGGCTCTAAGCTATCATTAACTTCGGTTGACATTTTTTTACGCCACTGCGTAGAATTGTTAAACGTTATTACTTTAATTCATTTTCTTGAAATAATTTTTACGTTCACAAATAAAAAAAGAGATTATTAATCTTACAATTTACACCACCCACAGTCATACATCATGCAAATTTACAACTCGTCCCGTTATTATCTTCAATAAGGGTGATCCGAAATTCAAATTTCGGCCACCTACAGATTATAATGTTTATTGTCTGTCCTGTAGTCGTTATCATCAAATTCGATGTTTATATTTGCACAACAATCCGTTCAGCGACGTTCGCAGGCGCTTTGTTGTGGTAATTTCATTAGACGTGGTCACTGGCCGTTGAATATTAATAAGAGTTTGCTTAACACTTTTGCTTTTGTCTGTACTAGAGAAAGAATGTTGGGTTTAAAGTTAATGGAAATATTTTAAATAGGTAGGAATTTTGATACTTGATAAATTGATCAAACTCGTTAATTTTCTGTTTGTAACAAGAAGTTTATAGAATTTTTGCTTTTTTTAAACACTCTTATTATGACCAAAATAGTGCTATATTTATGTAAAAATATAATGTTATGTAGTATAATATGTAGTTTATGGTTTTAAATTTCCTTCAGTTCAGAACTTGCTTTTTTGCCGTAAGCCATAGCTCCTCCGATAAAATACCGAATCAAAATATTTTCACGTGTACTTAATTTTTTTTTATTTAAAAACCCCCTGAAGAAACTCTTGATTACCATATTAATTTCAGTCTAATAATACGCTTCGTAGTAAATTGAAGTCCACTAATTAGTTAGGGCTGTTTTTGTCTGTAATTATAGTCTTGTAATTTGATAATTATTCAGTATAAGTGTACATTAGGGACATAATCTTCCGATTTAATGGCTGATGACTTAACGCGACTGTTAGGCACTTATTCGATTACATTGACATTTTGAATCGATTTGTATTAAGAAGTGTGACATAAGCAGCATTGGCGACTTTCAGACATACGACAGTACGTCTCTACATCGCCCTCCAGTAAATAAAAGCGTGATGATACTGTTATATACCTACACCCGTGATACCATCACGCCATCATTCCCTGAAGGGCTGGCAGACGTGTACTGCTATAGACCCAGTTAGTCCAGTATCCATCAACACCATATTTGCTACTGGTTTCACAGAAAAACCCAACAACACTACTCGGTCCGGGAATATAACCCAGGACCTCGTAGCAGTCGCGCTTATTACCACTAGGATATAGACATACACCCACCAACAAATAACACAACTCTCAGATGAACTTACTTAACTTGTTCTTTATAATTAGCATATTTTATTGAATAATTTTGGGACTGATACCTATAGGCTTCTGTTCCATTTATAGTCGTAAGGTAATAAACACACCCACGGCTGCACATTGCCATCCAATTTTCTTCGTGAAAATGGCGAAAAATATCCAAGAAATCTTCATCTACTGAATGATGAAAGATGATTTATGTTCCACACGCTTTCCTGTGATGTAATTAGATTCCACCTGCAGGGCCGCCACTTGCGAAGTTTCAGAAAACAATTGAATTGTGTCCTTGATGTTGATCGATCGGTTTTAGGTAGTGAAAAATAACCTTAGACAAATATTTTACGTAATTTATGTGTGGGTGTCTTATATAGGACACCCACGCATTCCTCCCAGGTGTTGAAAGTTGATTAATTATGATAACACTTTCAGCTAATCGGTGAATTTATTTTAAGAATAGATAAATTGGTATCGACCTGCAATAAAAACTCTTTTTTATTTTATAGGGAGCGGGTTTGATATTCCTGGTAACATTGGGAGTCACAACTAGTTATGTTTAGGTGTTATAATACGTCACTAAATAAAAAAAATCAACCCATATACTGTCCCACTGCTGGACACGGGTCTCCTCTCAATATGAGAGGGATTAGGCTATAGTCCACCACGCTAGCCTAATGCGGGTTGGCAGACTTCACATGCCGTCGAGAAATTCTCTTAGGCATGCAGGTTTCCTCACGATGTTTTCCTTCACCGTTGTGTTCATGTTGTACATTGTTTTTTCTATTTTTTATCTTAGATAGGCTTGCGCTTGACCACAACTCGCCTAATTTAACACACTATTGTTATAAATATGTAATACGTCACTATACAAAAAAATATGAATAAAACCTCTTTTGCAATATAATAATACAACACATCCAGTTGATAACTTTATGAATATAGAGCATACACATACATAGTTAGGTAGTCACTTATCATCAGGTGACACACATGTTTGTTCGCTCCCTCTGTTATAAAAAAAATAATATCTTAAATATCGAAGTAACATCAATAAATCTAACGTCAAAACATCTAGCGTCACAACATACTTACAAACTGTCAATCTACGCGACAAAACCATCAAAACAGCGTCATTATTCAAAACGTTAACATATTCCTAACGTCAAATTACATTTAATCTAGCGTCATAATACACATACCGTCAACAAACACATCTAGAGTCAAAATAAATCTATCCTTGCAATCTATACGGCACAAAGTACAGTTTTTGTGATAAATTTGGCAGCCCTGTTGCGTCACCGTCAATAAACACCTCGTGGCATCAGGTGGGCTATAACGCAGTAGCTGCCATCCCAACATAATTATGTAAATGTGCGTAACGCGAGAACATCATACTTTATGGGTGTGTGCATGTGTGAGTGAAGTTAGTCACGGAACAATATATTGCTGTTACTTGGTGTAATGAAATACATATACTGTTATTATGTGGTTTCTACTTTTTGAAAAGCTGAACGTGTTTAAACAAAATGTATGAATATGACTTAGATCGCCCGATTCGTAATCGTGTAATTAATACCCTGAGGGGCCAGACAAGTTGCATTTTGACATTCGAATCGACAAACAAAATGTATGTAAATGACATTAGTGACAGCCCGATTTGTCGAAAGCTTGTGTCATTTCCATACATTTTGTTCGTCGATTCGAATGTCAAAACGCAACTTGTCTAGCCCCCCTGCTTACATAGCTGTCGTAATGACCCAGTAGCTTGGAATTTGGATTTGTGCTTAGTGATAGCAATAGGCTCGGCGCCTATTAGTCATAATAATATATACAATATTCCAACTTCATTTGTCTTCTACGTTTATTTTAAGTTAAAATTGTAATGACAATTTATTAGTTAAGGCCTAAATTTCAAATAATTAAGTGTTACCACCTCGAAATCGTGCCAGCAGTGACACCTTAAAAAGTTGTACATTGTTTTTTTTATCTTAGATAGGCTTGCGCTTGACCACAACTCGCCTGATTTAACACAGTATTGTTATAAATATGTTATTAGAATTAAGAATTATGCAACAATTACTGGATGTCCAATAAATAAATAAATTACGGGAGCTAAACATACCCACAAACTGTGAGTGTACACTGTGTATAACACAGGTCACCTCTGCCTTATCCTTCGGAGAATTCAAGCGTAATGGTATTTCGGAAAAAGTACCATTCAGCTTCATAAGAAATATAACTATAAGTTAACACTACTATCGTCACAACCATAACTAAATTCACACACAACATATCATCCCAATAACAATATTGGCAATCCATTTAAATTTATGAATAATAAAAGGCTTCGGTTACTTTACCGTATTTTCTCACTAGATTCCGACTTTGACATGTTATTGCCCCTCATGCAATATGCATGGTAATATTTGAAGACAGACTAACCCCCTCGCCTCCCCGTAATTGGTGAATATCAACCCACCCCAGTCTCCCTGAAAAGAATCCAGCTCGGAAAATTCTTTTTCTACTTTACGCGAGGCAGTGAGTCAAAGATCTCTAAATGAGGCAGTGTTAAAACTTTTATTTGACGCCTCGATTGAAGTAAGAAAATAAATCGAATGAACAATAAAAGCTTTCCTAAAACAGTGAATTTAGTTTTTTATTTTGCTAAATCAGCAAAAATGCCGTTACCATCTATGTAATTGAATATTTTAAAAGATCTATTCAATATTTATATTATATGTATATACCTTCCTATAGTATTTATTCATACGTGTCTTTTATCACGTTGGCAATATAGCAACTATGAAAATAATACAAATAGGAAATAAACTTTTAGCAAACCCCACGAAAACAGTATAATTATTCGCTTAAGAGTAAAGACGCCTTCAATAGTCATGTTAACAGCGCCTCGACTCAGCCCGAGGCATCATTACATGCAAAACTCGCTCATCTCGAGGCGTACTCACATTTAGCAATGCGTTTATAACGCATTCTGCTACCGGTATAAAGATTTTACAAGCGAATCTACCTTTATTTCAAAGCTCCGTAGTAGTAAAATTAAATGTTTATTATACCTAAGATATCGTTTAAAATACGTATTTCTTAGGGTATTTTGTTTAATGTTTAGCAATTATGACTTTAATAAGTATAAAGTAACTAAAACAAATGAAATATTTACATTCGAAAATTAAAGTTATGAAAAATTTATATTCTTTGCTTGGAAAATTTAATTAAAGGTGGGTGTATTCATTTATTTAAAAAGGTAGAATACGTAGTTACGCAGAATAACAGAAAGGGCTATTTGAATAGTCGTTGTTTGAAACTATAACATTTTATGTCGTGCTTATCTAGCAGTTTATAACACACGTTTGTTGTAGAAACCGATTATTAAAACAATATTAATAAAATACCTATCTAATTCTAGAACCGACATACCATCGCGCCTGTTTTCCCCGAAGGTTCAGGCAGAAGTGTACTAGTTAATAGTGGTACATGACCATTGACGATGACGATAATTTTATCACTCACAATCACTGTAACTCATACATCATATAAATAGATCATTCCCGTCAAAATAATCACGACTCACTATTACCGCAATACTTTTAAAATTAAATATAAAATTACAAGTCATAACACAAAAAAAGTATATGCTAAGGTAATACCGCTAATGCACAGACACACTCGTACCGTATTTTCAAGTAATATGGTTTATGGTAAGCAGAAAATCTTGTCACGGCTTTATTTTGCACATATACCGGTATTCATGGACCGCGGGATACGAGTGTGTATATACGGGTTCGTTGTTTGAGGAACTAAGATTAGTTTTAAGCAGTTGATAACATGCAATACCGATACTTGACGTCGACATGACACCTGTCACTAGATACTAATGTGCTGGAACCTTGTTTAATTATCCTCAACGTGACGTCATCCGCCGGCTTTCTGGCTAGTGATGCTAACACGTATTGAGAGCGGTTACGTCATTTTTACGTGACTAAGATGGCCGCCAGGCACATTATCAATTTGCGGGGCTTATATGTATGTGAGTTAAAGTGCGTCATCATGGTTCTGCCCCTACTGAAATTCACTTAAATTCGGCGAAGTTTTATTACATATGTCCCTATAATTCGTACAAGGTACAAAGCCTGGCAGGTGCAAACAATTTTGCAATGGCGTTAAAATGTTTTTACATGTTAAAATTATAAAACAAAATTGACAATAGAATTTGACATAGGTAATATGTCATAAGTTACCGAATGGTGGCCAAGAGATGCAAAACGATCGCAGGGCAAACCACCAGCCCGATGGTCGGACGATATTGTGAGGGCAGGGAATCTGTGGGTGCGACTTGCACAAGATCGGCAACAGTGGCGTAATAGAGAAGAGGCCTTTACTCAGCAGTGGGTGTTACAGGCTGAGTAGATATATAGATAGAATATGTCATTATGAATATATTAAGGTCCTAGAGTTTATTTATTTATTTAAGGACAACCAACAAAGCGTACACCAAGAGCTCATAGAATGGATACAATGAATTATTACATTTGTGTGGTGTAGCCTCAATTATCGGCTGCCACAGTGGAAGTAAAAAAGCTAATAAATATTAAACATTTATAAACAACTTAATCGTTTACTTGTTTTCTTTATTTGTGTTTTATTGGTTGCTGCAGAAATATTTCTAGATTGTTCAATACCTTTCTCGGTCGTGTGTAGTAAAGAGTCAAAACATCAAGACAACCATCAAAGTTACCTTTACGTTTTTATATAAGCACTACGTTCTTATAGTTGTCTTGTCACCGGAATACTTAAATAACTCTTCGTGTCTCGCGAGTTTATTGTCAAAATACTCGCTTTTTATGGTGAAAGAATTTATATTGCATTCGTATCATACATCATCCTTCTAACCTATAAGGTCTCGTCTTCAACCAATGCGGTTAGATAGATACAAGAACTTTTTATGAGACTATTGCTAAAACCCAATCACTTGACGCGAAAAAAATATAAAAAATATTTAGTTATTTACCGCAATTCTAAGTTCAGTTCAATTAAGGTTACCTGGAAGATATCGCAGAACGTGATAAGGCCACACATTGTATATTATATTTAGTTGCAATTATGTACTTTACTTTTGTATTCTTTTTCGTATAAAATGAAGGATATATAAACAATACCTACTAAAAAACTGAATACCGTATTTTCGTCAGTTCTTAAGTATATTACCTACTTTGTAAATAGTTTTAAGGTAGCATAAAGATTGTTATTAGAATAAGTATGTTAATATTGTGAAGGCATATTTGTTATTGTCAAACTCATTACAATGAATTTTTTTCTAACTATACTTAGCACTTTGTTTGAATTTAAAAGCAAATGACTTACCTCCTATTACATAAGTTTTAAAAACACACCGTTTTGAACAACGGAACATTGTGCCTAACCCTTCGAAGATATAAGCAGCATGGTATGTTATATTAAAATAATATTTAAATACTAAAATCCTTATAATAAGTAGTTTAGTTACACTTTAAACAATTGCTAGGTATTGCTCTAAAACGTCTTGAAGCACATAACAGTTTTATACACAAACAATAACACTAAAACCGCACACAATATGCCATTGTAGACTACGACGCAACAAAAACACCACGAGATAATGTAATCAAAATTCTTGGTATCGCGTCGTGTTTACAGTGCATTAAAGTGGGATGGTGCGCTTGCGTCTCCATCAGCCTCAATGACGTTTTATGCACCATAAAACTACAAGTGCACTCAGCGAGCGCACCTCCGCTAATGAACCGGGTTTCAACGGAGATACAGTGTGTGTGTGTGTGTGTGACAGTGAAGATATGCATCTTCTGTGTGTGTTGCTTGGTACCAAAGAGTTATTATGTTTTAGCTCAGCCCTAAAACTATGTAATAAACGTCATATAGTATGGATCAGAGGATAGTTTTTTTATAGAAAACAAGTTTTGCTGGTGTTTAAGACATATTCGAAACAATAAAGTATAGGATAGTTCTTTCAGGCAGAAAACTTGATCATATGTTTTGCTGGTGCTTAAAACAAATCATAATGTTTAGACATCATATTCTTTACATTGAAAACGATGACAGGAACAAACATACTTAAGTAGAAAAATAATGGTCTGATCGCCAAAACCATTTGTACAGACAACCATTAAATGAATACTTAGATGCAAAAAAAAACTAATTATGAATCAAGTATTGAAATATATAAATCGGTAGAACTCCAAAAAACTGATATCATTATGTATTTTTTTTTGGATTTATAAATCAATAAGGGGCATATTCTTGACCGCTCTGCTGATGCCGAACCGAACTTTGCAAGATGGATGCATACACCTTACGTAATCTTGAAATAAACGGTTGAACCCAATAAATTTCGCTCCAAAAACGCTGAATTAAAAAAATACATAAAAAGTAAGTTTTTTACATCGTGTATCATTACAGAATGGGAACCATAGTTGATGTTTAATGGTCCCTAAGGAAGACTCTATTAGCTGGTACGATGGACCGGATTTATGGACCAATCTCTCATCTTATGTATGAAACATTGAGGGTTAAGCGGAATAGGAAATGCTTCGCTACAATGTAAATAGCATTTTTATCGACCAACCGTTTTACCTTATAAGAGTTTGTGGTAGAATGTTGCATGATATGAGTAGAATCTTTCAAGATTACATACATAAAAGGCATATGCAGTAACAACTAGAATGCTTAACCTGAAATGAGAATATGTGGAGTAATAAGGATGGACAGAAATTAACATTTGGCCGTGTGAAGACGGTGAATATAACTTTTCCTCTACTTATGTTAGGAAGGAACATGTGATGTAAACGTCAATGAAACCCAGCATTCTTGGTCAGCATCTAGCGATCCGCCTTGTTACTATCATTTCTTGGACGACATGTGTTCCGTTGTGTATATTTTATGAGAGCCAAAGTCCGAAAGGGGTCTTGAATTGTTTCCTCTATCTAATGCTTATATTCAGAGACGACGCTGAGCGTAAAATAACGCTTCCATATGTCAAATTTCTATTACAATTTGAAATATGGAAGCGTAAGATGACGCTTAGCGTCGTCTGTGTATAATAGTATTAGACTCTGTTGGTGCTCTCCATCAAACATAACCTAACCTAAATTAAAAATTTAGAAAACCCCCGACACGAAATGTAATTTGCCATTTTGTGGCGGCGGCCATCTTGGATTTGAAGTTTATCATATTGTATAGTATTCTACTAGTTAAGCCCTTCGTTTGATACCCATATTGAGGGAGTTGTGAAAAAATATGTAATCCGCTATTTTGTAGCGGGGGCCATCTTGGACCGATTTTCATCAAACATAGCTAAGAACACTCCCGACTAATTCACCTTTCAAATAAAAAAAAACAAAATCAAAATCGGTTGATCCGTTCGGGAGCTACGATGCCACAGACAGACACACACAGACACGTCAAACTTATAACACCCCGTCGTATTAGCGTCGGGGGTTAAAAACTTGGTATACATATAATAAGAACGTGTGTAACATGCAGTTTTAAAAGGTTTTAATCATGAATGTAGATGAGTATACGCAAAGACCAAAGTAAAGATCTATGGATTATGTCAAAAGTCAAAGATAATATGTTAAGGAGGGAAATAAATGATGACATGACGGCTGAAAGAGACGTATATGGAACAAAAGATTTGGTTGACCCCAAGTAAATGGATATAATTGCTAGAAGATGATGATGCAGTAATATAGAACTAATTCCTTATGGAACAAAGTTATTATGGTAACAGAACTAACTGATGTTACAGTTCATTTGACGTGTTGTTTATATATTGATTGCTATCAGGACAAAATATATAGATGCGGTTTTTTGTTCTCTTCTTGTCAATATCAAGATTTTTTCTAAATTCAATTTGATTTGCCCAAAACTTCGGCACTTCTTTTTGGTAGTTAGTTGCGAGGATTTTCTTATATATCTTGGGTACAAACACAAATCTTCCATGGACAAACACCCAGACTTGCAACAACTGTAAGCCATGTCAATATTTGTTCAGTGCGTTGATCCAACCCGCAAACCGAAGGACAGTAGCCGATTACTCGATAACAACATCAATCGATTATGTCAAATCATGACGTTCCTTGTCATAGTTTTGTGCAAGATTGACATAAGTTTGCGTATCTAAGAGCCTGTCCTAGTTATCAGATTATTCTTGGTACTACATACCTAAAAATTTTAGAAATAGATAGAAAATTGGTTGGACTTTATATAAAGGGAAAGAGCACAAAATTGCGTTTGAACAAGAATTTAATATAGCAACATTGCGTTGTTTGAGTGACAGGTTGGCGTTGCCGACTGACGTTTGCGAGTCGACTGTCTATGTATGTACTAAATAAACAGTAGTGTATTCAGTAGTAGTTCCGACTTTGCTTTATATACACAACTAATAGGCAGGCTGTAATTACTAGCTTCTCTATATGTATAGGTATCTATAAAATAAAAAACTGATAGACTAATTCACTGACTGATCGACCAACGCTCAGATGAATCCGTTGGGTCTAGACTAGAGAAGCATGAAAATGAAGCAGGTGTGCACTAAGAAAGGATTTTGGGGAATTTTCCCGAGATTGGGAAAATTTGTTTGAACGTGAATGTTCCCGCGGGGAACAGAGGGAAGTAGTCTACTAAATAGGTACCTACAATACAACAGTAAATACTTAATCTATAGTGTAAAATCGTTAAAAGGTCCTGAGTTCAACTGTTCAACCCACAGGTCGCAACGACTTAGATATTTGCCAATTAGAAATTCTTAGTAATAAATATTAATGGCTACGAGAAACTGTAAATCCGACATCGATGTTTTACGATCTAGCCAATAATTTTATAGACCCTGGTCTTTCGATTATTTTTTCACAATACAATTTTTATAATTGCCAAATATCTAAAGCCCCGTCTACATAAACAAGCAACAGAGCGTGGCACATTAGCCTCGCGGGAGCGGGCGCGATTCATATTAATGTTAGCTATTAACCAACGAATGCACGATAAATTCCCCGGGGCGATAGAATACCGATTTATTCGCGTATCGCCCGCGTTCCATGATATATCGCGGCCGCGTGCTCCTCTGACGATGTACCGATGTTGTGATCATGGCTTTACACGCTGCGATTAGTTACTAGTGAACATACCATCATGCCTATATTCCCAGGAGGGGTAGGCAGAGGTTTTCTAATGTATTTTGTACAGTTCATCGGTATGCTTAGGTTCCATGTAATAGGGTGAGTCTAATGCTATTATCCAAACTCCTGTTCATCATCAACCCATTAACTGTCCCACGGGCACGGGTCTCCTCTCAGTATGAGAGGGATTAGGCCATAATCCACCACGCTGGCTTAATGCGGGTTGGCAGACTTCACATGCCGTCGAGAAAATGTCTTAGGGATGCAGGTTTCCTCACGATGTTTTCCTTCACCGTTAAAGCGAGGGATAATTACGCACATGATTTCGAAAAGTCAGTGGAGCGTGCCTTGGATTCGAACTCGAGACCTTTGACTTGGCAGTCCAGTGGTCAATTCTGGCTATCACTGCTGCTTATAACTATAAACTCCTGTTACTGAGAATTTAATAAAAAGCCGACACTGCATAATATTTAGCAAAAAAAACAAATCATTGATACGCAAAACGTAGACTCAACACTATTGAAACAATTTAACCCTGCAAATGTTTACTACAGTAAAACCCTAAAGCTTCACTTAGTACCACTATTTCCTGAACATCTTTATGCAATCGAAGCCAATTCAATCTCGTGGAATCCGTTCGGATCCCATTTATTTGCGCTAACGACTTAAGCAACCGCACCGATTCTTTTCTAAACTATTTCTCGGCGATTTCTAGATTTCCCGCATTTTTTACCTCTTCTGTAAATTAAAAAAAGTGTCTTTTAAGCCGTGGTAAGATGGTTAGGTATAAAAACTTATCTGAAAGGGAAAACCGCGTTTTGTAAGTCAAGAAAACCGAGGCCCGAAGGCGGGCTGAAGTTTTGTTGGATTATGAGAGCAATGATAAGTAATTAGTATTATTCTTCCTCCTAGCCTTTTTCCCAAGCATGTTGGGGTCGGCTTCCAGTCTAACCAGATGCGGCTGAATATCAGTATTTTACACAGAGCGACTGCCATCAGACCTCCGCAACCTAATTTCTAGGCAATACCGATATTCGCAAGAAAGACTGGTTGTCAGGCTTTTTAGGCTTCTGTCTACCACTGACGATTGTCATAGGTGTTCGTATGACAACCGGGACCGACGGGTTTACGTGCTCTCCGAGGCACGGAGGGGTCTCGATACGTTAAGAATGGTCACCCATTCACAGACTGACCGCGGCAAGTGTAGCTTAACCTTGCAGATCGATTGATCAGCGGAGTTATAACTTGGCCACGAGCCCATTATTATGATGATAAAATAATTCCTAGGTAGGCTGGGACGGATTTTCATATACAGTGTACTATGACCCTATATCTATGCATAACAATGCTATGTTTTCCTTACTCTCGGGAAACTATCCAGACTGAAAATTTCCTCCTAAATCTGCCTCGTTAGTTGTAGATCGGGGTATGGATGTGTGCCCGATTAATAATAATAATTATTATTATTATATTTATTGAATTGAACACATTTTACAAAGTAAATAAACCCACCAAACAGTTTGTCGGCGGGAATAGCGCTCAGTAAACATTTGGTATGAATTAACAGGGATTTACTTATTACCTAGAATTATGTTTAACTATGCAGTTTGTCTAATATGATCTATCACAAACATAATATAAAGAAGGTAGCAGTGAATACTTATATAATATTATATTTTTTAATTAAGTGTAATTCTTATTTATAATGCATGTCGTACTCTGCAAGTAACATATTTTTAATTTATATTTTAACGTTTGTTTACATGTTTGATTATTTATTTGTCTAAGCCAGTCATTATGGCAATATATGAGATATAGGGGGTCTGTTGCCTAAACACACCGATGTACTATGGGTGTATATTAGTACGCCTCTGACTATTCCTTTGGATAATAAAGGCGTGATGGTATACATAAATCCTGACAAAATATCAAAAAATCACCCGATCTGAAGATCGAATCCAGGCCCAAACGCCCCGACCTTGCAACAAATGACCCAATTACGCTCTTTAGTTTTTTCCTCTTTATATTTTTTCTCACCGGTCGCGTTTGAGGGGCTTGTCGCTTTGTTTTGCATCCATTGTTCGCCGGGTGTTTATTCGCGACCTTTGTATGCGAAGCCCGCTGCCCTTCATACATTTGTCGAAGAGTCGCGAAATAAGTGACGTGTACCTATTTGAAAATAACTATAAATATAAATAATAATAAATATCCTGGGACATTTTTTACATAGCACCGTCTAGTCCCAAACTAAGCAGCTTGTACTATGGGTACTCGACAATGTATATAATACTTATATACATTTTTTTTGTAAATACGTAAGTACTTACTATATATAAAACACATAAGTTCATTACATAAAGGTTTGTGTCTTGTGGGAATCGAACCCACGACCTCGTGATCAGCAGTCCGGTACTCGAACCACTAGACCACAGACGTCATCCATAACTGTCCGGGTCGAAGTCGAAGTGGAACTTCGAACGAAGTCTGGGTATTTCTTATAAGCTTATATTGTAATGGTGAAAGAATTTTTTAAATCGGTCCTGTAGTTTCGAAGACTACATTTTTTTGTTTTTTCATACCGTCACGCCTGATTCCCCGAAGAGTTTAGCAGACATGTTCTGAGGTACACCCAAAGTTTGGCGGTATGTTTAGGTCCCCTGTAGACGACGAGCTTAATGCCAATACTCGGGTACAAATCCAGACTGAGCTGGTACTGAGAATTTCTTTGAAAACCGAGAAACTACTTGACCTGGGAATTGAATTATCGGACAGCAGTCGCGCAGTAGTTCATGCCACATCTCAGTACAGGAGCTAGCAACAATAACGTATTGACTATTCTGACGTGCGTAGTCCTGTTCGGAGTACACAAAACCGAAGGACTATGTGGTACACGGTATCGACGAGGCCTATTGTGTACAAGCAATGTAGTAATCAATCCGCCGCTATTGACTGCTGCAAGTTACGTGGAATAGCTTAAATCTGCTATGGATTTCTTTTTCATTTGTTTTTTCCCTTCGGGCAAGTTTGAAATTGAAAATAGAACTAGATAGTTAGTCAAAGTAAAATAAGTATAGTCGACCATCAAATTGCTTTACCACTTTTGACAAAAGCTTCCGTAAAAATAAAATTTACTAAGGCTCATTATCAATCTGTCATTTGGTCTTGTAAGCTAAAATAGACCTTGTTGTTTTGTGGTTTGGAAACGACATTCACTCTAAGGGTGGTAAAGCAATTTTATGATCGACTATACATAAAAATCAGTCATCGCTAGGACTATCTGGAAAGTATATTCAATTAGATCAGTATAAGAAAAGGTGAAATCGATTCGATAGGAGATAAAGAAATACACACATCCTCCGGATCTTCGGCTTTTATAGGTCTGTTAAAAAAATCCTGTATTTAGATTTGATAATACACTCCTATTTTTCTCGGATTGGCCTAAAAAAGTAAAAATATCGTACCGGGAATGTTGTCAAAAATGATCAAAAAGATAAGGAATAACACATAGTAGGATAAAAAAGACTTTTAAGATGCGAATATAATATAAATTGCTAGTTTTATAAATGCGCCAACATTGTCTCGACAATAAGATATGGAGAAAAAGGTACATTTACGCTATAATACGCTTTATCAATGATAAAGATGTCGACAATTCCATGCCACTGCAGTTAAATCATTAATATTATATATTCGTTATCTGCCCACGATACACAACGTTGCACTATAAAATTCAAAGGAATCCCGCTCTCATTCACTCCAGATGGAAACATAAAGGGGTACTCCCATTATCCATTTTTATCGTGTCTTCATACAATGGAACTCGATATGAATAATGGCGAAACTATATACGTCAGAGAGCTGAGATATAAATCTTTCAATAATCGATGTTGTTCCGATGTTTATTTATTGCATCGATACTCGAGTATCGAGATCTCGACGCGAGTATTTTTTCTCTCGATAATAACAATAGGTGATTTATTGTTTTGTAGCCAGGTTACGCTTTTGTTGTTGTTGCGATCTTTAGAAAGTTTATGTAGCGTAGGAACACGGTATTATTATGCGAAGTTGCGTAAAAGTGGCGTACCTACTTAGCGAACAGTAGATACGCAACATTGATTAATGTTTTGAAATAGAGTAAGTGTGTGTGTGTGTCTTGTGTGTGGTGTTGGTGTTGTGTCTGTGTCTAAAGATAAGAGTGAATCGGTTTCTTCTAGGCAAGCGCGCTCCATCGTTGCTTACCATCAGGCGAGTTGTGGTCAAGCGCAAGCCTATCTAAGATAAAAAAAGCCAGCGGCTTCGCCCGCGTGTATTTCTTATAACTTACATCCTCTATTTGAACCCCTAACAGCCCATTTTTCGAAAGTAGCCTATGTCCTTTCTCAGGCTCTAAAAAATCTGTGTACCAAATATCATTTCAATCGGTGTGGTAGCTTTCGCGTTAAAGCGCGACAGACAGACAGATAGAGTTACTTTCGCATTTTCGATAATTTATAACGATATTTTGGGAAATTCCCACAGGCTTGGGAAAAAATGGATGATCGCGAGTAAAACCACGGTGAACAGCTGTAGTATTAAAATAAATTCGTTGTCCCCTACCATTGGTTCCCGTAAGTAACGAGTAACAATATCAAAAACATATCTACTAAATAAGACGTGTTTGAACACCCGCCATGTTTGTTTAGGTCAGTTTTTATTGACGATATTTACGTGGTGTACAAACCGTTTACAAAGTGTTGTATACGTGTTTCGATTGACGTAAACATTTTGATATGATTGTGTAAACACCCAACCCTCCGGTTTTCTTTACTTGTTCAATATAAACATGTGCTGCGGTGTTGCCAAGTTACTCTCATTTTCCCTATTTTGTGGGTAATTTTCTAAATTTTATTTTAGCGGATTTTTTACATCAAAGCATATTATATAATATGTAATGATATATCTGATATACTTACACATATTATTAGATTATAATTTATATTATAATAATACTACTTATAATTTGCCGTTTTTAGTGTAGGCCCCAAAAAAGTTGCCATTAAATCTTTAATCCAAGTTGAACCCAGAACCACACGCTTAGGTAAGTAGGTATTATAATTATGCTTATAACAACTTCTCTTCTCTCTTAACATTTCAATAATTTATTCAATTCATACCCCTTATTTCCCCGAATCGTAAATTCACTTCGATACTGACAATTAGTACACATGTACAATCGATAACATTGGCGGTTGAACAATTTTGAACCTTACTTTGAACCTGTAAAGTCGAAACGCGATCAAACACGAACGTATCTACTATTTCCATTACCGTGTGATAATTAAATGACGGCTTCAATTTGACTGTATCTAAATTATGGATGACTAGATAAGAGCAAATATGCCTAGGTACTGGTTCTACACAAAATATTTATTGAAATTATTTAATTACAAAGCCATGTTATACGTAGCAATAATATATTAGTAGCAATGAGGTATTATGTCTGTGAGTAATATATATTCGTAATAATGTAAGGGGTCCGTTTCACACTACCTTCAAGTAAGTCTCTTCTAAGTTGCCGTGCCCTGCAGGGTCCATAATGTACCTATTGTGATATTTTAACATCGAACATGATTATTTATGTAGTGCAATAAAAGTATTGAGTATTGAAGTTCCCGATAAATTAATTGGCAGTTAATTTCATAAAAAAAATCCAATTTTTTATTTATCCAACGGGTAGCGGCTGGTGAAACAGGCCCTAAATATCCTAGAATGTAACCGTTTAATAATCGATTGGAGCTGACGTCATTCTCAATTAAATTAAATTAATTCCTCAATAGAAAGTAAACAAAATCCGTACCTACCAAAATAAAAATCACATCACAACCGCGACTAATTTAAAAAAAGAACGCAAAAATACGACAACCGCTCGCGTACCCAACTCCAAATCTTCTTGGCAGACGAAGAAGAAGAGACGGAGCCCCCAGAGTTATTAGTGACCGAAGAAATAGAAGAACCACCGCTACCACCGATCCTAGCGCCGCCAATGCCCACTGTGAACGATACTGGAAACATTTATATACGATATTTAACACGTAAGTTAGTTCTAAACGATTCTTCTGTTACAGATTCAACTATTCTTCTGTTAAAGTGATTTTTCTTCGGCAGTACTGGCTGGTACCGCGTTTTACTAAAAAGGAATAATTATATTTAACCTCACATATTTTGACTTCATTTTGTGTTTTGTTTTATCGCTGTTCGATATTTAAAATTTTGTTCTGTGTTTACAAATAGGCCAACACACTTTTTTTTATTTAAGGTAGGTAACGACACTAATGGCCAGTATTTTTAATCTTGCACAAAGAATCCTAATTATAACATTATCTACCTCTTTTATATAAAAAGAAATTAAAATCTCTCAAACATAGAACGTATGTACATCCGCGATGACAGGAGCGAAATAAGTAATTAAATCAATAAATAAGTATATGAAAAATATGCGTACCTACTTAAACCGTTCAAACACTGGCCGCTTGGGTATTTTGCTGATGAAGCAGTAATGATTGAGACTCCTCAGACGATACTGCTGCATAAAAAAGACAATAAATACAAAACTTTTTGCTGAAAAAGTATTGAATATCCACAACATTTATCTGTCGAAGTTATTCCCAACTTCCAGCAGCCAAATAGAATTATGCAAATGAATACTCCGACGCACAGTTCAATATAATAAATTTTATACAGTTTAAATCGCAATACACTTCTATTCGACCCGCAAAACCGGTTATAACCAGTTATAGCCGGAAACGTCCAGATTATTGTCATAAATTGCCTATGCGGATATATGCGAGCGAGCGGCGTATGCACATTTCGATTAACTGTATTGGGGTACGTAATGAAATGCCCCCGCACAATAAAATGAAATCCGATGATGTCATAAATTGATTATCCCGATGTCATAATTTGAAAAAAATCGTTACGGGCTTTGTTTTAAACGACTTTTGTTATTGGAATTGTATTGTATTCTTCAACGATTTTTATGAATTTATACAGAATAAAACGAAAATAAAGTATTCGACGAAATTAATGTCAACAAATCAAAATAAAGTTGTTCGCAAGAAAACAAACCAAATACTAACGAATGTGACTTGCTGGATAAATGGAAGTAATAATGCTTTTGAAATGTAAAACACTACACTTGAGAATTCCAATTTTAAAATTTAATTCAAAAATCGAACACCTATCAAGCTACTATCGATGCGGCCATATTTATTTAATCACATCGTGATATTGTAGATCACATTACACCATTATTTATGTGTCATCGCAAACGAGCATCACCGACTCAGTTATCGAATCACTAGTACTATCATAAAACAATCGAGATGGCAACGACACGATTTCGTTCAGCTGAATAATGAATACTCGATAATAATTGATCGCAATATTTCTCTTTGTTCGAGTTTCACGTTTGCGCGAACTTTATGACGTCATTGCCCTGTAATTGGTATCAACCGTCGAACGTGCAATGATTGATGAGCGCACATGAAACTTTTTTGCATTAGACGGTTTAATAATAATGGCGGAATTATTGAAGCATTCTTCGGAACACGTTTCAAGATTAAATTTAGTGATTAATGTGCAAAATAATCAAGCATACAGGTAGATAATTACGTTTTTTGACAGATTTTGAAGCACTGTAAACAGCTAACAACACCGGCGTTTTGACAGATTTTGCGATTCAATATTACACAATCTTTGTCAAAACACATGTAACTATATATCTGTATACTAATATCTTTTGTTCGTCATCATCATTGCTTATGCCATTCATCCTGCGTGGACCAAACCTCTATATCCAAGTTATTCAATCAGATTGTGTGATTGTGTGATCAACCAGGCGTAATCTATCAAAACCCATAACAGCAGACACTATTGCCAAATAGCATAAATCAAGGTGAGCATTTTTGCCTACCTACCTTTCGCCACCGTCTAGTCTACCTAATCTGGCTACCGTCAGCTCAAGGTAGCCAGTAAATATATTATTTAAGTATTCATGTACGCCTTCGGCAAAAAGTAATATCGTCCCCAACCCTTTATGCAAGAAGGAATTTGACTGGACTCAAAAAAGTACTTAGAAACTGGAATCTTGCAATGCAGTACTAGATTTTGACGTCAGCAAACGAGCCTCTGCTCTTTGACGTCAACGCCCCACTGATGTAACGTAGTGTTCGCCACCTATAGACAGAGCAATCCGAGGAATTGCTGATGCGTTGCCGGCTCTAAACACTAAAGTGCCCTATATACATGCGGTTTGAAGACAAGTAGAACCTCATGCAAAATCTCAAAAGCTCAATACACCAAATTATGAATGAAACCAATTATTTGCTCCACTTTTTTCTAAAAATCATCCACCGTTCTCGAGTGTCAATTTAGCAATTTAATTCCATACAGTTGCGTCTAGACTCTAGACTCGCAGTAATTTAATCCGTTTAGGGTTGGCGCGAACGGCGCGACCAACAAAATGGCCGCGTTTTTATCCGAATGCGTGCGTCGGCACGTCCCGAGGCCCGTTTCAATCCCGCTCACATATAAAACGTGATCATTCACCTCTGCCGTCGAGGAATAAACATATCCGTCACAGTTTTCCCCGTCCACAGGCGACGCGACGTGATTCTAAAGCAAATATTTGAAAAGGCCGTAGGTGCGTGCGCGCGGTTGACGGGTAGCTGGATTACAGTTAATGTAATACCTTCAGAATGCCCTCAAAGGTCTGGTGGAAAGTTGTACGATTTAAAGGTTTATGAATCGCTTGGTAAAGTTATGTAAAGTTCCTCCAGATGTTTTATGGTGAACTGATTATAAAGATGTGATTTTTCCCGTGTATGGTGCCCGTCCGTAGTAATTTAGTCCTACGAGTAAAGACTTTTACGCAAAAATGAAATAGCCTACCTATTTCATTTTTATTTTTACTATAGTTAAAAATTAAGCCAGCATAATATTATATCGCCATGCACTAGCTAGCCTATCCCACAATCTTGATTCAAGCATCAATTGTTTGCCAACAAACGTCACCTTGGGACTAACTTTCGTCAATAATTACGTCAAATTGTTTCATATCCGCGCTATAGGTACCGCGCACCGATTCGATGTTCCCTTTTTGATTTTTTTCTAATCGGTAACCCTCAACGGTGACCGTTCCATGAATATTTTAAATCCCGTGTGACAGTTCTCAAAAAATACGTTACCCCTTTATTAATGACGCATCGATCAGATCGCCTAAGGGATGGGATGCGTGGAACTAAATGGAATTAAATTTTCTAGTTCAGAAATCAAATGCTCCCGCGGCGATTGTCCAATGTTCCTTTAGAAATGGTCCCTTTAGATAGGTATTTCTGTTCCGGATCGTTGATCGGGACGGCGGCGGCGAGGTCGACGTGCACATAATTGTTTCGTCGCTGAACTCACATTTTTCGACAAGATAATGCCATTAATCTCGACGCGAATAATGAAAATGTACCGCGGGACTAGCAGTTCTCCTTCTGTGTAATTTTGTGGAAAACAATTCGGTGGAATTCTCTCCGTGTGTCGTACGAAGTTTCCGACAACTTTTAGCGACTGCTCGCTCAAGAAATTAAATTTATTTGTCGCAACTGTTTTGAGTGGGTTACGTCCAGAAAGTCGCAGTCGCAAATTCAATCTAGATAGTCGGAGTGCACATTTGAGCACTAATAATAAAATAAAATTTGTTATTTAGTCTTGGCAATATTAGGTATGAGTATTTTTAAGATGGTTTTTCTTTTTATTTGACGTAGACTGGTTACTTAAGTGCTTGGCATTAAGTTAACCAGTGCCTCGACCATGAGTTTTTCTCACTAGACTCGCTTGCGACGCCGTAAAATATTTGTATGGAAAACCCTCGCAGCGCCTCTAGCGGTTACGTGAGAAACTAAAATCTGCTATGAGATTACAGCGTTTCGATGCGTAAAAAACCAGCTATCGAAAGACATTCTATGCACTCATGGTTATGACATCCATGAAGGTACGAGTTGGCCTATTTGTAACGATTTTATAACCATAATTGTATTTATTTCTTGATTATTATACTTACTCGTTTTTTTTTATTTTTGATCTTATATTAATTCAATTTACTATGTGAATACAACTAATTTAATTTTTATTACAGCAAAACTTTACAATTTAAACAAATCTGAACTTAAACAATCACTACATAAAGCTTTTTATCCTTCGCAGATCCGCCGGAGATCACGATCCGGCCGCGGAACCTGCAAGTGCGCGCCAACGGCATTGCCGCGTTCTACTGTGCCGCTCGCGGCGACCCCATACCAAACATACAGTGGAGAAAGAACGGCAAACGAGTCTCTAGTAAGTATACCTATTAAGTACATCACACATCTCAGGGACGACAAAAATAGCCAAATGGTATTTAGTTTAATTTATACTAATATTATAAAGCTGAAGAGATTGTTTGTTTGGTTGAACGCGCAAATCTCAGATACTACTGGTCCGATTTGAAAAATTCCTTCAGTGTTAGATAGCCTGTTTAACGAGGAAGGCTATAGGCTATATATCATCACGCTGCGACCAAAAGGAGCTGAGTATTAATTTAAAATGTTGCAAAAACGGGGGAGAAAATCAAGTTCTATGGGAACGAAGTCGGGGCAAAGGCTAGTTATATTATAATGTATTAACTATCTTTACCCCGCGGTGTTACTCGCTTTCATCTATTTTTCTCAAAAATCCTTTCTTAGCGAATACCTACTACGTCAAAATCTTTGTGCCAAACTGCCCAACTTAGTGGTTTGAGAAGAACGTTGATATATCAGTCAATCAGTCACCTTTTTTAACCGACTTCTAATAAAGGAGGAGGTTCTCAATTCGACTGTATTTTTTTCTTCTGTTTGTTACCTCAGAACTTTCGACGGAGTGAACCGATTTTGATGATTCTTTTTTTATTCGAAAACTAGTGCTTCCAGATTGGTCCCATATAAATTTTATCGAAATCCGGTGAGCAGTTTTAAAAAAATTTTAAATGGATGGTTTTCTCCGAAACCTCGCTGTCTGTGCCGGGCAGTGCGTTTAGTTGGCCTGCCCATATAATAATACTACTACTACTAGGTGCAAAACAAAATACATCTATATTCCACTAAAACTTAAAATAAATTATTTTTAAACAAAAAACAAACCGCCTCCAAGAAACACCTAGGAGCTAAAAGCAAAAAATAACATGTACATATTTACATTATGATGTCTACCTAATTTGGAGGCGGTGCCAAACTACCAATTTTTAGTTCCTAGATGTTTTTTGGGGTCGGTTTGTTTTTTGTTTAAAAATAATATATCCTACACAAACTATCTACATGTATTTCATAAAAAGGAATAACACTCCCCGACCTGAAATTTGACACCAGGACCTCTCGCTATAATACTATAACAAACATTTTAAGAATAATACCTCAATGTTTCGTAATTAGACATAACCGTTAAAGCGTAAACAATGCAACTATCCACAATCCCTTACAAATCCGATGAAAAACCCCGATCACAAATCCGAACTACTGAGCATTTCTTCCACTATTTTATCCTTGATTGAAATGTAAAGCCACGTTTTTATCCCATAAATATCTTGCCCGGTAATGACGTCTATAAGCCTTGGGCAATGAGCTGAAAAAACGGGGGGGCTACGCACGCGAAACCCCCCGCTTTTCACCCCTCGGGCCGAGACCCTCTAAATAGTTTCATCGGTTTCTATGAAAAATGTAATCGTACATCATTGGGAGAAGCCACCGACCATAAAAGAGTAATGGGAACGTTTACACCCATCGGTCTCATTCCATATTCAACGTTATCAAAGTTACTTACGATTTGTCCAACTGTCGGCGCGTGCGATCCATCAAACGTTGTCGTCAACCTTTGGGCGGATTCCATTGAGCTATGAAATTGTTTTGTTTTTCTCTTTTATTTCGGAAGCGCATAATTTTATTTCATTTTATATTTGCCGATCTTTTGAATTTGGTAATTTTAAAATTTATTTAACTGGATATAAATTGGTTTTTATTGTTCAATGGTTTGGTTTATATGAGATGAAAATGTAATTATTATAATTAACCAGATTAATGTGTCGACTAATTACAATATTGTAGCGTATTTGTAGTAATAAGACTTTATAAAAGGGTGAAAAGGCATACGTAGTCTCAGAGTTTGGATTTTTTAATGACATGGCTCACCCAACACTATCATCATCATCATCATCATCAACCCATTAACTGTCCCACTGCTGGGCACGAGTCTCCTCTCAGTATGAGAGGGATTAGGCCATAGTCCACCACGCTGACCTAATGCGGGTTGGCAGACTTCACATGCCGTCGAGAATATCTCTTAGGTATGCAGGTTTCCTCACGATGTTTTCCTTCACCGTTAAAGCAAGTGCTAATTACGCTCATGATCTCGAAAAGTCAGAGGTGCGCCTTGGATCCGAATTCGAGACCTTTGGCAGTCCAGTCTTGGCCATTCCCCTAGGCTTTCACTGCTTTTTTATACACCCAACACTACACGGGACCTAGAACTTACTGGATATGTACATCATGCGATAATGCTTAACCTATTGGGGATTCTTAACTTATTGATGGTATGAATAAAACACTTTCGCTCCCCAAAAATGTCAAAGTAAACTCGAAAATAACAGGAAAACTATACAAAACGCATTAACAAAATGTTGTTTATCTGTTCTCTTGAGTTATTGTCTATTTCATAGTTTGACACTTTTGCACGTGACCTTTTTTGTTAGTCGTCGTTACTTTTTCACAACGTTTTGTACGAAAAAAATAAAGTTCGATGTTCAGCATAAACAAACTACTATTTATTGTTTTACTATGCAAAATAAATAATTTTTAAATTTCAACTGTCATCGTCAACCCATTTTACTGTCTCACTGCTGGGCACGGGTCTCCTCTCAGATTGAAAGGGCCTATTGCGGGTTGGCAGACTTCACATACCGTCGAAAAAGAAAATTTATATTATAATTATTATGAACCTTCAAATCGAAAATACATTTTTTAGTTTTATGGTAAACTAGAAACTTCTACACTGCTAAAAATAAATTAAAATTCCTTTTAATACTAAAAAAAACAATAACAGTTTTTTCTGAACTCTTTAGTTCTTTGTCTATATTTCAAGTTTCATAATTTAAATACCTAATAGCATAATAAATGGATTTCATGTCATAGTGCATTCTCTGTGATTAAACCTTTTTCTTTGTGCACGGTAGAATATAAGTGCCTGCAGTAACTCACCCTATTTCACATTGAGTTTAATAATATTGTATTTATTAAGGTAGAAATTAATTATTCTAAATAATTATGTACCCCCATCAAAATAACTTAATTCATTGTTAAATGTTTACAGGAAACAAATTTAATTCCCCCTGAATCACATTATTAAAAGCTTTGACGGAGCATAATAAATTCTTATTTAATTATAGCCACGAATTTCTTAAGTCGACATTTTACCGCGCTAAAGTTTGACGAGTTCTAAATCGTAACAAATGACTTTAGAAGGGCGTTGAAAGAATTTCACTTCAAAAATAGAATCTGCATTCCGTAAATTCTAATTTCGAACACCGATCGGTGTTATAAATTCGCTGATAGCTCGCCTGGTCGATTTCTAGCCTCGAGCAAAACACTGACTGCAAAAAATATAGGTAACATTTATTTTGTTATGACGAATATTCGTTTATTGCACCAGTTTTATTTATCAAATATAAATTAAATCGATAGGAGTTGAATCAATATTTGCGAAAAGTACTGGCAAAAACGAATCTGCTTTTATAATAAAAATCTAACTTAAAAAACCAGGGTTAAAATGATTTAAATACATTAAATCTTTAATGTAACTTATATAAGCACTAATACGGGATTTTGAGAATATCCCACGGACTTGGAAAAACTGACATCATCGCAAAGCTTGTTCAATAAAGTATTCTTACCTACCAACTAGAAGGCCCGAGTTTTGTTTATTTTCACTTACAACAATATTTTCTCCCAAAAACAATTTCGAAAGAAAACTACCTCTAAATGGTTTAGCCGCCATTTTTTCGAGTACATACGGCAAACAATTTGAACGTAACGCTTCCGACAAACTGAGCAATAAAACCGCCGCCGGAGCAAAGTCACAGCGCGCGTCACACGCTAGATTGACAATCACGAGTCCCGTCGACATGTCGGGCCGTCATGATGGATGACGCCTACCCCACCGCAGATAGGGATGTGCCCTTATACTTAGCTGAGTATGTAGGTATTTGTGTGATCTTTGCTTGCAGAATTTTTCCTTTATTTTTTCTGGATCAGTTATTATTTAAGTACAGCCTCAAACGTTGACAAACGACCTGGTAAAGGTCTCTGGGAATCGTTGTATGGAGGTATATTGGTCCTGGTGGAAGATTATGGGGAATCCTTTGTTCAGCAGTTGACGTATAGTATAAAGCGTAATTATGACTTAGCTCTAGACTATTGAGGAAGTTTCTACCTACAGGTAAGCGAAAAGCGTTAGTTCATGTACTTACTAAAACGGTCTTAATACCTGATAAACGATAAAACTTTTTCTCTAAAATAAATATCGGTGACACCCCTGAATCCCCGTTCCTGGGAACACGATAGTCCTGCGCCGGTATCTCTTCTGAAGACACATTTTACACTTTTACACCGTGCTAACGTGTAAAATTCCATGTTGGTTGAAAAATTCACCCGATACTGCATTTATTTAAAAAGTTACCGTTTTGCGTATACACTGAATCGCTGGTGAAATAACATTGTTATTTTCTACAGACTGGTTTTGAAAGTAGGGTGTAATAATTATTTATTTAATAAAAATGTCTCACTCTTACTCTGAAATCCCGAAAGAAGAATTAATTTATAGAACAGTTTTTTTTTTCAAGATTTCATGGTACCACAGTATAACTTGTTAATATATAATGAACGACCCCTTAAATGTTTTACGGTAATTAAAAAAAAATTAAACATCTACCTGATGTATTTAACTGCTTCTTCACATTTTGTACGAGACAGAATAACAATGTTATTCTTTAAATAAGGATGTGTTATTGTGTATACCTAAATTTCTTTGACAATATTATCTTTGGAGTCCTAGACAAAACTACAGACCTATGGGGATTATAAAAGTTATAATCTAACCTTCGAATCGCTCATTCACGTTCGTTCGAAACGAAATAACATGGAAATGATGCTGGATTTGTCGAAAGTTTTGTCATTTCGAATATTTTGGGTACATTTTTACACAGCACCATCTAGTCCCAAACTAAGCAGAGCTTGTATTATGGGTACTAGACAATGGATATAATACTTATATACTTTTTTTGTAAATACATACTTATTATACATAGGAAACACCCAGACCAACACAAATACTTATATTCATCATCACATAATTATTTGTGTCTTGTGGGAATCGAACCCACGACCCTGTGATCAGCAGTCCGGTACTCGAACCACTAGACCACAGACGTCGTCATATAATGCAACATATAATGCAACTTATTATTGTTCTTCACCTTTTCTAAACGGAACGAAAGAGCCTGGCTCCAACAACACAGGGAATCCTAGTGTGGGGTCTAGAGCTTCAAACCAAGTTTTGTAACTTTACTACAGTCTGTTGTCTATTATAACAGGTTTTTTCAGTTATTTACCAGCATAATCCGGATTCTTATACCTCATTCTGACCACGTGTATCTTATATTGCTTTACGACTGTTATATTTTTTATTACCTTCCCTAGCTCTTGTGTCCCGGGGATTACGTAGAGTTGTACTCATGTTCTTGGAAATCGATAAACAACTTGACAATCGACTAAGGTGTTTATTTTGATCTCCGCTTCACTCGAGTGTCGTCGTTACCGTACATCTTGAATGCCAGACCCACGTATAAAAAAAGGAAGTCTTGTTTTTCTAAATCCACACACTTTCTAAGATGAAGATTATTTGTACGACTATTTTGTTTTAATAGCAACGGACCTAATACAATTTTTTGCATTTCCGTATCTGGAAGGCTTTAATTATTTAATTTGGGTTATAATTCATTAAATAACATAAAGGTATATGATTAGAATTTGAACGACTTATGTATTTTACGAGTATATTAATTTAGATCCCGTACCAAACGAACGATACCAACTTGACAGTAATGTTGATATTTTTTTTTAATAAAGTAAGAGGGCACTAGCGATACCCATATTAGTTAAGAATCAATTAAAGAGCATTAGTACTACTAACGGAAATCAGTCCTTTTTAGTCGATGTATCGAATAGTTTTATCTGAGGCACATCTCTAGCTCCTAGGTATATTGTGTTTTGAAGCGGTCGCACGGATTTTACTGTGTATTTTTATTGCGTTTCATTTATATGTTGTCTCGTGGAACATTGGGTGACGTTCAGAATTTCAAGCACTCCCGTTGTGCGAAGTATGTGCTTATGAGTCGGTTGATTGGTTGAATAAAACATCGATTTATATTTTAGTACGTCGGTATCTCGGTATCGGTAGGGATGTATCGAATGTCAAACATTTGTTATGTTACCTGGCATGTGATTTTGTGTGGGATAGCTTCGTGATTGATGGTTTGGTTCAAATGTTTCTCGATAGCCGTTGTGGATTCTACAGAAATACTAAAAATCCGTGATCACATAGAAAATTTGTATTAAATTTGCTAAAATTTTCGTTTTAATTTTATTTACGGAAGTAACATAACATACCAATAAGCCTGTATTCTTCAATGGGTATGACACTGGTGTTCTAATGTAACCTAGTATTTTAGGTAACTTCCATGTAAGTAATAGAGAGAGAATTTCATATAAAAACAAGTTTACTTGATCAGGGATTCTGACTGACTGATAAGGCATTTAACATTACCTAATCCAATAAATACAAGCTGAATCTAATTATCTCTACGGTAAAAAAAAATCTGCTTTCTGTATTTTCAAAGGTACAAAGCTACTTATGAGTATGCTCACCGATCGGATGCTTTAGCCTATGGCTTACTTTATGGGTGGATTTTTTAATATTAGTAGATAATAAAATATGCATGTTCTGTTATTAAAATATTGCAGCAAACATAGACAAAAGTAGATTGAACTATTTTAAAAAAACGTAGTTTCAATTCAAATATTGTCACTACACCAAAAACATCCAACTACAAAACATGGAACTATAAATCCGTCGTTTAGTCGCCGGACGCAACACATGGGACATTAACAATCTGTCAACGCATTTATAAATTAGTGTTGTACCATCCATACGAGTCCCGGACTTTCCCGGGATCCCGCGAATAGGTAACTGAGCGACATTAATATCCTTTGCAATAATAAATTATCGCGCGCTATATCTTTAATGTGGGAATGTTGGCATCACGCAGTCATAAATAATCGCCCTCTATGCTTAATAGGTTTATTGTTTACCGTTACGTTTCACGTGCACTATAGAATATTATTGTTTCTATGGAACTCTACGAAGGTTATCATTGGGCTTCATTATTTATGGTAACTGTGAACATTACTTAACCTGATTATTATCAGTTGAATTTGTATAACAGATAGATTTGTTGCTGCCAAATAATCATTTAATTATTCTGTAGCCACCCCTTTTGCGTCATATATAGAAAAAAAATTAACTGCCTTATTAGCCTATTGGTCTTAAGCGTGACTGCTGCGCTTAAGGTCCTGGGTTCGATTCACAGGTCGAGTAAAATATTTGGGTTTTCTATAAAATTATCAGTAGCAACTCGAAATTTGGATTTGTGCCCGGTTAATGGCAATAGGCTCATCCTTGTTTACTTTAACGTACCAGCGAACTGTGTACCTATATACAATAGTACAACTCCGCTACATATTCATTCACTTACCCATTCATAATAAGTTTACTACATAACTTTTCTACTCCGCTAGTTGTTCCGCACAAAAATGTGTTAAAAATCGCACGTCCGCCAGACAACTATTATTCTCACTTGTTGTGAAATACATTTTCTTGGCGCTTACCACTAGCGGCGATTTAGCTCTGTCGTCCCGGGCCGCCCTACATAGCTAGGGATGTACCTAGTTTAATGACCTCATGGGTTAAAATATTTGTCGTGTCGCGTCGTGACGATTTGGTTAAATCTATTTGTCGATATTGTCGATTGCTAGCGCATGAATATGACACATTTTTATTTCTCTAGTAATCTAGAAAGCAAGAAAGAAAAACATATTATTTTACCACAACTCAAGAAGACACACTACGCAGTTACTGGTATGATAATATAATTGGAACACAACATAATTTAATAACATAATACATGGATATATGTATACGTCTGAACCTTATGCACATAGCTTTAAAAAATACACAAAGTAGCGGTTTTATTGAAGTCAGCAAGTTCTTTAAAAATTTATCGCACAAGCAAATGAAAATACTTCTACGAGTAAATAGGTCTATATTCTCAAAAATAACACTTTGAAAATATATCTCTTTTGACGGAACAAATCGGGCTAAGTTTCACAGATACGGCCCACGCCAAATGTCTGAAATCACTCGAATAACCGCCTAAAAGAATACGGACCCCACTATTAGGAACATCCCTACTTTCGACCAACTTTGCCGCCAACTCCGCAACATCTGCTGTGATGCAATTTAAACTTTATTCCCTAAAGATTACGATTCACAATGACTGCAAAGTATGTAAGCTGCTGTTGGTACAGCAATCTGGTGTAAAATGCAAGGATGCGCAGAAGAACTAGGACTTTAATCCAAGACGTTTTTAAAGTTTTTCATTGAAAGTAACAGGTTTTTTGTTTCATTTCGCCAGGCAAAGGAAATTATTTTTAAGCCTCAGAGTTATAAAATGCATTGTTATAATAATAATTAAAGTTTACGTTTATGTGTTTTTATACTGGGTTGAAAAAAATATAGTTGAAAACCTCTCTATGCAAGCACTGCGGTGTTGAATCTTTTGTCCAGTAATTTCACTGGCCATATACTCGTAACTTTTGAAGCTGGAACACGTTATTAGCACAACACTGCTTAGCGGGAGAATATTTTAGCAAAAACCCAATCCAGGCAATCTCCTACAGTAAAGTCGTATCAAAAATAAAAGATCTAGAAATTATTCAAACAGGACTGCCTCACTGGGCAAGTGGCGGTAAGTGCATCTGCTACACTAAAAGCCCTAGCTTCGATTCGCGGGTCGAACAGAGTTGTTGGCTTTTTCTTTGAAATTTCCAGTACCAACTCATTCTGGATTTTTGCCCGATTCATGGCAATACATCATCGTCCTTACATCATCATCAACCCATTGACCGTCCCACTGCTGGGCACGGGTCTCCTCTCAGTATGAGAGGGGTTAGACCATAGTCCACCACGCTGGCCTAATGCGGATTGGCGACTTCATATGCCGTCGAGAATATCTCTCAGGCATGCAGGTTTCCTCACGATAATAATTACGCACATGTTTTCGAAAAGTCAGAGGTGCGTGCCTTGGATTCGAACTCGAGACCTTGCAGTTCAGTGGTCTACCCCTAGTCTATCACTACTTACATGGGACCTAAACATACCGGCGGCGTCATGGTGATGATTATAATTATCTTCTACAAGAATTTTTGGATTCGCGATCTTTTAATATTTTAATCCATTTGTTTTTTTTAAAATGTTCAATGTACAGACACAGGATTTTTATAATTTCATAATAGTAGAGATTAATTAATTAAATACGTAGGTCAGGTGCGTAGTACTCACAACCGGAGCGTGTGTATGACAAGATGTATGACTGTGGAGGAAGTTATAGAAGTACTAGCTTCCCGCCAGCGGCTTCGCCCGCGTGGTCTTATAATTTTTTCCCCCGTTTTTGCAACATTTTTCATTACTACTCCGCTCCTATTAGTCGTAGCGTGATGATATATAGCCTATAGCCTTCCCCGATAAATGGGCTATCTAACATGGAAAGAATTTTTCAAATCGGTCCAGTACTTTTTGAGTTTATTCGTTACATACAAAAATACAAATCTTTCCTCTTTATAATATTATTAGTATTAGTAAAGTATAGATGTAAGAATCGTAGCAATTGGCGGTAAAAAAATAATTTTAAAAAAATATCCTGGGACATTTTACACAGCACCATCCAGTCCCAAACTAAGCAGAGCTTGTACTATGGGTACTAGACAATGGATATAATATTTATATACTTTTTTTTGTAAATACGTAGGAAACACCTAGACAAACACAAACATTTATATTCATCACATAAATATTTGTGTCTTGTGGGAATCGAACCCACGACCTCGTGATCAGCAGTCCGGTACTCGAATCACTAGACCACAGACGTCGTCAGTCTCTAGTATCTACCTACCACTGTCCCCACAGTGGTAGGTAGATACTAGAGACTGACTGATAAGGCCTGAGTGTATATATATTATTAACTAAAACATTTCTCACAGGTATGCAATCTCGATATCAAGTATCGCCTATGGACGCGGCAGCAGGACCTGCAGCCAATGGCGCAGTACTCCGCATTGAACCGGTGCGGGCGCAGCGAGATGACGCGACCTACGAGTGTGTGGCAGAGAACGGAGTGGGGGACGCCGTGACGGCTGTGGCGACCCTTACTGTTTTTGAAGGTTAGTGAAATAAGGTTCTATATCTTTTTTTTTTCTTATTAGATGACGTGAATAGCATCGAAACTGGATTTAAATTGGATTAAAAAATAACGTGGAAGCGAAAAAAATTGTGACAAAATGTTATACCGTGCATCAATTTTTTATATGATTCTTTTTAACGTTTCATAGAAACTTTTTTTGTTTTACTTTTAAATATTTTTATATTCTTATATTACACGAAACGATGACCTCTACTTTCTTTCAATATCTTATCAGTCAGAGTGAGATCATAATCAAATCTACATTCCGAAAGAAAACAAAAAATAATAATAGCTTTTTAAAATTTTGACTAAATCAAATAAAATTGGATTTCAAATATTTTAATCATTAAAAATGTTTTTGTAACAATTTTTATGTTTTAATAAACAAACTCAATCATCTGGATTTTACCTTAACTTAGGTATATTATACCTATCCTATCACTTACGAAGATCCCTATTTCTATCCAGTGCCTCGACCATAAGTTTTTCTCATTAGACTCGCTAGCGACACCGTAAAATATTTGTATGGAAAACCTTCGCAGCGCCTCTAGCGGTTACGTAAGGAACTAAAATCTGCTATGAGATTACAGCGTTTCGATGCGTAAAAAACCTATCGAAAGCCATTCGATAGAACTCATGATTGAGGTACTGAAAACCCTGTGCTTATACATTTGAACGTTAAAATAAAGAAAATGATGATATATTTGTCTACTAACTATCCGTATCCGACCTCGGTAGACGAAAATCCTTTAGAGTGTTTATGACCAAGAAGTGCAGTCGGGCTTTATCCTATCTACTCTTCATATACTAGCCGAGGTTATCCCATCCAGGCTTGTGGGGTTCAAGAATGGGGAAATAAACTGTGCTGTATAGTTTTATCTTTACACCTAACTTTATGACTGGATTTTAACGTAAAGCTATCGAACTCTAATAATTTTAAAGGTAATAACTGAACATAAAATATTGAAGCGTTTATCAAGCGCAAAGTATTGAAAATAAATATAAATAAATAAATAAATATCTTTGGACATTTTACACAGCACCATCTAGTCCCAAACTAAGCAGAGCTTGTACTATGGGTACTAGACAATGGATATAATACTTATATACATTTTTTTTGTAAATACATACTTATTATACATAGGAAACACCCAGACAAACACAAATACTTATATTCATCACATAAATATTTGTGTCCTGTGGGAATCGAACCCACGACCTCGTGACCAGCAGTCCGGTACTCGAACCACTAGACCGCAGAAGTCGTCATGCCTCATAAATTCTTAAAAATAAAAATAATATTACTGACAGTTCATAAACCTTTTTTCGATTTTCGAATTCAAGTTTCCTAATTTGAAAGTTCAAATCTTCGATGTAAGTTCGTTCGTCCGTCGTAATTATTTTCTCTATTTATAACATACCATCACGCCTGCATGCTTAAAAGGTTAGGCAGAGTAGACCTAAATCGCCGGTATGTTTTAGGCCCCTTATACATATAGGAGGACGAGCCTATTGCCATTAACCGGGCACCAATCCAAACTGCTACTAAGAATCTTCCCTATAACAATGTGACATAGATTCGACTTGCATGCAGACTAGTGACGCATTTAACCCCAAATAAACACTAAAATTCAATTCCTTGCTCGAACACAAAAATCCAGTCAAATAAATCCATTACTCCAAACATTGGTTTCTTAATAACCCACTAACTACATTATAAAGCTATGAACGCTGCATTTTTCGCAACCTCTGTGAATCCTTTTCTATTGTGGCTCTGGGTAACTGCCGTCTAGAACATAAAACACGGCCGGCGAGGACACAATGATCCTTCCGGGGCATAACTCCGTCCCAAGACTGGGCTTTCAATAAATAAGCATTAAAAAGCGAAGCTCGACGTTCGGGCGATAACGAGCCACAGACTGCAAATATACGGTAGGTCAAGCGTAACTTAATTGGTTTGTAAGAGATGGTGATAATTGACACACTGGTTGATGTTGATTTTTATGCTGTGTGATGTGTCTTTATTTGCTTCAAAAATACAATTATAATTACCTTTTCGTAGACCTGATATACATACTTAACATTAACAACGTACACTTGACGAGAATTTGATTTCGTATCATCAACGTATTTTATGTCCTCTAATCCGCAAATTAACATACTAAATATAAAGTCTATAAACATTTTAAGCACCTGGATTATCACGCTTACTAGCACTCCATGTCAGCACCGAAAATCGTCGACAAACCATTAAATACATTTGACAATTCCCGTTTGTATATGAGAGTTGCGGAATTATTATCGTGATAAGTTAAGTTGCCGATTTACTGCGGTGCCGCGTCGCGGTGTAATTGACGACTAAATCGCGATAATGACGTCATAACTCAGGTCTGTCGGGAGCCACATTTAGCCCCTTTGCATACATTTGCGGGGAATTAGTAGTTTGTTTTGCGTTGTGATGTCACGTGTTAAAGATGCTAATTGATACTTTGATGTTGGGATGGAGAGACTGGTAATTGTGTTCGCATTTTGTTAAGCTGTGGCAACAATACGATGAGGCTTTATTTTTTGTTCGGATCTCCTATTTTTAAAGTCGTACCCAATATTTATGGTAAATAATGAAACGCATGATACCAAACATTAAAACCACTTTCTTAAATACCACTGTTTCTTAAGTCCATCCAAGTGGTAAGAAAATAATTTGTTCAAAATTTTATAATCTCAAATATTACGTCAAATGTCATTGCTCCAATAATAAATCCATCACGAACATATTGTGAAGTTTCACCGTTGAATCAGAACCACTGTAGGAGTGAGATTTTTTTTTATGTCACAAGGGTGGCAAACATGCATACGGCCGACTTAATGGTAGGCGGTTGGTTTACAACGTCGAGCCATCATTCAGGCGTTGCAAACTCCCGTCTAGAAGAACCAAAATTATCCTCAACAAACGTGTCAAAATGATACAGATCATTTATATTAATTAGCCATATCCACTATAAAACCGTCTTCACAAAGTCCAGACTTCGTAAACCCGCTGGTGATTATTTTAATAACATTATTGTTACAATGTTTACTTACGGTTCGTCGGAAGTTGTTCCTACAAAGGTTTTGTTGTCTACTGGTGAAACTTTGAGCGAACTTGTGAAAAAGTCAAAGTGTTATTGTTCTATGGAAAGTTAGTTTAAACGATAACGTCTTGTTCGAATTTTAAAGACGAGACGTTCTATCTTTTGAATTTGGAAGTAGTGTTGTAATAGGGTTGTGACTTTTGATAGTTTTAAAAATCATGCAAAATTACTGTTTTAGAAAGAGAATAATTATACTTCATGCCATTAATTACTTACTATATTCGGCGTTTATTTTAGTATGTTTACATTATGGAACCATTTTAGGAGTATAATCTATCAAACAAGAAACAATGCCTAAGTTCAGGTTTAAAACAACGTCAGTGTTCCATAGTTCCTTTTTTACGTCACTTAAAAACTACTTATATTAGGTATCTATATGAATACCTTATGTAGGTACCTGGTTTAAAATGTATCAATAAGCTAATTTATGTTTCCCCAGAATCATATTTTTTTAATTATAACAAATTCGATGAAAGGATTCTCTACTGAAAACGCTTGGTTTATATTTTATTTTGCCCGTTTTCATGTTACGTTAAATCGCGGCCGAAGTGGAACACGCAAAATGCTTGATTAAAAAAAACTGCAAGCGTTTATTTATCCGACACAGATGTTTCTATACAATATTTGGTGATTTTTTTTTTCGATTTTTTATTCTATTCGACATTTGAAATATCATTTTTTCGTACACACTGACAGTGACATAGTTTTCTATGCAATATTTAGGGCCTGTTTCAAAACCTCTGAATAGCTAATAAATTCAAAATTGGAACAAAATTTGTATGAAATTATGTGCAGTTAAGCTGTGTAACTGGCCCTAGAATATAATATAATAATATAATTATAATATAATTAGAAATATCACATTTCATTTCTAAGGCTAACGTATTTAACCAAACAAAAAAACAATCAGTTTTTTAATTGCAACATTTTACTCTACTATTCTACTCTTAAGGGAAAAAGGCGTGAGTGTATGTATTTTACTATAATTCTATTTTAACATTGTCTTTAAATAATCACAGGCAATATTAGCAATCTTATAATTTAGAGGAAATAAAACTACATTATTTCACATACCCAGAAAGTTGGCTGGAAGTAACTTTGTCGTTGGAGCTCTTAGCTATAATGCAAGTACCTACCCGCAGCTTCAAAGTCAAGTCACACTACATCCCCGTAGGTACTTGTTTATGTAGTTATACTGAGTTATATGCAGTTCTAAAGATGTAGGACTTGACTTGACAGAGAAGAATGGCTTGCAACGAACTTCTAGCGGAAATCGATACATATTGCTGTGCTCGCTCCTACAATATGTATACTGCGTCCGTGTTAGTGAGATACTGCACTAGGGGCCTGGGGAGAATGTATTTTTTTTTAAATGCACTACACTAAAAGAGGCCGTAATTATCTGAGTTTGTTACGGCGTTTCTTCCTAGAAGTCGTCAGCTAGAAAATTCCGGCGACATCCAGATTAATAACCTTAAAAAAAAATCTTGTAAAAATGTCTTCAAAAGATCTAAGTATTTGCAGAAATAAATATAATTTACAGTTCTCGCCAAACTTATTGTCCGGGTTGAAGTTCGCACGAGCTAACTTAAACTCGGCCGTAAAAATCGTAGAAAGAAAAATATTGGATTAAATAATTTAAAACGACAGATTACGACTTGAGCTTTCGTTTTTATTTATTACAATCTCTACTATACAGGGGGCCTAGACAAGTTGCATTTTGACATTCGAATCGACAAACAAAATGTATGTAAATGACATTAGTGACAGCCCGATTTGTCGAAAGATTGTGTCATTTCCATACATTTTGTTTGTCGATTCGAATGTCAAAATGCAACTTGTCTAGCCTCCCTTGGCCCATGCTAGGCTAGTGAGCGACTACACTAAGAACTAAGTATATATTTAACAATGTAATCAGTCTCCTTTTATCTAAATGTGTATGAAAGTTAGAGTTGCGCCGACACGTCGCTAGACATATCGCGACGACGACATCTTTTTGCATGCGGAAAATCATTCAATTCATGGATCCCCGCCACCCGCAGAACCAACAGGGTATGTCCGGACTTGCCTTGCCCTGTATGGCTGTGCCATGGGATTTAAAAACATTTACTACGACCACGACCACGACGGGTTCTATACTCAACCTAAAATATTAAGACGACGAGAAGTGTTACTAAGTTTTTTTTTATGAAATTCTCAGTAACAGCTGAAAATTTGGATCTGTGCCTAGAAAGTAGCAATATGCTCACCTCTTTTACATGTGACCTTCACAGAACTGTGCGAACACGCCTTTGCCTAACTCTTCAGGAAATAAAGATGTTATGGTATTTTATGTTTGGAATGTTGTCTAATGCTATCTTGTGTCTAACGATAACTGCAAGGGTTAAATAATTTAATGGAAACAATGTTTCTAAGATGGAACACGCAGTTCAAGTACCCCTTAGACTCTTTTAGGAGCCTCATAGGAGCCCTTTGAGGCTGACTCTTACACAGTTATTTTATTTATGCACCACAGTAATAGACATTAGTACTTTTACATACATACCTACATAAAATATACATGAAAAGCCCTCCTTTACCTTTTTGGAGCACTTGGTTATAATTTGCTACGATCACAATCTTTTGCTAATCAGGCAGTCAAATCAGCTTATTCCTAAGCAACTTTTGTTAATATAGATAAGCCTCTTTATACGTCATCAACATTGTTAGTTCAAATACAGATAACTCACTTCTTGTCTATTCTGTACATACTCAACATGACGCCTATATTGTGTTCTTCCTTAGAAGACGTTAATTTTGTTTATTCCATTGGCTTTTAAAATTAGAACACAATTAAATTTTCATACTGCCAAAAGAAAAAAGTGCTTCTATTATTGTTTGATTGTTTGGTGGCCAGTATCATTTGGTAATATGGTTGTACCAAAATAGAAAACATGTTATATAAACTTACACTACTCCGATCTCTAATCGATTCTCCTTTGACCCCTGTATGCCACATCTGGTATCTACATACACCCACACAAGCGTGCGTGTGTGTGTATTGCGTGCTCACGTAGATCGCAGGATCACAGGGCTGTCCCAAAGGAGACGACATAAAATTGCGTAGGGACATTAGTCTGACCCTGTTAGGCACACATGCTAAATCAGAGTTTCAAGGCAATTTTGAGTAAATATATGTTCAATGATAACTTGTAATTTTATAATGTATTTTCTGTTTGAATTTAATCTAGTGTCTCGAAAGTTTATGCAAAAAGAGCTATGATTTTTCGATATTCACATAAACTAAGATTAAGCGAGTTATTCTCATAAAAAAAGCAGTTATTGCTTATACTTACTTTGAAAACTGGCATAAACTTTTTAGCTCAAGCAACTGGAAGATTAAATAGGTATGTTTCATACTATTGTATGCTCTTACGAGCTTCTTTCAACCCGTACAATGCGCACATGCTAAATATTATATTCTTCATTTAAATATTTTATTAAACGGCGTGACAAGGTCAAAAATAAAATGACCTAGGTAATTCTCCTAGAAAATTGATCGGTTATTACAGATATTGACCTTTTTTAGCGCGCAGTGTATTGCTAAAAACGGGCGATCCGAAATAAATGAAATACTTATTGTTTGATTATAAATCTAATTTGGGTAGATAGAAATAATGTTTTTTTACACGTTCAAGTAAAAAAAACTGCAGAAATATTGAAAAATTTATGAAAAAAGTTACGGAAAATTTCAACTCAGGGGGGTCCAGAATCATGTACTGAACTCATGGTATTCGGATGTGCGTCGGTGTCCCTTCCACCTTGTATAATAGCACAAACTCACTACATAAGTACTAGCTGCTACTCAACTACTTTGGGTTTGAGTTTGACTGAATGGCGACCATCATTACGTTAGTCTTTTCTTTTTTTTATCTTAGGCTTGCGCTTGATCACAACTCGCCTGATGTTAGGCAACGATGTGGCCTACGATGGAGCGCGCTTGCCTAGAAGAAACCGATTCTCTCTCGTCTTGAAGACACCCAAATTATAAGTCTCTGGGAATAAGGATTCCGGCAGTGAGTTCCACAGTAGAACAGTGCGCACTATATAAATATAAATAAATAAATATCTTGGGACATTTTTACACAGCACCATCTAGTCCCAAACTAAGCAGAGCTTGTACTATGGGTACTAGACAATGGATATAATACTTATATACTTTTTTTTTGTAAATACATACTTATAATATATAAGAAACACCCAGACAAACACAAACACCTAAGTTCATCACATAAAATGTTTGTCATGTGGGAATCGAACCCACGACCACTTGATCAGCAGTCCGATACTCAAACCACTAGACCACAGACGTCGTCAATATATGTGGAGGCAAAACGTTTAGTGCTAGAGTTTGTCGTAAAGCAACTTTGTGAGTGTTCCGATTTCCGAGTTTTGCGCGTAAGAGACAATACCTCGATTGCTTTGCCCGTAGGTTTTTTAGTAACAGCAACAAAGCAGCATTTGCTATGAGGTATCTGCTCATTTGCCGACATAACCCATAAAAAAAACTAGAAATCTCCAAGCCATATAAGAAGTACTTTTCTTTGATACATTACCTCTTAAACTATTGCTCTACTTTCGGTTTCTTTTCACTCCATGCGCGTTGTAAAAGTCACCTAATGGTAATGTATGTACCTATTACTGTAGGTTACGTGTCTTTACATACACAAGACTAGCTATAAAAACTTTTTATTGGTAAGGGCTATGTAGAAATAGACTAGTAAGTATTTAAGGTGGTTCCTTGCGAAAAAAACCTTTTTCTTATACCACTAAGGTGGCAAACAAGCATACGGCCCGCCTGATGGTAAGCGGTTACCATAATCTATGGACGCTTGCAGGGGTATCACTCGCGCGTTGCCGACCTGAAAAACCTCTTAGAGGTTTATGGAGGATTCACTGCGCCGACAGTTTGAGGGAATATTCCTCTTGCTGCCAGCGCAGCGCATCCTTAGAAGGAGCTCTGGTGACCTTACTCACTGCAGGAACACAACACATAATTATGTGTTATTTGGCTGCAGTTTTCTGTAAGGTGGAGGTACTTCCCCAGATGGGCTCCTCCAGATTTGAGCCATAAATGGCTGTGCCCTACCTCTCTTAAATATAATATCTGACTACTTAAAATACCAACTATCCTGATGGCAGGTATCAAAACGTCTTGTTCTTTGAATACCATCACGCCTGTATTCCCTAAAGGGTTAGGCAGGGGTGTACAGTATCGAGCATCAATATGTATACACTAGGCAAAATTCAAAAGCGATTTTCTCCTAAAGTACTGAAAGAAATTTTATCGTATTACGAACATAGTATTTACGAACCAATAATATAGTGACATTAGTATTATCTCAAAGATGCCTTTTCCCAACCATGTTGGGGTCGGCTTCCAGTCTAACCAGGATGCGGCTGAATATCAGTATTTTACACGGAGCGACTGCCATCAGACCTCCGCAACCCAATTTCAAGGCAATAACAATATTCGAAGGAAAGACTGGTTGTCAGGCTTTTTAGGCTTCTAACTACCACTAACGATTGTCATAGGTGTTCGTATGACAACCGACGGCTTTACGTGCTCTCCGAGGCACGGATACGGAGGGGTCTCGATATGTTAACAATGGTCACCCATCCCCAGACTGACCGCGGCAAGTGTAGCTTAACCTTGCAGATCGGTTGATCAGCGTAGTTACAACTTGGCCACGAGCCCCTCAAACATACAATAGATAATTCATGAAAAAATCCCTTTAGCACTTTTCAAAGAGTTTATATATATCTTTACTCGTGACGGGTATATAATGTACACCGAAAGATCGCCGGTATATTGCACAAATCTAATCTCCGAGCTATCATAGTCATATCGAATTAGTCGCCGTAGGTAAAGTACATTAATTACATGAAGTTCCATGTTTGTTGGTCTTTATTCCCTTAACAACACGGGTGAAAATTAATCAACCACCGAGATTGTTAATTGTACAACATCTCTATTCAACCCTCAAAATGTTTCATAGAATTTAAAGGCCACACAATCAAATCTATTCGCTAGATGTGGGCTATGACGTCACTACGTCATACATTTAACACGGGCGTGATTGACGTTTTACAGAGTGGGGTACAACAGGCCCCCGGTTACATAGTTACCGGAGTTCTGAGAACCGTACAGTACAAGGGTTGAATAGTTGCTGTATTTATTACTTAAGCAATTAGTGTCTACGAATGAGGGTTAATCTCGAATTTGAATTATAATATGTTGGGTCGGATGTTTTGAAGTTAATTTTGTATAACATGTGATCGTGAATGAATGAACCTCAGTATACTCTCAAACAGTTTTTGTACATAATATTTACGAAACTATTTTTCTTCCTCTTCCCCGTATTAATCAAACACATGAAAGAGAAACCCTGACCCGTATGACCCTTCGGTATAAATAACTGAAAACGTGAATTAGACCTTAATTTTTAACACAAACGATACAAATTTCCTTAACAATGCACCACTTTAATAGCGCCATACAACTGTGCTCATTTTAAAGGAAGTATCGTATTTTTCCATTCATTAATTCTCACATTCATGCTCATATTAATAATGCTCGCCATTATCGACACCCCTGATAAATCGTCTTTTTTGTTTATGAGTGAATTCGAAATTTAAAAGGTTTTTGTTCGAATCTTCTATTCAAATGAGGAAGAGTTTTTATTACGCATTTCTTTTTTTGAAAAGGCATTACTTGTTGACCAGTGCGTTTGTGAAAAATTATTATGTTATTATATTCTGTTGAATGGCAACATATCGATGGTTACCTAATTGGTTTTAAATACTTTATTTTTTATTTTTCTCTTTAACGTGTAATGTTTTCGTTGTGATAGTTTGAACGACTTTAAAATGTGTGTTTTTTTTATAACAACTGAGGTCTTGACAACATGCATTACTGGCGTCTTTATGCGGGTTTCTGTTAGCACTGGGTATACTAATACTTATACATATATGTCACCGTGCCATAATTTTAAAAAAATATTGCTTTTTGGTCCCAAGCGCGACTGCTACGCTAGAGGTCCTGGATTTGAATCCCGGGTCGAGCAAAGTGTTATCGGGTTTTTACATCGGGTTTTTACTGTGAAATTCCCAGTAGCTCGGAGTCTGGATTTGGGCCCGTTAACAATAGGCTCGCCCCTTATTATGTGGGATCTAAACATATGGGCGTACTGTGGGTGTACATTTGTACACCTCTGCTTAACCCTTCGGGGAATACAGGCGTGATGGTATGATGTCTATGCAATGTGTTTATTGCTTGATACACATCTTATTTTTTATTTTACGAATCCATAAAAATAACCTTAATAATTATGTAATCGATTCTTTCCCTACCCGAATGAAGCCGATAAAATCAAGTTCCTGGAACGTGAACGTATTATTTGATACCTCTCTTCATATCCCTGTAAATTAATATGAGATTTGACGGTTGAATGGCTTCTTGCGGATGTATGGAATATACGAGGTGGAAGCGACATCGACGCACATCCGAATACCATGAGTTCAATACATGATTCTGGACCCCCCTGCGTTGAAATTTTCCGTAAGTTTAATCATCAATTTTATTTTTTTCTGCAGTTTTCTTTACTTGAACGTGTAAAACATTGTTCCTATCTACCCAAATTAGATTCATAATTAAAAAATCTATATTTCATTTATTTCGGATCGCGCGCGCGATAAAACTGCGGAGCGTTATAATCGCGTTTTTAGCAATACACTGCGCACTCAAAAATGTCAATATATCTGTAATAACCGATCATTTTCTACATGAATGACCTAAGTCATTTTATTTTTGACCTTGAGTGAAACCTTGTCACGACGTCTGTGCGTCGATGTCCCTTGGACCTTGAATACTGTAAATATTAGGTAATAGCTGATTCCCGTGTTTTAATCGCATTTGAAAGAACTTTTTAAATGTAGTCTATACCAGTATTCTACCTCAGAATGCAACATACATTCTCCTTGTCCTTTAATCGAAATCCGTTCAGTATGGTTACAAATAGACAAAGTTCCTTTTGCAATTATAAATGCATAAATCCAAACTCTAAGCTGCTACTGGGAATATTACAGAAAAACCTATTAATGCTACGTCCGCACTGATAAGTGACTTGCGTAGCGCCTAGCGAATCACCTAGCGGGTAGCTTAGTTAAATGAATAAATAAATAAATATCTTAGGACATTTTTATACAGCACCATCAAGGCCCAAACTAAGCAAAGCTTGTACTATGGGTACTAGACAATGGATATAATACTTATATACTTTTTTTTGTAAATACATACTTATAATATATAAGAAACACCCAGACAAACACAAACACCTAAGTTCATCACATAGATGTTTGTGTCTTGTAGGAATCGAACCCACGACCTCGTGATCAGCAGTCCGGTACTCATACCACTAGACCACAGACGTCGTCACACTAAACTAAACACAGTTAAACTAACGTTACTTAGATACACGCTAGGCGACTAATGAATGCGCCAAGCGCGCAGTGCGGTCAGTTGCTAACATTCTACTATATTCTTTTCACTAAGCTACTCGCTAGGTGACTCGCTAGGCGCTAGGCGCTTAGCAAGCCATCTGTCAGTGCGGCAGGAGTCGAACCCAGGAGCTCAAGAACACTGGGCTAATGAAGCAAATCTTTATATTTATTATTATATATCGCCTGTGGTCTAGTGGTTCGAGTACCGGACTGCTGATCACGAGGCCGTGGGTTCGATTCCTACAGGACACAAATATTTATTGTGACGAACTTAAATGTTTGTGTTCGTCTGGGTGTTTCATTTATTATAAGTATGTATTTACAAAAAAAAAAGTATATAAGTATTATATCCATTGTCTAGTACCCATAGTACAAGCTCTGCTTAGTTTGGGACTAGATGGTGCTGTGTGAAAATGTCCAGAAATATATTTTTTTTTATTAATTTTTTTTATTATGGAAGTTGCTAAGACAGTGCGACCTATGCCTTACTCCACAAACTATGGCAGTCTATCAGGATTATATCGAAGCAAAGCCCGATGTTAACGCCTATTATTGTAAATCTCAGCTAACATCAGTGTAAGTCAGACCGGTGCTGATTGCCATCAAGTTTATGTCGGCGGAATTAAGCTTTAATATTTATTGGTTAAAGCATTAGGCAAGCTGTAGACTTGTGGCTTAGCCTGATTAATTTAAAATTATACACCCGGGTGATCGAGATTTTCCCGGGTAAAAATACAGAGACTATTTTTTCTACAAGTTTGAGTAGTCAACTAGTTTGACTTTTTTATACGGTTTAATGTTACTAAAATAGGCGAAAGTTTATAAGTTTGGATGTTAGTTGCTCTTTTTGAGTCAGTTGAAATGGTTATTGCTAATACCTTGGATTGGGACATAGGCTACATTTTAATCCCGAAAAATTCAAAGACCTAGCGGGTGAAGCCGCGGGTACAACCTAGCTTAAAATAAAATTAGTATTTATAATTATATTTTTGTATTATTATTATTGTATACCTAAAATACTAGCTTCCCGCCAGTGGCTTCGCCTGCGTGGTCTTATAATTTTTACCCCGTTTTTGCAACATTTTTCATTACTACTCCGCTCCTATTAGTTGTAGCGTGATGATATATAGCCTATAGCCTTCCCCGATAAATGGGCTATCTAACATGGAAAGAATATTTCAAATCGGTCCAGTACTTTTTGAGTTTATTCGTTACATACAAAAATACAAATCTTTCCTTTTTATAATATTCGTGTAGATATATTGCTCAAAAGATGTCTTATTCGCAACCATCCAAAAATTCAGTTAGTTTAAAATCGACAAACAAAATGCATGGAAAGGACACAAGCTTTCGGCAAATCGGGCTTTCACTAATGTCATTTACATACATTTTGTTTGTCGATTCGAATGTCAAAATACAACTTGTCTAGCCCCCCTGGTCGACCTGAGAATCGAACTTAGGACCGTGCCCGTAACCACTACACCAATGTGGCAGTTAATTATGAAAAGACCTTACGAAAGCTTTTAACTTATGATAACAAAAAATTAAAAGCTTCCTGCTTTCAGTAAATTATTAAGTACCGTATAATGAACACTAATCATTTTCTAAGAATTGAATGTACACTTAAAATCAATCGTTTTTTTTTTAATAAATTCATGTTTATTATGCAACTAGCTTATGCCCGCGGCTTCGTCCGCGTAGAAGTCAGAAATGATTCTAATAGGATTTTTAATTATTATTTTACGTTAATAATTTTGTTATAACATATAAATTATTATGTTTAAATGTTTGAATACTTATAAATTATAACAATCTTTGTTATATTGTAGAGATTTCAAGGATAAATAAGCATAAAAATAAAATTTATATTCTAATTTTGTCTTTGATGAGAATACGAGAAATTCCAATGAGTATTTGAGCAATATTGTTTATTTATTTTTTCTATTTCTTTATTTTACCGCAATCTTGTTTATGTTTTTTTGGTTTTGTTTGTAATCAAGGTCTATTTTCAACGGGTTTGCTTTGAATAAATTGCACAGTAATAAATAACTCTCTACATCTCTTCATTCTGTCTCTTCCCCTCTGTTTCTCACCCGACCTAATCTAATTCTTGCATATCTGTCCCCTTTTCTATTAACAGTGGACACTATACCTATAGAAATATTGGAATTATCCAAATCAAATATGGTGATGAAAGTACAACTGATTAAGTCCTAGTTTCTAGTAAATACTCAAATTCAATTCAAATTCAAATTCAATTCAAAATATTTTATTTCAAATAGACCATATAAATAGGCACTTTTGAACAGTCAAACTAGTTGCTCGGTTCCAAAAAAAAGTAGGACTTATGGAGAAGAGCCGGCAAGAAACTCCATAGTTACTCTTTTAAAAAAAGATAGTGAGACAGTAACATTTTTTTGTTGTGAATAATATGAGTCTAATGCAGTTCGATGTGTAAAGATTAATATAATAGAAAGGAAAAGAAAATAGCCATAGCAGTAAGAGCTGACCTGTCCCGACAGACAGCACCCGTTCACGAGCATGACGTGTGTATCGGCGCCGTTTGACTCAACCATGTTATAGGGAATAAAAAGACCCGACACACAACGCCACCATCAGCAGAACATTTAAGTGAGCATGACAAGCTCAAACTGCAGGGCTAGGCTGGTTTATATTATATTATACATCAATGGGTAACTAAAGAAACATCAAGGCCTGCAGAATACTCATACTTTACAGTTAATGATGTTCGTTTCTCAATGAAAAAAAAAATGGCAGATAAATTTCTCAAATAAAAATCAAATAAAATAAAAATCATAGTAAAATAATCAATTAACATAATTAATGCAATGTCAAGTAATAGGATAAATTAAATGTCAGAGTAAATATTTGTCACTATCCTGGTTCATTGGAACAGTTCAATCCCAAGCATTTTTGTCATCTATATAATCTTTCACCGTGTAGTAACCTTTAAGACACAGCTTCTGCTTGACAATTGACTTAAATTTATTCAGGCTTAGGTTTTGAATGTTGCTTGGGATTTTATTGTAAAAGCGTATACATTGGCATTTGAACGAGTTACTTATCTTCTGGAGCCTGGTTGAAGGAACAATAAATTTATTTTTATTTCTGGTATTAATGTTATGCGTATCGCTACGTTTATTAAAGAGATTAATATTCTTATGTGCATACAGTAAATTCTCATAAATGTACTGTGATGGAACAGTCATAACATTAATCTCCTTAAATTTATCCCTCAGTGAATGTCTGGGACTTAAATTGTAAATTGATCGAATAGCTCTCTTCTGCAGCACAAAAATAGTTTGTATGTCGGCCGCATTCCCCCACAACAGAATAGCGTACGACATCACACTATGAAAATAACCGAAGTAAACTAGACGCGCAGTATCAACGTCAGTTAAGCAACGTATCTTTTTGACTGCGTATGCTGCAGAGCTAAGCCTTTTCGATAACTTATCTATATGTGGGCCCCACTGAAGTTTTGAGTCTAAAGTTATACCTAAAAATACAGTGGTGTCCACAAGCTCTAATTCTTTGCCATTTATAAGTACACTGGTTTTCACCTGTTTTACGTTAGGTGTTGTAAACTTAATACATTTAGTTTTCGTTTCATTTAAAAGTAGATTATTTGCATTAAACCAGTGTACTACTTTTGAGAGAGCACCGTTTACATCGTCAGTAATAATTTGTTTACGTTTAAGTTTAAATAGTAGTAATGTATCATCTGCAAACAGCACTATCTCATGATTATCCCTTATTAAGTAAGGTAAGTCATTTATATAAATTAAAAACAAGAATGGGCCAAGAATTGAGCCCTGCGGCACTCCCATGGTAACTACAGACCCGGAAGATCTCTTTCCGTTGACGTCCACCCTCTGAATCCTGTTACCCAGGTACGAGATAATAAGATTCAGAGAAGTGCTTTTAAGACCATAATGGTGTAACTTCCTGATCAATGTTTCATGAACAACACAATCAAAGGCTTTAGATAAATCACAAAAAATGCCCAAAGCATCGCGTGATTCCTCCCATGTGTCAAATATATGACCTAAAAGTTCAACACCGGCATCGGTAGTTGAACGACCCTTTGTAAAACCGAACTGTTTAGAGTGTAAGAGTTTATTTTTAATAAAGAACCTTTGCATTTGCTCTAACATGAGCTTTTCGAAAATTTTACTAAAAGTAGGCAGCACGGATATAGGTCTAAAATTTGTGGGGTCAGTTGTGCTACCTGATTTAAACAAAGGTATTATCTTACTATTTTTCATTAGATCAGGAAATCTACCAGTGTCAATACAATCATTAAAAATAACAGTTAGGGTAGGTGCCACAATATCAATAATTGATTTGGTAACGTCGACAGAATTACCCCAGAGGTCTGAAGTTTTTTTCACATTTAACATATTGAAAGCTTTAATAATATCTTTATAGTTTACATGATTACATTTGAATTCATCATCGTTAGCTTTAACATTTTCTTTAAGTAAGGATTCTGCGACAGTGGGTGATGAATTTAGGAATTTAGTTGTTGAAACAGGAATGTCCGAAAAAAACTTTTCAAATGCTGTGGCTACTTCTAAATCTGATTTTACAAGGCTATCACCAATGTTAAGGCTATATTCACTGTTTCGTTTACTAATCCTTCCTGTTTCACTGTTGATAATATTCCAAGTCATTTTAATGACATTATTGCTGTTTTTTATTTTTGAACTTAAATAGCGCGACTTTGCAAAACAACAAATTTTCTTAAATAATTTTGAATAATTCTTAACATAATTATTAAATTCTGGGGTGTTGACATATGTTCGCTCATTATATAGCTCATAAAGTCTTTCCCTACTTTTATGAATACCAACAGTGGCCCATTCACTGAAGGATGCTTTACTGTTAACTGTGATCGTCTTGGGGGTAAAAGTAGAATCAAATTCAGTACAGTAAGTTTTAAAAAAGGCACCATATAGTTTATTAGGATCATTATTGTATGACAACGAAGGTAATTTATTAACAAGTTTATTTTTAAATAATTCCAAGCGATTTGCAGTTTTTGGATTAACAGTAATATCTTTTTTGGCCACAATTTCAGTTTGATTGTAAACAGTAATTAGCTGACCACAGTGGTCAGAGTCCAATAAATTAATAACTTCTTTATGTTGTGGTGTTATGTTGGTAAAAATGTTATCTAAACATGTAGCAGTAGATGCAGTAATTCTAGTAGGCTCCAGAAATAAGTTTGTCAGATTGTATGACAGGAAAAGACTTTTTAACTTTGTACAGGCACTTGAATTTTCTAATAAATTAACATTAAAGTCCCCACAGATGATGACGGATTTATTAGACTTACAGATCTTATGAAGTACATCCTCCATCACCTTTTCAAAACTGTCGTACAACCCTGATGGTGGTCTATATACACTCAAAACAATAAACCGTTCCAATTCCACACAGGCTATTTCAATTGTTCGTTCAACAGAGAGGCCCACAATGTCCCTACGTTCCTTAAATTTAAACCGATTACTAACTATGACTAAGGAGCCACCATGGATAGCACACTCTCTGCTAAAGGAACTACCAACCTGGTGGTTACTAAAATTAAACATGAACTGATGGCTTTTCAACCAATGTTCTGTAATGCAAAGAATATCTATATTATTGCAGTTCATGAATAGTTCGATTTCTAGGTCTTTATTATTTATTCCTTGTATATTTTGGTGAACCAGGTTGATAAGATTACAATGTTTATAATTAATGTTGCACTCAGTTATAGATGAACTTATAGGTAGGTCTATGCAAGAGGTAGTCTCTGTTGTCCTTAACGCTAATTTAAATTATTCGATATGTCAACATGTATAATGTCAGGTAATGGCTCAATAGAACCAATATATTTATTAGCCAGATTCTTGGCTAAAGTATCAAAGAAATATGCTAGAGACATAGCGAGCTGTCTCTTACAATAGGTGGAAAGATAATAATTATCTTTTGTCAAATAAAAATGTTTGCTAACATAGTTGTTAGTGTCAATTAAATTAAATTTGTTATTGTGTATTGACAAGGTATGCAAGGTTAAATTAAGCTTATATCTAAACTTCTTATGCTATCTAAATATTATCTTATACTAGCTTATCTTATACTATCTAAACTCCTTTGTAGTATCCGGAAAACCAAATTTAATAATAAAAATATAATAATCCTGCTAACCAGTAGCCAGCCACAATTAGATAGACACTGACCGCAAGATAAATTCAATAATAGAACAAAATTTGTATGAAATTATCTGCTAAGTAATTTAACGGAAACTTATCAGTAAGCTATGAAACACGCCCTAAATATCTTTGCTGCCAATTTATAATAATTATTAAAAGAAACAAAAAACCCGACGGCGTAAAAACTACTAACTAAAAATCTAAAAACAAGCTCTGTGATGTTGGAAAATGTATTGCAGGCGGGACAAGCAAAGAAACAATTTTGTTTATGAACGAACAGCTTGTCCCGCCTGCAATACATTTTCCAACATCACAGAGCTTGTTTTTAGATTTTTAGTTAGTAGTTTTTACGCAGTCGGGTTTTTTGTTTCTTTTAATAATTGATTTTATTTCCTTCTTTTTAGTTTATAAATCATCATAGAATCACTAGATAGACCCCAAATGATGATTTAAAATATAAATTGATACAACTAAAGATCATTTTCAAAATCAGTTCGCCCATTAAAGCGTATAAAATCCGCCATATTGTTTTTTTTTTAATTTCATGTACCCAGTGACAGTCATTTATCTAATTCGGTTGAGCCGTTGAGTAGTTACGACCGGACATAGGAACGGACATACATACATACATACACGTCAAACACATAACCCTCCTCCTTCGGCAGTCGGGTAAAAAGCAAATAGGAGAAAGATCAACGAGCTCACCCGCCAGACTTCGAAGCTATCACTTAACAATTCTACTTTACCTACGTTAACAGGAAGCCTATCATTTATTGAACACCACAGACCAATTTATCGGTAAATTGCCTTAATTTACTGATAAATTCTCTTTTAATTCCGATAGTTAAACATTTAAATCACGTATAGCGTATAATAGAGCCGCTATAAGTCCACGACACCACCTGCCGTCTGCGTTAATCTGAATATAAATTGTCTGTAATTAAAGTGGACTCGGACATGCGGGGAATAAATGCGACCACTTGAAACAAAGCCTTGGTGCGTGGTACAAGTGAAGAAAGTAGGCGATTGGGAAATATTACAAAAAACAAAAAAAAAACCTGGTACTAGCTGTTTCTCCGTGGTTTTACTAGCATTCATACGAGTATATTTTCCCAAACATATGATCTCTAACACGTGAGAATTTTCCAAAATCCTTTCTTAACGGATGCCTAGTTCGTATTTACCTATCTGTATGCCAAATTTCTGTCCAATCCGTGCAGAAGTTTGAATTATGCCTTGATAAATCAGTCAGACAGTCAGTCATCTTTTACTTTTATCTTAAACTAGCGGCCCGTGCGCAGATCCGACTGCGTTGCCCGGTGGTTTTAAAAAAAAATCTTACATACAAACCTTTTCCTGACAATAATGAACACAACAAAAAAATAATTATTCAATTTGGTGAAGTTGTTCGGAAGTTATGTGTGTACAAACATTTCGCCGATTTATTTTATATATATATAGATAAGTACACACATTCAAAATGCAAAACAATGCATAAAGTAACTTGAGTTTGTAAATCATATAGTCAGCGAGCTTCCGCTTATGACTTGCACCAATCATATCTCGCTGAGCCCTTGTAATTCGAGCTCAAACGGCGCCATATTTTTTCCAGAAGCTTTTGTGGGTAATGGTACTATATTCTGCGGTTGGTATATGTCGCATTAGAGCGACTTTTAGATAGTGTGCTTATATGAAAAGCAGAGCACGTGCCAAGTTCTTATAAAAATGGGTATAATAATTATTATAATAATTATTTTCATGAAGAAAAAATCGACTGGCAGGCAGGACTCAAACCTGCGTCTTCTGCGGCTATATTTTGGATCTACGAACGAATAGAAACATAATTTATGAAATGACATAAGCTTTCGACAAATCAGGCTGTCTGGCTGTCACTAATGTCATTTCCTTACATTTTCTTTCTATCTTCTTGTCGATCCAAACTATAGATTGAAACTTGGCTAGGCCAGCTGGTTAGATACACCAGATGCTATATACTCTATAAACTACAAAAAGATAATTATTATATTAAGATTGAAGAAATACCGATTTAACTCCCTGGCACTGGTCGTGAGTGTGATTCTTGTACCTATGACCTACAGTTAGTTGCTACGGGTTTGAGTGTTATTGTTTGTAAACGCTACCAACGTTCAAAAGAAAATTCTAGTATGCAGCAACGGTTTTTCGAAGAAGAATTTATTAATTTACACTTAAAAAAGGACGTAACAATGAAAATTTCCTTTTAAATTAAAAGAAAAAATACCGTCTTAACAAAATCGACAAACTAAAAGTATTTAATGAAATTTTTCGCAACAATATCCAGTTAAAATTCCTATAAAATTACCGAACTTCGAATAAACTATCTATGTGTAATAGATCAACATTGGCGTATACTTTAACCCTTAACAAATACCTACTCACAATGCGAACCAACTATGCATTGAACACTTCGGACAGAGCAAACTTATCGATCGCAGTAAAAAGAAACTTTGTTTACAAACTTGGCCCTCTTTTACATATTTTGTGACACGTTACACTACTCCAAGTTCCTATTCGGACAGAATATTGATAGAGAAGAATTGTTATGGCTCCATTGGGTGCTTGTTTTTAAAGTCTATATTGGCTTAGCAGGTTTCATTTAAAGTGAATTTACGCTGAATTATGGTAATAATGGTGTTTGTCTGGGTGTTTCTTATGTATTTACAAGTATTTACAAAAAATATTAGTATTTTATCCATTGTCTAGTACCCATAATACAAGCTCTGCTTACTTTGGAAAATTTCCCAATATATTTATTTATTGATATAGTTAGTTAAATATATTTATTTATCAACCGACTTCAAAAAAAGGAGGAAGTTCTCCTACCTCGCTGTTTGTGCCGGTCAGTGAGTTTAGTTGCCCCCCCCCCCCCCCCGCCCCTCATATAATATAATAATATATATTCTACTAAAACTTTGAAAATAAATTATTTTTAAACAAAAAACAAACCGCCTAAAAAAAACACAGGAACTAAACAGCAAAAAATAACATATTTACATTATGATTTCTAACTAATTTGGAGGCGGTGCCAAACTACTAATTTAATTCAAATATGACTTTCGTTGATTGTCTGTTTAGCACCGACTCAAAATTAGTTAGAAATCATAATGTAAATATGTTATCTTTTGCTTTTTAGTTCCTATGTGTTTTTTGGAGGCGGTTTGTTTTTTGTTTAAAAATAATTCACATAGTTGTATAACCAAAATATGGTTATAAAACTAAGCCGTACGTAAAAAAACTTCTACAATATGAAAAGTCAAGTTCCAAAGATGTACGAATCCAAAAGGCGTATGTCCTTCTAGTAATGATAATAATATATTTTAATAACCTATATATAAACATTTACAAAATTAGCATCAACCATAACGATTACTCAATTATGATGAAAAGCACATCCCTACTAAAATATTTATATGAATAATAAATAAGTGAGTACACTATCTACCTGTTATAAAGCCGGGTCTATAACAGCATTAACATTAATAAATCACCAAAGAGCCATTATTTCTCATTACGCCGCAAACAATATATCATTTAACTAGAAAATAAGCTTAAATAGGCTTTAGCATGATTGGTTACTATCGCCTCTAGGCTAAGCATGTCAATTGCAGATATTGAAACTAGGTATTGTTATTTATGATTAGAATTTATATTGCTTTCAAGGCAATATGATCAGTTCGAGCTCAACTTGGAACGATTTTTATTTCCAACTAGCTTTTCGCCAGGCTTCGCCCGCTAACCCACGGGAACCAAACATTTTACTGGTATAAAAAGTATCTATCTCTGTGCCAAATTTCATCCAGATCCGTTCAGTAGTTTTTGCGTGAAAGACTAACAAACATTCAGATTTATAATTTACTAGCTTCCCGCCAGCGGCTTCGCCCGTGTGGTCTTATAATTTTTTCCCCCGTTTTTGCAACATTTTTCATTACTACACCGCTCCTATTAGTCGTAGCGTGATGATATATAGCCTATAGCCTTCCCCGATAAATGGGCTATCTAACATGGAAAGAATTTTTCAAATCGCTACAGTACTTTTTGAGTTTATTCGTTACATAAAAAAATACAAATCTGTCCTCTTTATAATATTAGTATAGATAAGTAGTATAAACTTTACCAAGAATATGTTGTGAGTCTAGTTACCCGATTTCAAAAATGGACAATGGAGAAGAATCAGATAACAAAAACCCACGTTTCAAATTAGAGGTGTTATATTATAGGTGTTATTATTATTGCAATTACAGAATGTGTGGTAACTGAAGGTTAATGTCTTAGTTAAACTAAAGTCGAAGTTAATCACGTTGAGATAATTACCTATACTCTCTTACTATACTACCTATGCGCTCCGAAATTACTGGACCGATTTGAAAAATTCTTTCAGCGTCAGATAGCCCATTTATTGGGGAAGGCTATAGGCCATATACCATCACGCTACGACTAATAGGAACGGAGTAGCAATGAAAAATGTTGCAAAAACGGGGGAAAAATTCATAGGACGACGCGGGCGAAGCCGCTGGCAGAAAGCTAGTATTGAATAAATAGCGTCGTACCCAGACTAGGACCAAAGTAAAAACTGTCGTGTTCCACGTGGAACCGCACTCAAAACCAACAAATATAATAAATACAACATGAACGTACTCTATTCGATGCAACAAATCGAATTTGCGTCACGAAGAATACATAAACATGAAACGCTGAATTGGCGTATACTAGAAATGACATTGTGATGTTGCTACATGCGTTGTGGAGTCAGCACCACAATTAATTTAAAGTTGCCAACGTGATTGGACTGGCTGTACCTCTTTTTTACTTATTATTTTTATGACCAGTAATCTTCGTGGGGATATGCCCAACAACTCACAAAAGTTTCAAGCAAATCGGATGAATGATTGGGAACGCGTAGGGGACAAACTTTTTTTTATGTATATTAGATATAGATCCAGCACATTATAATTTATATGCTGTTTTTCTTTTTATTGGTCTCGCATATCTCGTTTCGAGACAGAGTGCTTAGAAACGATTGATCGTGAAAAACTACATTTCGTTACGGGATGCATGCTAGCGACATGACCTAAGTCATAAAAGTTATTACCAAAATCTTTTTTTAAACTGAAAGACAGAATATTAAAATGTTTTACGGTGTTAAAATAACTCTAGAGTGACTTTTCACCGGGAAGAAACACGTTCGTAAGAATAGCATAACATGTTTGTCTACTAAATGTCACGAAGCGTGGAAAAATATTTCAGTTCGCCGCCATTTTACTATTATGTAAAAGTCGCCTCGAAAAAGGTGCGACTTCTAGCGCACAAATTTTGTTTGACAAGGCAGCTCCAGTACGCCAGTACATTATACCTCCATAACATGAAATAGCTTTTCACGAATACTGCTCGCACATTACTCTACACGAGCATATTCAATATAAGAATTTAGATTGAGAGTAATGCCACTTGAAAGTCAATTTTCTGCGCTCGAGTTCTTTATTTTCGACGTATTTTTCACGGGATAAATAATTATGTAATGCTGTAACGCTTTTTATTACTGTGTGAGTATGAGATAAGTAGCAAGAGATAACCGTTTTTCTAACGTTCATACATGTAAAGGTTTAGGGTTGGCAGTAAAAAAGTGTTATATTGGTTTTAGAGAAATATTAATATCCATTTGGGAAATACTGATTTCTGACACTTTCCTGAATATGAGACATTTAAATAAAACTTCTTTTCACCACGGATTTTATTTCGTTATATCGGTATTATAAAATCCGCAACATCCGTTTTTTTTTATCCAGTCTACTTATTTAGGGAATTAGGTATCAAAATTTCGGTTCCCTGTTCGAGAACACTGAGTTATTTGATTTCTGTATAAAATTCTTAGTGGCAGCTCGGAATGTGATTTATATCAGTTAATTACAATAGGCTGGCCCCATATTGCATAGGATCGGAATATACGACAAACTCTCTGTTTACATTAAGTACATTTCTGCCTATCCCATCGGAGAATACAGGCGGTATGTGCAGGTTTCAAATTCAAAGATAATGTTTGAGTACAATATTATAAGAAAATTGTATTCATAATATAACAGTGTTGGTAAGTACTCGATACATATTTTTAAGAGTCAAACTTGGCGCCGTGTTTCACTGGCCTAATTAACAAAGTTCCTTATTAACCCTTATTACGATAAAATTGGGCGGGACCCGTGTGCCCCGGGGCATACCATCAGCGCGCTAAGTTTATTACACGAGAAAATAACTACGTACTCACATTTTGTAAAGTCGCAATCTGTATTTTCACTTTAAGAGATCTCTCCTTTTGCTTATAAGCCATTGAGTGGCGAAGGTATAAGTGACAAGCGGCAGCGATTATAAAAAACTTTAAACGCTTATTTTTATTTAACTCTGTTAATAAAATATTAACTTATTGCCTAACAGCATTAAGACCGTCTTTGTACCAACAGTGCATAAAGTTTAATAAATAAAAAATAAACTTTACAAATAGGTATGAGAACTTCACCATTGGTCTTGTGGCCAGGTGGCTACTAAACGTGAGGAATTGGGGTCGAGTCGCATGTCGAACAGTGTTATTGTATTTTTCTATGAAACACTACTGTAAAACATCTGTAGCAGCCCAAAATTTGGATTCTTTGGTGGGAATTTATAATACTTAGTTCTCATAAACCGACCACAGCAACAGATTGGTTGATAGATATCGTTAACTTGTTTTTTTAATCTGTAAAAAATACTCTTTATTACCTAACGCCTTTATACACTGCACTTCTTCAGAAATGTATTTTTAGTAATACATAAATCGCTTACGCTTATCCCTTGCACCCCGCCCTTACAATATTGCGAATCGCAGCAATCTTCTTCGCTTTGAAATTGTTTGTGATTACAGCAGTTTGTGTTGAGACGTGGTATAATTTCGCTTCCTATCAGTACCCTTGGCTTGTTACGTTTGTTTTATATTAAAAACGCCCCCGGTGTTTCTAATATCGGTTCACACAATTCCACACTAACTTCCCACAATCACCCGTGCATAATTAGCAAATTTGCGGTTCGAGATTTCTGGCAATGAATAGAGGTATTGTTTACCAAGTCAAACTCAAGTGATCCATTTCAATTTGATTATGATTGTACTATTGATTTGTCAAATATTACACACAGTTGCTCAAAGTATGTCAATACGCTAAGGCAAATCTACAAATATGAAAACAAAAGAAAATACCTACACTCGTTTCATTTCGTTTTCATACAAACAGGCGCACAAAAATGTACACTATTATATAGAGTAAAAAAACATTATAGTAAGTATAGTAAACAATAAATATACAGGAATAAGTTTATCAAAAATGTACTGATTCGTGCGATATGAATGATGGAAAATTATTTGTCTCTTAGCTGTCTCGACTTATGTCACTTGCATGGATCTTGTATTGCTTTTTAATGCGAGATGATTCTCTTCTCTTCTTTTTGATTGGTTTAGGTCGGTCCTGTCACCTTTTCAGATGATCTTGTTTGCCGAACTTGCACTCGGCTGTACTACAACCTAATTTCATCCAAATTATCCTTTAACAAACGAAACAAAAGATAAACAAACCAAATTATTGCTTAGCACACTACAAATAGTAGTACTCGCACTAAGCACTTCAATATATCGTGTACAAAAAGTGTTGCGGTACGGCATCCTCCCAGAGGCGCCATCTGTCCGTTCCTGGCTGCAACATGGATCGCCGCGGGAGATGTTTGTCAATCCACGTCCGTTCTGTCGCGTGTCACTGTTATATATGGATTAATAATGAAGCTCTTATTGTGACTGTCGTGTTCAGTTGAATTATTGGTTTGTGCAAGATGAATTGAGTACCAGAAAAGCCTTGTGTGTATGACCTATGTGTTAGTTTTACAAACAAAGTTTGGGAAGCGGTAGCCGGAATGGTCCTTTGGTACGCAGCACGAAGTACATTTAAAACTTTTCTTAGCAAGAGATTTTTACCTATCTAGATAACACTATGATTACTTAAGTCATCTATTTACTTTTAACAAAGTCACAATCATGATGCATGTACACAAAATGTATGAATTTTAATTAAAAGAAGACGACGAAAATTTAGTTTTTTCCTTATCTTCCTACACAATTCGTTAACAAGCTAATTATGTTGTATGGGTATTGTATGCGAAATGAAATTTAAATTAATTTATGTATAGAACTCTATAGAATGACACTGTCATTGGATCTCTTTATGTTTTTTAATAACATTAACATACAAAATTGACGGAAGGCGGGAACTAATTAAAAATAAGAACATCGCGTCTCATAATTCCGAGTGTCTCGACACTACACACTAGTGTCTCCTTCTAGACGGTGTGTCGAGAGCACTCTACGACACCAAACGAGGAGAGCGTCGAGCCGCTAAGGGCGCTTTAATTTGGATCAAATATGCTTGATTTTTTAATGAATACCCCGCTAGGGAGACTTTTTTCTTGCTTCTTCCAAATTGAATTTATTCAGTGACGCGTCCCAACGTTCCTTTGAATCAATAAGGAAATTTTACATGTGCCTCGAAGATTAATAATGAGATTGGGGACATAAGGACCTTATTAGGTAGTATCCAGAAGGAATTGATGAAACTTTTCATTTTGTTTCAATCTTTACTGATGTAGGTACAGATGAAAGGCTGAAATTACCACTCCTGATGAATCACAAATATGATTCATATTACAAAATTGTTAAGTAAATCCGTGGGCTCTAAATATGAAATATTAATTATATTGAACATTCTTCATGTATTATTGAATTACCATTTAAAGTGTTATAAGACAATGGGCTGCAAAATCACAATCCAAGATCAAATCCAAGGCTCGAGACTCTTTTAAAATTTACGTGAATGTTATTATTCTCAAACAATAAACGAAAAAAAAATACAAGTACGTAGATATAATAATTTCGAAGACACTGTTAGTCTGTAGTCTGCTACTGTTTCGTAACCGTAGACTGGCATGATTACATCGTTGGTTCTCAAAATGCAAAGACCCAGCAGTGGGACCGTACATTGTTTAATCATAATTACGTAGATATTGAAATTAAACTACTTTATACGGATTTCATCGTGTTATATTGATATTATTTGAATCCCGACGTTTCGGACCCTTTACAGCGCCCATGTGACGGGTGACCAAGGACCACCTTAGTCACCCGTGACCATGGGCACTGTGACGTCTTGACGTTTTAATTACTAACAGCTAAATTTTTGTTAATTATTGGGAATCCGATTCACGCAGAACGTAGTTTTATTTCAATGTCTGTATGTTGTGTCAATGTTGTATTTAGTATTCGCGTAAGTGTCAGAAATCAGTATATTACGTAGATATTTACGAAAAGTTTAGTTTTATTTATCCAACTAACAAAATCATTACTGTCTCCTTCGATCTTTTACAAATACTTATTTATACATACCTCTCGACGCTATAAACGGAGACGAGCCCTTTATCAGATTTGAAACTTGTTCCAAACTCGAAGAACATTATTTTTTGTGTTCCGCGGCGGGGACAAATTTAATATTTCTCAAAGTCTCGACCAATTCGAAGGAACAGGATGGACTTCATTCTCTTCTTGAAGGTCTTACGCCTGTTGGATGATACAATTAAGTAAATCCTGACAACTTTCAGTTTGGTCGTCGAAAATTTGACGAATAACAATTTCTGTGAATCGGAATTTATGAAGTTTCTAATTTATATTCGTTGTGTTGCAGTAGACTGGTGTTGATATATATTTTACTTGTTGCGCCTCCCGCATTGACCGCGTGTTTTGCCAATTCCGTTGACACTCACAATTCCTTTCTGAGGGTATGTCTACATCCTCTCAGAAAGGCTTAAAAGTAACTTACTACAATAATATATCGTGATTAATCAGTAAGCGGTATTTCGCTATTATATGTCTCTAACTCTAGCATCATTGCACAACGCAACTACTATAATAAATGCCTAATCTTCATCTTTAACATCGTTGCTGTCTTTTTGAAAAGACAGAGCATGTTGGTCCCCACGAAAACTGATGGTAGTTGCGCGAACACACATAAATCTAAATGATACAGATCTAATATAAAACAAAGTCGGGGAACAACACTTATATCTCGAGAACTGCTAGACCAATTTTCATCACCCCAAATAATAGAATAACAATTAAAACATCAGAAAATTTCACGAAAAACTAATGGGGTGTAACGGGTTCAAATTTGACGCCAACGAAGATTTGGGACGTTTGGAAAGCCACTACTAGCGGTACCCTGTATTGAAAATTGAAAGTATATTTTTGTATTTACTTTTAAAAATGTATTATATTATAATGAAGAGGTTACAAAATATTGGATAAGTAATAAATGAAATACCTACGTAATTAAAAACCTTTACATACTACAAGTTAATACGAATTTGTACCCATGTACCTGCACGAACTTGTAATTGACACAGAACATAATATTATAGAAAGTCCTGTTCCTCTTAAGGGGCTGACCCATATACTCGTACATACATCCTCGGCACAAAGTTTCAACATCTCCTACAAGTTACTTCAAGTACGAGGACTAACAGAAAACATCGGGTACAAATCAGGACGAATAAATCGAACAGATATTGTGTTTTTGTATTAGAAAAGCTTTGAAATAATATAAAAAAATACTGATTTAATTATTTTTTTTGTAAATAAGTCGATATAAATAAGCGCCCCGAAAACTTTTTTTTTATTCTGATAACAAATAGTATACCTACAGAGATTATAAATGGCGTCGATTAAATTCATCTCTCACTCACACAACCGTGAGCAAGCGACAATGACGTCATTACCTTACTTATAATTCTATTCTTTGTGTGTAAAAGTATTATTATTCTAAAATAATTTTTAATAACTTAAAAGTATCTTACACAAGAAAAAGTATATTTTGTACATTATTGCCGAGGTAAAATAAAAAGACCGCAAAGCATTTTACTACGTTGTATTTCTAACCACAATGTTACTTTATATTGTCAAGTCTAACTTCTTAGAGGACCACAAATTTAATTGAAAATATTCCCTTTTCAAATTCATTACGTCAACCTAAATTGAGTCTTTGTTTGACTGTCACAAAAATTAATAATGACTTTGAAACTACTTTTGGGTAAGCACCAAATTTGATTAAACAAACTCGTTTTGCTTAAAATAACCAATTTTATAAATGTCAAACAGGCATTGTTATTTAGACAATTTTTCAAGTTATATCGTTATAATATTTTATAAGTATGTAAGTTAATATTCTTAAGGTGTGTCTGCTTTTTATGCACTGATGTGTAATATAGAAAACGAAAAGTAGCAGAAAAGTATTTCACTTGAAACTTTGAGTGAATTGGATTTGTAGCAATATGGAAGTCGAATATTCAAACCTATGTTTATCAACCACATGTACTATCAAGTGAGTATCGTCTTTTTGTCAGCTTAATCTTACTTATGACCTTAGAAACCATGATCAATATCCACAGTGTTCATGCTCAAAGGAATTTAGCAACGAAACTGCCACCACGGCCGCTAACCGTCAATTTTTTTTTTTATTATCAAAATTTGTATTTATTTGTCAAGTAATTTAAAGGGCACTTACTAAGGTGAAGAAACAGATGCTTAGTCTTATTTGACACACCTAAAAAAAACAAGATTCACGCAAAGAACACTAATGAGACCTAAGCAAAAAGTCCAGAAGCAAAAGCGTCTGGAATAACATTCAAACGTAATCCGCGATGAATTGAAAAATATGTTAGACTCAAGAGGAAAAGTAAGAAATGACAAGCCTTACGGATTTTAGCCTTATTGCAACTATGCTAGGGTTGGCAGTCCAGATGAATATCACTATTTTACACGAAGCGACTGCCATCGGACCTCCGCAACTTCTGGACAATATCGATATGGTTGTTTTAATGGTTATCAGGATTTTCAGACTAACTATCGTCAAAGGACTATAGCCTTACCCCTCTCATTCTGAGAGGAGACCCGTACCTGTGTACGGGTCTGCTGCTGCTGGTAGCTGGACGATTAATGGCTTGATGATGGGTGTCAAAGGTGTATGATAACCGGGACCAATTTATAAGCATAGTTTTATGTATGCTACGATCTTCTCTAAGAGAAGTAAAAGTTTTATTTGTATTGATTTATTTTTTTAATAAATTGGACTTTAAAAGAGATCATGATTATCTGAGTTTGTTTCGACGTTTCTTCTCAGTGGTCGTCAGTTAGGAAATTCCAGCTCCATCTACTTAGTTAAAAAAAATGAAAGAGCCATTTGCAGAAATTAATACCATTTAATTTCATCATTTAAGTAATTTCAGTACAAGACAGTAAAAGAAGACAAGTTAAAATCTTCTTAAAACAAAACTGAAAAGAAGAATAATTATAAAACGCTATACTCAGTACCGTACCGTTTTAAATTAAACAACAACAGCTAAAAATTAACACAACATTTTAAATTAATTCGCCGTCCGTCTCGAAGGTACAGTCGAGTGCAATCGTCTTTTTTGTTACAAAACTGTGTTCCGACGAGCTAGTTAACACTATCTTGGAGACCAAACGTAGTACTGTCGCGTAGAATTGCGATTTCTTCTTGTGTTGTGTGCACACGTTCGGACTGTCAGGCACAAATGGGTTTCGAAAATGGTATTGAGATAAAAACACTTAGCGTCGGTATTATAAATTATTTACGGTACTATAATACACGTCATGTTTAGTTTTGATGTTGCATCAAACTAATTTAATTTCGCATAATTCAACTATCTACTTACATATTATTTTCACCTTCTTTTTATCGTGTATCGTTTAAGAATTTTAGATGAGAATATTAATATTTTCTTCTACATTAAAATACAAAAGATAATATAAGAAAATATAATCATCATACATCTGGTGTACCGAACCAGAAGACGCAGTTTCGAATCCTGCTCGCCAGCCGATTTTTCCTTCATTAAAAATAACTTAGCATGGAAAATGCTTAAAAAATACAAAAAGATAGATAATATAAGAAAATATAAGATAAAAGATTTGTATTTTTCTTTGTAGGTGCTTTATAAACTCAAAAACTACTAAACCGATTTTATAAAATACTTGATTTTATAAATATGACCATAGTAACTGCAAACATAATTTCCCCGCAAAATAATCAATATATAATTGCATTGTATTTTATATAGCAGTGATCGCCTAGTGATATGAAAATCCCACTCCTATTTATTTAAAGACTGTATATAAACGCATAAACCATTCATAAAACAGTATTTTAAATGATACAAGTTAAATGATGCGTAAAGTCGATTTAATTTTAACGCGTAATGATCACAAAACAGCACCATTCACATATCATACACGAAATATTACATTACGAATAAATATTCGCGATTTAAATTCGAGAACCGTCAATTGACTAACGGTAATGCACTTCGAAATTTAAAATGTAATTCGTATTTACTTTTAGCGGTGAGTTTTCAATAAAGTAAAAAGTTATGACGGTAATTTTTTTGCTCGTTGCTTTAGTGGTCGTGAGCGTGAACGTTGGAGGTCCTGGGTTACATTCTAAGCTCGAGTTCGTTGTTTTGACTATACTATATGTATTATAGCAACTCGGAGTTTGAATATGGGCCCGGGTAATGGCAATAGGTTCTTTAGATACTACTTTAAATGGTCTACGTTTGGTACTTTAGATGTGTGGAAACCATTTTAGACTTAGGAATTCGTTTGCGAAACATTACAACATCATGTATACTTTTGGGACATAAGGTTTAAATTATAATTCTTGTTAGAGTCTACTCTCGTGAAGTCAGTAGTACTGATTTAAAGTACTCATTGTATTCACTGCTTCAATTAATATGTACTCTAGATAAAATCTGTTTCTAGTTATAAAGCTATTCAAGCAAAATTCCCTTTATAGTACTGCGCATACAAAACACCAATTCACGGAGGAAATAAAGGATCTTTTCATATAGCACTTGTGTGCGTGATTGTACCTATCTACGGCGCAGGCAACGTGTCTCAGGGGTAATGAAAAGAAGTGTCCTTTACAACAGAAGCTTATATTACCGCTTTAGTTCGTTTAAAAAAAAGAAAATTAAACACGTGCGGGAAATCTTGGGCATCTTGTTTTTAAAAGCAGCTGGGTTAGTCTTTATTTTATTCAGTCGTTGCCTACTATTGTTTTTTTTCAGGTATTGTAATATTAAAATAGGTAATAAAATATTCCTTGTTATTTGATAAGCGATTGCAGTGGGTCCTAGGTTTAATTTCCAGATTGTGCAGTGTTGTTGGGTTTTGTAGGAAATTCTCTTGCACGATGTTTGGATCACCCCATATTATTGCATGGCAATATATTAATGTGTATTATTCGATAAAAAATATTGCCAAAATGCAGACGGTATCCCAAAGGCCTTTTGAGATATAATTTACCTTTCTTTTTGTATTTTTTAAGCATTTTCCATGCTAAAATTACATTTTAAGCATTTTCCTTCATTAAAAATAACGAATAATTTAACTTTGTAGTAGTAACAGTCATGTAATACTTCTTTCGACACGACATATTGTGTATACACAGCTTATATAGCGTTTAAACGCCTTTATTTTATTTATCTTTTAATGCAAAATTCAGCCTAAATTATCCCATAACATAAGTCCCATTTTCCTATAACCAAAGCTTGATGTCACAACCACGTTATAAGATTTTCTGGAATTTTCCTCCCACAAATGGTCGACCATGCTTATCTTATTTATCGACACATGTTTTTTCAGCCGACTACCCTCAGAATAATCTAATATCACCAATGAGGTATTATGTAACACGGGCTTTCTTTCCTGTGACGTATTTCGTAGACACGAAGGAAATGACATGGAAATCAATCCGTTACGTCATCTATTACCCTAGTAAGGGCCTGTTGAACTACCCCAGATAGCCACTAACAACCGGATATATTCAAAAATGGAACAAATGATGTATACAATTATCTGCCAAATAAGTTAACGGGAACTTATCAGTAAGCTGTGAAATATGTTTGGTGCTTGCATGCGCGGCTTAGCGTGAGGTCTGATGTTAGATTCCTACATTCAGAAAACTTAAGCAAAATATTTAGTTTACTGATTTCCGACACTTACGCGAATACTAGACATTGCAATAAAACTACTTTTTACGGATATTATTTTAATCCCCACGTTTCGGACCCTTTACAGCGTCCATGGTCACCCGTGACTATGGACGCTGTAAATCCATAAAAGGCAGTTTATATTTAAAAAATATTTAGTTTTCTTATAACGTATTCTTTAGCCATAAGCCCTATCAAAGTCAAAATGTTTTATATCAATTTAACTTTTAAAGTTGGTATTCTTATCACACACAAACACTGTTACAAAAAGTGGGTTTTATGGGGAGCAATTATTTGAAGTATTAATTTTATTTCAATAAGTACAGTGACAAACTACAGACTAAGACAATTCAATTATTCCAACTGTACTATAAAAACCTATAAAATAATCTTAGCTCTCCTCTACCAAATGGGCTTGCCCTAATAATCTTATAAACAGTAATGTCGTCCCTAACCTAATTCCGGAATTAAAGCCAAAAAAGCCTCCCGGATCCTTTCAACCTCTGACGCGCGTTATTCTAATAAAATATCACATAATATTTCGTACTGTCACATACATTACAGCAGACGTTATTCAATTTGTTCCGTCAGGGTTGTACAAAGGCAATGAGCCGGTGTATCGGTAAACCAACAATCGAGTTATATTCGTCTCGTATGAAAACATTCGCAGCCCTAACGCGTAAAGGCCGGGGCACACAGAACGCGTTTGGAACCGACGTGGAATAGCAGGAGCTATATATTCTATATTTTTATCTATACTAATATTATAAAGAGGAAAGATTTGATTGTTTGTTTGTATTGAATAGGCTCCGAAACTACTAGACCGATTTGAAAAATTCTTTGAAAAATTCAGTGTTAGATAGCCCATTTATCGGGGAGTAGCAATGAAAAATGTTGCAAAAACGGGGGAAAAAAGTTATCAAGACCACGCGGGTGAAGCCGCTTAGGATATTATATATCGATAATCACAATAATACTAATCACTAATTTACTGATTAATCACAAAATCTCAGAAACAAAACACAATCTTAAAATTTGGTATGTAGGTTCTTTATAGAGTAAAAACGTCACCTGAGAAGGGTTGTGGGAGTTTTGCAACGATTAAAGACATACCTATAGGATTAATGCGAGTATCACCGCACTATTTATATGCTGGTTGTAAGGCATTTCACATTAAGCTCGCGGTAGATATGTACCGCTGCAGCATCAGCATTTGTAATATAGAAACTGTAGGCGAGATGCCTCTCTAACAATGAACGTTGAAGTGCTTTCAAATGTAAGAATGAGTTTTATCTTTATCTGTATATATAAAACGAAAAGGTGACTCACTGACTGATCTATCAATAATATATAAGCTCATAGTGTGAGCTATGTATTGGCCTGAAATTTGTCACAAAGTCCCCAAAAATAGTTAGACGTAGGCATCCGCTAAAAAAGGCTTTTGGGCCCAAGTTGTTCCCAATCCCCTGAGAATTTTCTCTGGGAATTGGGAACAACTATATTAACTTGAGTAACACAGCGGGGCCTTTATGTTACAACAGCTACTGTTCCGCACACGCATTCTGTGTGTCTCCAACCTTAAATGTTTTTCCTCATATATGACAACGAAAATAAGTTTGCCGGCAATCTTTTGAGTTCCAATTTGGTTAACTCTGCTCTTACTGTTGTTTTGTCGCTATGAGTGTGTGGGCTGTGTTGTTGGTTGACTAAAATATGATTTGGTAATCCGTGAGAGATGTTAAAAGGTACTAAAAAATATGGTTATTGTCTGAAAGTTGACATGTCTATAATATTTTGATAGGGTAACTAGATTGTGCTACAAAAACCTAGTTAACAAAATTTATAACTAAACGAATAACTGAAAGTCCATACAATTTATGTCAGGTAGGTATTTAGTTTCCCGTTTATATCCCATGTAATAGGGGGCGAGCCTATTGCCATTAACCGAGAACAAATCCAAACTCGGAGCTGCTAATAAGAATTTTATAGAAAAATCTAATAAGCTCGTCTTGGGAATCGAACCCAGGATCTCCAGCGAAGCAGTCGCGCTTAGAACCACCACGCTAACGAGACATAACGGTAACCGTTTTTTTACGATAATTAAAAATTCAGTTACGCAACATGGAGGTTGCTAGAGTTCTTTCCAAGGATGCGCTGCGCTGGCAGCTAGAGGAATATTTCCTTAAACTGTCGGCGCAGTGAATCCTCCTTAAACATCACATCACACAGAGATTTTTGCAGGGTCAGCAACACGAGACGCTTCGGTGTTGTAAACGTCCATAGGGTGCGGGAACCGTCTACCATCAAACGGGCCACATGCTTGTTTGCAACCCTTATGGTATAAATAAAATAAAATAAATAATAATAATACAATTCCAACAATATCACCAACATCGGTATATAAATTCAAATAAATGTAACCGACGCAGCTGTGCAAGCCAGGGTTGCGTGTCGGCTGTCACACCCGGGTCTTGTCGGGCCAACCCTGGGATTATTGCCCGGACACGTCGACCTCCCGATCTGAGACCAGATATTAAGCCGGCGCCGGACTTAACTTGAAATATTTGGGTAGTAAATAAATTGGGTATAATTAATTTATTTGTGTGTGGAACTAAGTTTCTTGACGACTATACAATACAAAGTGTTGATATAGTTACCCATGCCATATTTTCAGGGTAATTATTTACCATTGACTCGATAAATATACGGACACGAACAAAACAATTTTGCTTTAAATTCTACTGTTTTGAATTAAAAAACATTTAGAAATATAACCAATTAAATTGAACTTCGAAATGCTACTCCAACTACTGTGAGAATAAGCCATCACATCAGTAAGAGTATTTTTAAAGAGTGCGAAACAACTTTATAAATCCAAGAAACACAATGATTTTCACCTGGGCCTTGGACATAAAGTATAGTATAAACCATTTATAGTACAGGGTAGTATAACGTTGTACAACACCCGGAAACTGACGACTGACTGATCCAAGACCCTGTACACAAAAGCCACTGCATTAGCGAGTCATGATTTTTGTTTTCCCTATTATAATTTCATTATTATGCAAAATATTCTGCCAGTGGGGGTGATCTGTATCTTGGTGACCCCCAGAGATTCACCCCCTTGGATATTATTTACCCCATAATGTTACAACGATTATGAACTCTGGAGGCTTAGCGAAAGTCAACATTGCTTGTTTATATTTCCTCTGGGGTATAAAATGGAGATTATTTAACTTTAATATATTTATGATTATTATTATTATACTTGGATTACACTTTATGTAGGTACGTTTAAATTTATTGAGTATTGTAAACTGGAATCTAAGACGGCGGGTATTAATAATATTGCTGCATTTGCTTGGTTTTTTATATTACAAATCAAACTTGACAAAATTATAACATTTGCAGGGTTCGCTATTTTATCGAGCATTTAGTTAAAATATGGATAACGTTGTGGGTTATACAATCACATATTCTTGCATGTTAAGACCATAGAGTAAGATAATTGTGTATATGTTTGTTTTCCCAAATAAAATTACGGGAGCCTTGTGGACTTTAGCCTAACTCCTCCCAAAATGAAAGACACAGCACAGACATTTATAATGTACTTATATTTATCCAAAAAGGTATCAAAATCGTTTTCATGCTCTTTTGTTAACTTTAAATAAGAATTAAGAATTGTACGTTTCATCATCAAAATAACAAAACAAACAACAGGCTTCAAAACCTCAGTAGAATATTAGACACATTAATATCATAGGTGTTTATATAAAATATATTCAAGAACTTGTTATTATGCTGTACTTACCTCTGAGGTGAGGAATTAACGCATACCATACGCGGTCTACGCAACCACGAGCTTATAAACATTTTCCTTAAGAAGATTTTCATATTACGCAACAGAGACAACTGTGTGTGTTATCTTGTGTAACTTGAATCGCTTCCATATATTGAAGGCAGGAATAGTATTGAACCCCTTCGTAAAAAGAAGGGTGTTATTATATTGAAAGTGTTCCATGCCTAATTAGTGTAAGTACTCTTCGTAAGGGTGACTGCTACGCTATTGGTTCTGAGTTCAATATGCCCAGATCGAGCAGTGTCGTTGGATATATCTGAGAAATTTCTAGTAGCATCTCGGAGTCTGGATTTGGTGCCGATTGGCAATAGGCTCGATGTTATATGGAACCTAAACATTCCGGCGAACTGTGGGTTATACGTGAGCTTCCATAGTACACCTCTCTAACTTTTGTGGGAAAACATCTGTTTTCATGTTTTTAAGCTGACCTCTCATTGTTCGCTAAGCCTATACAAACCGAGATCAACTTAACTGGTAATAACTTCATATGCAGGCCCAGATTAGGCAATACGACTTATCCTACAAAAAAAAACTTATTATTCCATTTCGAGCCCCGGCCGGAAGGCAGTTGCCTATCTTATAGTTAATCCGGCCCTGTTCATTACGTAACCGTGTATACCTGCGCAAGCTAACAGGGGAATTATTTGATCAAATAATTTGATCCAACTTTTTGATACATTTTAATTAAAAATTTGGAGCCAACATTTGACAATCATATTAAGAAACCTAATCTCGAAGAAATCTCTACATAATGCGCCACACGTTTGTATGTAAATATAGGTAATTATGCATTTCGCATGCGTGAAGTAAGCGCCGCGCCCATCTATGATATCCCGGAGATTGCCTTATTTCAACGTGAATTTATAAATTTGAAGTACATAGCTTCACGCCTGTTTCCCGGAGGGGTAGGCAGAGACTATAGATTTTCTCTTGCTACGATCCAAGCACACCACTTTAGCAAATTTGAAGTGATTCAAATATGAAGGTGAAATGTGCTTTTCATCTATTTGTGTAATTAATATCTGAGTAGAGTTATTCTAGGCTTTCCTGAGATAAATCTAGTCTGCCTCGTTAGCCTATTGGTCCTAAGCGCGACCACTACGATCGAGTTTCTGGGTTCGATTCCCAGATCTCATCATCATCATCATGTCAGCCAAAAGAGGTCCACTGCTGAACAAAGGCCTCCCCCATTGACTTCCACAGGGACCGGACGCATGCTACTTGCATCCAACGACTTCCAGCGACCTTTACCAGGTCATCGGTCCATCTCGTTGGAGGCGGTCCCACGCTGCGCTTTCCAGTGCGTGTTCTCCACTCGAGAACCTTTCTGCCCCAGCGGCCATCAGTTCTACGATTCCCAGATCTAACAAATTGTTATTTTGTTTTTCTATGAAACTCGCAGTAGCAGTTAGAAGTTTGGAATTTCGCCCCGGATAATGGCAATTAGCTCGCCCCCCTTTTACATGGGACCTAAACATGCCAGCAAACAGTTAGTGTACATATGTACGCCTCTGCCTAACCCTTAGGTGAATACAGGCGTACATACACTCACGAGAAAAACATGTATACACTAACAAAAGTGCTAAATCGATTTTCTCCTAAAGAACTTTTGTGATATTAGAACCACAGTATTTACAAACCAATACAATAGTGACATTGGTGTTATCACTCATGAAAAACTAGTTTTAGCCCTTTTCAACCGACTTCAAAAAAAGGAGGAGGTTCTCAATTCGACTGTATTTTTTTTTATGTTTGTTACCTCAGAACTTTGGACTGGGTGAACCAATTTTGATGATTCTTTTTTTATTCGAAAGCGGGTGCTTACAGATTGGTCCCGTAAAAATCGAAATCCGGTGAGCGGTTGTAAAAATATCGAGGAAAATTTAAAAATTTTGCTTTGAAAATAAATTATTTTTAAACAAAAAACAAACCGCCTCCAAAAAACACATAGGAACTAAAAAGCAAAAAATAACATATTTACATTATGATTTGTAACTAATTTGGAGACGGTGCCAAACAGACAATCAACGAAAATCATATTTGAATTAAATTACTAGTTTGGCACCGCCTCTAAATTAGTTAGAAATCATAATGTAAATATGTTATTTTTTGCATACATGTTTTTTATATATGTTTTTGCTCGTGACTGTACATAATATGTATGTTGTACAAAACACCCTCCCCTTTAAGACTATAAGTTTTCATTATGTTATTATTGCTGTAATTAAAGTGTAGATTCAATCAGCTTATTTCTGATTGCTGGGTGCTTTTGGTGTTGCAAACTATGAGATTACTGGCAATATTGCGGTTCACGGCGTTCAAAGTGTAATAGGATTTAAATTTGGTATATTTAATAGGTAATATGTGCAAGAGTAGTTTAGATACACTCAGAAACTTATGTATAACTTAGTAGAATTATGTTACTAGGTACTGAAAAACGTCACATAACATAAACATAATATTTATTTATTTATTTATTTATTTATTGCAACAACTTAAACACTATCATGACAGGTTTTACCCTAATGCGACAGCTAAGACCTAAAACTTGAAACTAAATTTAAAACTATGTATTTACAATAATAAAATGGGGACCTACGAATAAAAAACAATAAAATTAAATTACTAACACAATATAACATACCTAACTCATCTATCATAATGTTATTACTTATAAATATATAGGTATTATTATAATTTAAGAATTATTTTGCTTTAATATCACACCTTTATTCCCCGAAGGGGTATGCAGAAGTGTACTAATACACCCGCATACCCGCATACCTACACACACACATACACACACGGACACACACACGAAACACGTATTTAATGTTAGTATTTTATATCTACCAAACATTTTCCTATTTTCGTTTGTTGTACAATGTATGTTACATTACCACGTTAGCAGTTTTTAATTTAAATGTTATAAGGAGTAAAGAGAGCCTGGAGATCCGTCATACAGGCTTCGAACCTAGCACGGACTCCATCTTTCAAAATGTTAATACTTTTGCTAAATTTAATATGATAATTTGTAAAAGTGTACTTTTTGAGAGAAATAAATAAACTTATTATTATTATTACTAATGTATAGTCACGAGGAAAAACATGTATACACTAAGAAAAGTGCTAAATCGATTTTCTCCTAAAGTACTAATAGAACCTTTGTGATATTACGAACACAGTATTTACGAACCAATACTATAGTGACATTGGTGTTATCACAAAATTGCAATCGTTCATTCATGAAAAAATCACTAGCACTTTTCACTTATATATATATATTTTTGCTCGTGACCGTACGCCCATAACTTCGGAACAACTGCACCAAATTGAATAATTCTTTTTTTGTTATGTTCATTATTGTCACGGCAAGGTTTGTGTCGTGTGTTTTTTTTAATCCACCGAGATACGCAGGGGAAGCTGGGCACAGTTCGTTAGTTTTGTATATTATACAGAATGACATGGAAGATCTTGAAAAGAAACGAAACTGGATCTAAGTGAAATAAAACTCGATAAAAAAAAGTCTTACAAGTTTAACATTTCACAACACAAAAGAAATCCTGGTCCTTTGACACACAGACAAAACACTCCTTTTTATTTTGGGTTCATTGTACAGGAGTAAGAAGGATTTCTTTGGGACAAGGCAGGCAATGGCTAAATAGACAGATAATTCTATTACTTATTTTTTTTACCAGGACTATGTAGGTATGCTCTATATGTTATTGCCTTTAACCGAGAACAAATCCAAATACCGGACAGCTATTTAGAATTGCCTACGAAAACCCAATAACACTGCTCGAACTGGGAGAGTAAAACCAAGGACCAATATGGGGCACTATATCGTATAGATATTATCTTCTTATATCTTATCTTAATATATAAAACAAAGTTGGTTTTTTATACCACTAAGGTGGCAAACAAGCATACGGCCCGCCTGATGGTAAGCGGTTACCATAGCCTATGGACGCTTGCAATGCCAGAGGTAATCACTGCGCCGACATTTCCTCTTGCTGCCAGTGCAGCGCATCCTAAAAAGGACCTCGGGTTTATTACAACAATCTATTACTCGACAACTGCTGGACCGATTTTCATGGATTTTGATTTGTTGGACTTGTCTCCTCCTCGAATAACAGAATCTAAAAAAAATGTGGTGTAACGGGGTTCAAACTTGGCACGAGCGAATCTGCAGGAAAAAGCTAGCTTACAAATAAAACAAAATGTTCGAATTCGACGAAATATAACTTTTTACTCTACCAACAATGTGTAACCACAACAGAATATTTCTACACAACGAGCACTCCAAATCCTCTCTAGTGACATTTTTACTTCATAACAAAATCCAGTCGTACTACTAAAATGAAAAATATATTTCATAAGTCCCGGTTCACACCGTACAAGTTGTCCTAAGCACGTGAATTCGTCACTTCTACGCGTAATCCCAGTTGTCAAAAGCCCGAAAATTACTCTACACGTCGCCGGGTTATTGTCAAGATTTGAACTACCGACCATTGTGCGAAATGACCCTCCGGACTTACTAGTATGCTGCGTTTGAACCGTGTTGGTTAAGGAGAGATGAGAGTTCGCTTTGTTAGGGATGTGTATTACATAACGAATAGACTGATGAATTATGTTTTATTGTCTTTCTTTTTCTTTAAAATGTGGTACAGGCAATATATCCAAACATCATCTATCTATCTAACCAGTTTATATTATCATACTACAGGGCAAAATTCACACATAAACAACATCATAAAAAATGATTTTCCGATAGCATATTAGATATTACAATTTTTTATTTCTTTCTAATAGAAATAAATTAATAGAGCCAGTTTGGTCTTAACTTTCTGTTATTATAATTTAAGGAGTATACTGATAGATTACAATATTGCAGAGCAGCTGCCCATCGGCTGAAAGATACCGAACAGATTAAAAAAAACTTTTATTTGATAACCCTATCTACTCGCTCAGGTTCTAGAACATCTTAACTTCGTTCAAGTGTACTCTCCTATCCAAATACTCCACGAGGTGAGTAAGCCCACAAATGGTGGGATTTCGAACATGTTACACGTGTCGGTTCACTTTTTAGCGGCTTCCCCGGTCTAATGGGCGGGCGACACATTTTGTTACGGGATCCCCTTTGTTGATCCGAGTTCGACCAAACATTTGTTGTTTAGTTTTGTTATTTGAATTGAAGGGAATGTGAGGATTTGAAATGCAGGTGGAATGCCAATAGAGAGGAATAAACCTTCTCTTGTAATTAAAAGGATTATAGGAATCAGGAAGTTGTAGTTTTATAACGGAAACTAGGTTTTGAAATAAAACTACTTTTTACGGATTTTTTCGCGTTATATTGATATTATTTTAATTATTTTAATTATAGATTCAATTAAATCTAAATCCAAGCCTAAAACTGCAAGACCGAAGGATACGGTGAGCTCGTTCTGCGTGAATCGGATTGCCAATAATTAACAGAAATGTAGGGTAGCTGTTAGTAATTAAAACTTCAAGACGCCTACCACCTTAGTCACCCGTGACCATGGACGCTGAAAGGGTCCGAAACGTCGGGAATAAAATAATATCAATATAACGCGAAAAAATCCGTAAAAAGTAGTTTTATTTCAATGTCTAGTATTCGCGTAAGTGTCAGAAATCAATAGGAAACTAGGTTTTTAAGTTCACTTCAATAATAATATCTAAAAACTTAGTTAAAACGTAGGGTTAACTAATAATCAAAATTTTGTGTGTTTTACGGATAATTGTTTCTAGTGTGAGTGTACGTTGTACCTGTTATTAATATATTTGTGAAGTCCCCCGCGACACATGGCTTGATTCCTAATGCGGGAACACTCTTTTTTATTACAATGAAGTATGAATATAAATTTAATTTCAGTCTCTGGCTCTTAGACACAGTAACTTCTTGCCGGATCGTTGCAGTAGGATCAACATTGTGAACTGTTGTTGTTTCTGTTCTTGTTACTAGCTATTCAAAAATTCTTACGTTACTTCATTTCGAGTTGAAATTGTTATAAAGTATGAAGGCTGTTTTTACTTGCAGAACTTTCTAGAAAGTGCGTTTCCGCAAGCTCACAATTTATACATAACTTACTATGTTGTATGTAAAAATGAAATTATATTTTTCATTTTATTTATCGTAAGAAAATATTACCTGAGTTCATTAAGCTGGTTAGTACAAATTGAGCTAAGAATTAGATAATAATAAACAAAACAACCAGAAAGACAAACAATAATTAGATTAGTCTTTGTTTCCTAGAACAACAGTTGTGCGAGCTAAACTAGATTTTGTCGAAACCTAATCCCATTTAGCGGGACCCTATTATTGAAGATAGCAGCGGGTGACGTCACAGTACATGAATTCCAACTTGACATGACATTGGTTTCAGATTGAGACGTGTTCGAAACATGTTTATGAAGCATGCTTAATCCTGTTCTCGAAATTTTTACAAATTCATTAGCTTTACTATTATTAATTTCACATACATGCAGGAGTTAAATATGAACACCGTATCTTGCTTTTTGACTTTACTTTTAACTAGCTTCCCGCCAGCGGCTTCGCCCGCGTGGTCTTATAATTTTTTCCCCCGTTTTTTTAGCCTTCCCCGATAAATTGGCTATCTAACATGGAAAGAATTTTTTAAATCGGTCCAGTACTTTTTGAGTTTATTCGTTACATACAAAAATACAAATCTTTCCTCTTTATAATATTAGTGTAGATAAAAGGCAATATGGTCACTTATTATAAATTTTTTTCGCTTCTCTCGTCTTGTCTTTCTTTTTCAACTCTTTCACGAACCTGTCACTCCCCTCCATTTATTGTCCCTTTCTCTCATATCTTCCCTTTCACACAATCCATTCGGATACATTCACCTCACTCACTGACACATTCGGATACACACTAACAAATCCCACATACATATTTCATACATTAATTTCACATAGAGCTTGTTTTAAGAATTTTAATCGGTACTTTTAGTTTAAGGCTTTTTGTTTAATTTATTTCTAAAAGTACTTACACAACCCCAATATCATATTTTCACCTCCATACGACATTAATCTCGCTAGCACAGAGTATGCAAAGAAATATTTAATCAAGTCAACGATAAGCCGTTAAGCCTAGTCGAGTTTCGTCAGCATATTACCCAGTGTCGAGTGTACTGGGTAACTTGAGGCCCAGACGGTGGAATTCTCTCGAAGAATTACCAACGTTGATCAGGTAATCTGACACCTTTTGTGACCCGTTCAAACTCCCTCATGTTATTGGAGTAAGGCTTTGTTCCGAGGATGCGGTTGTGGTCGGATAAGCTGTTGTAGAACCAAACTATTTGTGTAAACATTCCTGGTTCGGTCTTATACAATTTAAATAGATAAGCGATTTTTAGACGTTGAAATACTTAGATTTAGCTGCTTTTTGTATATTACCCATGATCATTGATACTTTCATGCGGCAGTTCAGGAGTAATAATTGTTTCTTTTATAAATAACTTTCCGCCAGCGGCTTCGCCCGCGTGGTCTTGATAACCTTTTTAACCCGCTTTTAGACCTTTCCAATGAATGCAAAACCGTGGAAATCGGTTCGTGCGTTCTGGAGTTATAGCGTCAGGAAGGAAAACCCGACTTATTTTTATATAGTAGATTTTAACCTACATGTGAAACAAAAGCTTGTTACGTAAAAATATTTTTATTACAATTAACTTAGATTAATAATACATATTAAGTTATTAATAGTAGTAGACTGCCTCGTTGGTCTAGTGGTCCCAAGCGCGACTGCTACGCTAGAGGTCCTGGGTTCGATCCCCGGGTCGAGCAAAGTGTTGTTGGGGTTTCTGTGAAATTCCCAATAGCAGCTCGGAGTCTGGATTTGTGCCCGGTTGATGGCAATAGGCTCGCCCCCTATTACATGGGACCTAAACATACCGGCGAAATGTGGGTGTACATTAGTACGCCTCTGCCTACCCCTTCGGGGAATACAGGCGTGATGGTATGTATGGTATGTATAACTTAGATTAATAATACATATCAAGTTATAAATAGTGATCTGTCTAGATATACACAGCTATAGCACCTTTGATAAATACATATACATTCGGTATCTTTTTTTATGTTATCGTTGTCAGTTTATCATGTGGACCCATCTTTAGTATCAAATTTATATTCAAATATTAGCGGCATCGTGTTTTATTAACTCTGAACATAATATCCTCGCGTCATAAATTACAAGCTTCATCGATATTGAAAAAGGATCTCTCTTTTCCAGTTTCAAATATATACCAGTGCCTCGACCATGAGTTTTTCTCACTTAACTCGCTAGCGACGCGGTAAAATATTTGTATGGAAAACCCTAGCAGCGCCTCTAGCGGTTACGTAAGGAACTAAAATCTACTATGAGATTACGGCGTTTCGATGCGTAAAAAACCTATCGAAAGCCATTCGATAGAACTCATGGTTGACGTACCGTAGATATCTACATGTTACTTGATGTATGTGTTTTGAGGACGGGTTTCACTCCGCCTCTCACCCTCTGCTGTATATAAAAATAATAAGTAATAATAGTAAAGATAAATATAAAGATCATTTATTTGTCACAACATGTGTACATTCTGGTGTTATTAAATATAATTATACAGTTCCAACATGTTCTGTCCAATTTAGGACATGCAAATGTTAATAAACAAAAAATTATATAAAAAACATTAAAATTAAAAGGGTAAAATGTCAAAGTTAATAATTATGTCAATGTTTACAAATAATTTCATAATATAAAGTCCGTTGTATATAATAATAATAATTTCTTTATTTCAGATCACAAAGTAATCCATTCACATTTATACATTACACATTGAAAAACAAAACAAATACACAATAAAAGAATAAAATAAACTAAAAAATCTAATTGCGCACATATCGGAAACAACTCTCTAACATGTTAGCCCAATGGTTGTGAATAGGGCAAACCAAATTCATAGCTAAATTTTCCACGCAACCTGTACATAAGGGAACTTATTTTCTTTCGCATCATAGCGAAAAAGTCGTCTGTGTGTGTGTTAGCAAACATTCCTGATAAACTGCAACAACGAGGCAGCCGCAGTAGTCCTGAAGATGTTATTATATTGGACACGTAATACATTGTAAGCTCGCTGTATAGTCTGTCCGTTGCAGACATAGTCCTACATTGTGACACTCACATATTTGACACTAAAAAAACTAGGTCTGGACTCTAAAAGAGACCATGATTCTCTGGGTTTGTATCGGCGTTTCTTCTCGGAGGTCGTCAGTTAGAAAATGCCGAAAACAAAACCGCAAAAAATTGACTTGAAAATATCTATTTGTAGAAATAAATATCATTTCATTTGAAATCTTAACCAATAAATAACCAAAATAACCAATGCGTAATATTATAAAGTACCTTTTTACAAAATGAATTAAAATATAAGTTATGTATTAAAGTAAAAATTTATGAAGTATCTAGAAACATAATTTAGGTATGTAAATTTCCATTAAATGTAAATTAAATTAAATGATTGGAAGGAATATCTTAACATTTTTACCAGAAACAAATAATCTACCCAGAACTAGTATACCATATATATCCGAATAATCAAACAAAGAAATCTAATTTTCAATACATCATTTAAACAAATTCGTATACAAATAAAACCGACATCGCCGACAATTCATTCGAAACAAAACCTTTTAATTACAACGGCTATCAAATCGATCCTATCTCCAAATCGATACACGGCTACAAATCATTTTGTACTAAAACAACATCGAATATTGAACCTTCTGTATTCAATTAACTGGATTAATTAACTCGTGGTAGTAGAAAACAATTTTTATACATAAATAATAAAGGTATTGTTAATATAGGTCGTCGAAAATTCGTTTAGACGTAAAGAGCTTTGAAAATTTTAATTAAAGATACACGCACGCCTTTGTTGGTAGCAATTAAATCTTTGCTGTATGAATATCAAAAGCAAGGTAATTTAAATCGCCTTATAATGTAGATTCAATGAAAGCTTCGATTGACTATTTTATTTCTTAGCTTAAACCTTATAGATCAGACAACCAAGCACCGAAAAATATTGATATTTACTTACAATACTTATTACTATTGTATTTCTGTGTATCAAAAAATGAAACCAGGATAGTTCAATTTGACTTGTTCTTTTTTAACCCCCGACGCAAAAACGACGGGGTGTTATAAGTTTGACGTGTCTGTGTGTGTGTGTGTGTGTCTGTCTGTGGCATCGTAGCGCCCGAACGGATGAACCGATTTTGATTTCGTTTTTTTTATTTGAAAGGTGAATTAGTCGGGAGTGTTCTTAGCTATGTTTGATGAAAATCGGTCAAACATGGTCGCCACCACAAAATATCGGATTACATATTTTTTCACAACTACCTCAATATGGGTATCAAATGAAAGGGCTTAACTAAGAGAATAGTATACACTATGAAAAATTTTAAATCCAAGATGGCCGCCACCACAAAATGGCAAATTACATTAAGTGTCGGGGGTTTACTAAATTTTTAATTTAGGTTAGGTTAGTTTCAAATAAGTAAACGTGCCGCAAGTTGACGTGACGTCATCTGCCGTACTTGCCGGCTAGTGGTGGTAACGCGTACTGAATGCGGTTACGTCATTTTTACGTGCCCAAGATGGCCGCCAGGCACATTATCAAGTTGTGAGGCTTATAAGTGAATGATTTTGATTAATTTCGAAAAAAGGACAACATTATTAAATAAGGGTTACATCCAATGGTATTTAAATTTAGAGCTGAATAATTAAATTAACGAATCACCTTCATTGCTTTGTCTACATTTCTCATTACTAAAACTCTTGTCCTATTCTAGTAAAGAAATTGAATCAATAGAAGTAATAGCGACAGCAAATGTACACAACATAGCTATTTCTCTTTCCTTATTAAATAAATGGAGCTTTAAAGAGCATTGGTCCCATGTGCTGGAGCCACTTAGAATATCGTACGGCGATAACGTCTCTGTTTTATGGCAGCTACTCTGTGCCACCCTTCACTACACAAACACTGTTGCTATTTTCAATTCGTTCTTTTATTTATAGTGTTGATTAGAACACATGAACAACTTTAAAATATTGCCTTACGCTCGAATTAACGTGTATGCGTTTATAACGTGACGACGTCTGTGGTCTAGTGGTTCGAGTACCGGACTGCTGATCACGAGGGTTCGATTCCCACAGGACACAAATATTTATGTGTTGAATATAAATGTTTGTGTTTGTCTAGGTGTTTCCTATGTATTATAAGTATGTATTTAGAAAAAAAAGTATATAAGTATAATATCCATTGTCTAGTACCCATAGTACACGCTCTGCTTAGTTTGGGACTAGATGGTGCTGTGTAAAATGTCCCAGGATATTTATTATTAGAAGCACAGATTCACAAATATCGAAGATAAAAAAGCGTTTATATATTCATATCATAATATTTGTGAAGCCGCTATTCTAGCCAATTATTCTGCTAGAAATTTACGAGTTTTTTAACAATATTTGATTTAATGTAATAATATGTAGCATTTTTGTAAACCGGTGTGTACGTATATTTTTTGTGTAATAGACAAATCTGAGGACATGGTATGTACGTACTCGTAGATATTATGATCTCATTTGTGTGTTATTTACTGATATTGCAAGATTTTGTTGCAAAAAGAGGTACTATAAATGCTTACCCAGAAAAAACAATAGTTATTTAATATAGTTAACACCTTATATACACTTATTACGCAATAAATCTTTTGAATTTATTAGGTATGTTTATGTTATTACATATTCTTTCAAATTAGATATTTATTTAATCAAACCTTATTTAAATGAACCCTCTTATTAACACCACATTTATTGCGTCATAAAGCAGTATGTCACGGAGACATCGCAAAAATGCAACACAAGGTGACCCCAAAAGAAAATAAGGTAAAGATACTCTTCTAAAATCAAAACGCAATTACACGAATAGGGAATCACAAGAAAGTAGGTTTGAGTCGCGATCCTGTTCGAACGGGCAACAGCATCAAAGGACGGGAATGTGGATAAGTTAATTCCAACGTTATTGAGTAACTACTACACTGGGGATGCGAGGCTGACACAAGATATAAAACTAGCTTTATTTCAGGTAGGTTATAAGGTACAGTTCTCGCCAAACTTATTGTCCGTGAAGTTGACACGAGCTAACTTTCACCCGGCCCTAAAAATCAGAGAAAGAAAAATATTAGATTGTAATAGATAAAAATGGATGTTCAAGTCGTAGGATGTCGTTTTAAATCATTCTAATCCAATATTTTTCTTTCTCCGATTTTTAAGGCTGGGTTGAAGTTATCTCGTGCGAACTTCAACCCGGACAATAAGTTTGGCAAGAACTGTAGCTATATATCAGGCGCAATTATAAAATTTGCGGACAATACAAACAGTCAAAACATAAATTTAAAACAGTCAATTTGATTTTCGAGCTACAAAAATACCAAACTTCACGAAGCACGCGTCGCCAAAAACAGGCGCAGATTACGCAAAATTTTCAAACACAAAGTCATTCAATATTCATCAGAATATTTTGGTCAAACATAATTATTATGATAATCCATGATGATTCCGTGGTAAAATCACGACCCACGGCAATAAGAAACGATTTGTGAAACAATAAAAAACAAAAAAAAAATCTTTAACCGAAAAAGTCATACGAGTTCAAAGTATCATTTCTGCAACGCACAACCTCAGAAAAATCTTTTACGATAAAACTCCAACCCAACACCATTTTTCATAAACAATCTCCGAGTATATTTATCAATCTCATCGCTTTATGTGTGGGCCGGCCAACACTGCGCCATCCACACACATCCGATAAAACGAACATCGCCATGAAGGATTATTGAATTCATTCCTCCTAATGTCAAAGAGGCCTTTTATTTGACGTCAGGGGATTGAAAGCCTTCCAACCTACGCGATATATAATCAAAGTCAATCGGATCGTGTCTTTGAAATGGATCACGCTTCATCTCAGTTATTTTTTATGTGTGCTAGTCATATTTGTACGAGATTTTAGTTAAAAGGACATTTGAGAGAATGAATGAAAGACGAATAACAAAAGGAAATTGATAAGGTGAATGTCAACGTCAGGAAAGGTCGCCTTAGAAGGACATACGCCGATCGTATTGGTGACGTCCTTCAAAAAGGTCAGGGGGCTAGACTAGTTGCATTTTGACATTCTAATCGACAAACAAAATGTATGGAAATGACATTAGTGACAGTCCGATTTGTCGAAAGCTTGTGTCATTTCCATACATTTTGTTTGTCGACCGTAATACTCGCAACCGCTATATTTTTATGAACTGTGAAATTATGAAATGAAAAAAAACCCTACTGCGTCAAAAGTACTAACTAAAATTCTAAAAATAAGCTCTATGTATGAAAACAGTATTGCAGGCGGGACATTGAATGATCTTTTTCAATGAATGAAAAATGATACACCTAAAGATTATTTTCAAAATCAGCCCGTTCATTAAAGCGTATAAAATTTGCAAGTTTGATATATTTTTTTAAATATCATGTACCCAGTGACACTCGTGCAACCAAGACGAATCTAAAGTGTGTCAGTGTGATTTTTTTGTCATATTTAAAATAAAAAAGTAATACATACATGGATAATGGGTTACCACTTCTATTCTGTGAACAGCCTAATAGCTTTAAATTCAAATATTAACAAGTTTGCAACATTCCAGCAATCTAATTTGCATTTTGAACGAAGGCCATCTTATATTTATAGAAAAAGTTGACACGCAAACAAAGTTACATAAATGAACAACTCAAGATTTTACACTTTGACAAAAACTAACCCAATTTGCACTGAAAAAAAAGTTCTATGGTGAGAACTTTTCGTTGAATATTCATAGAATATTGAGGGAAAATTCTGAATTCTGAAAATGCCTCACTAGTCTACTGGTCGTAACTTAGCTGCTGAGCGTGACGTCCTGGGTTTGATTCCCAGTTTGAGCAGTGTCATTGTTACGTTTATGCAATGCTGAGTTCAGAGTTTTGACTTGTGAGAACCACTATTACATGGAATCAATAAACATACCTATCAGGAAAATACGAGTACACCTCTGTCCTACCCTTTGGGATCAAAAGCGTGATGATATGTTAAATAAAACAAACAAGAATAATCTTTGGTGAGGCTTCAAACAGCGAGGAAATATAATATAACTAGCTTTACAATATATAACAATTTGCGGGTAGTCTGGGAGCGAACGCCGTAATTAATATCAAGTTTGCGATAAATTTATGGCGGCGCACAGCCAGTAAAATTCATAGAGCGATTTTAAACCTTATTGGTATTATTCCAAAGTGCTTTTTGAATGGGTTGTAAAGTAGGAGGATTGCCTTTGTGAACGTGGAATGCAAAGGTGAAAGAGTTTTTATTCCGCAAACTGACTTTTATAGCCATTTAATGTTTTTGATGTGTAGACTCTGTTTGTTGTTACTCTGTTATTCTTACTTAACTGCCGATAAATATCGATAAAAACAAAAATTTTAAGGATACCAAGGGTCGCACTCTGAAACTTCAAAAAACAGTGACTATGGAGTTTCTTGCCGGCTCTTCTCCATAGGTCCTACTTTTGGAAACGTGCAACTAGTGTCACCTTTTCAAAACTACCTATTTATACTCGTATTGTCTAATTGAAATAAAATTTACAAATTTCTGACACGATTTCTTACGCGAATACTAGACATTGAAATAAAACTACTTTTAACGGATTTTATCGCGTAATATTGATATTATTTAATACCGACGTTTCGGACCCTTTACAGCGTCCATGGGATTAAAATAATATCAATATAACGCGATAATATCCGTAAAAAGTAGTTTTATTTCAATGAAATTGAATTATTTGAATTTGAATTTGTACGTTAATAAATCGTTAACAAACAGTGGCTATATCTTGGCCGATTTTTCCATTTTTGAGTTTGTTGTCAGTGTACTAACATATACTGGGCCTCTATTATTTAATGATTCATTACATAAAGTGACGTCTCTGAGTCCGAAAGTAAGTTTATAATATTTTTGAAAGTGAATATGGTAAAGTAAATAAAGAACTACTGCCATCTAGCTCATGAATAAAATAATGGAATCCTTAGCTGCGTCGTCAGCCTAGTGATCCTAAGTGCGACTGCTATGCTCGAAGTCCTGGTTTCGGTTCTCGGGTCGAGCAAATTGATAGAGTTTTTCTATGGAATTCTCAGTAGCACCCTGGAGTTTGGATTTGTTCCCAGTTAACAATAGGCAATAGGCTCCATTTTAGAACACTCTTTGGAGCTCTAATGTTTTCTTTGAAAAATTTGTTCTTGTTTCGCAAATTTTACAACTTCCTAACATTTATGTTAACTCGGTTATCACGAAGAGCAACATAATTTCAGCGTTGCATCACCTGAGCCGCATGCCGTCAGCTGGTATCAACGCAACATTGTCTTTAAACTTTCGTAATCGAGTTGTGGTGTGGTACAAGATGCGTACAGTCAGACATGGCACAACTTGACACCTAGCGCGTTTAGTGAACATGTCTGTGCAACTTACGAAATCAAATTCCCACCCCGTCGCTTGCCCGTAAATATCCTGCGAAAACGCTTTTTCTCGTGTCATCGACTCACACTTTACATGCAACTATTTACAAGTAATTGACGTCATCAACCATTCGGCCAATCACAGTCGTTTACGATCACGTGATTAAAGTAGATAAAACTCGTTTTCTTTATCGATTTTCTTTTAAATTATATCATATTTTTCTTAACCGACTGAATAGTTGTTTTCCAAAATTCGTATTCAATACAAATGCCATCAATAGATCCCATATTTTAGATGCTGTCTAATACTCTATTTACATAGACCCACGCTCTATTCCGATTACTTGGGCCACCGAGACGTCTAGAATAACGCAGCAACGTTCCAGCAAAAACAATCTACGATAATCGGATTGTGTGCGATACAAACGTGTGCACGGTGACTCAGCATATATTCCCCGTTGCCATGGCAACTGCTTACCACTTCCCTCATTGCAAATAAGTACGAAAGGTATGATCTTTCCTTGACTTTTCGTATCCAGGAAAAGTGTTGGATACAATTTGTAAAGAAAAATATAGCGTAGGATCTTTTTCTTTTAAATAAATTCATGCGGGTGTTGCTTACTTCCTATATTATTTTATTAAGTACTAGCAAACCGTCCCGGCGTCGCACGGAGATCCTATATATTTTCAATCAATAAACACAAAACCTTAATGTATCATACACCTAAACCTCCTTCGTGAATAACTGCGTCCATTGGTGAAAGCTATATGAAAATCCGTTCGGTAGTTTTTAGTTTATCGCGATCAGACAGACAGACAGACGTTTGTGTCTGCTCTACTTTTTGATCCTTGGCACGAGTAAGTTAAAGAGCACTTAAGTTTAATTTGATAATACGTTATGAATAAGCTAGCCTACTAATAAGCTCACTGGAAAGCCAAACCGAAAGACTCGAATTTGAATCCAAGGCAACCTGACTACACGAGTTAATTTTGCAAGGAGGTAGGATCTAAAAAGTAATTTGCGATGCGAATAAAAACTCAGACAACCACTAGTTAGTTATAAATAAATCCGGTATTTTTATGACCGTATACCTAATAAATTACATACTTTAATTACACAAAATCACAGTAGCATAAAAATACAGACAGACAGACAGCATGAAACTTGTTTTAAGTCATAAAACCAGACACTCGCCCCCAATAAAACGCAAAAACAACTTATTAAAATGTTGCACGGACCGTAGCTAAATAATTAAAGAGCAAAGAACATGAAATGATTTCCAGTACTGCCAACTTTATGCAAATAATATCCTACCCTCTAACGTAAGGATTCGTACACACTGGGGTAGTTACAGTGTAGGCAGGGTTACAGGGGTAGGCTCAGTGTCTGCCGGCCGATTTCGTTGCAATTTGACATTCGAATTGACAGAAGAATAGAAACAAAATGTTTGATAATCACAAAAGCTTTTGACAAATCGGGCTGTCATTAATGTCATTTTCATACATTTTGTTTCTATTCGTTTTTCGTTTCGAATGTCAAATTGCAAATTGTCTACAGGCCTTGCGCGTCGAGTGAGCAGCTGACTGCTTTTGAAACTGACGTTAGTTCTACTACAAAATGTACTACTTCAAGCATTTTGTGAATATCGATGGTCAGATACTAAAGGAATTAAATGGGACCATCTCGGCAGTACATTTTATCAAAATAAAGAATAAATAAAAATCGCTTCACATCGGCAAACTTACACACAAATAATACAGTTAAAAATTACCTTCTTTTTAGGATCGATTAAAAATAGTATTAAGGGTCAACTGACGGCTCAAAGTAATCCTATTATGAACATAGCCTAACTAGGGGCATACTTAAATAATCATTACCTCGGGTTATGTCGGGGTACAAATCATATAGTACACGCTAAAGTCCGTCGGTTTAACTTAGGTTTATTATTATTAATGCCAGAGGAACCGAAGATCGCTTGGGATTGGTACAACGGAGGGTCCGTATAGCTCATAAGATATCATATAGAGGGAGCCACTGAAGATATTATACTAAATTAATGTTGTAAAGAGGGATCAGCCTGTTCCGTTGGAGCGTATTTCGCAAAGTAACTGATTTCCTGATCTGTATTTACGACCTAAGTTTACAACTTGGGAATTCTGATGTTTTTGTTACGGAATTTGGTTACTTACTTTGGAGATTTGATGTTGTGTGGTCGTAATTTAATTGATTAATATGTTGTTTCTTAAGGTGTGAGTCGTTTTGACGTTTAAAAAGTATCAATAATTTAGGTCACATTGAAAAAAAAAAATGATTCACATTTCATTTCGTCTTCGCCCAACGAAGACTTGGTTCAAATAAACTGTGATGGATTTGTGCCCGGTTAATGTTAATATTTATTTATTTATTTATTTATTTAAACTTTATGTACAAAAATAGTACACAAGGCGGACTTAATGCCTTATGGCATTTTCTGCCAGTCAACCTTTGGGTCAAATGGAAAACTTGTAAACACGGTAAGTAGGTACATGATATTAGTTACCTATAGGTAACTTAACTAAATTTATTATGGAAACACTAAAATAATAATTTTTACTTAGGTATATACATCCAATAAAACCTAATTACATATATACTACTAAACACATACAAATATATATATATATAAACTATGCTACTATAATATATATATGTCGGATACATGATCTGTATCCTTGGCAGGAAGGCAAGGTAACGACTATCTTGTGGGCAACAGGTGGGTTATGCTGGTTCAAACATTAAAACACAGAACTCGTACTCAAATGTCATTATATTTGGTTTTGACCGAGTACGAAATATTACAATACAGACATCCCCCAAAACGCCCGCCCTTCGCAGCTTCGCTAGTGCTACCTACTGAGGAGAAGAAGCCGCAGAAGAAACTCCTCAAGCACATTTGTCTGTTACGAATTTACGATTACCAAGCTACATTTAAATTACAATTCAGCAATAGCAATAACAATGTAGGTAGAACTATAAAGTAACGTGAGTCCGTCAGTCAATCAAACCAGACGTCCGCACAAGTCGAATACACAGTGTGAAGTGCCGAGAGCAAGTGCAACCGCGCGAGGCACAACTGTAACAGTTTCAGTTTCAGTTCCATTTAGCAGCACCAGGTGGCGCCGTCGTCTCAACTGATCGTTCGTAATCATGACCGATCCGACATATATTATATATAAATATAAATAAGTATATTATTTAAATAGAAAAACTATAATAAAGAAGTGCGACAATCATAACGACGACAAGAAAGCTTTACTTACGGTTGAGGTAGCGATTTAACAAAGTATTCCCTTACCTTATGTTTAAAAGTAAGTTTGCTTGCAGCTTTTCGGATACTCGCCATTACATGACATCTAAAAACTAACATACCGGTAAACTATACTTAGGTGTATATTAATACGCCTCTGCTAATCCTCTGAGGAATACAGGCGTGATACTAAAATCAAATTCCCAATACATATAAGTTACAGTGCCAGAGAACTTTCCACAAAATTAAACGAAATTACATTGGCGGAAATCTTAAACCAGCCCCGTAAAATTTCAAATAGTAAAACGTTAATTCGCGTAATGAAATTCTCGCCCGCTTCTCGGCCAAACTCAATGAGATTTGATTAACTTACAAGGCTGACATTATTTCCCTTAGATTGTAAGCCTCATCAGATGCAAGTGAAAGGGATAGGTCTATTCTCAGTAGGTTTCAGCCGCGAGATTACTTTGAGAACTTGTAAGATCTGAGTGAAATTTATTTTGTGTTAAAACTCGTTGCGATTAATTTGTGAAACAAAAGGGTTTGGTCGGCCCTGAACTTATCCAATCGCGTGGCTTGTTGGTAAATTGGAATCTTCTGATACTTATCAAGTGTTGTTATTTATCTTACTGGAATTCGATTTGTAGGAATTTATTTTATAGATTTTTTTAACATCAAACGAGTAATTATGGCACTATATAGCACGAAGTAATTATGATTTCGAGTTATTAAGTACAAAAAGTTGAAAAACACGATCGATTTAGGTATACACAAATAATACAGTGCCAGTAAAAATATTTAAAAACGAATAATAAAAAATAAATCGGCACAGCAATAATTATCTCGATGTTATTATCGATATCTTCGAACTTTTTAAATCGATAATGAGACCAAGAAAAAAGGTTCTAGTTAGGTAAACTATGGTCCTATACAAACTTTTTCCAAGCGGTGGATGTCAAGAACTTGTGTATTCAAAGTTGTGAACTGCCTGATCAATTCAGACTACTAATGGCGGCGCTTTGTTTAAAATTAGAACTTCGACTCTAGTTTGTGTTTTGTTTGTAGATAAATTATTAAGTTAGATAAAATTTAATTGAATAATTTATCGAGGTATGAACTTAGAGTTTTATTACATTAACGCATTTACATTATTTATTGATGTTGTACTTAGTAGCGGGTATATTATAAGCATAGGGTGTGGGTTTTTGATGATTAGAAAAACATTTATCATAATCGTAACCCTGTTTAATGGCTGAGTAGGAGTCTCCTCTCAGGATGAGAGGTTTAAGCTATAGAATAGCGTGATAGACTATATATAGCCTGACCTGTGCCCAGCAATTCGACAGGATTGATAATGAAGATATGATTTCGAAAATTCACAGGTTTAGAACGCTTCGAATCTTTAACTAAATGTATGTTTTCTTTGCAGCTGACAAAACGCCGCCTGGCTTCCCCAACATCGCGCCACCACCCACCACCATGGTGGTAGAGGTGGGCCACACCGCAACCTTGCCGTGCCAGGCCACCGGCAACCCCTCGCCGAAGGTCCGATGGCTCTGGAACTCTTTGCCGCTCGACGTCGCCTCCAACCCTAGATACGCGCTGTTGAATGACAAGATGCATGGTAAGTGACTTGATTTTAGAATGAAAAACAAACGGATCATGTTTTATTTCTATTTGAAGCAATTGACGACCTCTAAGAAAAGATTTAGGGCAATTTCTACGAATTTTTTTACGAAGTATTCTCAGCTGATTTCATTGGATTAGATCCATTACTTTAAAACTATCGGATTCAGAAACATAATTTTAATAATGCGGTATTCATTATACTCATCTAATAAAATCATAATAAATTTACTCAGTACCGAGTCCATTTATTAGCCAGTTCGTTAACCCGATGGAAAAGCTGAAAGAAACGAAAAATAAATGCAAAAGTACAAAATTCACCCGTTCCCGCGAGCTTAGGCTTAGAGCAGACGCTATCGTATGCATTTTATCGTCAAAGCATCGGCATTATACCTTTATGTGCCGTCTTTCTGTACATAGCCGTATGCGCGATGATAGTACGGAATTTGCATCGGCAATCGCCTCCTATCTCGGAACCGCTCTCCTTTCTAACGATAGCAACCTCTTTTGATACTAAACTAGAATTTTTCATTTTCAATAATGTGTTGTGTCGGTCTATGTAGCTGGAAGAGGAAATGGAAAGGCTTAAAGTCAGGAATACATGTAAAGGAAAATGGCTGAAATCTGTTTTTGATATTTTTGCAGCTCATTTAGTGAACAAGTTACATTTTGATATTCGAATCGCAAACAAAATGTATGGAAATGACACAATTGCTTTCGACAAATCGGGCTGTCACTAATGTCATTTCCATACATTTTGTTTGTCGATTCGAATGTCAAAATGCAACTTGTCTAGCCCCCCTGGAGTGATAATGAAATCATTATTGTTAAAACCTATTGTAATAATTACGGATAATAACACTAGCCTGTTATAATTACAGATAAAAATCCCATTGATGTACAATATGTTGGTCAGTAATAATCACAGCTAGAGATGGGTAAACAGCCTGATGGTTTTGATTATTATCATAAATAGCCATCCGAGGGATGATAACCCCGCTATTAATGTATTGTAAAAAATATTGTTTTTTTGTCTTAATGTAATTCATGCACTACTAAAAAAAAAAAAATCGCGTAAAATAAAATCGCGGGCGTTCTCTATGTATATGCACTTCATTCAGAGAATTGGGATAATATGACGTTTTCTCTGTGGCACGATTTCAAACAAAATGCAAAGACACATAAAATTGAGTAGAATTAAGATGGTATTAGTAGTTAGTGTCCACTAGAAAAACATTTACAGTAGGGTTATCATCCATAATCGGCCATCTCTAATCACAACACCTGTTAGTTCTTTATATGTGTATCGGTACATATTTTTAATTAAACTCGCATATATATCTATTATTCCAGTTTTTGCAAACTAACGTTAGGAACGTCCATACACCTTGATAAAATAGATTTTATAAGAATTTAACGATGTTCCTGTGCTAACTACTCTATTCCCACTGCGAAACTTATTGAAAGCAATCCTGAACAATATAACCAAAAAAACCTGTACGTAAACATTGCCAGTCAAAAAAATATAAATGAAAGAGTCTATTGTATAAATTACAATACTTTATGCACATGCGGAATGTGTAATATAAAAGAAATAAATATGCAAATTAAATATACTGGAAAGAGAATACTATTTTTATCAAATTGCAATCGATTCATGCTGAATGTAAATAAAAAAATATCGGCATGGCATCATTAATATGAGTATTTTATCTATACTATTATAAAATTGTAAAAAAGTCGTTTCTGTACATTGAAGATATTTAAAAAAAAACAATTGGGTTAGAGTATATAAACGATCGCGAACCCAAAAATGTGATTTTTAGAATTCTTGTCTGTTTGTCTGTTTGTTAGGGGTTGGCGCTAAACCTACTGAATAGATTTGAATTTTGTGTTAACTGTTGTAAAGCATAATTTCCAACTTAAAAACTGATGTAAAGCTTTTTTCAATTATTTGTATAGAACCTCAGATACAGCTTGACCTCTCGTTGTATCCAAGCCCATAGAAAGAAGAGATCATCATTGTTGGTTTTTTATTTTTTATTTTCTATTTAAAAGTCCATCGTTCAACTAAAAAAATGAGGTATATCTCATTCCACTCGGTTGCTGAGATAGAGCTTGACCTCTCTGTAGTATGTATTCCTATTGATATAAAGGATCAATAATGTTGGTTCTTTAATTAAGTTGTCATATGCGCAGAAATCGTGATTGTTGATTAGTTATAAACGTTTAAAGTGGTATAGACTTAAATTAAACAATAGTTGTAAAGTTTGGTTAAAATTACGAGTGTCGCAAATGAGTATACGGGCCCCTCTACCGTTCGAGCCTCCCGCGGTCGGATCCCTCGCCGCTTTCTAGAATGATCCGCGCTAAGCTGCGCGCGCATCTCCGTGCCTCGCGCACACGCCGCGCCTCCGCCACTTCGCCGGAGTCGCCCCGAATTATGATTGCGGAACGGTCGCGTCGCGCGTGCACTCTAAGTACCTACCGTAAACCCCTGTGTACCTTATTAGTTTTTACAATTAACTATAACCCACGTGTGCTGTGCTCACTTGTAATTCTGTGTCTGAATTTTACATTATACTCGCGTTTACTCGAACTATCTGACTTTCTCATTTCTCTCTCACAACCCTCTACCAAACGAGTTATTACGACTAACTGAAGTCCAATTTTCCTTTGGAGTGATTTTGAATAACACAGTTTCACAAACAGTATCACCTCAGTACCTCATAGAGTACCAGTACCAGTAACAGTTGCTCAAACCGAGCTAAAAACTTTGACGAAGTAATAACTACGCTGAGCGATAGGTTAAGCAGCGGTTTCTGCGGTAAGACTATGGATGGGTGACCATTCTTAAGACATCGAGACCCTCTGTACCTTATATAGCACGTTAAGAAATGGCAATTGATTCGCATAGTAGACCCCATACGAAAACCTATGAAAATCGTTAATCGTAGTCAGAAGGCCAAAAAACCAGACGATCAATTTAAAGTTAGGATACCTATCGGTTTTAACCAGTCTGAACGCTATTGCTTTGTGTAAGATATTTATATTTAACCACATCTTTTTCGATTGGAACCGGAGCTTAACATATTTTCGGCATAGGCTAGGAGCCTAGGAGGATGATGAAACTGTTATAGTGAGCTGCTTTTTATCTTATTCGGGATCGATTTCTTTCAATTTTGTTTCTTCATCCACAGAGAGCGAAACCGCGGGCAAAAGCTAGTTTAATAATAAAATATTAATAAATATCAACATAATATTTTAAATCATATTAACAATTATAAATCAACATACAAATCAACAAGTTAAAAGATCGATGCGCTGTGCTAGCCCGCGAAATTCAAATTCGTTTTTCGAGGTTTCGCACCGTTCGTGTTTCGCACAACAGACAAATCCGCACAAAATTTAACATAGAAAGATAATTTTTATGGTTAAAATTAAGTAAATACGTTTTTTTTATTCGCATGTCATATTTTGATCGAGATACAACCTGGCATTGACTGTAAATTGCAAAAAACCTAAGAAAAATTGAATTTCAGTGGAAAAATAATAATATTTGAATATAAATAAATAACCCTGGACATTTCTACACAGCACCATCTAGTCCTAAACTAAGCAAAGCTTGTACTATGGGTACTAGACAATGGATATAATACTTACATACTTACATACTTTTTTTTGTAAATACATAGTATACATACATATAATATATAAGAAATATCCAGACAAACACAAACACCTAAGTTCATCACATAAATGTATGTGTCTTGTAGGAATCGAACCCGTGATCGACCTCGTGATCAGCAGTCCGGTACTCGAACCACTAGACCACAAACGTCGTCAAATAAGAATATTAAAGCCAAGAATCCCGAAACTTTTGCGTATATTGTGGTTTGGGTATAATTATTACGCTTGCACAAATTCGCGAGAATAATACGATACACTGAGCAGTCCGAGACCGAGTTCACTCATTTTGTAATTTAAATCATCTATACTAATATTATAAAGAGAAAAGATTTGATTCGTTTGTTTGTATTGAATAGGCTCCGAAACTACTGCACCGATTTAAAAAAATCTTTCAGTGTTAGATAGCACATTTATCGGAGAAGGCTAAAAAGAGCGGAGTAGCAAAGAAAAATGTTGCAAAAACGGGGAGAAAATGTATCCCATGCGGGCGAAGCCGCTGGCGGAAAGCTAGTTTCTTAATAAAATATTGACGCCATAAAAAAATGCAACGCAATTTAAAAATTCAAAATTTTATATTTGGAACAATGGCGTGGCGGGAGTTGCCATAAATCATTGCGACCGTGGGCGATATGAAATTGTTTTCGCGACCTCCTGCATTACTTAATGTCACCTATAATTAAGTTAATAAAGAAAAGATGGCCGCGATTAAAACACGCCGTAGAGACGAATTTAATTTGCAAATCTTAATGAAAGTTCGTCGTGTGCTCGAGGTTGAGCGTCCACAATATGATAAGCACCGACCCGACGAAATGTTAATTATATCAAGTTTTAAGTACCGCGAAAAACGACGTGATGCTTGAATTTGGAACGTGTAATTATTTTTTGTAAATTTTTCATTACTTTTCTTTTTTCGCTTTTTATGAAGTAAAGAACACAATTATGTATATAGGGATTATGTACCGAAAAACAAATATATTTCTTATCGCGTAGTCGATTAATTTTACCGGTACTACCTTTTTTATAACAACAACAACCGCTTTTGTATACTGTGTACTTAGGAAATAGCGGTGATTTAAATGAAAATGCAAAAAAAAATGATATACAAAAATATTATTTTATTACCATAATGCAGTGAAAAGGAAATCCATAGACAATATAGAAGAAGGATGCTTAGGGTAACATACAGATCAAAATGATATCTCCTACATACCTAATTACATTATATTGAAGACTAATCCTGAACTAGTATTGGTTCTTTATTATCATAATTATAGTAGCCGCACATTTATGTTCACATAGCATTTTACAAAAAATTTGAGGTGTATGCCTTAAATTCTGTCTTGACTTATAAACCCTTTGTCATAATATAACTATTACTTGAAGCAAAAAATATACAGCGCTGATAATATTATAAGTAAGATACAAAAAATAAATTTTATAAAGTAAAATTCAAATTTGATTTTTAGCACAAAGGTCGGTTCTTTTATGTGTTCATTAGAAGCCATTAAAGTTGTACTGTGAGAGACAGGGTGGTATTCACCTTTATATTTCTCAGAATATTTCAAAATAGAGGTTGTTTGAAATCTCAAAATAAAACCTTTTTAATAAAAGTCAATTTCTAAAATATATTCAAAAATCAATTTTTAAAATATTTATCTGTCTGTTTTGTTTGTTCTCGTTAACCGCCAAAACGGTTGGACCGATTTTGACGGGAATTTCACTGGGAGATAGCTAATGTTATAAGGAGTAACATAGGTTAGTTTTATTACGGTTACGACTTAGGGTTCCAAGCAATAAAAAATATAAACATGAGAAGCCGGGATAAGATGCTGGTTTATAAAACATCACAAATTCAGCAACAATTAAATCCGTCCATCTGTATTCCGAAATGTTAATAATTTCAATTTTAATGCCATTATGCACTTCACAAGAGGTGAGAAAGTAATTTAAATTCAGTTAGAGCCAGCCCACGGGCGAGTCACCGTGGGCTCTTTTAATCTCATTAATTTTAATTTATTCGAGTAGATTACTTCCCGTCGGTCGACTCGAATATTTCGTAGCTCAGCGGTAATGGACGTATGTATCGATTGCTGGAAAAAGATGTCCGAGTTTCTATTCGATTTTTCACCGCTCCCTGCAAACGATGGTAACGCATAATCCCTGTATAACGCGGTAATCTTAATATTATTCTGTTGGTGGATATTAGTATGTACGTCACCGTAAAATTGTGAAAACGGTTAGATTATAATGTATTGTTGTTATTGGGTTTTCCTATAAAAATCTCCGTACCCGCGTAGTATGGTTCTGTGGCCGGCTAATGGCAATAGGCTCTCTCTATAGGACCTATATATACCAACTGTACCTTACCTCTACCTTAGGAAGGTAATCCCGAATAGTATATATATTTTTTTGACGGCGGCTGTGGTTCGAGTACCGGACTGCACACACACACTTATTGTGGACACAAACATTTATTATAATGAACTTAAGTGTTTGTGTTTGTCTGGGTGTTTTTTATGTATTATCAAAAAAAATAGTATAATATCCATTGTCTACTGACCACAGTACAAGCTCTGCTTAGTTTGGGACTAGATGGTGTCTTGTAAAAATGTCCCAGGATATATATTTATTTACATTTATTACGTACAAAAATAAATTTTATTATTTATTGTCCTATTGACGATGAATGTATGCCATGAGTATGTCTTATACCATGCTACCATGTTCGCTGTTGAAAGATAACTAAGTTACATTATACTCAGGTGCTCCCGTAACTTACTAAGTTACGTATCGGGGAAAATGCTCACTGCAGACTCGAGCGATCGATAGTTTAGTTGGATTGCTGATGTATTTATCGGTTAATTTAACATAGTGTAGCGACATCTATCAAGCTACATAAGAAGGCTCTGTCGCAAAATGACCACTTCTCAAAATGACTACAGGTAGCAAAATGTCCCTTTCGCAAAATATTCGTAATAATAATAATCGTATTTTTTTTTATTGTTTAAGTGTTAACTCATTATTTTCTAATTTAGCTAATAATACTTTATATTTATTGTCGAAATAAATATCCTCCTTACGTCTGTTCTTTTTCACATTGTTAAATAAATTATCTCTTATTTTCTTGTCCCAAAATTTGCTTTCTTTTTTAAATTTACTTACAAACATGTATAAACCTGATTTTTTTGGTAATTTTCCTGTATTAATACGACGATGCCAGCCTTCTAATGCGTTTGTGGTACGATGACGCTGGGCAGCACAACTTAGAATTGATGTTGACGATTATTATCAAAATAAATATTACAATATTTTCTTATTTTTTTTTGTATTTGAGTTAAGTTTAATAAGTTGATTGTTTATTTGTGTAAATTGATCTTTTGATTGACAGTAAATGTGACAAAATTCGATTTCTATTATTTTATTTTAGTTTATGTGCATGCACCTACCTACCCATATTTTAATGATTGAACATTAATACAGTACCCCTCTGTGTTGTACACTGGCTCTTGACCAGTTTTTTTACTGATGAAAGTAATTTAATGCCTGTTTGAGGAAGGGGACATTTTGCTAAAGGGACATTTTACGAAAGGGACATTCTGAGAAAGGGACATTTTGCGAAAGGGACATTCTGAGAAAGGGACATTTTGCGAAAGGGACATTCTGAGAAAGGGACATTTTGCGAAAGGGGCATTCTGAGAAAGGGACATTTTGCGAAAGGGACATTCTGAGAAAGGGACATTTTGCTACCTGTAGTCATTTTGAGAAGTGGTCATTTTGCGACAGAGCCCATAAGAACTTGTATGAAAAGAAGCAACAAGTCCTGAATCGCGCAAGTAAAGTTTACCGTGCAAACTTGCATATATACAACCGCCCGACATCAACCGTCGGGCAGTGGCCCGCCAGGCATAACACCGCCTGGTCGGAGGATCCTCCCTTTGGTGCGAGGGACAACACTCCCCGTCCCTCCACAATAGCGTACCATCTCGCCTGCTTTCTCAAAGGGATCGGCAAAGATGATATACCTCGGTTCGCTGTTAGTTTTATATCTCACTAGCTTTCAGCCAGCGTGTTCGCTCGCGTGGTCGGAGTATTTCTTATAAATTATTCTAAGTTGACGACGAATAAATAAATAAATACTTTGGGACATTTTTACACAGCACCATCTAGTCCCAAACTAAGCAGAGCTTGTACTATGGGTACTAGACAATGGATATAATACTTATATACTTTGTTTTTGTAAATACATACTTATAATATATAAGAAACACCCAGACAAACACAAATACTTATATTCATCACATAAATATTTGTGTCCTGTGGGAATCGAACCCACGACCTCGTGATCAGCAGTCCGGTACTCGAACCACTAGACCACAGACGTCGTCAAACGTATCGACGTCGTCGACGTAATTGTCTATACTCATCTTCATAAAACAAATCTATCCCATCATACATTTTACCGGTACAAAAAGTAGCCTATGTGTTATTCCAGACTATAATCTATTTCTGTGCCAAATTTCAACCAGATCCGTTCTTCCAGTGGTCTTTGCGTGAAAGAGTAACAAACATCCATCCATCCGAAGAGTCCATCCAAACATCCAAGTAGGACTAAATAGATGGAAAGCCTTTTGCCATTAATCGGGCTCAAACCCGAAATGCTAGTGTGACTTTCTTATAAAACTGCTGCGCCGTAGGACCAAACACAGGACCCATTTTGATGCAGACACAAAAGTAAAAGCAAACAATGGCAAAAATCAATGTGTGTATTGCCTGTATATAACTTGTATGTATGTTAGTGTAAACATAGAGAGGTGTATAGTTCTAGATAAAATAAAGATCTAAAACTAGAATACGAAATTACCTTCGCCTTACGACATTCACTATCGATCCTAAATCCGCATTAATAATCAGTGCGGCAGTATCATGCGGTATTAGAGCAGATGAACTGAGGAATGCGGAGTGCGGAGTGTGAGCATTACATTGCTTTGTTCTGGTCCTAAGCTCCGGCGGGCTGCAATGCCGGTGTAACCTGAACACTGGCAAAGGCGGCCGTTTGCGACAACGATCGGTGCAGCTTGAAAGGACCAATTTAGCGGGCATTCGTGTAATTTTCTAATAATATAAGCTTTGAAAACATTTTAAAGTAGCTATACTCACCTAAAAACTACCACGACGACGTCTTTGGTCCAGTGGTACGAGTACCGGACTGTTGATCACGAGGTCGTCGTTTCAATTTCCGAAACGATTTTTTCAGATTTTTTTTATTTAGGATGTGATGAACACAAGTGTTTGTGTATGTCTAGGTGTTTCTTGTATATTATAAGTATTATTTGCCTTTTTTGCATTTTACCTTGTACCATTTTTGTTTCTATATAAATACATTTAACACAGCACCATCATTTGATGGTGCTGTGTTAAATGTATTTATATAGAAACAAAAATGCAAAACAAAAATTCCAGAAGTATATTATATACAAAAAAAAGTATATAAGTATTATATCCATTGTCTAGTACCCATACATAGTACAAGCTATGCTTAGTTTGGGACTAGATGGTGCTGTGTAAAATGTTGCAGAATATTTATATAACACAAAAATAATTCTTTTGTGACATTTTTAATTTGTTTTATTTTAACAATTTACATACATACACGCCACTTGCTACAATTCTTTTGCTTCTACCACGTCCTTACATCCGGCCATACACACGCGCCGATTGAGAGTTAAACAATTTACGTCTTGAATTTTACTTTACTGAATAAAGGTCGCTGGGAGTCGTTGCTTGCAGGCGGCATACGACCGGTCCTTGTAGAAGTCTATAGGGGAGGCCTTTGATCAGCAGTGGACCTCTTTTGGCTGACATGATTATATTGATGAACTAGCTTTCCGCCAATGGCTTCGCCCGCGTGGGCATGTCTTATTAATTATAACTTATAATATGTTAGAGCGGTTCCGCACTACGTCCGATCCGAATCCGTGAAAATACGGTCCAGAGTAGTAGAACTATTTGTATGGTAGTGTAGCGTAGTGTGCGTGTAGTGTGTGCGGTGTGGCTGGATAGCAGCTAGGCAGCCCAGACGATGAATATGAAAGCAGTAATAAGTTTAAAGAGGTTTAATGAAGATAGAATACAGAGATAGACGTTAGAGCGAAGAATGAACGATACAGAATTTACAAAGTGTAACGGAAGAACGGAAACAAATGAATAGGCGTGATGATATGCGAAATATAATAAAGGGCGTCTAGTGGAAAGTAGTACGGGCGTTCCTTAAGACGGTTCGGGGCGACTGATGCAGGGTCGCAGGCGCACTGAACGCTCCGGTGACCTCCGCTCCCTCGCGTCGCCGCACACACCACATACACGCACACTACGCTACAGTAGCTTACACACTAGATCCGATGTCCGTCATCCGATTTCTCTATACAAATATTCTACGACTGCACCGGACCGTAATTTCACGGATTCGGATCGGACGTAGTGCGAAACCGCTCTTATTCGGTAAAGAATTTTTCAAATCGATCTAGTAGCTTCGGTGCCTATTCAATGAAAACAAACAAACAATCAAATCTTTTCTCTTTATAACATTAGTAAAGATAAAGTACCTATTATCTATTCATTATCGTCATCATCAGTTTCTATAGGCCTCTCCTAGTAAAGGCCACCACACCTATGACACTCCATACAAACTTTCCGATACCGCTGCACACTACAATACCAAATGTCAAACTTGTCAAAATTACATTTGTACACGTGCAAATGTGTGCGTGAAGATGCGTAGGGTTTGTTGGCAGTCCGGCAAGAACACCGGCAGGATGCGGGGGATCTGGGGGCCTACTACAATCTTTTAGGAAACAATCTTATTTCAATAGTGTTTTGTTTCAGGGATATAATAACATTACTCTTTTTCGTACCATGACCTTCACTGTACAATATTGTTTTATTCCTGCTTAGTGTTGGGAAAGAATTAACTATTTGTCTATTCCCTGCGATCAGAAAAAAAACAACGCTATATAAACTGGTATAGCGCTGTCCCTTTTCCGCACTTGTCCGAATCGCTACTACGGATTCCGATCTTGAACCAAAATATGTATACTTTTAGAGGTGACGTCACCAAAACCGCTAAGAAAATAATATTGTTTCACTCTGACAATAAGCTTGTTTTAAGGACTTCATGGTACGAAAAGTCGAAGTAAGATTATAATAATACTGCTATAAGAGCTTGTGGTTGGCCCCCTGAGGTATCTGACGTTAGGGAGGGGCGCAGAGTGGCTATTCTGTTATTATTTATTCTGTGACGCCATAGAGATCGATAGTATTCATTGATTTGAGAGATATCTGGAAGATATCTGGCTGATTCATCAACGTAAAAGTTTCGGGTATTTAAATTTACATCCTGTATACTCGTACATATACTAAAGATAGTTTAATCTAATACCTCATTACCTAATCACACGCCACTATCTACCGCAAAATCACCCAAATATTAATCATTCATAAGTACCATTGCTCTACGTCGATGCCGGTAATCCGGTAATGACATTGCGATCGACGAGAACTCGCTTCTAAACACGATATAATATCGATATACTTAATGTATTTATGCCGGGATTAATTTCGACGAGCTTCACAGGAATCCATGTTAGCCTATTAAGGTGGTGTGGATTGAATTAGCTTTTGTAATTTGGAAATGGAATTCAAAACGTAACGGATTTGAGATTTTGAAAATTTAATAACTGCCTCTGGTCTAGTTGTCGTAAGGCCGACTGCTACGCTAGATTCGCTAGGTCCTGGATTCGTCGAGCGAAGTGTTGTCGGGTTTCTCTGTAAACCTTCCTATATTCGTAGAAGCTCGTAAGTTCCAGATTATGCCCGGTTGTTGGCAATAAGCTCGCTCGCTCTTTATTACATGAAACCTAAACATACCTGTGAAACTTGGGTGCACGGGAGTTCATATGTGCCTAACACTTCGCAGAATACAGGCGTGATGGTATGATACAATCTACCTAAAAAATTTGGCGTTAAAACGCAAGCCGTTTGCCTTCGCTTTAATAATAAACCTAATATAGATCCCATAAATAATATGCTAATATTTTTTTCATTGTCTCACCCTTAATGATTCAAAGATTCAAACATTTATTGCTATAGTGTGGTAGGTGATATAATATCAGCTTTGCTCTTAACATCTACGTCAAGTGACTTATCGAAATCTTTTTATACTACGAACGTAATTATAAACGTCACAAAGACACCGGTTTACGGGCTTTCACGTCGTTTAATAAACCGGTAAAACTTAACAGTTGACAATTATGGGGGTGATGCGGCATAAAAGCCGCTAGATGGCGCTCGGTTTGATGTTCCACTTTAATGTTAAGTGCTCTAATCTTAGTACAGACATGAAACAGGGACAGATGTATAATACGTTTGACATAGCTAGGAAATTGTTTATCCTACATCCTACTATATAATATTATAAATGTTAAAGTTAAAATGGATGTTTGTTACTCATTCACGCCAGAACGTCTGAACGAATCTGGACGAAATTTGGCACAGATATAGTCTGGAATAGCACATAAGCTACTTTACTTTATCCCGGTAAAATATATGGTTCCTGTGGGATTTGTTTTAATCACCACGCGTGGCGGAAAGCTAGTATTGTACATATTGACGGGGCTCGTGGCTAAGATATAACTACGCTGATTCATCTGATCCGCCAGATTAAGCTCTGCTTGCCGCGGTCAATCTGTGTTAATTTATGGGTGTTTCATTTTAATTCATTTATTGTTCATGAGTAAACACTCCGTGTCTCGAAGAGCACTTGAAGCAGTCGATCGATCGAACATCGGTATTGACCAGAAATTGGGCTGCGGAGGTCTGAAGGCAGTTGCTTCGTGTAAAATACTGATATTCACCCGCATCTGGTTAAACTGGAAGCCGACCTCAACACGGTTGGGAAAAGACTAGGAAGATGAGGATAACTAGAACATTGTTTACTTTTTTTTACATAAAATTAAAAAGGTTTTTTTAATATCCATGCATCGTACTTTCACGCTTGTATTCCCCGAAAAGTTAAGCAGAGATACGGTTACATATGTTAATTTTTTTTTTTTAATTTCCATTTAGTTTATGATCTATATATTTTATCTTATGTTATACAGGGTCATGATAGCACAGGAACAAACCTTAGTGGTTTTTAGTGGCTATTATTATATAAGTAATTCTGTAAAAAATATTTGTAAAAACGATAAATAAATTTTATATATTTACAATACTTACAGCTACTTTTTCAAATGACTTTCAAATGCTGAGAATTTTATATATTTATATTTAAAGTCCAATAACAAACATGGCTGAACTTAAAAATAGAATTCAGTATGTCACCTTCAGCTGTTTCCAACCAGTTGTGAGGTTTTACCATCAATAAACAAATAGTACAATGGGTATTATTTTTGGGTCAGTAAGTAGTCTTTTCTATAAACGCTTCACTTAAATCTAGGTAGGTAGAATCAACGCAACACTATCATTATGGCTTGTTATTTCCATTTGCGTACACAATTTCATAACCAAAATTACTTACCACTAAAAACTACTATAATAATCCTTTTGTAATTTTAAAACCTGTAAATTCATTATGAAGCCACACACTTGAAGCCAAACTCATTAAACACACACACTGCTTCAAAAGCTTACTAATAAATAATATATTTATTTAATTTATTACACAAAGGTTTCATGAATAATTCTGTTTTTGTTACACTACCAATTTGGCCAATGTATAGCGATTTTATCAAAAGCTATACGTAATATCTACTACTAGACAGACCTCTCCCAAAAATATACTGTTCCTAAATGTGAAAATTATTATAATGTACAAAATATGGAAATGCTTTGTGATACCCAGAAAATGAGCGATATTAGATGAAAAGCTACGCAATATGACTAAAATTTCAATTCTGTTTGTAAGTCAGACTGACTTCGGCGAACTTTAGATTATTATCTTTGAAAACAATATAAAAACAGAGCCAAGTTAAAAAATACTGGACATTTTTTGCCATTTTGGTCCTCAGCTTAAAAAAATTTCTTCGCCTCCTAACAAACTAATAAAGACGAGAACGAGCAAACAATTATCACTTATCACCACTTCTATTATTATTATTTCTGCGGTCCACCACCCAGGGGTCGCAGAAACACACCATGATTACAACGCACGGAGATTACGAATCATTTACATACAAATGCGGGGACCCTCCAACTTTGAATGGGATGGTATGGCTCACTGTTGTTCTAGCAAAAAGCGGACCTTACTTTACTTATTTGAACAACAATAACAGCGGCTGGGCGTAACCCAGCTTGATTAAGGTCACTTGTCCTTTTGGCTAGGTGCGCCCGCCCCTTGTCACATCCAGTCGGGATCATTTTTCTACGTCTACGGGCGGCGGTTGGGATTATATGTGGTAGTAATATGGTAATATAAAGCCTAATATATGCCGTGCAAGCAGTCTTAACTGTAATGTTCGTGGAAATGTCATTGCTCTTTTATAAGTAATAGGCGTTATTTACCGCAGTTGTGTATGAGGGTAGTTATTTTATTTCCATTAATATCATACTTACGATTCTCAAGTAAACAATATAAGGTTACTAGCTTTCCGCCACCGGCTTCGCTCGCGTGGTCCGGGTATTTCTTATAACTTTCATCCCCTATTTCAACCAATTCCAGCCCTTTTTCTCATTAAAAAGTATGTCCATGTCCTTTCTCAGACTCTAAACTATCTGTGTACCAAATTTCATTTAAATCGGTTCAGTAGTTTTGGCGTGAAAACGCGACAGACAAATAGACAGACAGTTACTTTCGCATTTATAATATTAAGTACGGATATAAATCTCTCACTAATAATCATAGAAAATACGTAGTGCATTTCTTGAAGGTGCTTGATTATTTGATTGTGAACTTTATGATTAGGCAGGGGTGGAGTAGTAATGTAGATTATTTTATACAAAATATCCTTTGTTTTAACACCGCTTGACCTGGAAAACGGACTACTGAGCAAGTTCTAGAAATAGCATGTCTCCAGACCTAATGATATATTGTATTTTACGTATGAAAGCCATCACACACAATGTATTTCTTACTTCAAAGCTAAATGTAAAATCCAAGTTCTTACGACTCAATACCAAAACGTTCACGTGTTTATCTTTACCAAAAAAGGTAAAAATATACACTGGTTTATTGGAGCAATATTTCGTCCAACTACGTTCGGTAGCAACCCGCTGAAATCTAGTTTATCGTTACAAGTTTCACGGCAGTACATGTATCGTTTACACTTTTCTGCTGAAACTTGGCGGGGTGAGCAGCCGTGCAACTTGTTGTGAAATAAAAATGTAGGTTGCAGAATAAATGATATGGTACTTTAATAGTTAAAATATTGTCGGGAAGTGGATTCTAATTTACGTTTTATGTAACTAGTTTTTTCCGATCCGTAGTAATTAATTAATTAAATAAATAAATGGAAGTCTCTTATGTAGAATATAGTAAGTGGTATACCTAAGTTAAAATGAATGTAAAAGAAAGAGGCCTTGTTGTGGATCTGGCAGGTAAACTATAACCACTGAACTATCAAAACACGGTTTTATTATTACAAAAATTATCCTTAAATAAGCAGGTAAAGTAAATGCACTCTTTATTGACATCAAAATAATAAATGTATATGGTCAGATATGCTTACTAAGCGTGTCGTATATGCCATTAATCATTTTACGTTTATTTAACCAAAACAAACCATAATTATACTCCTTATACGATTCCTTATTCCAACTTTGACTATAGATTCCAAATCCGCTTATTCATTATCGCCTCGGGCCTTCCTTACGACAGTTAAGGAACTAAGTTAAAGGCTACACCCACGTTATCCCCAAGCTCACACACCAATAATATGCGAAAATAAATCACTCGCCACAATTATATTTTACGAGACATTTATTAAGACGGCGAAAGATGATCTCATAAGTGAAAGAAAATAAGATCAACTTATATCGCTTAATCAACCGCTGTGTGGCGTAAAGTAAACCTTTCCTGTCCTAAGAGCTAGATTAAACGGGCCTCCGTGATAAAGCTTCAATGTCGACAATAACTTGAACCCTCGAGGTAACTGACCATGTCCTTTTTCCCACACCTCTGAAACAGTCCGAGGGGTCACCTTAAGCTGGTGGTAATATAATGTCGCAACAACCCTGCTATTTCGTTTGACGTTTATGAATAGCGCTTATTTTTCTTTTAATTACGCCCCCTGCTGTCTGTTGACGTATTTTGTCGTCACTTTGCGAGCCGACCGCACAAAGTTGGCCATTAGATTTGCTCGGAGCGCCGGAAACACATTCACCACACGTCACGGCGCTGTGACGTGATGTGTAACTCTCGTGTTTTTGTGGACACTGCAATTTGAAGTACTGGGAAGTTTATTGTTTTCATTGTCTTACAAAATACGTATAGGGACGACTTTATTGAAACAAGGTAATTTATTGTTGATGGTAGTGTCATGTCTTAGGTTTCGCAGAACTAAAACATGTTCCTTTGTAGTCAAATGAAATGTAGTTGCAAGCCATGTAAATAAAAGAAGTAACGCACATAACATTCTCAAGAAAAGGAGTTCGCAATAATTTTCTTTAACCTTTTTGACGAAAACGATACCAAGACACGTTTACAAACCTGTATACGCTGATAGTAACCTTAATAACCCTCCTTTGGCCGTCGGGTAAAAAGGCCGTACGACCTACAAATAACAAAACTGTTTTATTTACCCTATTTGTTAGGGTAAAGAACATCTTTATACAATTTGGTCACGTCAACGGAGTATAAACAGAATGCCTGGAGCCCACCTATATTCAGTCTAGACGGGTATTATCACAGATCTGCCATGAGTAGGGTAAAAGGCGTCATTGTCAACCGAAGCAGTCCATAGAATTTCAAGCGATCTAAATCCTTTTGATTTATATGAGAATTTATTTATTCATGGCTTCGATTTTCGAGTAGTCTATGCATGGAGTGCGATCAAAAAGGTCGGTATGAATGATTATAATGTGAGAGGGTGGACTGAATAGGGGTGGTTAATTGACGCGGTGCATGAGTTTGTATAGGATGTATGCAGTCGTATCGAGATTGGTTCACCGCGCGGTAAAGGGGAACTGATGCAATACTTATCGAGGAAATAGAAAACCTTTTTAAATCGAAGTAGATGGAAATGTGGATCTACACAATATTTAAATATTTGCAAATTCTGTATAAAATTTGCCTTTATTTGCTTTTTCTATTATATATGCAGTTTTCAAATAGTGTCACAAAACCAGTTGTTTATGCATATCGCCAAATTAAAACTCTCTAGTTTAGGCTATTCAATATTCAAATCAAATATTTATTTGATTAAATTCTTTATTTCGACAAAAAGTTTAGCAATGAGTGCTTGACATTTCAAAAATAACCAATAATAATGAATTAACTGAAATTAAACAGCTAACCTTCGATCATATATGTACAATGTGACCCATATTGAAACAAAATAAACTCACATTATTGTGTAACATCCATTAAAAAATAATGCATATTTATTAATAATTAATATGATGTATGAATGTTATGCGAAATCCTATAAATCGAAAGCGATAGGGTAAGGTCTATGCGGCCACGGGAGCCGTATCAAAGAGTCGGGAAACAAAGGTTTGAAGGGCTTTACGAAGTGCCTTTGAGCTTCGGACACCTGGACGTATGGTCTAATCTTGTGAAATGAGCGTGATACAAATATGCCAACTGTTGACTGGACCAAAATCTTAGATATCCTGTTTTCTTGTTTTTTTATTAACATGTTGTTATAATATTATATAGTGTTATAGCTGTTTAGTACACTAATGAACAAGGAATATATTTTAATTGTTTTCTTTAGCCAGTGAGGTGCCATAAAATGGATTACTGGACACTGTATCGTTCAATAGAACTGATTCTTAACAGGACGATTGTCATACAAATCATCATGTCGTCTAAATATGTAACATTAACCCGATTTTCATTTACATTCTAGTCTTTTCCTTTTCCTAGCTATAAATCTCTCTGCATTTTAGATAGCTTAGTTCACTGGTAGTTTTTACGGCTCGTGCCATTTTCATAACGACAGACCCCGAGAAGCTGCTTATTCCAGGCATAACCTTAACTACTAAACCTGCTGAAAACCGGGGACGGTGTCAAACTTACTCTCATAGGATTAAATTTTCCCGTACTATGATTTGCTTTGTTATGGGTGCTATTACAATCTTAAACTACAAACAGAAACATAGTAACAAGGAACAAAAATTCATCCGCCGCGCCTCTCGAGATTGTGCTTGTAGACTCAAAACAGCTCCTATAGTGTATCATGTTCTGTTATTCTCTACACCCTAATTTTCTCGAAAAACAAATATAAATACAAGCTATTTTCCTTAACTGCTTTTCATAGTAGCTTGTAGCCATGCTCGCTTAATGCTATGGATAATTGTAGTCACCTATTTGATATGCTCAAGTTACATACCCTTTTAACAATCTAATTCATTGAGCTAAAATAATAGACCAAAATGTGTAAAGTTTGCCCAATCCCATTTATCTCCGTGGTCAGTCTTTTCGTACACCAAGTATAGAAAAGTTTGTAAGCCAACACTTGCCAACTTTTTACTTTTAACGACTAGTCACATAAATCTGTAACCAAAATTTTTTTTAAGTTTGGTTCGTTCGATTCTGTATTTTTTTGTTATTATGACTCAATACCGTTTTCCAACTTTAAATTATTTTGATGACTCTGTTGAATGTTGATGTTGTAGTGCATTTCTTCTTATTTTTTAATATTTAATTTACTGTTCATTTAACATTTCTTTTTTAATGATAGTTGATATGATAGTAATTATTGTAATTATAGTCAAATAAAAAATACATGTTTTTTATTCGTTAAATTTATACCACACGCTGAAGAGATAAAACCAGAAGCTTCAGGCGTGCAATGCTTGAGTGCGCGATCTTTTTTTATTTCGTTGCGTTTCATTCAACTCGCTGAAACGGATTTATTTTCCTCATATCACCAATATCGATTACATCCTCTTTTCTAACTTTTATAATAATAATGGATTTACGTTTTATGGCCAACCCATTACGGATTATTCTTATTTTAAAATAAGAATTTAGAACGGAATATCTTCTTGGTGAATTCAAGGAATGTTCATATTTCATAATTGGAATGTAGGCAAAACAGCATGGAGAATTACCTGTCATTGGATATATCCACGTCATGCGTGAACTACGGTGAACGGAGCAAGTGGTAATCTTCATGGCGGTTCCCACGACTGTTTTTCTTTACCTCGTAATTTATAATTTAAATGTAAATTTCTTTAAAACTAATATTAATTCCCAGTCTACTCCGCCCATGACGGTCATTTTAACAATAAACTTATAATATTTTTGTTAAACAATATTCAATAGTAAAATGCCATTGATTTAAATTCAAGGATTGTATTCTAAAATAATGCCGTCAAAATAATCTACACGTAAGTTTTGACAGAATCATTTTAGTTAGCTCGAATAAGTAACAAACAAAGGCATGATAACCACATCCATAAGGTTTTATTGTTAAAGCTAAGCTAAAAGTATTAGTGGCACCAAGCAGTCGTCCGTATTTTTCTCAAATACAATAACCAAATCAAATAACATCAAGTAATATCGATACTTTTTTACGATTCCTTTACCATTTAGGCCATGTTATTTCACAAATAAAGTTTTATATATAGCAACAATCACACAACTCTTATAACAAAAGCTCATAACAATTGACATCAAAATGGCTGCCACAAATTGTAACCTCAATAAGAGCAATTGTCTCAAATTCAAGAAACGAACGACCTTCGTCAGTTGGTGGCCAAGCAATCGTCGGCTGTCACGAAATCCCCAAATCCCGCCACGTAGGGTTCCGGCGGCTAGTTTTATTTCATTACCGGACAAAACGCCCAGGGATTCCCCAGGATTTTGGCGCCCAACATGGGACTGACAGTCTCGAAATGTCATCGTTGCTTGTGATTCCAATGCGAAAATGATATTAATTTTGTGTTGCTTTTTTGTTTCTTTCTTTATAACATACTCTAACCTCGAGAGGTCTCTCTATTATCTTAGGCTTAAACCAATATAGGTAGGTAGTTTTCTTTAATTTAGTTTTCTTCAATTCTGATAACAGGAAATCCTTATCTAAGCATAACACATATAACCAGAGTAACTATAAGAAAAGTTCAAAGCACAAACCTTAATATGATTCGAAGCTATCACACGTACTGACTTCATAGGCGGCATTTATCGAAACTACAGCGTCCACAACACGTACGACCTTGTTACAACATGTTCCATCGTGATTACATTTTCTTTGTGAGAGAGTACAGACCGTTCGTGCACATTTCTCTTTTTCATGCCCATGTTTTTCGGAGGGTCTGTGTTACACTGTTTTAGTTCGTTGCAGGCAAAAAAAGGAACGTGAGCTTTGTGACACGGAATGCAAGCCTGTAGGGATGCTTAGATGACTTTGTTAAAGCGTTTTAATGGATGAAGAGACGCAAATACATACCTACCCTTACAGTATTTTACAAAATGTATAAGTATAGCCTTTGTACATATGAACATGATAAAGTTTTAAATTTGAATAGAAATTCAATCAATTGAATTATAACCTTGATGAAGTATCCATATTTTTATTGATGATAATCATTTTAATCCATCTCAGTTTTTTTGTAGAAGTAGGAGATACTGCAAAGCATGATTATAAAATATAATATCCAGTATGAGCAAAAATAATCCTCTACAGCTTTTGTCTAACGTTATTAATTCAATATTACCATAAAACGTAAATTAAATGCATTAGGAAGTTGATGAGTATAGATGAAGCGAAAGTAGTGTAGCAGAATCGTAGCAAATGGAAATCTATAGTCTCTGCCTACTACTAACGAAAATTAAAGCAACATTAACATCACCTCTGATATGTCATCTATAAAAACACTAAGACTACTGCTACTGCTATTATTTAAATAGCACCAATACAGCAATTCCCTGACCACTTTATTACGACACCAGTCGAACCACTTCGCGATAATTTACTCCAAAATTTTAATGAAGAACAGTTAGCACCGCAAACAGGTGTTTCGCATCGGAATTCGACTTAATAACCTTAATATCCTCTATGAAACACTATAAAGGCCCCCAAGAGTGCCGGGACCTCTGGCCAGTGCCCTAATGGCTCCCCTCTCGACTGCCGTGTTATTAGACAATAAATCTCTGTATATGTTTAGCTTGGGTGAATAAAATACCTTTTAAGAGAAGCCCCTGTATCTAGTAACATAATTTGGTTGTAAGCGCTTTTGTAATATTTTTGACGTGGTTTGGGGGTACTTGGAAGATTTTTGATGTCTTTAGACTTGTTTTCATTAGTCTTGAATTATTTGACTTACCTTATTTTTGATTGATGATTGAATGTTGATCATCGAATGGCTCGCTTCGCAGTTCGAACCAAGTGTTCTTGATTATATGTGAAGTTCAGAGTTAGTATTTGTATCCGATTTAATGGCAATAGCTTCACATGAATGTGTACATAATTAACCTCTGTTATATCATTTCATGTATAGATAGAGTTTATCGGTTCTAATCGGTTAAATGTCTTTTTACGTTGGAGAATATTATGTCGATTGAACCTATTTTACCTGAACCTGACTTTGGTAAATTTTATATCAAGTTATTTAATTAGATTAATGCAGAATAACCAATATTTCTGATTAAAACTATTCCATTTACAATAAAAACCTCGGACTTTGACATTTTATTCCCTTTAACAAACAATATACCTCCATTACTTCAAAAAGAAACATTAGGTGGCCTATATTTTGCGCCTTGTTGGCACACGACCGCCACGTCACTAGAGAGAAAAGCTTAAACCACTCATGCGAAATGCGACCAGCTGAGCCTTCGGGGACTCTCCGGTTTACGGGTAAAATGCTTACAATATTAATGTATTTCCATGCAGGTTAGATTTTCATCGTGTTCTAGGAATTTGGATGTGCGATAGTCGATACGTTTGTTTGGAGCATTTTGCATGAACACATTATTAGGCGGAAAACATTATTTAAGCATCATTGCATTTCCCTTAATTCTGCAAAGTTGAAGGAAACAAAATTATGTGTTACGCTAATAGTATTGCGATTATGTTTCATTAAAAAGACGTAAGATTTTCTGTTTTATTTTTTCAATTATTTGTCTACAACCCAAACCATACAAAATTTGTAATGAAAACTAAGAATTATGGTTAACATGCTTTTCGAAGCACTGGTAAAGAACAGTGCCCATACAAATTTACTCTGATATGAACTGTCTGTATTTAATTGGTGAAATATGATCTAAAGAATATTTCTTTCTCTTTCAGGTACATTACAAATTGTTAAGAGTGAAGAGGAGGACCATGGGAAGTTCGAGTGCGTCGCTGAGAATTCTATCGGCACCGAGTTCTCCAAGCCCACGGTGCTTTATGTTAAAGGTATGTAACCTTTTTTAGTGAAGACAGATTCGTACTGACTATATACTGCACAATATACCACACTATACGTGAAGTCGGTAACACACAACACAATCGGTGAAGTCGGTGACACTACACTATACTTGAAGTCGGTTTCTTTTTAATAAAAATTTGTAATCCGCTTACGAATTCCAAACTCGTAACATTCGTGGCTTGGATTTTATTTTAGGAACACAAAAAATATAATTATAAGTACTTGTTTTCCGTTGTCATCTTACTCCTCCTCAAATTCAATGTGCTGTGTCAAAATGTTGTTCCTTTCATATACGTTTGAAGTCCTTTATGTGTTAGGGTTTCTGAGCCTTTCCAATTCTGACCGTGTCACCCCTTGCTATATTTACATCTTACACCGTCATCGGTATTCGTTATCACTCCCCTCAGGCGGAGTGAGGAGAACTTTGAACTCACACCGTTAATAACACGAGCCCCAATTTACATCACCGCAAAACCGCTTATAGAGACATCAACAAATCTAAGATATCATTGTAAATACGAGGTCAGACCACATCAAAAGCCTATGGAGACCCTCCCGAGTCGGACCCGTGCGGTCAAATTACCTAATGATCACCCATTAATGTTCTCACGCGACCATCATTACGTGAGAAAGAGACAGAAGCTACAACATCGGTCAGTGTAGAGCGAGAGCACCGAGGTCGTTTGTCTATAAACCAAGCTTGTAGTTTGTCTTTAGTTAAGGGGGAGTTCGAGCGGAAATATTTTAAACAAAATTGGTTAAATGAGGGCGCTGTGAATTTTGTAGTGAATAATAAATTGTACCTTAAAATGGGAACTGGAATTAATGTTCTAGTTATCCCTGGGTTTGAATAAGAACTTAGTTTGGAAACTAAAGCTGGAGTCTTTTATTGCGTCGATAAAATACTTGAAGTTTTGATAGCATTTCATTACAGAAAGTGAAGACTTAAAAAAGTAATATATAACTAAACTCTTCTTCTATTGCTTTCGATTCAATGTCGATTCGAAATCAATAAATACAACTACAATAAACTAAAGATTTCGACGAATAAGACACGGAAGCCCTAGTGCTACGTTCAAACGCAAATATCACGAGTACGAAAACGAGCACAAGCTTGTCGACTTGCCTGTTTTGTGCTCATATTTGTCGCTATTCAAGACTAGTGTCAGTTTTTCGACACAGTTCAAAGATTCGTTGAGGCGGGAAAGGGCTGCTTGACAAACAGCATGGCCCGTGTCTCGTGTCTGAACGTAGCATAAAAACTTAACTATATTACATCTAACTACTAAATTCATGAACAAAGCTCGTAGCGAAAGGCCACTTAGCAGGCAATAATTTGTATATACACTTTCAAATAACACTGTATATACACTTTCAAATGGGTCTAACACTTAGAAACTAGACCTACATGTTGCGGACGTAGACGTAATAATATTCACAATAAATTTGCAAGATAACGTCGCTCGTCGCAGTATGTCTAGCGACGTGTCGGCGCAACTCTAACTTTCATACACATTTAGATAAAAGGGGACTGATTACATTGTTAAATATATAGTTCTTAGTGTAGTCACTCACTAGCCTGGCCAAGGGGGGCTAGACAAGTTGCATTTTGACATTCGAATCGACAAACTAAATGTACGGAAATGACACAAGCTTTCGACAAATCGGGCTGTCACTAATCTCATTTCGATTTAAATTCGAATCGAATGTCAAATTGCAACTTGCCTTGGGACCTAGACAAGTTGCAATTTGACATTCGAATTGACAAACGAATAGAAATAAACTGTATAGAAATGACATTAGTGACAGCTCGGTTTGTCGAAAGCTTGTGTCATTTCCATAGATTTTATTTCTATTCGTTTGTTGATTGTGCGTCCTGCAAGCGTGACGATTATGCTTGCTTGAGGTCGTGGGTTTGTTTTTTAGGTCGTTGAATTTTTTGCGTCGCAGTTGCGGTTAACACGGAAAATTAAGTGAAAACGTTTATTTAATACAAGGATACACAAATATTGTAAAAAGCAAATAAGACATCATGTGAATCACAAAACTGTATTGTTTTACACTAAAGTTCAAGTAATTTTTTTCTTTTGCTTTTGTTCATCTATCTGCATATCAATCATGTAGGTACTTAGTACTGGTGCTGCCACATAAATTGGCCATCCTTGATATGAACAATGAAAGTAATTACTATTTTAAATTAACATTCACAAAATTCCTCAGAAAACTCGATCGTTATTCAAATGTGGACAATTTGGACTCGTAAAATTGTGTGTATGGCATATGCGTGACTTCCAACAGTTTGGGAGTGGTATACCAGTGCAAGTTGGCGAGTTCAGTTAGTTAACTTTTGGTGATAAAACGAAATGGCCAATTCATATGGACTTGCATATGTGAACACGAGGTAATCGACTCCATTAATAGGAGTACTAATGAAAGTTTTCTAATAAACATTATTCTTGTCACATTTGTACAAAGCTTATGATCCTCTGGGCTTATAGAGATGAAAAGATTAGTTGGTATTATGTTTCGTATAAATGTTATAAGTTAAATTGTAATTAAGTGGCTTGAGGTGGTTTAAGATTAACATTACATTGAGGCCGTCATTTAGAGATAATTTTTCAACTACATTAGGTATAATTATGACTTTAAAATCCATAATTTCATGCCCACACACAACAATAAAATTATCCTTGTCGGTAAATGATCTTTCTTCTTTTTTCACTTATAGTGTTCAATGTAGATGGATGATAAGGAAAGAGGGAGAAGAAATAATGTATGAATGGATTATGTAATAGGTAAAAAATAAATAAAAAATGCATTTATTTTCTCATCACAAATGATTGGTGGCATGAAGTGGTTGAAACAATAAAGGTAATTGCAACATTTGTGAGAGACTGGTGCCCGAGATAGGTATAGAAAAACCTGTGTTACGGGTCACCAGGCCCCCTTAGACTTATAATAAATAGACTTAGTTACTATTTATTAGACCAAGTTGTTGACATAATATTTGTTAAGTGATAGGTGATATGGTAATAAAATAAATAAGTGATGATATGAAGGCTAAGAAATAGGAAAAGGATAGGCTTGGTCGACCCCAAATAAATTGGAATGATGATGATGATATAGACTAAGAAATAAAAACTGCAGTAAAATATATACTGCACCGTCCTTAAGTAAATAGGAATAAGGGCAGGAAAATGGTGGGACATTATATCTATATAACAAACATTTCATAGAAAAGCAATATTTCCCGAAGACAATGTTTATCGAAAGCAAAACAAACTGCAAAATAATCTTATTACAATTCTCGAAACTCTATAACTGTAACCTGTCTTGTAGATTTCCAACAAATGCATTGTGAGTTTAAAACAAAAGCGTACAGATGTCAAAACCTCTATGTAATCATTACGGATGATTGAACTGTTCACAAACAGAAGCGAAGAATTTCCTTATTATAGAAAAAAAAAAAAAATTTTTGCATAGGATATTTTGTGTGATTTTCTCTCCTCTTAAGATTAGAGGGTAGCCCCTCACACAATCACAGGCCAATAGCCAGCAGGTCTAGCCAAGTTGCAATCTTACGTTCGAATCGATAAACGAGTAAAAACCAAATGTATTGGAATGACATTTGTAGACGACAAATTTATCGAAAGCTAATTACATTACCATACATTTTGTTGAAGCTTAACGGCTATTTAAAGCCTACCACGCTGCCTAGTGTGGGTTAGCAGACTTCACACACCGTCGATAAAATCTCTCAAGCATGCAGCTTTCCTCACGATGTTTTCTTTCACCGTTGTAAACGAGTGATCAATAATTAATTGTTAATACACATATGATTAGGAAAGTCCTATCCCTAGGCAATTACGGCACGACAATCGCTGTTTTTCTCGTCCTATATCGTCGACAGGTCAATTCACCAGGTATAGAAGAATTTCTTCTTTACGGACAAACTTCAAAGCAAAATCAAAGAGCCAAAGAATGTTGTCAACTTAAACCACACGTCAAAATAAGAAAACTTGCAGTGGTAACAGTCTTATTGAATTAGTTTCCAACTTGACGAAAGGGACTCTAGATTATTTTCATCTGGCAACGATTCTCGGATTTTTCACTCAGTTTATTTTTATTTTTGTTTGTTTAATAACCGCTGCACCGCATTTTGTTTAATAACCGCTGCTGCTTGTTTAATTAATTCGTGAACAAGAACTGATTATTTTTCTAACCAAGCATACGTCACATTATAAAATACTGTGGTACCTATCTTATTGTAGCAAAATATTGAAAGGAGGTACTATTTGCTAAACCTATATTTTGAATACTTAAATGTCTTGTAAATAATATGGCTATCATACTAAAACAGTCAATCATTCAAAGATAACTAACAATTTGAAGTCAATTTATCATCGTAATATACATTTAAGTATTATTTACATTTGTTTACTTGGCCGATAGTTTAACAGACAAACTATAGTTGCTGGTTTTGGATGATAACTGCTTATTTCATTTGAGTTTGCGCCCCGTATAGTTATTTGTTAGGTTGCGGACACTACACAAGAGGCAGCGGGGTGACGTCATTGAAAGTTAAATCTTTTGGGACCTGTTTCATTACCTCCTGATAAGTTCCTGTTAAATTACTTGGCAGATAATTTCACACAAATTTTGTTCTATTTTTTAATTTATCCGACTGTTAGTGGCTATCCAGAGGTAATGAAACAGGCCCTTAGTCGAATATCTTTTGCAGATATAAGTATATCAACCTTTCAACGTTGTATGATTATATTAAAATTTAGAAAAAAATAGCCCCGCACTACGATTTCCTACCGCGTATATTTACACATGTTTATATAGAGAAACAGATAGACTTGGACCAAATACCTGTTGGTATATAAAAATCTATGTTCCATGTGCGAATCGAATCCGGGACCTGTAGTGAATTAGTTGATTGGGAAGCCATTGCGCAATTTGTACACGAATAGCGTAAAATGAAATGATACACAAAAGAAAATGTATTATATTATTAACTGATATCTGCACTACGTTGCAGTGTTCATTGTCTTTAAAAGACACATCCATGCACATATTTACACTCGTATACACACAAAGTTCCTGAAAAAGGCCAACTATAATTGAGGCAAATGTAGTTGTTCGGAACATTCTCGTTCTCGCACATCGGTGGCGCGGGCGGACCTGCGGAACGCGGGGGACGAGGCGCCCGCGCCGGCCGGCGACGAGTGACGACAAGACAGAGCTGGAACCACCAGCGAGCGACACATACGCGATCGCTTATTCACTGTACGCGCGCCGCCTTACATTTCTAGAATCCTTTGTTCTGTTCTTATTCGACAATATAAGTATTTTGAACCAGTCTAAAGTCTCATTCAAGACAAGTTGTTTTATTAAAATTAATGACTTTACCCGCTACCGCTTATGGAATGAGTCGCAGTCTTAAACGCCGATCAATCTTTCCGCTATCGATTCAACTGTTTGGTGGAACTATCTTCAAAATTACAGTGGAACTTACGATTGGTGATCAAGTACCTATCTACTTCAACCAAACCTTCAACTAACATCTTGGATTGCTAATGAGTTTTACATTGATTTCACCGGTTCTAGTTTTAAGGATTAATAAAAAAAAAACTTTATTTTTGTGACTTTCGAAACAAGTCAATGTTTCTATTGTTTTTTTTTTAATTCGATGGCACCTGCATTTCCTAACTGACGACCTCTGAGAAGAATCGCCGAAACAAACTCAGAGATTCATGGTCTCTTTTTAGTCCAAACAAAGTAGCATTATCAGATAATTAGTATGAACATGTAAAAAAACATTATTTCTATGTACCCAAAATAGATTTATAATTAAAAATTCATTATTTCATTTATTACGGATCGCACGCGCGATAACATTCACCGTGGAGAGTTATGTGCGCGTTTTTAGCAATGCACTATGCGCTCAAAAATGACAATATCTGTAATAACCGATCATTTTCTACATGAATGACCTAGGTCATTTTATTTTTGACCTTGAGTGAAACCTTGTCACGACGTTTGTGCATCGATGTCCCTCACCTTGTCAAAAGAATACGTAAATACTGAACTCGATTTCTAAAGTGTTCCAAAAAGATTATCCTATCAGCCAAACAGGTTGGCTACAAAAATAAACAATATGGAGGGTCTTTGAGGCAGAAAGCGTTATTTTTTAACCTGATTGGTACCCGTACCTCTGTCACTGTCAACCAGACAAAAAGTGGAAATTATATGCATTGCGTAGAATTGGAATAGTAAATTATACTTAGGTACCTACATAAGCGAGGTTGATTTAGAAATAAATGTAAAGAGGTTTATTTCAATCTTAAGTTTGAAATATTATGAAGATACGTAAAGATTTAAAAAGTAAAAGTTATTGCATCATAAATCTTCCAAAATTTTTGCAATATTGTCGAAATGTTCAGTAAATAAAAAAGTGTTGCACTGATGCTCCCACCCACTACAGTTTTTTACCTATACACACCCTATTTACTCTAAAAAACGTTTACATTTTGTCAAATACTTAAAGTATTTTTTAAATCATAGTATAGTGCTTTTTTGGGGTACCTACGCGAAGATAAAACACTCACATTACACTCTATTCTCTTTTTTTTCTCTTTTTTATTTATTTAATGATTATGTCTTTTTCGTTATCACTACAGATTACGTGCCTACCTAAATATTTGCTATCTATACAAAAAAGAATTACGTTCCTTTTCACGCAGACTCCTTGTTTTTGCGGCCACCTGGCCTCCTGTCACTCAATGACATTTTTATTTTTCATTTCCGTTCCGTTTTATGCGCGACCGTTTTTTTGCGGCCATATCTGTTTTAGTTTGATAAAAAACAATGAAATGCTTGACGTTGGTTCATTGCCCTTAGTATACATGGTGATCTTTTTAGAAGATTTGATTTGTACCCAAGTAAAATAATATAATATTCGGTATATGATAAGTGGTGAATGTAAGGACTTGGTTCTGATACACTAACTGGGTACTCCAAACTCCGAGCTGCGAATTTTATAGAAAATATATTTTTCTCAGCCTGGGAATCGAATTCAGAACCTCTAAGTCGGACTTGCAAACACTAGACTAATGAAATATAATCATACATAAATTTTATTTAACACACAAGTACCAGAAATCAATAGCCTGAAACTACACAAATCTAGTTTAATAAGGTCAAGCTCAGACCGAAATCACAGGACGAAATGAAAGGCATAAAGAGAGACATAGTACTACCGGGCAGACCGTCCTACCTCTATTAAGATTGTAGGCGTAAAACGGAACTCATTCATACTTTAGATGCTACCCGCAAGCTTATGAAGTCGCTACTGCCTTGGCCAGATGTCACGGATATTAAATAAGAAAGTGTCGTCGGTATTGCGGGCGGTGGTGGGGGTAAGTTAGTGTTATCGATGTCATTCGTGCACAATATTTCGACGACAGCGGACGTGTGGTGTTGCTAACTCTTAGTTAGTAGATTAATTAGGGATGCGGGTAAGTGCATAAGTAAATTTAGAAATAAATTTACTATAATGAGACAAAAGTAAATAATTGGTGCTTCACATTGAATGGTGTTGTTATTAAATTCAGTCCTAAAAAATAAATCGGTATGATCAATCCTTTAAAACACCTATAAGAATTGGAGCACAAGGCTTTTTTTAAAGGAGGTATAACGGAGAATTAATTTAAAAATATCTAAGGATACACGAGTTAGGTACCTTTCATAAACACTGACATCCTATTAAACAGATACATTCTGTTCTGAGCAACATAATTTAATCACTATCAAGAGCACGTCTGTATCTTTTATTAACAAGTACATCAATGTCCCAAATTAATTCGTAACACCTTAGATACGAAACTAAAACGCAAACGCAAAACTAACATTTAGACACACTTCAAATATTCGTACAAATTAACGCGAAACGGATAAGTGATGTGAAACACTCCCACCAAAGTTCCCTGCTCATCCTAAAAAAGCAAAGGACGCCGTCTCTAGCTCGCTCCAACTAATTTTAATTAATCGTGAAAACAAAGTAGCGAAGCGCGTTCCGGAAGCGTTTTGAATAAAAGAATAATAATTTCCCTAGCAGGAATGAGAACGGATGGCCCAAGTGGAAGGGAATAGCGGTCTAATTAATTGTTAATGTTAAACGTTGCAGAAAATATTCGCTTGAAAGTATTTTTTAGTGTTATATTTTGAGTGGTTTCGCCTGTAGTCGTTGCGTAAGCTGTTATTAAATGCATTCGCAAAATTAAGAATTAATTAATTTGTTACCACTGAACATAATGCTTATTATTTACTGTCTTCTATTAATATTTTAGAAGATAATGTTTTTAACTAAAGTCCGATTTCACTTATCTTAAACCTTTTTTCGTGTAAAGCACTCTCCTACTACTTAGTTTATAGTATATGAAAGACGTTTTGAACACAAAATAAATTAAAAAAACTGGCCTTAGGGCAAAGGGGTCGCTGGTTTACATAATATCTATAAATAGTTTTAATTTAATAAGATATAGAAAAAATATATATTGTAACTCCAATTTCACAGTTCACAGCGTCAGTGTTCATAATACTCTGTTTTATGAAACAGTCGTTATAGAAGATTTCTGTTTACACAAAAAAAATCCTAGCTGAGGGTACATTGACGCACATTGAGCTCAAAACAAAAATAGAATGTTGTTTTCGACTCTAGTAACATTGCGCTTATAGCTTTACCTACACCCCAACATCAGTGTCAGTGAGCAATGGCCACCACAGATCGTGTAAAAGCCCAACTGGAGCCCCCCTTCCCCTTCTCACCTTAATTAAACGAAGCCAAGCACCACAGTCCGAGCTAGACCGTTTTTGTCCTACACGCTTCTTACACGATGTAATGAAGATGTTTTTCTTCATTTTGCTTGAGAATAAGAAAATTGCTCGCTTTTAACGTGTGTTTTCTTTTTAATTAGGTCCATAAAGTGTGTTCATTACTAAGAAAGAATACATTTTTAAAATTGGAAGTAGATAGTTACTTTAATATTAACGTTTATAAAAATTAAGTCGATATTCAAGTTCTTTTTTTGAAATCTTACTTTTTTTAAATTTTTTTGCAATGCGGTTTTTTTTATTAAGAAGATAAAGTTTCATTCATTTCTAATTTTAGTTTTGAAGGCTGATGCCAGTTTTGATTTTTCGTTGTTACATCTTGATAGCAAACATTTTCAATGTAAGTAAAATGACTCTGACGATAACCCTTCTCATTTTAATAGGAGGCCCGTGCCTGCCTAGTGTCTCAGGAATCAGAAGATCACTAAATCGGTTTATGGTGGATGATTATAACGTTAGGCTAGATTAGCATTAGTGATAAAAATACCTATAATTTATCATCTTAGTCTTAATTCATCGGCTGACTGCTTTGTTGGTTTAGTGGTTCAAGGCGTGACTGCTACGCTAGCGGTCCTGGTTACGATTCCCGGGTCGAGCCAAGTGTTGTTGGGTTTTTCTGTGAAATTCCCAGTAGCAGCTCGGAGTCGGATTTTTGCCCGGTTAATGGCATAGGCTCGCCCCCTATTACATGGGACCCAAACATACCGGCGAACGGTGGGTGTACCTCTGACCAACCCTTCGGAGAATACAGGCGTGATAGTATCTTATGTAATAAATAAAATAATAAATAAATATTCTGGGACATTTTACACAGCACCATCTAGTCCCAAACTAAGCAGAGCTTGTACTATGGGTACTAGACAATGGATATAATACTTATATACTTTTTTTGTAAATACATACTTATAATACATAAGAAATACCTAGACAAACACAAACATTTATTTTCATCACACAAATATTTGTGTTTTGTGAGAATCGAACCCACGACCCCGTGATCAGCAGTCCGGTACTCAAACCACTAGACCGCAGACGTCGTCGTATGTGTTAATTAATCGACCACATCACCCGGTTCTGAATCCTGTGACTCCTAATTAAATCCAGTTCATCACTAAGCAAGAAAATTACAAGCTTTAGTATCCACCTGTGACCCTTCAAAATGGCCGCGCAGATCTTAATGCTTCTGACAATTTGGACAATGTAAGCTGGCCAGTAAACTGGGCGCACATTTTGTGGAGTATTGGAAATATTAATCATTAATTAAATAACACAATTTCTAACAGTTCATTGAAATGCCGGTGATTTTCACAGATGTGAAAAAAAATATTATACTTATCTGTTCGAACGGCAAAATGCATTATGTTTATTTTCAGATATAAATAAACCCGTTGTGAATATAATTTGAATATTAAATGTCAGATATAATCTGAATGAAATTTTTAAATAAGGTCGGAAACTAATCAAGGCCTGTAGACAAGTTGCACTTTGACATTCGAATCGACAAACGAAATAGAAACATAATGTATGGAAATTACACAAGCTTTCGACAAATCGGGCTGTCACTAATGTCATCTCCATACATTTTGTTTATATTCGTTTGTCGATTGGAATGTCAAATTGCAACTCTATAAATGCTAAATTTTGCAATGCCTCTAAAATCAATCCATATTTAGATCCCATAGAAGCTGCTTAGCCATTTTCAAATGATCATGGCATTATGATTAATTAAATGCAACATTTTGGCCCAAAGGACGAGGATTCATTGTGGTATAGGTACAAAAAAAAAAGATAGTGTCAAAAATTATGTAGGTACGGTTGCGAAAGTATGCTGTTATTCTCTTCCATACCATCATGTATAGCAGATAACAAAGTGCACCGACCCCAAGAACATTAGGATGAGAGTAGAAGGATAATGATGATGGTTCAGTAGCTCACTCGTGAATAAGTAACAGACAGACAAACTCACTTTTGCATTATTAAAGTGTGCCAGTGTGCCTTCTAATTTTTGTTTGAAGTGGATATACAACCAATATTCTCGAGGGCCCATTCTACTCATTATTATAAAGTAAGTATTTTATTAAGGAGCCAACCCTGAAATCGTGAAAAATCAGGGGTGCTAGACAACAAACAAAATGTAATTTACATACATTTTGTTTGTCGATCCGAATGTCAAAATGCAACTTGTCTAGCCGTTGCTGTTTCGCGAGTATTATACCTACCTCTTATTTTTATATGGTATCTAAAAGATAAGGTTGTATATTATAGACATTTTACAAGACAAAATAATACTATAGATAGAGATTAGCTTAATTATTACTTAGTATTGGATTGTGAAAAATGTAGAAAAGACAATAATTTTATTCTTATAAATTGTGGTTCACGCTATAATCAACCAGCCAAAATTTGTTACTTAAATATCCAGAAGATCCTATCCTATTCTATTAAGCACTTAAAATGATTAAAATGTTTCTAGAAAATTAAATTTACGTGACCACTCTCTTAATAAAATTGCGGGTAAGGTGAATTCAAGATGTGTATTCGAAAAACAAACTTTTACCGTTATAAAAATGACTAAGTACTTTATTTTCTTAATTCGAAAATATTCTGAGACAGTCATTCAAAATGTGTGTCAGCAAAAAAATTATATTTAGGTAGTTGCATGAAATTTTGCACAAATATTTTTGCAAAAGGACAAAAAAAAACAAATTAACAGATTAGTAATATAGTTTTTATGTTTTTTTTTAAGAATCCCATCAATTATCTGTTTGAAAAGGATTATTATTATTTTTATTGGACGTCATAAACATAATTATTAATACTAGTGCCACGTCTGTTGGTGGGTGGGGACGGGGACCCTACATTTTTTTGCATGGTCCTTTCATGCGACTACTTGTATTATAGTAAATACTGGATTCGATTCTAGCCAAGTTTTAAGGGGTTTTTCTATGTAATTCTCAGTAACACCTCGGAGTTTGGATGTGTCCATTTAATGACAATACGATCATCGTTTTACCTAAACCTAAATACCGGTGGACTGTGGGCGTGCACTAATAATATTAATATATTTGGAACATTAATCTATACTTCTATACTAATATTATAAAGAGTAAAGATTTAATTGTTTGTTGTTTGTATAGAATAGGCTCCGAAACTATTGGGCCGATTTGAAAATTTCTTGCAGTGTTGGATAGCCTGTTTAACGACGAAGGCTATAGGCTGTATATCATCATGCTACGACCAATAGGAGCTAAGTATAAATAAAAAATGTTGCAAAAACGGGGGACAAAATCAACTTCTACGGGAATGAGGTCGCGGGCAAAGGATAGTAAGTATTTAATGTAAAACAAAACGTAATTAAATCCATGAATGTGTTGTGAATATTGTATGGGCCCGCTCCGTATCGACCTACCTCGTACAATAGTAATGCCGGCACAATGAATGAGGTCCCCTTCCGATGTCAATTAGCATAAAGGGAACGCGACCCATGTTTTTTCAACTTTAATATTATCTTATTTGTGTTGGTGGAGCTATTAATTGATGTTGATAATGTATAATGTTTTAAAAGAGTGACTATGGAGTTTCTTACCGGGTCTTCTCCATAAGTCCTACTTTTTCAGGACCGTGCAACTAGTGTGACCATTCGAATTTGCAATAAAAATATTTGATTATGAATATATTTTAAGTAGATTATTGATGGAAGCAGTAATAGCCTAGGGGTATGAATCTCTGGACTGCCAAGTCAAAGGTCTCGAGTTCGAATCCAAGGCAAGCACCTCAGAGTTTTCGAAATCATGTGCGTAATTATCACTCGCTTTAACGGTGAAGGAAAACATCGTGAGGAAACCAGCATGCCTGAGAGATTTTCTTGACAGGATGTGAAGTCTGCCAACCCGCATTAGGCTAGCGTGGTGGACTATAGCCTAATCCCTCTCATACTGAGAGGAGACCCGTGCCCAGCAGTGGGACAGTATATGGGATGAAAAGTTTCTTTCTTTCGAAAAATCAGATGTGCATGCCTTGGATTCGAAGTCAAAACCTTTGACTTATCAGTACAGTGGTTATATCACTAGGCTATCACTAATAATACACATTTCCTTATAAATGATGAAATAAAATAAATGTAAGTGCAATATATTTTCCATATCAACGCGTCACTAAAAGTCGCAAGGTCTAGAGCTTCATAAATATTCTTTTTCCTACTTATTTAGGTCACGAGGTTGCTAAGGTAAAGGCTCTTACATAACGGGCTTTATATTAATTAAGAGGTTTATGATAGTGATGTGTCAGACGGCATATTAATGTTTACTGACGAGAGAGAAAGAAAATAAAGGAAACAGTTCCAGTACATTATACCGATACGAGATGCAGCAAGTTAAATGTCTTTCTCGGTTTACCTAAGATAGCCCGATGTACCTACTAATTGAAAACGAATGTACGCGATTCATATTGTGTTTTATCAAAAGTTTTCACCGTCATCGTCTAAACCGCTGAGCAGATGAGGTGTTAAATTGAAGTAAAATTGGGGCGGATCATAAGATCCTTATACAGCTTTTAACTGAGAGGAAGTTTAGTATTCTCTTAAGCTATACACAAAAGTAAACCTTCACTCTTTAATAGAGAACTGAGGCTCACGGTAGGTTCTACCCACCGTTATCTGGATACTTCTCATCCCGTGGACAATTCCCATAAAACTTTCTTTGCGTAGCATAATTATATCTCATAGGAAAGATTTGCTATGTTTCAATTTTCTAAAGCTACTAGTTCCTGAAATTCTCTGATTAATCCGTAAGTGTATTGTGTTTCTCATTTGTATACAGTGGAAACTATTTACTCAAAGCATTTGCCCATTGAAGCACGTGTCGTTGTGAGTAATAAAGCTCAACAGAGTGAATCAGGTTAATGTTACGATCGTATGCGTTGACTAGCCAGTATTAGTAAGCTATTGCGGTTTCCGACCCGAAACATTACTCTTCACACCGATCAGTGCCCGCAATGTAAAGGTAATTGAGTGTAATCGTCACTAAAACGGCACGTTTAAATGTCTCCTTTATGTCAATGATGTACGAGTATTAATAGTTGCAGGTTAGCTGTTTCTTTGCAGTAGTTTATAAGATGATGTTAAGAAACGGAATGAGATGTTATTTTATTTTAAAACCGTGAAATTGGCTCACAATAAGCGATGACATCGCGTAACATAATTATGTTCTTACACAAAAATTACAAGTTAATAAAATAAAATAAAACGGTTTATTGCAGAAACTTGTACAACTTTTACAGTAAATCTTACATAAAGACCTCTTTTTAAGTAAAAGATATACCTGTGATAGGAAAAATAAAAAACCAGATCCCTCTTTAAAGTCGATAAACACGATTAGCGGCCTTTGACACAAATATATAATCTTTATAATAGATAAAAACTTTTGCTTTAAGCAAGGATACGCAAGAAAAATCTGCCCTCTAATGTGAACGCACCTTAGCCCACCGCGCCGCCCCCTCAATGAGCCAACCATAATACTTAATGTTAATGAGCAAGCCGGCGTTAGTGACGGCCATTGGTTATCTGGAGTGGCGCAATTATTTCACACATAACTCCCGCTTACCACTGACTTATTTGTGGACTGAGGAGTAATGGACGGCGAGTGATGACGTAGTTTAGATAACGTAGGTGAAGTATGTTGCTCGTCATAGACATGACGTCACGAATCTCATAACCGTGGACTAAAACTCAAGGAACGCAAGTTAGCCTTCTCAGGTGGAAGACAATTAGTGAGGATTTAGGAAGGAAAGAAGAAGATCCTGAAAAAATGCTTGTTTATGTATAGTACTACTGTTTAGGGGGGATGTAAGTCGTTATTATGATTATGCCACGGTAAGGAGCTTTTTGGAAAAGAAAGTGACGTGACTGGCGTATTTATGTCAGTGTCCTGAGTCAGTCATGAACCGAGATAAAGCAATATACTTATTTATGAATATGATATGTCTAATACGTAAGTAGGTATATTTTTCGCGTAAGTTACAGAAATCCGATCTATAAAATACTCATAGAAAGAAAACCTAATTTATTTATTTTTTAAGTTAAACCTAACCTAATTAAAAAAAAACTAAATTAATTTCCGGTAAACAATGTGATAATTTCTGTAAAAAGGTTTTTCTATTCATATGTCAGAAGATATTTAAAAGATTTAGCCTCACCATATTTTTGACACAAATGTTCTCTGTTTTTTGTCTACAGTGCGCCGTGTAGCCCCGCAGTTCTCCATACCACCGCCCCCGAAGTCCGAGGTGATGTTGGGCGGCAACCTAACCCTCAAGTGTGTCGCCTTCGGATCACCCATGCCTACTGTCAAATGGAGGAAAGGTAAGATGGCAGGAGGCTTCATTTTTAAATTAGGAATAATTTTGTTTAAGTAGTTGCTACAAAGGCGGGTGAATTATTTGAATTTAAACTTTGTCTTGTTACTTTTTTGGATGTTATTGCATTACTAGAGGTTCCTCGTGGTGGTACTCGGGTTCGTGTATTATTTCCCATGGGAATTAGACATAAGGCTTTCTTAGGATGCCTACTTATACTAAGTTATAAAATTGTGCTTAATTTCAGCATAACCCGTTCATTGGTTTGAGCTGTGTGTTGATATATCAGTCAGAATATTCATTTACCTTTTCCTTATATACCTATAGATTTGTTGACATTATATCCAATGTATGGTCCATGGTCATGACTAGACATCAATGTTGTAAAGAATCTGAAATGTCGGGATTTAATCAATAAAATTCTTAATCTCAACTTCTTAAAAACTATTTTATTCCGAGACACGTTTCTCTTGAAAGTGAAACAATGAAATGTTTGTTCAGGTTTGACAAAATGGCTGACGCCAGAGGACAACCCCCCGTTGGGCCTAAACACCCTCAAGTTGGAAGACATAAGAGAATCTGCTAACTACACGTGCGAGGCCGCTAGCGTTCTTGGAGTCATCGAGGCAGTCGCAGAAGTCAAAGTGCAGTGTAAGTATTTCCACATACCAATAGGTACTTTTTACTAATATTGATAGTATGTAATCGTAAAGAAGAGGTCATCAAAAAAGAGGTATTTCCATTAAATAAAGGCAAAATAAACAGGTTTTTTTGCAAATTATTTTTAATGAAGGAAAAACTTTTTTTACAATTTAAAAGTTTAGGACATTCAATTCTATTTTCAAATAATATATTGAGCATTCAGTGCACTGGCCAGTCCGTTCGTTTCACAATGTATTTTTAAATTTCGAAATGATCCACCACCACATTCTACACAGTTCCTAGTATACCCTAATTAATTCGAGCAATTTCGCTCGACTCCGAGTCGAGTCGAGTAGATGAGTGACTGAATCAAATTACACTTATAATTTCTTGGGATAACTGCTGCAAATTTATGGTAACAACTTCGCCGAGGTGGAAAGAGGGATTTACGAAAATCAATTTGATAAATTGCGGCAAGGCAAGAAGACATCCATTATGAATTAGTGTTATAATTCATAATTGAAAGGGTTGGAAAGTTGCGCGGGCCCGGGAGACAAACGAATGTCAGCTTGATTAATGATTAATTATTGTAACTAGAGGCAACGTTTTCTCAATTTAATTTGTGAAGGATTATCTTGTTTGATGCGTTTAGTGTTTGGAACCTTTCGATTGATGTTCGAATTTTAAATGCGGCGAGTTGTAATTTATGCACAGTTTGCTGTGAAGTTAACGGCACACAGAGAATACAATATCACTTAGAAGCAATTACTGTGTGGGTATATGCGGTTTTGTGTTGTCGTCTAAACTCAAAGTTATTTCATTTTTATTACTTCTATACTTCTATACTAATATACTAACTAAATATTATAAAGAGGAAAGATTTGTATTTTTGTATGTAACGAATAAACTCAAAAAGTACGGGACCGATTTGAAAAATTCTTTCCGTGTTAGATAGCCCATTTATCGGGGAAGGCTATAGGCTATACATCATCACGCTACGACTAATAGGAGCGGAGTAGTAATGAAAATTTTTGCAAAAACGGGGGAAAAAATTATAAGACCACGCGGGCGAAGCCGCTGGCGGGAAGCTAGTATTCTATAAAGGTAGTGTTATATTATCAAACATGCCATGCCTGTATTTCTGAAGAACCAGGCACAGGTGGTGAACACCTAGTTCACCGGTATGTCTCGATCCCATTTAAGGGTACGAGCCTATTGCCTTTTTCCGGGCACAAATCCAAACTCTGAGGTACTCAGAACTACTACGTACGTACTAATTGAACCCAGGACCTCTTGCATAGCAGTTGCGCTTACAACCATGAGGCCAATGAGTACTAATAATTGTGAAATGTCTCGTTGGTCCAATGGTCCTAATTGCGGTAGAGATCCTGGGTTTGATTCCCGAGTAACTCGTAGTTTAGATTTGTGCCCGGTTAATGGCAATAAACATATCGGCCAAATGTGAGTGTACATTACTACACCTCTGTTAGTCCTTCGAGGGATAAAAGCGTGATGGTAGGGACAAAACAATTTCCAGACCTGATTTTAAACAACTATCATATTATAGCATAATTTATTAAATACATATTGTATTGCATTACATTAAATATTGATGCGTTTTAAAGCGAAACAATTAAACTACAGTTTATTTGTATTTAGTATTAATGTGAATATTATCGTTTGTGCATATTAAAACATTTATACGTGTATTATTACGCATAAATACTTGTATTCGGCTTAAACACGAGATCAATTTTAGTGAGTATTGTAGAGTATTTAATACTGAAATAATATGAAATTATATTTATTTCATTTTCGTCAGAAAGTGAAACGACACCTGTACATAAGAAATTGTTGAAATCATAAAATTTTATAAGTTTTTGCAAAAATGACACACACACACGATAATTTATAACTCGCTCAATTTGATATAATATATATTTTCCCTTGTTTTAAAAAAACTCCTCGCAAACAGCCCCCTGTTTGCGTTATAAGTTTAACGTATGTATCTATCTGTGGCATACTAGCTCTTGACGGATGAACCGATATTGATCGATACAGATCTCGATTCAAACTCGATGGTCAGACCGACCCCGGTAACTTAACCTTACAGAATGGTTGATCAGCATAGATTAACAGTTTTACTTTTTCTAGCGTTACCTGGCCCGCCCACGGAGGTCCGTCCCTCGGAGATCACGGCAACCACCGTCCGCCTCACGTGGACCTATAATGGAGTGGAAGAGCCGCAGTACTACGTCATACAGTACAAGCCTAAATACGCCAATCAGGTAATAATTCTGTTACAAATTGACAGCTAGAATTTGAAAATAACGAATTTTATAAATAAATTCGTGTTCGACATTTAAAAATGTTCGAACTGTTCGCCATTACAAGTTCTTTTCGTTAACATTTCATTATTCTATCCGTTATTAATTCAGAAAACCTTAGGTCTTTTACACTGTGACATGACGCGTTACTAACGCGTTGGTTAAAACATAGGTACCTACTCTGTTATACAATATGATGACAAACACAAACCCATTCGTGATAAAAAAAAGCTTTTTTTTTATCATGAATGTCGTGTCAAAAAAGTACAAATTTCATTAATCTGAGTTTTCAAATCATCGAAAATCTCTATTGCGTGTCAAAAATAACCCCCCGAATACCATAATGCCATAGTGAATAACAACCTTGTATAATTTTTCAACAACCGTCAAAAATTTCAATATCGTGTCAAAGAAGTTCGAATGTAGTTTTTTCAATCAACAAAAAACTCTTTATTTGAAATGCAGGCGTTCAGCGAAATCTCAGGGGTCATCACGCAGTACTACTCAGTGACGAACCTATCACCCTACACGGAGTATGAGATGTACGTTATAGCGGTCAACAATATCGGCAGAGGACCACCATCAGCGCCAGCAGTCATCACCACCGGAGAAACTGGTATGTACACACATTTATTACACGGTTTGAAGTGTGTGCAACTTCGGATAATGGTTCACTTTTCATCAAAAATATGGTATTCGTATATCACAAATAGTTGAGAGGCTTAAATAAAAATATTATTGAGGTATTCAACTGAATTGGCGATAGTTGGAAAAGAATTTAACTTGATCAAATGTGTTCGATGCAAAAAATAAATTACGTATTTTATAGTAATACGAATGAATGAATCATTTTTGTTCGAATAAAGCGTTTTCCAGTTTTATATCAAATAATTTTTTCTACTAAATTGTATAAAAGTATTTAAAAATTAGTAATTCGGATTAAACCAATTTTTCTAACTGATATTATTTCAGATTTATTAGTTTACTACACAATAATTTGGAACTTGCTTACATTAAATTTATAGCATCTATATCATGTTCTCTGCTCCCATTTCTTCAAGATTATCACCTTCTACAGTTACACGAGACGAACGAGATTTATAAATCATTTTAACAACGCCATTTTCTTAATAACACCAATTTATAATAGACAATGAAAAATTATCATATCTACGCATTTACCCCATACGCTTGTTCAAATTTAATTTTCTCTTGTCTCGCTTTCAATAACGTCAAGTCTATAATTATTTTCCTTGCTTTGAATTGGGTAAACAGATTTATTTTACGTTTCTTGCGCTCAATTCTCAGTTTTAAGGTATTTTCTTTGATCGTCTTTTCATGCCAACGCGTATATTCGACGTACGACATTCGCCGACGCTTCATGTAAGTTCGCTTCTGATTTATCATAGACGTTTATTTCATTTGCACATTTACTTTTTTTTTAATGTAATGTTTAGAGTAGAGCGTAACCTTTTTTGTTCGTTATTCATGCACCATTTCGTTTTTATCGATGTTAGGATCAAATTGCGGTTAGTTGTGTCACACCTTATAGAGTATCTTCTGCGGCACCGTTTGTGTGATTTGTGTGTTATTGTTCACCGGTTTTCTACTTACTAATGACTGTTATTTGTTTCCTTGCTCTCTTGCAGTGGATTCCTTGTATGGAGGTGCCAGTAAGTATGATACCATGAATTTTCGTAAATTACCTAACGGCGTTGTTTGTGGTTCTCAAATCCTATAATTTGGGCGTTCATAGCATGTTTAGGTTGTCTCATAATTTAACGTGTATTTTAATAATTCGTGCGGGTGTAGCTAATATCTCGCTTGTATCGGGCTAATCTGTTAATAATTTGCATGGTATTTTATTTTATTCACTGTTTTTTATCGTCTTCAAAATCTATGTCTGTATTTGTTCGCGATACGTGACAAATTGGTGTTACATTGCTCGTTTGTCTAAATTATATATTAAATATTACCCTGCGGTGGAATTTAATTTCTTTATTGAAGAAATGCCTGAACGTTTCTCGTTAATGTTAAACCGTCATCATCTAATTTCCCTGTCAAGATATATTAAATTTGACTTGTGAAACCTCGCCCACACTCCCATTTTGCGACATCACAAAACAGACAAAATAAAAACTTGGATGAATTGGTAATGAAAACGTCGGTATATAAAATTACCAACAGGCCTTTTGATATTCTTTACATTTCTAATAAAGGGAAAGTTTGTCCTGACGCCCCGGCGACCCTCGGATTCTGGACCCAAACAAGATTATAGCGTTTTAATATTGCACAGTCCCGAAACTTTTATTGTTTCGCCCTTCGCGAGTATTATAAACAGAAGAGATTTTTTTCATTGAGTGACGCTCCGTTTTTCGTGTTGTCTGCGATTACAAATCCTATTAAGACAGCCATTGTGCCCCCGACGCTTATTGTCCTATTATTTTTATTTTCATTTTGTACATAATTGAGATGAGTCGAGTCGCTTCTTAATTTAACCTTGGGATGTTTATGTATTATTGCGTCCGAGATAATAGCGGTAGGGTGTTTGATAGAAATTGTACAAAACAATTTCTTAGGAGTCAAAGCAGCATTTTGTATTACGGTTCATGAAATAACAAAACCATCCTTCTTGTGTTTAATTTTATTAATGTTTAGAATTAAAAGAGGTTTTAGTTGTTCATTTGTTCTTAATTTCGATTGTTTGTTTTGATCTTGGCTTATTATTAAATTGTAAGTTAACATCTGTGAGTTTTCGTAACCTTCGTAATAATGAATGTGTCTCTATCAATACCTGAATTATGTATCTAGTGAATTAATTCAATTCATTCATTTAGTACTAGTCCCACTATACAGATTTGTTATATTGACTTAGTTATATTTATAAAACATTATTATAGACAGCCCTTCTTAGGCTGGATCAAATTAAACTGAAATTAGTAATTCGATGAATATGTAAAGTAAATTAAAAACAAATATTGGTTTGGACATAAGTTACGTTTTGCAATTGTATTAAATAAATTAGAAAAATGTGGTATCTACTGCTTAAAATTGATATATAATATGTTTAAATTAGTTTAGATTCTGTATTCTTCGGTACAATATAAACAACACATTCGATATTTAAAAATACCTTGAATTAGTGGCATGCAGATATGGTTAACAATAATCGACTAATGTGGGTGTCAATTAAAACTAAATGTGTAACAACACTACTGAACTTCTGTTTTTTTTTTCTTAGAACCCGGTTCAGCGCCAAGGAACGTGCAAGTTCGTCCTCTGAGCTCCAGCACAATGGTAATACAATGGGACGAGCCGGAGACGCCAAACGGACAAGTTACGGTGAGAGGATAACTAATTCCGAGTGTAGTTTCTGTTCAAATTAGATTGCGAGATTTGATCGCCTTACCTCGAAGTTGAGATAAGCATGTCCCGTCGTACATAAATCTCGTCAATTTGCCTTTGACATAGTCCAAATGTTATTATAACGTAGGAAGTGAGATATTGCAATAGAAAGATGAACGAAGACACATTAACAATAGGTATAAATGTATTTTTTATACATGGATAGATACAAAACTATTGACAAGAGATAAAGCACAAATAAAATACATGAAAAAGATATTTTCGTTATATAGGAAAACCCTGACAATGTTCTTTAATTGTGGATAATGAAATCTTGGTAGTAAACAACGATGTTCTTAAATTGAATGATTTATCGATACTCCTACTACATACTTTATATAATTGACATATATGTATATTACTATGTAAGGACTGGGCGGACCGCATGTCCCAATGACACCCCCGAAGTTGGTCCCAAAATGGTCTTCTCTAAACCGAAGTGAACTAGTCCGCGATGGGCTAAAAAACAAATGCCATACGATACCAACAAAGATGGCGTTAGTGTTTCTGTGTATAAAAAAATATATATACTGTGACATTTTACACAGCACCATCTAGTCCCAAACTAAGCAGAGCTTGTACTATGGGTACTAGACAATGGATATAATACTTATATACTTTTTTTTTTTAAATACATACTATAAGTATGTATTTACAAAAAATACATAAGAAACACCCAGACAAACACAAACACTTAAGTTCATCACATAAATGTTTGTGTCCTGTGGGAATCGAACCCACGACCTCGTGATCAGCAGTCCGGTACCCGAGTACCACTAGACCACAGACGTCGTCAAACGCATGGCGAACGTCTCTCAAATGTTCATACGGCCCTATCTTTATGAAATCAATTAATACTATGGTACTAGTAGGTGATTTTATAATAATGCTATTAAATTCTAATTCACTGTTTATAACTTTGTTTGTTATTTGATAGGGATACAAGATCTACTACACCACGGACCCCTCACAGCCTTTGCAGTCGTGGCACTCACAAATGGTAAGTTCTAATAATTAAGATCTCCATTACATTTTAGGGAATATCGTGCCGGCCAATTACTGTGAGTGTATATTAGTTCGGCTCTGCTTGATCCTTTAGAGAATAAAGGCATGATACGTATATTGATTTAAAATGTATCTGGGAACCAATAAATCTAGACTTTTGACTTTATTTTTTTAAGAAGATTTTCACGTGTTTTTTGTGTGACAAATTTTTCGTTCGTTAAATTCCGAACATAGAAAATAATAAAATTATTTATAGCCTATAGCCTAATCCCTCTTACCCTGAGAGAAGACCCATTCCCAGCTGTGGGATAGTATGGTTTGATGATGAAACTCCGAAGTCGCATGCATAAAATTATCGAATTGAGTCACATCGAATGTTTTTGCGATTTTTTCAATTCTCGCACCATTGTTAAGAGAAATTAAGAGCTACTGCTCTTTACAGATGGACAACAGTCATCTGACCACGATCAGCGAGCTGACCCCACACACAGTGTACACAATACGTGTGCAAGCCTTCACGTCTGTGGGCCCTGGACCCATCTCGGCACCCGTACAGGTCAAGACACAACAAGGTAAGTCCTTTTTACTGATCTGCGCCTCTATGATGGCTCCTTTTAAAAATAGGTAAAGAATTTATAGTAGAGACAGAGTAATAGTAAGTGTTGAAGCCATTCCTGAACGATGCGGTGAACGTCACTAACGTCACCGCTAAATGTCATCTGTCATCGTTGACTGACAGATGAAGCGCGTTCGCGCTAAATTCATAGACGATCAACGAACACGGAACGAACAAGATTGCATCCATGGCCGTGCCGGCGTTAGGTATAGTTTTTCTATAAGCTTCAATTCGCCAATTAAAGTACCTAGTACAACATAAGTAACAAGAATCCGGCATACAAGTAATCTAGCCTACTGGGAGCGCAATCAGTAAGAGTAAAGATTTTATTGAAATGTTGACTTAAAAAAGTATCTTTAAAAAAATGTTGACCAAATAACGTCAAAGTGAATTTGACGTAAGATGGTCAACAACAACATTTTTGAGATGTTGGCTTTAACAGTGTAACTAGATATCGTTTTGACATTTGCTTCGTTTTATGCATAGTTTTACTTCGTCCACGTCCTTACATCTTCTCATACTCGCGAACCGGTTGCGATTACTACGCAGCTTACCTTTTTAAAGGACCTCTCAAATAATACCCCTGATTACTATTAATTCGTTGTTTTTGGTGGCAATAAAGAATATTCCATTCTATTCTAAAACCCATTCTTTTTGCGTTGACGGTTAAAAGCAATTTTTGAACAAAGTACAATTAACCAACGTTATTCTGACACATTGGTGTATTCCCAGGCGTCCCATCTCAACCTTCGAATCTAGTGGCAGTGGAAGCTGGCGAGACATCAGTGACCCTATCGTGGAGGCGACCAGCCCACGCTGGGGACAACATAGTGTCTTACGAACTGTATTGGAACGACACGTACGCCAAAGAGCATCATAGGAAGTAAGTAGACTGATTACTTGACTTCCCAGGTTCAGCCAAACGATCATTTAGACAAGGTGTTCTGAAATAATATCCTTCGTAATCGTTTTCCATTTTTTTATTTACCGTTTTTCTTATATACGAGTTATTTTTTAAGATTATTGTAGAAAACATATTCACGGAAAGCTAAATTTAAGTTATAAAATATTAAACTAAAAGATTGTTTATTTCTTGAAGGTATTCTTCTTTTTGATGAAAAAAAGATCAATGTAGTAGTAGACCTATTTACGAATAACGAGATGTAAAATATACATCATTCAATCACTAGAAAAGCTATTTTATATACCTAACTAGATGCTTAAAAATCCGATGCAAGGTTGAGATATTGGAAAACTTGTTGGTATAACTCAAAAGCCATTAAATTTTGCGGAACATAAATATTATGTTTCATTGGTATGGTATGAAGGCAAGGTATCACCTGACGCAGTATTTCACACTATTTACTGGGTACCCTTTATATACAAACATCTAATATATAAAATTCTCGTGTCACAGTTTTAGTTGCCATACTCCTCCGAAACGGCTGGACCGATTTGTATGAAATTTTGTGTGCATATCGGGTAGGTCTGAGAATCGGCCAACATCTATTTTTCATACCCCTAAATGATAAGGGTGACCCACCCCTATATGGCAAAACAACGTTTGCTGGGTCAGCTAGTATACATATATGGCAGAACTCATAATTCATTGTCATCCTCCTAGGCGGATACCGATAACAGAAACCTACACCCTGAACGGACTGTACCCGAACACGTTGTACTACATCTGGCTGGCGGCGCGGTCGCAGCGCGGCGAGGGCGCCACCACGCCCCCTATCGCGGTCCGAACGAAACAATATGGTATGTCCTCACACCGCACACTTGGAGTGACGTCTCGTGACGAGTGAGTGTAGATAGGATGAGTGGAAACGACCCACCAATATCCCCCAAAAAAGACAAAACCTCGTCCTCAAATCCTCCTCAACAATGATTGACCCAATTTTGAATCGAACTCCTTCAAACTTGTACATTATTTCAATGTTGAATAAGTTGCATACTTTATACTCGGATTCCGCAGTTAAATTTTGCTTCCCAAAACAATTTATGAAAATCGCTTGCCCGTGAGCACCGTGTCTCGGACATTTTGCTCGTTAGCACAATTTACAGTGGCTCTTTTCCAATCATCGCTTTGAGAATATGAGAGAGTGAACCTATTGTGGGTATTCCAGGTAACTCCTAATGTAATATTTCACATAAGAGCACCTGCCCGGCACGCTGCCAGTAATACAGCACAAGCACCAAGTTTTATATATCACAATATGTGTTTTGTAATCGTAAATTTGTCGAAACGGTAAAGTGTACGCCGTAACTTGATTGCGCGACTGAACGAAACTGTCGAAGTTGTTGGCGGGAATTTGCTTAATTGAAAGCGTACACCGTACCTTAGTAGTAGCTTTATGTTGTTCGTAGGTCAGACTTTTAAATCCGAGGTTAACGCCTCGAGTGACATTATTTTTTATTCAGACGCCGCCGACGCGGGGGACATTAGAAATCTTGGCTTAACTGTCATTTAGTTCATCGGGCATCATCAATCTTATTGTCTCGATCTATCACTCCATCTATCATTGGGATAAAAAATAGTGTTCTCCGCGTCGTAAGCTAGAACATAATCATCACAATTTTCTTCCAACAGGGGAAGTGTGACGGATGAGACATAGAGATGTATGGGCGAGCGGATCCTACAATCACACCACACTAACAAAAAGTGCATGCTCGTTTATTTTGACGACTGATGTCGTTTTTCATTTTGTTTTTGGGCACATTTTTTTTTGTTTCAATCGCATTCAGTGATTGCATCGGTTAGGTCGGTTGTGCTTTGGGTATAACGCGGCGCGCGGCGCGTGAGTCGCGCGCCATTTCAGTTGCAGGTCCTCGGTCCGGATCCCCGGATCCGCGCCGCGGTCGTTCTTACCGTTGAGCTTGTTTAGTTCCTGGAGCGCCCCCGATGAATGTGACCGCCGTGGCCGTGTCGCCTACCGCAGTGCGCGTGTCTTGGCAACCGCCGCCCGCCGAGAGAGCGAACGGAAGGATCGCTTACTACAAGCTGCTTTGTGTGGAATCTGGGAGGGGGGATTCTGAGGCGACGGTCGTCAAACTGAATCAGACGTCGTTTCTACTGGACGAGCTGAGGCGGTGGACTGAGTACCGCATCTGGGTGCTGGCGGGCACCAGCGTGGGCGACGGACCCGCCTCGTACCCGGTCACCGTGCGCACGCATGAAGACGGTACGTGTCGTAACACTCATTGAACATTCACTAACTTCCCAACCCATCTAAATCAGCTGAATTTTATGACTTCCTTCGCTCCAAAGTGGAAGAATTTCCGAACAAAAAACTCTTGATCAATGAATTTTTAATATAATCTGAGAGCGAGAACATTAAATCATAAAATTGAGCGATGCCGGGCCAAAGAATTAATTGCTAATAATTGATGAATAATTTAATTATCTTTCAAATTAACAAAGTTCTTTGGCTATGTAATATCAGAGGAGTTTTGAAAGTTCGTTTATTTTTTAAATCCTTTCGATTGGCTTTGAACTTGAATCTTTAGCAATGTGCAATTGAAATAAGTTCCTCTGATGATACATCTGATAATCTTGTCCTGAAAATATGTTATTAAATGAAAATGATTTTTAATAATACATCTATATTTACTAACAAAACCATGGGATGCTATAAAGTTGGTATAAAGTGTTGTATAAAATTATTCATATACCTAATTATCAAACTAATTCACAGTATAAGTTTCTACATATATGAATGATTTTATCTAAAATATATTATGGTTATTTCACTTACAGTAAAAATGGAATGGTTGATGATAGTAAACGTTCTAAAATGTCTTTCAAAAATGTTTTAAAAGCAGTTGTTCCATTTTAACTGTAGGCGAAAATATTTTTGTGCAAATGTCAATTGATCCTACATTGGTGGTGGGCTATTATTAAAATAAGACATTAATACCATGACGGAAAAGTTCATTTCTCATTAGCAAACTCGATGCGCTACTACTACTACCAAAAATACTAATATCATTTTTTCTTTTGTTCCTTTTTTGTGAGCACATAGCAGGATTCTAAACAAGGAGGTTCAGTTCTCGTAACAAAAAGTATTACTTACTATGCTTGCCGATAATAATTTTTCCATGTATAACTATAATCATGTCACAGACGATCATTTTGGTTTCACTGTATTATAGCCGCTGTGCACAGCGGCACAGAGTTGATATTTCCACTCACTTGTCACATGTAATGATTTCTTTTGATGGCGCGTCACATGATGCGTCATCATATCGTTAAGATGGCACTCACTGAAATGCAAAGTTTATGATGCACCTGGTATAGTGTCGACGGCACCGTTATATTATTGATTTTGGCGCACAGTTGTTGAGTATTTAGCAATGGACACAATTTTGCATGCTTTCTTTACCGACACCGCACCGTTTTTCGTTCAATTAAGTTTTCACTGGGCACCAGATAGGTTTCACGTTTTGCTGCACGCAATTGACTTTAATTGTTGTTGATCGTTGCGTGAGGTAAATACTGCACTTTTAGGAATCACTCAGCACAACTAGCGACGACACGAGGTGAGAGAGCGAGTGCGTGACACATAAAGCTATGGCTGTTAGCGTCGGTCAGAACGTATGCGCTGCGCTCCGCTGTGGGCGCTGTTGCGTCGCCGATCAGCGGCGCTCACCGCGGAGTAGGCGTGCAGCCGAGCAGTGTACGCGCTGAGCGAGCTCCTGGCCATACCGCTCGACATGCACCAGGCCCGAGCGCCGCATTTGAATACCAATACCGTCCCCACACGACACGCGCGCATGCTACTGAACTACTCACAATTACTACTTCTTAACTCACTGTACTGTCCTGACTACTATCTACTATTAGCGGGAAGGCTGCGGGTCGAAGCCGCGTCCCGAGGATCCAACGTCAAAATTCCTATTTGTACCTATACTATACCAATTGGTTCTCGCGGAGGATCCCAGGGAAGAGCCGCGACACTCTTCGCCTGTACTCCCCGACTGCTCAGCTCGGTTACTAGACTACGCGCTACTTCTCTTCCTATCTCTATCTCTCTGTCTATCTCACTTGCTCTTGTGCTACAACTTCTTGGCAGTAGCAGTTTCACTCTCGCCTCTTCTTTCTTCTGTATACTCTATCAGACTTTCGTCGTGCATGCACACTAGATATTGTGACATATACAGAATACTATTATGCCTAACGTTCGCTATTGCCGTATACAACGAACGGGCGGGGCTCAAAGAACGCTGCGTGGTATGACCTGGCATCAATACTCCTGTAAAGTACATGGCCGATTTGATATTAAATACAGACGAGTTTTTGAAGAGCACAGCAATGGACACTCTGACACTGTCACAAACATCACAGAGGATACACGAGGTTCGAGGCATCACACACACAGAAGGTACGAAGGCGCACATTGACAAGACCTACACAATAGAAGCACACACACACATAGACTGGCGCCGTCGCGTTAATCAATACATGTGCGTGTGAGTGACTTCTTTGCACCGATGGACGAGGAATGGTTAATTAATGTGTGTACATTGCCTTTTTCTGTCTACCAACTTAAAATCCTACCAAATATTGTTAAACGAAGCAACAGAAAATATCTGTGATGACAAACAAACTACACACATTTTCACTCTATTCATGAAATAAAAAATCCCATTCCCATTTGTTCCGCGTACTACAAACAGAAAAAGGCAATGCATGCGAACCTAGACTGGCGTCCCAAGCGGCTTAAACCGAATGCGCCTCCTAAAGAGCTCAAATACACGAGGAAATAAAATAAGAGTGCCCCCCATTTCGCCGACAAGCGTTGTACTCGTAATCTCTCACTTAGTAGTTCCGTTCGCCCTGCAATGTTCGCACAATTTGTCTTAAATGTATTTGAATGCGTTTTTCTCTTTTTTCTCTCGTCACTGACTTTGTATGGGCCGCTGGTAACCCGTACAGCCATAAGGAGTGAGTACCAATTACTATAGTGCTTGTTTCGATGTGCGTTTGTGCTTGTGCCTAAAGCTTTATGTAGATAATCTTCCTAGCTCCTTAATCTAACGACTACTTTGAAACAAACTGCAAGCGGTAACCTCTGAAAGCATGTCTTCGTAGACGACATTTTTGACCACTATAAAGACTTGGTGTGTATATTTTGTGTGTCTTAATTTATGAATTTAAGCTCCCAAGTCTTGACGTCCCGAAGCATGATCCCTTGCAGTGTGTGAATTAAGGATTTTAGTTATAGAAATGCTGCTTTGGAAACTAATAGATGAAATACCTTACTAAATGTTGACTCTTTGTAAATGCTTGACAATTTTAGTTGTTCTATACGATGTGGATTGGAAGGTAATGGATTTTAATTGGTTATGGTGATGTGAAAGGGCGTAAATGATAATGTCTCAGTGTGTGTTGGTATTCAAATGCCCGATCGAGATGCTGACAGGCGTGTGTAGACACTCGCCGCGACCAAAATGCTCTATCAGCATCACCGACGGGGATTACCGACCGCACTTTCAAACTACGATCAATTACCAAAATTCGCAGCGCTTAAACCGAAAAGCCTTTGACGCCGACGCTTAATTCCATTTTTAGGCCCTTGAGAGTCGCTTTAGGTAGAGTTTAGCACGCTCCCGTAGATGCTGATAGGGCAGTTTAGGTCGAAATGAAATCAGGTCCGGCTCAGATATCTCACATTTATTTTGTGTGCTCACAGTACCCGGAGAACCCCAAGACGTGAAAGTGGTGGCGATCAACTCCACATCGATCCATGTAACGTGGAAGCCGCCGCAAGAAAAGGAGAAAAACGGTATCATAAGGGGCTACCATGTTCACGTACAAGAAGTACGAGAAGAGGTATGTATTAATAGTTTTGTAAATAACACATAATTTTATTAGCCGGAATGCTACATAAAAATCTTATTCCTATTAGGGAAAAGGACTTCTGAACGACCCGATGCGGTTCAACGTAATGGACGACACGATTCTCGAATTGAACATATCGGGTCTCCAACCGGATACGCGGTACAACGTACAAGTGGCTGCTCTGACGAGGAAGGGGGACGGTGACCGAAGTGCGCCGGTGTCTGTGAAGACGCCTGGCGGTGTGCCAAACAGGCCTACCGTTAACCTGAAGTGAGTAGAAATTATTTATTAAATCATATTTCATTTTCACGATATTTTGAACGGCAGTAACGAACCGCTATTTCCTTTGCAGGGTTTTAGAAAGGGAGCCGGTTGTTTCGATAGAATTGGAGTGGAGCAAACCTTCTCAAACTTACGGCGATTTGCTCGGGTACAGACTAAGATATGGTATAAAGGATCAACCTCTCGAAGAAGTTAATTTTCCTGGAACTAAAGTGCACTCTTATAAACTAAATGATTTAGAAAGGGGTGTCCAGTATGAATATAGGATAGCAGGTAAAAACCATATCGGAGTAGGACAGGAGACTATCAAATATTGGCTGACACCAGAAGGTGCACCAAAAGGGCCTCCAACAAATATTACTTACCACTTCCAAACACCAGACATCATCAGTATCACTTGGGAACCTCCGATCCGTGCTGACCGAAGTGGTCAGATAAAGAAATATGATGTCCAGTTTTATAAGAGAGGAGACCAATCTTCTATTGCAGAGAAGACTACAGAATCAACTAAAGCAGTATTTACTGGTTTAGAAGAAGATGCGCATTATGTGTTCAAAGTTCGAGCGTACACTGATCAAGGACCTGGACCATACAGCAAAGACTCTACAGCTCATACTGAAAGGGACATCGGTAGAGCGCCCATGGCAGTTAAAGCTGTTGCGACTTCAGAATCAGGTGTAGAAGTTTGGTGGGAAACGTTCCGTTCGAGAAAGAAGATAATTGGTTACGTCATATTCTACACAATGACGCCCGTTGAGGATATGGATGAATGGCAACAAAAGAGTGTTCATGTGACCCACTCTGCTGATTTGGAAAATTTGGAAAAGTTTGCGGAATATGCTGTTGCTGTTGCTGCAAAAACTGCAGATGGGCTCGGTAGGTTATCAGAAAAGGTTACTGTGAAAGTCAGACCAGAAGAAGTGCCTTTACATCTTAGGGCTCAAGATGTATCCACTCATTCCATGACGTTGTCATGGTCTCCCCCATTACGCTTAAACCCCGTTAGCTATAAGATTTCCTACAATGCAATAAAAGAATTTGTTGATTCTCTTGGTATGACGCAAACGCAAGAAATACCAAGAAAGGAAATCATTGTGAAGCATGATAGAACTTCGTATTCGATAAATGATCTGTCTCCGTTCACAACGTATAATGTTAATGTAAGTGCCATACCTAACGACGATTCGTACAGACCGCCGACGAAGATTACTGTGACCACGCAGATGGCAGCGCCTAAGCCAATGGTCAAGCCAGACTTCTATGGCGTTGTTGAAAACGAAATACTCGTCATTCTACCTCAAGCATCTGAAGAATATGGACCCATATCGCATTATTATCTAGTTGTAGTGCCTGACGATAAAGCTCATAATCATAAGAATCCGGATCAGTTCCTAACAGATGATTTAATTAAAAATAACGTACGAACGGATGATGAAAATGCACCTTATATTGCTGCCAAATTCTTACAACGAAATATTTTATATACGTTCCATCTCGGTAATGATGAAATGTACGAAGGTTTCCTAAACAGAAAATTGAATCCTACTAAAAAATATCGCGTTTTCGTCCGTGCGGTTGTAGATACTCCCCAAAAGCATCTTTATACGTCCAGTCCATTTTCGGAGTATCTCTCGCTGGATATGCGTGAAGCACCTCCCGGTGAAGAACCAAGTAGGCCTGACCCTAAGGATATACATGGAGATCCTGAAATTAGAATAGAAGAGAATAGGAAAGAAGCCGGCATGGTGTGGGTTATCGGCCCAATTATTGCGGCGTTGATGCTCTCGCTGTGTTTGGTTGTTTTATTCATATTTAAAAGAAGGCGGCAACCATGCAAGGCTCCCGACCAAGCTGCTGTTACAAGACCATTGATGTCAGCAGACGTTGGCTTCGGAGCACCATCTGATCCTGTAGAAATGAGACGGTTGAACTTCCAAACGCCGGCTATGATTTCCCATCCTCCTATTCCAATTTTGGAACTTTCTGAACATATTGAAAGACTAAAATCTAACGATAACCTCAAATTCTCCCAAGAATACGAAAGTATTGAACCTGGTCAACAGTTCACGTGGGATCACTCAAATATGGAAGTCAACAAACCCAAAAACCGTTACGCAAATGTTATCGCTTATGATCATAGCCGTGTTATCCTTCAGCCTATAGATGGAATACTTGGCAGTGACTACATCAACGCCAACTATTGCGATGGATATCGCAAACACAATGCTTACGTTGCAACTCAGGGTCCTCTGCAAGAAACCTTAGCAGATTTCTGGAGAATGTGTTGGGAGCTTCGGACTTCTACAATTGTGATGATGACTAAACTTGAAGAAAGAACAAGAATCAAATGTGACCAATATTGGCCTAGCAGAGGGACGGAGACGTATGGTATGATGACTGTAACTATTGCAGAGGTACAGGAACTCGCTACTTATTGCATCCGAACGTTCCAAGTGGAAAGGAATGGAAATAGCAGCGAGCGTCGCGAGATCAAACAACTCCAGTTTACCGCTTGGCCTGACCACGGCGTTCCTGATCATCCTGCACCATTCCTCCAATTCTTGCGACGCGTAAGAGCTTTAAACCCCCCTGACGCTGGTCCATTAGTCGTCCATTGCTCTGCCGGTGTTGGTCGTACGGGCTGCTTTATCGTGATTGACTCTATGCTCGAAAGGGCACGACATGAACGCACTGTTGATATCTATGGCCATGTAACTTGTTTGCGTGCTCAGCGCAACTACATGGTGCAGACTGAAGACCAATACATTTTCATACACGACGCGTTGCTAGAAGCTGTTATTTGTGGAGACACTGAAGTTCCCGCGCGCAATTTGCACGCCCACATCCAGAAGCTGATGCGCGTAGACCCTATTGAGAATATTACGGGAATGGAATTGGAATTTAAGAAATTGGCTAATATGAAAGCTGACTCTAGTCGATTTGTGTCTGCGAGTCTGCCTTGCAACAAGCATAAGAATAGATTGGTTCACATCCTACCTTATGAGTCGACTCGGGTTTGTTTGGCTCCTCGTGACGGGACTGACTATATCAACGCGTCATTTGTCGACGGATACAGATACAGAGCAGCTTATATTGCCACTCAAGGCCCACTGCCAGATACTACTGAAGATTTCTGGCGGATGCTTTGGGAACATAATTCTACAATCATAGTGATGCTAACCAAATTGAAGGAGATGGGTCGGGTAAGTAATCATGTCCTTAGGCACTTTATTCACAGTTCTTCTTGCTGTACGTTACACTACGGTTATGTTACCTTGTATGACGTACGTAGAACGTATACCAAGAAGGACAGTAAAGAGTAATTCTCGTCGTTCCAATTACAAACTTTATATTAAATCCTTATGTTTTTTAGGAAAAATGTCACCAATACTGGCCGTCGGACCGTTCTGTGCGCTATCAATGCTACGTTGTGGACCCGATTGCCGAGTACAACATGCCCCAGTATATATTGAGAGAATTCAAGGTATGTTATCCCAAACTTTATTGATATAACTTCCAAGTAGTTCTACACAATCTTGCTACGTAAAGTGAAAATTGTTTTTGGACTTACGGCTGTAAGTCCTACTACAATCAATTGTGGCTGGCGGTTTAATTTTTAGTGATATTTGTGTTGTATCTAATACGTGATTTGATACTTGCTGTTCCTAGGGTAACGTCGTTCTTTTTTTCCTCCGCTTTTTTTTAACTTAAATGATCCCACTGCCGTGCAAACGTCTCCAATATTCTTCCAATGATCTCCGTTCATGGCTAGAGGGCAGTTTGTCCAGCAAGCGTTTAAGTCATCCTACGTTTTCTGGGCGATTGTATTGTTAATTGATTGTAAAATATTAAGATCTAAGCGGTGTTATTTTCCTTAGGTAACGGACGCACGCGACGGCTCGTCGAGGACGGTCCGTCAATTCCAGTTCACTGATTGGCCCGAACAGGGCGTGCCCAAGAGTGGCGAAGGCTTCATCGACTTCCTCGGACAAGTACACAAGACCAAGGAGCAGTTCGGACAGGACGGACCCATTACTGTACATTGCAGGTAATTATCGTGAAAATACAAAATAAAAAATATATTATGGGACGAAAAAACTGTTCGTGTCTGAAGTTGTACGCAAATGGCTGTACACGAGTGTGCAGTGAAAAATTCTGCATAAAGACAGTTAACATTCGCTAAATCACTTTCTAAGTGTCTTTACCTGCACAGTGTTTTACTTTTGTTTCTTATTTTATTTTTACGTAAAATTTCATTTTAAAATATGTGTTTAGCGCGGGTGTGGGCCGCACTGGCGTGTTCATCACACTATCGACGGTGCTCGAGCGCATGCAGTATGAAGGCGTCGTCGACGTGTTCCAGACTGTGCGCACGCTGCGCACGCAACGCCCAGCCATGGTTCAGACTGAGGTAAAGCTGTCGTGATACTATCATATAACTTTCTGCTCTTTGGGCTATATGTAAGCACACTGCATCACGTGCAGCCATAATGGAGATTGAAGTAACATTAATGGATTAAATTACAAATGAATTAAATTCAAATAAAATCGTAAAGTTCTGGTTGGATTGGTCGCTTAGCGACTACATCGCCTTATAAGACATAATGATATGATTGATTCTATTCATTTCTTGACATTAATATAATATTTAATATGTAGGTAAATGTATTATGTAGGTATAATATGCATAACATGTATCCTAGGTCCTAGCGTACTATCCTAGACCGCGTGTATTGGGAGCACAAATAAAAAAAAAACGGTTTATTGCAGAAACTTGTACAACTTTTACAGTAAATCTTACATAGAGACCTCCTTTTAATAAATATATACCTGTATTACATATATATGCACGCATTATCTCGTTTTTAGCTATAGTTTTGGCGATAGAGATCTAAAGTACTTGAATTATGTGTGCCTAACTCAGATTAGGTATTGAATCACATAGGAATATAATCCTGTATGTGATTAACCTGCAGTGCTTATCTACATGATATGCCATCTCCCCAATATCACATTTCTATTGCCCGAACCCGACCCATCGTTTGTCGGGTTCAGGTAATCGAGACGTCCTCTAATGATACCGAGATGTAAAGTGAATTATATCTAACTAGCTTTCCGCCAGCGGCTTCGCCCGCGTTGTCTCGATAATTTTTTTCCCCCGTTTTTGATTTTTTTTTTATTACTACTCCGCTTCTATTTGTCGGAGCGTGTTAATATATAGCCTGTAGCCTTCCCCTACAAATGGGCTATCTAACACTGAAAGAATTTTTCAAATCGTTCCAGTAGTTTCGGAGCCTATTTAATACAAACAAACAATCAAATCTTTCCTCTTTATAATATTAGTATAGATTACATACTAATAGGACTACAATTTGTGTTATAATAGTTATCTACCTAAGTAATTAGTGTTTCACTAACACAACCTAAGGGTGAAATAGGTCACTGAGGTGTTGACAGCGAAGTTTGCATACATTTTCTGTAGTTAACGCAACAAAGAGCTACTATGTCAAACAGTGCTTAGTTTCAGACTTTATTTTAGCGTGAGTAACCTACTTTTTTGTTTAAAATAGCAGCTAATCCTTTTACAGGTGAATACGAAACATTTTTGGAAACATTTTTCACTTAGAGCTCAAATAGTTTCTATATTTCTACATAAACTCCTTTTAGGTTGTTAGGTCTTTTTGGTAGGAATATCTATGAAGTTTCTTGCCGATCCTTATCCATTTCTTCCTCGTTCCCTCACTGCTGAGGATCGCGACCATATGTTGCTTGCTTCCACAAAGTGCGATCATAAGTTGTGTGGAGCGCACGATGCATGCTGCCGCTAACTCTTCCTCGCCACATCCGACCATCTTGCAGGTGCCCTACCCTTAGCCCGTCCGCCTTCCACTTGACCCAAGATAATGCCTTGGGGACTGCATATGTCCAAAGAAACTGAGGAGCATTTTCGGCAGATAAAACAGAGCCGCGTGGTGATGTCGAGGTCTTTTAATATGGACTCGTTGAGTTCGCATAGTTCGAATCGATCTTAATGCTATCGCGGCTAAATGTTCCATGTTTCGGTGCCATACAGAAAAACAGAGAACACCACTGGTCGAACCAAACGTATCTCACCTTAACGTTAAACGTACCTTATCCATAAGACCAACTAATTTAGGGCCGTTACTACGAATTTTCATTATAATATCATTACTATAAAAAATAGCTATAATTTGATACTAAAAGTATAATTTCCTACAGGACCAGTACGAGTTCTGCTACCGCGCAGCACTGGAATACCTCGGGTCCTTCGACCACTACGCCAACTGACGCTGAGACATACTCGTCTAAACGCGCTCTAAGGACCAATGTCGGGCGAACGTTATCATGTATGTACTTATACTTAGAACAAAGAAGTATCGGCAACAAATTCATGCAAACATAAACCTATAAAGTTCTTTTAAGATTATTATTTTTACAACAAAATAAATTAAGCGTTGGATAAACCGTACATCACGTCGATCGATGATGGATCAGGATTGGTCGCATTGCATTGAAAATAAATTAAACAATCTTTAAGTTGGTTATGTTTTATTAATCTATAGTCTCTGCCTACCCCTATGGGAAGCAGGCGTGAAGCTATGTATGTATGTATGTATGTACCTATGTTTTATTCGAGTTACCAATACCAACGTAACTACGTCAACTGTTATGTAATACCAAAATTTCTTTGTTTGTGTATAAATATTTATAGTTCAGTGCTGTTATCTATTTCAAATGTACTTACCTACATGAATTTCAAGTTCAATAAATTTACAACTGACATTTTCACGTATTTAAACACCGCTATAAAATGAAGACAATAATATTATAATAGAACTTAGATCTAAATTTCAATACCAGTTTCACTAAATGCATACAATGTAATGTCATTGTCACTATTTGTCACCTTTCCCACCATTATAGATAAAATAATTAAGGATAGATACTTCTTTGTTCTACTTTCGCCACTGATAATTTATATCTAACGACAGTGTTCAGCGCTGAATATGACCCTAAAGTAGTGATGTACCCGCGACATCGACTGACTGTCATTTTCAACTTTGTTTATGAGGCTAAACATGTACGAGTGCCTAGGAACGCTACTTATGATGTATTTTACGATTGTGACCACTTAAAATCATGATTGTGAGTCGGAAGGGTAATAAATATAATTAATTATTATCCTATTATCTAACTTATGATAGAATAAAAGTTGAAAACATATTTAGCATACGTGATGACAAGCTGTACCAACATGACTGAATAAAAATATTAAACTCTTTCAAAATTAATCTCGCGATACGTGATATGTTCTTACTTCTTACAAAGTGTTTACGATGTAATGCGATGGTAACAGACTGTAGTACCTAAGTATATCTACGTGACTAAATATGTCTTCATCTTTCGAAGCTGTTCGTGCTATTTTTGTCTCTAAAACGGAACAGTTTAAATGTTAAAGTCCATATAAACAGTTGAATTATACTTAGATGCATTTATATTACGAAGAAAGAGTTTTGAGAAGTATATGATCAGTGTAATGGTTACGCCGTGATAATATAATTTGCGATCAAAATATAAACGTAACATTAGTGAATGAACAGTGCGCTTAGAGACTTAAATATAACTTTATGCGATATGATATTCGATTCTGATCGTCACATACATATATACAAACATAATATTGTAAAATGTATAAATAGTTATTGCCGCTGTAATTAGAAGTTTATTTTTCATATCGGGTGTTAAAATATGTTTAAGTAGTGTAAATTGTGGTAACACGATTCATTATTGCAATATTATATGAAAACTTTTAGACGAATCGGCTGTGTCGTGTGAAATTTTGTGTCTGTCATGTGCGTAGTGCATAACTTTCTGTAAATATTAGTAATTTTCAACATAACTTTATGTTGTATTTTTAAACTTGCCCAATTAAACCAGCCAATCATGTTGACGTGACGGACAAAAACATGCGACCGCTAACATATTTAGCATACGCTAGCAAAACCTTATTTTAGTTTACCTATTTCGATTTATCGTGTACAATATAACAGTAAACAAAAACAAACCTATAAGAATGTATTATTATAAGTGATGGTCCTATTATTATGCTAAAAACTGTTAGCGGTCTAACATTTTACTTTCCTTTATTTGCTAATGAAACAGACAATAGCTTTTTGATTTTTATTGTTACTTTAAATATTTTTTTATTTTGAACAATCACTGCTTGCTTTTAGAGGATGATCGTGATTCGATGACATATCTATAATATGTAGTTAGAAAAATATGTTTCGGTGTGGTAATGATATAGAAGTAAGGAAATGACGATTCAATTATATTTGGATCGTAAAACTATGTATGAAGTTAAAGGAATGAACACTGATGAAATGTATGAAGAGTTTCAAAATGATAAAAATAGAGGGGAGATTTTTCACATTTCTTTTTTGCGAAAAAACAATGTCAAGAATTTTCTTTCTTGAAGCATTATTCTTCCGATAATTTACGCCTTTCATTAAAAACGTGGATAAAATTAAACAAGGACATGTCGAGTGACATAAACGCGACTGCCACGACTCTAACACTATTTTAAGCTATCTTTAAGTGTAGTATGTTATTTAATCTTTTACCGTAATCCCCTTGCATAGTAAATGTATAAGATTTTTACGTTTTTCACTCGTTTTATACAATATACCTACTTATATTGATCTACCTACGTATAAGTTAAATTTGAGCTTGTATGAGAATTAGGGAATAATGCGGTTGTCGCAATTTTCAAATGGTTACATGTAGAAGAGTGGCTCATATCTAAAGGAATTAAAGATATTCTAAGTACGTATAAATCAGTCGGGTAATCGGCCTCTGACATTCGTAACTGCCAATCGTTTCACTTAGCTATAGTGAAAAGTAATATAAAAAATACCTACATTAAAATATGAAACATACGTAGAGGTAATAAGGATAATTGTTAAATTGAGGTTATAGTGAAAATTTAATACTCGTTGATGAATCATGTATAGCGCGGTTTGAGGTATTTACACGCTAGTGAGCATGGGCACTAAGGCAGCTATACGCAGCTAAGTAAGAACGTTTTTGTAACATTTGTCAGTGATTTGAGGCTTTATATTACTATCATTCCTTTTATTTGTTTTTATTTTTGTATGTACTTTCTCGCAGCGTCGACAGTGTCGTATCATTCATTTGTAATCGTATCCGAACGCACATAACGATCTCTTGTACAGTAAAGTTTTTCTTGCATTCTTAGGCTTAGGTAATGTATCATTCTGCCATTAGGAAATATTTTATGTCTAATAGCCTATCTCTGAAATATTGCAATACCGCGTAACTAAATGACCTTTTTTTTAAATTAGAAACCAGTAATAAATTATTATTTTAATGTAAATGTTTGTATATGACAAGTATATAGGTACTTAATTATAACTTGACGCTAGTTTTCGCTAAATAAAAACTATTTGAATAAACACAATGAATGGGTCATGTGTTTATTAATTGCTGATTAATTGCATCTAGTGATGTTGAATTGAATTGATTTTCAGTTACGCGGTATAGTGTTCAATGATTAAGTATATTATGCCATATTAAGGTGCTGTTTATTCCATTATTTAGTACAAAACATTTGTTTTTTTTAAACGTGCGCATGTCTCATTAATAAAATCATCATTGATACTGTATATGTTCGGTATGTTAAGACTGATTTTACCAACTAATTTTATGTGTTCTTTAATTCTTATTTGTGTATCTAACTTGCGTAGTTTACAACATGAAATTTGTTAATGTTTTATTATGAATTCCGATTAATTTGTATTGTTATCTTTACTTTTAATTAACATGTTCACTTGCCAAAATCTGTCTGGGTATTGTTGTTTGGGAAACAAATTGCAACGTGAATTGGTCATTTGACCAGTTTTAAAATGTTAGTACTTAATTAAACTTATTTAAAATGTGTATTTCATAAATTAAAATGAAGTGAAGAAAATATATTGTGCCTAATGGATCCGTCACTCCATTACGAAACTTTTTTAATTAACTCCATCTCCAAAATATATTACATTTTTGTCGCGAAAAGTTCACGTTAAAATTTATATTTTTTTCTCCAGTCAACAGTGCCCTGAATAAAAACGATGAATTGCTTATTTTCCTTGCATTTATCGAGTACAAAATTTGTGTAACCTCTCGCCATTTCGCGTATCGTATTTTTTGCAAAGAACAAATCAATTATCTATGCCCTAGTTTTAATGATAATTATTTTAGTGCAATTAAAATGGCGGACGCAATATGGCTGGCGGGGCGATGTGTGAATGTATTGTAGAAATATGTAGACGACAATTATTTTGTAAAAATTCCCGCGCTGCGTCTCGGGACACAGTGGATTCGCAAAATTATACATATGTATATGGAGAAATAAATTTATGTGAGACCCATAACTGAGGAATTTTTACTTATCCAGTTAAACCTTATCATTAGCTCAGTAAGAGATAGGTAAATAAAATAAAATTGATAAAAAATAACACATGTTAAATCCTCATTGAATCATTATTATGTCAACATAACAGTAATTAGTGTCCCACTGCAGCGCACGCGTCGTTTCTTAGTGCAGTGCCTCGACCATGAGTTTTTCTCACTAGACTCGCTAGCGACGCCGTAAAATATTTGTATGGAAAACACTCGCAGCGCCTCTAGCGGTTACGTAAGGAACTAAAATCAGCTATGACATTACAGCGTTTCGATGCGTAAAAAACCTATCGAAAGCCATTCGATAGAACTCATGAATGAGGTACAGGTACGCGCCAGGTACCTATAATACCTAATACCTATAATACCTAAGTATAATTTAAAACCATAACCTCAACGGTTTGCCACAGAATAAAATATTTGTGCTAATACACCGAAATGTCAAAACAAACCACAGACTAATAACTATTCAGTTTTTCGAGCCGCGTATTCTGTAATCCCATTACCTAAATAGGTGTCGTCCGCAAATTGGTTCAATGAATACGTATTGGTCAGTGTTAATTATAATATTGGAGGCACGTGTCGCGTGAGATTGCCGCCCATTGTCGAGTGCGCTGGTACCTTAGAAACATAGAATTAAAGTTAATGGATGAAACCGACTGAAATTATATTATAAGGGCCTGTTTTACAGCTTACTGATAAGTTCCCGATAAATTACTAAGCAGATAATTTCATAAAAAATTTGTTCAATATTTGAATTTATCCTGTGGTATTTAAGTGGCTATCCAGAGGTGGTGAAGCAGGCCTTAATATTCTTTGGAACCTTAAAAAAAAAACAAAGAAAACCTTCACAGTATATAAACAATAAAATACTATTTGGGACTGCAAAATATGCTTGCTTCTTAGTCTGTGGAAGTAGTGCCTACCTACATTACATTATTTTTATTACAATTTAGGGTTTTCCTATTTCTCGTAAATTTCCGTTTAGGTCTCAATAGGATATTAAATTTTGTTCCAATGGCACTGAGTGATATCGAAGAGGAAAAAATTGAAGACCGAAAGACTATTCTGAAGATTTAGAAGGAATCATAGGTACGTGGACAAGGACGACCAATAACTGAGACCAATTGTGAAGTGTGAGGGCTCGAAGGTCAATGTTACTTTTTTTTTATACCACACGGGTGGCAAACATGCGGCCCGTTCGATGGTACCGCAGCCTATGTACGGTTATAACACCGAAGCGTCACTCACGCGTTGCCGACCCTGCAAAGACCTCTCAAGAGTTTATAGAGTATTCACTACGCCGACAGTTTAAGGGAATATTCCTCTTGCTGGCACCGCAGCGCATCCTTAGGAGGTCTGGCTGTGCCCTACCTCTCTTATCTAACTTTGTAAAATATTTTTTTATAAAAGTCATTAGGTAGGTACATACTACTACATATTATTATAGTTCCGCCGACAAATGTAACTAACTTGCCATAAAGAGGTGGAAACAAAAAAGAATTTATGATAGCAAATGGCTCATCTAGTCAAATTTCGCGTATGTTCGTCGATCATTGTCAAGCATATTGGACTCGGAGACATCCAGAGCCTTTGAATCCTCGGCTCAATATGCAACTTGGCTTGATAGCTTAAGTCGATTCGGAATATGAATTGGAATCTGGGTAAAGGGGTGATGTGGTTGCATATCAATCGGTATTGTTCCCGCGTAACTGCTCGCAAATGTATTCGAGTATTGTACGAAATTGCTTTTGATGCCAAGTATAACTTAGATGTAGGTACTCTTTAGACCGAGAGACTTTTTCGTTCTTAATACAGTGTTTCTAGACTGAATTGAAATCTAACAAGTGTTACCTACATCGATGTCATTCATTCTCGTGATATGTATTTATACATGTTAGACTAATGAGAGAGGAGTCGAAACGTAACCGTAAACATAAATGCTTACATACTTAATTACATTATTTTACGGCCGGGTTGAAGTTAGCTCGTGCCAACTTCAAGCCGGACAATAAGATTGGCGAGAACTGTACCTATCTCAAAACTTAATACAAAATTGACATACTTAAATATAAATCATATATCCCGATATTTCAGCTAACGCATCATAACTTCCAAATTTTCAATCCAAAAAAAAATATGTTTCAATATAAGACATGAAATCCATTTTCGCATTTCCCACACTACCTGTCTGCGTAACGTCGACTCTATCCGTGACTACAATCATATAAATGTATAAGTAAAGAGACAGCATGAGTAGAAACTAGGCCGCCACATAGATTTTATCTTATAGCGTTGGATAGGACGTGCCGGCGTCCTATCCAACGCTATAAGATAAAATCTATACAAAATGTTTTATATTTCAAAGCAGAAGCATTTTACTCAGCCTTTTTTACAACCTTTTAATAGGTCCCTTTTCCTTTCAAACCTCTAGTACTTCTAAAGGCGGCTAAAATATGATTAATTGCGTTTCGCGTTTTAGCGAATCGATGGGTTGTATTTAAATCATCGGCTAAGCCTACACCGGTAGCCATATTGGGCGTCCGTTCCCGCTTTTAATCCCGCCATAAATAACTGACTGACGCTTGTCTATGGCTTGGGGAAACGTTTTTTATTAATCACCAAATTTATTTACAAATTGTATAGATAATTTTTCCAAGAATGGATTGTTTTATTTTGGATTTTTTCGAGAGAAGGTAGGGAATAGAGGAAGGGTTATTATGGTGAATTTCGATTTGTGCTTAGCTTAGAAAATCACCCACGTGTATAGTTTTTTAACCCAACCTAATTGACGAGTATAGTTTTTTCCTGGTCACGTCTACGCTTTATTTTCACTTAAACATTACTTCTTTGTTGCGATCGACAAAAGATCATATAGATACTTCGTCTAGGTTGTAATCCTATTACATCAGAAATCCCAAAGCGCTTATGTGCCGAGAATGGTCGCCGACTGGTTTACTGGTTTTATCAAACACCTGTCCTCAAGCGGGGATTATTCTTGTGTATTTACAAATAAAATAAATAGTTAATGCTCTCAAAGTTATTGCTACAAAGAGAACATTCACCTTTGTAACTGTTTGTCGTGATGTGGACATGAGATGCGTAGGAGTTAAGGCCAGATCAACCAACCAGTGAGTGTCAGTAAAGCTTTAGACATTAATGTTGAATATAGACGAAAGATAAGAGGAAAACTAGATAGGTACAAGCTCACTCCATTAGTAAGAAATTCTGGATACCTAAGAGATTTCTTTAACGTCATGATGTAAACCTGTTAACTCGCTCTAAGCCAACGTGATCAATACACACGCTGCTGAAAGAAACGGACCTCCTGCGGACCACCCAAGTTGCAATCAATAGTTCGAATCGACAAACGAATAGAACGAAAATGTATGGAAATGACATTAGTGATAGCCCGATTTGTCGAAAGCTTGTGTCATTTCCATACATTTTATTTCTATTCGTTTGTCGATTCTATAGCTTCACGCTTGGCTAAACCCACTGATACCTTCCACCAGTAAGACGCTGAATGGGTTGATCATCATTATCAGCCCATCATCCCACTGCTGGGCACGTGAAAGGAGAATGAAAGGGGTTGATCTATAAGTCCACCACGCTGGCCTAGGCGGGTTGGCGAATGGTATGATGATATAAAATAATTAACTAAAACTCGGTAAAAATATGAAGTTCCACTGCTGGACATGGTTGATGATTAGGAAGAAGCAATACATAACTAAGCTTAATACATGTTTCGGCATAAATTATATTAATCAAATTCTCGGTAGAGATCTTTATAAAGTGCCACCATTCATTTGGCGCGAAAATCGAGATAGATTAATGAGTTCGTTCACAACAAATATTATTATCTTCCTGACAAACGCTGACGAGAAAATTAAATTCCCTACTCTCTGTGCCCGAATGAGGAGAATTTTAAATTTATGCTCATCGTTAGAAGTAGTTTAGAAGATTAATGTTACGAAAGCTTTTTAGATGTAGGTACGCGCTAAATTTTGTGACTAAAATTCTACGCGATCTATGGGCTTTCTTCCTTAAGGAAAGTTGTTTACTTTTTAAGTTACTTACGCTTAGGTACGTTTTAATTCCCTTTGAGGGTACAACACGTAGAAACATTAAGTACAAAAATTTAATTCATACATAATAATTTTGTGATTAGTGATAACGGTAGCCTAACCAAACTAACATGCGGGCCTCGACAAAACTTTGATATTTGTTCTTGTTGCTGTTTATTCTCAGTATTTCTAGTGTACATACAAAGTGTAAATTCAAGACAAATGCACGATATAAACTGCAACAATTTTTTATCGTGGCTTACGCATCTTAGCAGGAGTTTAGAGAGCGCATCTGTCAAATATTTTGCTTGCTTAACTTGAACACCGCCTCTAGCGTTCAACTGAGGAACTAGACTGAACAATGTTTATTGGCTCATGATTCATTTACGTGAATGTTTTCAAGTGTGGCATTAACAGTACCTATAAGAAGTAAAATAGATAGAACGGCAAAGAAAGACTAAATACGCTTCTATAGAAGGCATACTAATATTAGAAGAAAAGTGGCATCAAATTGTTAACAGCCTTCCATTATCAAGAAATCGCAGGTAAGTAGATATTTACTTACTTTTTTTAAACATGTAATAAGGTAATCTTTTCCTGCACTATAATAAGGTTTACAACAGCGTCAGGGAAATAGAGTAGCTGCTAGCAGCCACCGGCCGGCTGATGAGCTCGCAAATTGGCATAATATGACGCAATTTAGTATCTACTTACGTTTTTATCCGCAGTTTAAACGTGCCACGGATTACCTACGTAATCCTGTTAAGTCGAATTTCTCCCCAATTTATATCGTAGTCTGAGTATGTATACTATGTTTGTATTTTAGCCTACTAACGCTAAGACACAGAATTACTAATTGCAAAAAAAAAACAGTGTTGTTAATAGTGACCAGCTGATATAAAATGTTATCATAATAGAATTTTTTATTTTGATCAGATCAGCTATTACTGGTTCTGAACGAATTGATTGCTACGAAATTTCTAAAAGAAGTCCACAATGAGTTCATCCTTCTTCCTCAATTCATATTTAGAACCCGTTTACCAAGTTGCTGCTTGGTTACCATATTTTGAAACCTGAATTACGGTTTAATTAACTAGTATTTTAAACATGTGACTACCTGAAAGAAAAGACAAAGTACAAGTATGTAGGTATGTAGGCTTTATTTATATTCCTCCATTTTGTCCTGTGGAGTTCAGTAGGTAATTGATTAGGTATATTATATAAGGTATATTTATAGCCTAAAAAGTATAAGTAAAATAACATCTAGATGTTATACAAGGCGTGTCTAATGTACAAGACACACTAACAACCAAAAAATGCTCCATAAAACCTTATTTAAATGAGTAAAAAATTATATTGGCCGCTTCAGGCCCTCGCTACTTACTTATACAAGAATTTTTATCTCACATTTTTACAAAATGGAAGCTGACAGAGGTAATATCCATTACTTTAGCCAAATTAAGTCTTATTTTGCGTGACATCGTTTGCCTTTCTTACTTAAGAATTAAAAAGGGAATAGTAGTCTATATTTTATTACTCGGTCTAACAAATTGCACGTTTACTTTCTGGCATGCTAATGGAGATCAAGCGTTGTGTTTTATTACGCTCACCTTAATTTGAGTGTTTTAAAAAATTTAAGTGTCACTTACATTTCGTAATTAATTTGAATAGCGAAAATTTCATTTAATTTTGGAATACCATTTGAAATGACGTTGTCGTTGACGTCGTATTAAAAATAAGTAGAGATTTTTTTTTTACGTCATTGAATAATTTAAAGTTTAAACTTTCTCAATGTCTGTATCATAAGTGTCACAGTATGCGCTTTGTAAAACAACAAGTTTAAGTAATAATGGATGTAATTTGGTTGAGTTTATCATTTGTTTTTTTTTAACTCTTCTATATGTATTTCGATACAACAACGATAACACTAAATGTTTGTAATTGATAGTAGGTACCTAAATATATCACAAACAGTGAACACAGCCAGCCAACAAATTAGACCCTCTGCCAAACTATCCCGGCTATTTTGTACGTCGGTATTTATTTTACTGTTATTTCAAACAAACAACTTCGGTATATTTTTACTTTCAACCTACAAATTGGGTTTCCAAATACCGTTATCTAACACCTACATTTTCCACTCCAGCGTAAAAAATACAATAGGAATAAATCTGATTTATCAGATTACGCCACCCTACGGTTCCTGGGTGTAAAGGTCTCAAGCAATAAGATTTAAAAGTAACGTGAGACGATCTCGTGTGCAAAATTAATTTAGGCCCGCGCCCCAATACCATATGTAAATGAAATTGAACCGGGCGTTATTTTATTGAGGGGGGGATAAAGGGGGAGGCCGATATTTGACGATGTTTGAACTTCCGCTGAATATGGAGGCGCGAGGTGGGAATCGACTTGAAGAGTTTTTTTTTTCTTTTGTTTTTATTATGCATGAGAAATGGGGGAAGATTTGGATGGATGCGATATTGAAATTACAGAGCTCCTGAATGTTATGATAGAACAGTTCTGCGAAGATGTCGAACTCTATCGCTATCGAAGCTCCGGTAAACATATTTGTCGAGCAAAGTTTCCGATATTTCTGTTTTGTTGAACGCAATATTCTTTTGCCTATTTACTACTGTAGCTCACACAAAACATAAAGGAAGATAAGAAGCTAAAAATGAATGACCGCACCACCTGTGTTTTCGTCGTGTGTAGGCGTTGAAGGCATGCTGCGTCGCACTTCTTATATCCTGTTCATCTGGCAAATATAAAAGTTCTTATTATTTTTTTCCTATCGTTTGCTAACGACTACCTAGTGTTATACCTATAGGCTCCAATAATTCAACCTATAACCAGGTACCTATAATCTTATACCGGATGGCCCCTCCTGCTAACATAAAGAACAATACGACGAAAATCGATCAAATAAACGTCCCAAAAATAAATGTTTCTTGATAGGTCGCGGCCTCCACTACATAAGAAAATTAAATGTCAAAAATGTGACAAACTTCGCGCCCAAAATGAGCGGTAAATAATTCACGACGACTCGATGGCCCCACCAACAATTTGGTGGCACGCAAGGCTCTGGGGGCTGTATCATATTACCCATCAACTTAATTTTTTAGCTGCCGTTTATCAATTATTAATGGCCTCAGGCCGGTATCGGCTGGAAATTGGGAAATAAGTCACTCGCGAACAACTTTTCAGGCTGATTATGATTTATTATGTGCTTCTGAACATTGGCGGAATTTGGAACAACGAAAAATTTGGCTTTTAGAGCCTTCCACGGGAGAAAATGTTCGTAAAACTTTTTTTTATTGTAAAAATACGAACGATGTTTTTAATGAGTTGCCTAGAATAATGGCATGGGTACCATAGGCGCGTAAAGTAGTCATAATTACTCTAAACATGCTACAATTACAACCACTAAATCATTTTAACAGTTATATAACTTATAACTTAAGTGTTATGCTGAACCCGCCAGCCGTTTCGCACGCGTTGAGCTAATTTATCAAAACTTTTAGAAAAACGGTCAAAGTGCCTATGTAAACCGTATCAAAATCCACTTTACTCGTTTAAATGGAGCGAGTTTATTTTGAAATAAGATCTATTTGCTGAATAATTTTGCTTTGAGTAACTACAGGATAAAATAACGTAAGAATTAACGGCAAATTTGTTCTTAAAACATACAGTTGTCGCCAAACTTATTGTCCGGGTTGAAGTTGGTACGAGCTAACTTTAACCTGGCCGTAAAAATCGGAGAAAGAAAAATATTGGATTAGAATGATTTAAAACGACAGTCTACGACTTGAGCTTCCGTTTATATTTATTAAAATCTAATATTACCTTTACCCTTTACCCTTGTATCTAGCACTCACTCGATTACATTACGACTAACATTACGATGAGTCACTAGATGCCTTTGCGAGCACGGAACTGAGATTCCTGAGTACTACTACTCGCTACCTAGAATCTATAGCCACACGTTTTTTTTTTTTTATCGTCTGAAAATGCTTTATGCACCGTCACGCCCCCCCCCCCCCCGGTAGGGGGTGTGTGGGACTCCGCCCTGAAAAGGACGTCTACCCACTAAAAACAGACAGGTGTTCGCCTCATCACCATTCGGCCGGGGTCACGGGTACGTGTGGACATTCTTCCGTGATCCCGGCGGTGACGGGCCGCCTATGCGGCCCCCGGCTCTGTACGGGGGGTGCGTGTGGTGTGCACCCCCCTCTCCTGCCAATCCACTGAGTGGGACGCGGCACACTCCGACCGCATCGCCTGCTCGGGCCATAGTGCTGGGCGACAGACTTCCCCAAGTCTGCCGCCCGTGGCCACTTTAAGGTGGTTGGAACAGGGCACGGTTTGCCCTGTTCCTGCGCCCAGTACGTCGGGCGCGGATTGGCGGGGTGGCGGCAGCGGACTCCCTCTCACGCTCCGCCTCCTCCTTCTGCGAGATGACGTCCTCGCAGAAGGAGGCCATCGCTTGCCAGGCGTCAGGATTCCCGACCATCTCTTTGACGACGGCCGGGAGGTCGAGGTTCCCCCCTACTGCAGCCTGCAAGACACGGCGCTGCTCTGCCCATGCAGGGCAATCCGCGAGCGTGTGCTGCGCCGTGTCCTCAGGGCAGTTCATACAGTGATCTATAGCCACACCTAGTACAACTTTATTGTTATTTATAATTTCCTAGTATTATTATTCCTTAATTTTATATTTAAAACAAATACATTGTTTCCGTATTATATTATGACCGATAACTTGTATGTGTGGTGTAAACTGTTAGTATAAGTTGGTTAATTCAATAGTTTCAGCGCCAGCCCCTAAGAAACAGACAGACAAGAATTCTAAAAGTCACTTTTTTGGGTTCGCGATCGTTTATATACTCTAACCCACTTGTTTTTTTTTAAATATCTTTAGTGTACAGACACGACTTTTTTATAATTTTATAATAGTATAGATTACTGTGTAAGGACTGGGCAATTCGCATGTCACAATGATACCCCCGGACTTGGTCATCAAGCACCGCACGCTTTTCTACAAAAGCGTTATTACTATAAAAGCATTTTGTTATTTTATTTTAGTAGTTATTATTTATTTGTCTTAGAGCCCACCAATATTTTATTTACCATTTGTCGCGAATTTGAAACGTATTCGTTTATATTGAAATGTGTATTATCTCAATGCCTCCTAATTCTACCGGGGTCTTCTATTGCCTTCCAAAGTCTCTATATCCCATAAGATGGCGTTATAGCTACAGCATGGTTCTAGCCCACATTGAGAACCTAATACCTATGCGCAAAACGGTAGGAAACAAAACGACATTCACTATAATATTATATTTACCAACCATAACCATTGAACGAAGTTTTCGCGCCAACAATGGCCGAGGTTTTTTTTTTAATCCAAGCAACGGCGCCATAAACTGGCCGCCATATTGTTTCAGGTTGCTTCCAATTTTCCGGCCAGTTGCAACGGTCCAAATATAATTATAAAAATAAATCTGTAATCATAGTTTTTGTTACAATATCGCATCATGGCTTAATGGCGTAGGTACTATTGAGCCTGTATAGTGCAGCAAATAAAAGAAATACTAGTTACAACAATAGAAATTGTAGATATCATAAAATCATAACATAGCATACTTACCATCACGCCTAAATTCCCCTGTAAGGGTATAGGGACAGACAGGGATCGAATTTGTTTAGGGATTTATGGAGGACAATCCTGTCGAAATGTGTGAAGTGTTATGAGATCTTTTTTATATAACTACTTACATACTATCACGGTTGTATTTCGTTTAAGGGTTAGGCAGAGACAGTGTGTTTAGATACCATGCAATTGGACTTTATTGCCATTAACTCCAAACTCCGAGCGGTTACTGAGAATTTAATAGACAAACCCAATAACACCGCCCAACCCGGGAATCGAACCCAGGACCAAGCGATTGTTAATCCAATGACACATTACAATACTGTACAATAATTTATCATCGGTCTATCCCCCCGCCCGTGACGCTCCAAGACCGTGGGACCCTTGTTATAAACGCATTACCCCATTTTATATCAGATTAAATTTAAAATTACCTCATTTATCGTACAATATCTCGCATGACTTCGGTTTAATAACGTGTGTAATTTGTAGAAAATTACCTGTTTTGTTACACAAGTGATTATAATCGTAATGGAGTGACAACGACGAATGTTTGTTTTAATAATTATATTTCCATAATTAAGTAATACCTAGTTATCGCTGCTCTGTTGAGTTGGCATGTAAAACTACAATTAAACCACATGAGTAGAGTTGTGTGATAAAACGGTGCTTATAGGGATGTAGGACCTAGGAAGGTAGTCTAGTATCCGCTTTGATTTGGTATTCGTAAAAATAGGTATTCCTATTTATCAGTTTCTTAAACAGGTATTATTTATTTAGCGAACCAAACCTGTAACGTTTTTATCCCCGTTTGTATTATTGAAAATCTGTAAAGTAACTTTCTAGTTTCACAAAGTAACACATTTATAATAATTAATGTAGTTATTTTATTATAGCATTACTTTTATTGGAAAAAGGTGGTGTACACTACCTATATTTCGAGACTTGTCGTCGCAGTACCTCGTCTCTACACTACATTTCTGTAAAAGATAACGACGACAAAATTGTCGCGGCATGCATAAGTTGTTATGTCGACGAGGTTAATAAAGATCGAGAATTTGACCGCGACTATCGTCAACGTCCATACCATGTTGAAAACACCGGTTCTCGTCCGATCACCGAAGTTAAGCAACATCGGGCGCGGTCAGTACTTGGATGGGTGACCGCCTGGGAACACCGCGTGACGTTGACTTTTTATGCTTGGATTTTTTATAAATTTACATATTGTGTATATTATATTTATTATCTGCCTACTTATGTAGTTATTTTAGCAAATCTTTTCATATCAACGGTAGGGACCGAATGGATGCTATATTAATTGCAGGCTTTCGGTATCAGAATAGTTCAAAGGTGCAGCCTCAACCATGAGTCTATCGAATGACTTCCGATAGGTTTTTTACGCATCGAAACTGTAATCTCATAGCAGATTTAAGTTTCTTACGTAACCGCTAGAGGCGCTGCGAAGGTTTTCCATACAAATAATTTACGGCATCGCTAGCGAATCTAGTGAGAAAAACTCATTGTCGAGGCACAGGTGACCGAACACTAGACCTTCCAATAAGTGTAGCAACAGTAAGACACGTTCTGTATGTGCATTTTTTTATCATAATAGATATAATAATATGAAAGCTTCTCAGCAGTCAACTAAAAACTGTAAAACCGTTGCAATGTAGACGTAGACTATAAAAACCTACATTTTTACTGAAAAATTGGAAAAGGGAAAGGTCGAAATACAAAGGAAAAGAAGTACTGTATTCAAAATTATTTATTTTCACATATTCACAAATTATAAACATAATTATGGTCAACAATAAATGCCATATTGATGGCCATTGCGATTATTATAAACATTTTTTTTTTCAATTTCTGTAACATAATTAATCTTAATTAATAAATAAAATGCACATCTCAAATGCTCAACTTAAAAACAGTAACACTCATTGTACTTATAAATTCTAAAACAGATCATCACCTCTTTAGAATAGGCCTGAAAAGAAAAAAACTTAAATCAATAATAGACAACATGATACAATTCCTTTTTTTTTAATATGAGCATTATGAGCCCGCAACATCATGGAAGATAAAATACTCTACCCATACTAATACCCTGTCTATTTGTCTGTTACCTTTTCACGCCTAAACTGCTGAACAGTATTAGATAAAAATTTATAAGAAGGTAGATTGCACATGAAGCAGGACAAAGGGCCTGTTTCACTGCCTCTGGAAAGCCGGTAAACGAGGTATAAACTCATAATTGGAACATTTGTATTAAATTATCTGCCAGCTAATTTAACGGGAACTTATCGGTAAGCTGTGAAAAAGGCCCTATGACTACCATTTATTTTAATGAAATAAATAGTAAATATAACGAGAGTGGAACTGCGGGTCTAGTACTGTACAGAACCCCAAAACAAACAAATATAGACCTAACATAGTTGAGAAGACTACTTTTTTAAGCCTGTAATGTCCCATTGTATGGCAAGGGCCTCCTTACTCTACTCCTACTTCTCTCTGTCTGTTGCAAATACAGACCAGCCTTTTTAGAACAAGACTAGTTCAAAAAGCTACTTACTTCTTTTGAAATCCAAACTTGCTTAGCAATGTCGGTTGATTACTAGGCAAAGGCGGGGATTTCTTCAGCCCAGACACCTTAGATGTAGATGTAGACCTTTTGAAACCATTTAATTTTTGTACAGATTTGCTAGGCTGACTGCCAAACATTGGCTGCGAGTGGGATTGACTGTTTGTCCACATGGACTTACATTTGGTTGGAGAAGTTCCGAAAGACGTCTGCAAAAAATAGTACCATTAGTATGATGGTGATAAGTCTTTCAAGTTTCTTGTATTTTCGTTTTCGCAAATAAAATTATATAAACTTTTTGCCAGCGGCTTCGCCCGCGTGGCCATTTATATTTAAGCTAATGTATAAAACTTGACAAATTATATACTAAAAACGTTCCTCGAGGACAACTCTATCCATTTGTGAAAAAAAACATGAAAATCGGTGCAGTAGTTTTTGAGTTTATCGCGAGTCGACAAACAAACAGACGCGGCGGAGGACTTTGTTTTATAATATATAGTTAAATAAACAGATACTTATCTATCTATATACTTATCTATAGTGTCGTAGTGACTAGTGATAATGACATAATAGTACTCAATACTCAATATTTTTATTGCACTCCATAAATAATCATGTTTGATGTTAAAATATCACGATAGGTACATTATGGACCCTGCAGGGCACGGCAACTTAGAAGAGAGGAGGACACTATTTAAATTATACTTTTTATGTGTTACTGTTTACTCTGTCAACCCCAAAGGGAGAAATGCGCGATTGAATGTATGTATTTATTTACACCTAGCTATACAATTTGCCCTACGGAGCGCCCTCATAAAGCGTTCCAAAAGCGATTATTTTTGTAGTGTAGTTGTATACCATGGAGATTGGAGATTTTAACATTAACATTATTTTAAAAAAAAACTACACTATATCAAGTTTTGTATAATTTTATCGTGAAATACAATAACAATGACTGATCAATAGGAAGAAAATTATCTAATAAATACTAACCTGTGAAGCAGTAGGCGTAATTAAAGTTTCCATAGGATAAGTATTCTCTATCACAGATTCTTCACTTGCCGTATTTTCTATTATTTGCACATCTATTTTCGCACCAAAAGGATTCCTTGATCTTGGACTAGGTTCCAATATAGGACTGTGAGATTTAACTGGACTATTGTAAGGAGAATTTTCTTTCTGAGAATTCTCCAAACACTCGACTTCTGTCTCTACGATCTTTACATTCGGCGTTGTGCGTTTTTTGAACGGATTCCTACTCTTTCTCTCTGGAGATTCTTCGATAGTAATACTGTCTTTAGAATAATTAATATCACTAGTTGGAAGTTCTTCGGTGCTTGAAAAGAATTTGCTTTCTACTACATTATTATCTAATATTGTTCTAGGGAACCTACTAAGTTTTTTTAGAACCGAATAGCTCCCAGTTTTAAGGCATTTCCTAAATGATCTTTCTTTATTTTCAAGTATAGGTGATTTATCTTTTTGTGTACTAAATTGGTTGGTTATTTCGTCGTCTGTTAGTGCCTTGTTATGTGTGTTTTGGGAGTATTGCGTAAACGTCTGGCTATTGTCTTCACAGTCGGTTTTCTGTTTTTTGTTTGCTGGTTCCGTGCAATACATGCTGCTTAGAGCTTGTATTGACAAACTAGAAAAAAGAATTGTGATTACATATTTTACAAGGAAATGTTGATATTTTCAAATTGAGACTGCCTGATTGGTCTAGTGGTCCCAAGCGCGACAGCTACGCTGGGGCCACCGAGATGGCCCGTCACCTCCGGGGTCGAGGATGAATGTCCACACGTACAGTTCTCGCCAAACTTATTGTCCGGCTTGAACTTGGCACGAGCTAACTTCTACCCGGCCGTAAAAATGGGCTGTAAAATAAGTTTGGCGAGAACTGTGCCCGTGAACACGCCCGAACGGTGATGAGGCGAACACCCGTCTGGTTTTAGTGGGTATACGTCCTTTTTAGGGAAGTCTCACACCGCGCCGTCTTCCCCAGGCGGCGCGACGGTGCATAAAGCATTTCCAGACGCAAAAAAATAATTAAACGGGGTTAGAAAGGCCGGTACCCGAACCACTAGACCAGAGACGTCGTCGATAGTTTAAAAAAAACAGACATACATACCTTTCATCTTGCGACTCAGGTACATATTTACTGACTAGATTAACAACCTTCTTCCTTGGCCTCGTTGTTGCTATTGATAGTATTGGCTCTGGTTTCTTCACTTTCTTCTGCCAAGGGTTTGTCTCTTCCAAGTAAGGAGTGAACTCTTTGCTCCATATGCTGGGGTGTGGAGATACCCCCTTGTCTTTCCAGTTGTCTGTTTTCACTGGTTCGTTCTGGAGATTAGAATTACTGAATTTAGTATGCATTCTACGTAAAATAACTATTATTTTGGCAAATCTAGTTAGACTAGAAGTCGACGATTAAAACGAAAAGGCTAGATGATGATGTTGACATGGGCGCCAGGAGGACAACAAAAGGAGAATAAAAAGCGGGCACTTCGTTGAAAAAAAAAACATATTAATTATGAAATTGTGTGAGAGATAAAATCTTGTCAGGGAATTCTGTGTCCTCCTTTAACCATTTTCAAGTCAAGTTCAAGAGTCTCTACATCTGTACATAGACTGCCTGCAACATGTTAAAATAATGAATACCTTATTCCTACAGTAATCAGGATGCCAGTCGTCCATTTTCTTGAGCGAGAAGGGATCTATATTGCCAAGAGCCAGTTGAAATGCTGTGTTAGGGTCCAATAGTTCACCAGCATTAACACACAATGCTTGTTCAACATCTGTAATCAATTTTATGATGATGCAATTTTTTATTTTTCAGAAATACACTAAAAGATAAATTATATTTATTTGTGTAAATAACACTTATTAGACACTTTTACAAGTCAATGTTTTAATTTTTTTAACAATTACATGGCACCGGCATTTCTTAGCTGACAATTTCTTTTAATACAATAGTGAATAAAAGTTGTATTCAATGAATACAACTTTTGTTCAGTTTTATGATAGGCACATAGGTATATGTTTTTTTTAATAATTGAAAAATACCTTCATCATCAGGCTCCGTCAGTCTCACCATACTTCTCTCAATAGGATCGTAAACATATTGGTGTTTGAATGTTGCCTCAGCTTTCAGGAAACTTTCCCTGTACTCATCAGTCACAACTAATGACGATTTGTTGAAGAAACTCGGCAATTTTCTGAGTGCCTAAAATTAATCAATCAAAACAATAATTATTTTATTAGTTTTCATCACGAACAATTTTTTTGGAAGATTCTATTGGAAGTGGAAGAAACTTCTGGAATCAGATATATCTTAAGATTGTTACATATTATAAAAAGTCCTCTGCCACGTCTGTTCGCGAGAAACTACCGCACCGATTTTCATGCTGTTTTCACCAATGGATAGAGTGGTTCTCGAGGAAGGTTTTAGTATACATATAGTTGGCGTTTTCGTATACATTGGCTAAAAATAATGATATTTATGGAGGTGTAGGCTTATAATTTATAAGACCACGCGGGCGAAGCCGCTGGCGGAAAGCTAGTTATTATATAAATGGCCTTATTGGTCTTGTGGTCACAAACACATGTGATTTAATTCCGATGTTGTGCATTGGTATTGGGATTTTCTACAAAATTTTTAGGTAGCTCCGAAAAGTAGACCCGTTTTATGGCAATAGGCTCAAATCACTTTAGTTACATAGAAAAAAATATACCGCAGAAAAGACCATAACCTAAAACTATTGGGAGCTATCTTTGGTCTCATCCCATCTTCCCATTAACACACTCAAAATACCTTTGCCATAAAATAAAATTTGACTACAAAGGAAAAAAGGTTACAACTTACATTAGCAAAATTAGAATCTTGTGTAGCAGTAACAAACTGCCTTGCTTTAGCTAGTCCTATCCCTGGCAAAGAGGCGAGGTAGTCACAACCGGACATGATGCACATTTGTCTGAACTTGTCAAAGGAATAGTGTTCTATGGGACATCTCATCACTAGAGGTAGCTTTGTTGTGTCGACCAATGTGCCTGTGCCATCTAGATCCATTTTGAAAAGCACCTGTAATAGTACAGATAAATATTTGTGGCAGCACAAAAAATTATTAGTGAAAAAATTGTCTTAGATAATTTGTCAAATGATACTAAAATAACATAAAGAAATCTTTTTATGAGCTAAAGTAAATATTGTTTTGGTCTCTTTTCACAGCATTTTGTATTAGTCCAAAAACTATTTTTTTTTCTTCTTTTGCCTCTATTTTTTTATTTCTTGACTTCTTGTATACTTTGATATTATATATTACCAAATCGAAAAAAAAAAAGGATTTTCTCTTTTGTGTCTAATAAATATTATTCCTTGACCTTTTTATTTATTTTAATAACAATGAAATTACCATCACTTAAAATGGCTACACCAGAGCTATCTTCACAAGTAAATAAGATGCAATGCTTTAACTTTTTTTACCTTAGTACAACCAAACAAAATCAGGTCTGAGTCTTCAGTAATGACTACATGTGCAATATTCTTGATGTTCAAGTATGCAAGTTGGGCATCAGCTTCATATGGTGCCACTATGCAGTCCACATTGCGTTTCCTGCACTCCTTGATCAGGCTAAGTGCCATAGAGTGAGTGATGTCTACACTACGCCTCATGTAGGAGCGAGCCTCGTCTATCTGGAATGTACAATTTTGAGTTAATTATCATTCTTAACTGAAACAAAATAACAGAAGATTTTTTTTATTGAATTTGAGTGTGTTTATTACTTCTATGATGCATTATGATGAAAATACTATTACAGTAAAACCCAATAGTAATAAAATTAATAAACAACTCTTACTATAACATTTCTTGATTGGTGCCTGCTGTATAAAAAGAAACACATAAATTACTGTCAATAATTAAAAAAAATATAATGCTGATATTATACAAGCACTTTGATGTCAGCTCAGTAGGTCAACTAAGTTTAATAAAAAGGACTGCTGATGAATAAATAAATTTAGAAAAAAATGTAATGTATTTCAGATAACTAACCTTACCAAGACTTAACAGTTCAGCTGCTCTTTTTTTGGATATGTCTCTTGATCTGAAAATAGAGACCAATATGAAAAATAAATGAAAAAGAAACTGGGAAATAGCAAGTGGAATTTTGGATTTGGTTTTTTTTTTACTGAGTTATGGAATTTATATTCAAAAGATTAAAAATAAACAAGTACTACTTACTCTCTTCTCTTTGATTCAGTCATAGCTTTAGCAGGCAGATGCCTGCCGTCAAATACTAAAATTGGTTTTATATTCTTTGAAAGCAGCATTGTCACATATTTCAAACAGTATTTTATATGTCTAGAAAATAAAACAAAATGCAATATTAATATAATGTAGTTTACCACATGGGATTTTACTATCTCAAGGATCTATTAGATGGTATTTACAACAAAACATTACTGCTGTATTTTTATCAACTCGTATTTATTCTTTTTCTCTCCTGTGTGTGTAAACATCATGTATAAACATTACATTTTATAATTACAAAACACATGTCAGCTGTTACAAACAGGTTCAGGTCGTCGTACCTGGTCCAGGGATGGCAAACCATGAACAAGGCACAAGAAATTGTATGAATTAGAGGAACTGATGGAGAAATAAACATATTATATATTAAAATACTGTCAATATACCGAGTTCACCCGCTCTGCTGTCCACAAGTCAGTAAGTGAATAGGTATCCAGAAATATGTTACCAAAACAACTTACACATCAGTCTCTTCACCTCGTACCAGTTTTTCAGCGCAAGCAAATGCGCCTTTATGAAGCCAACAATAAGAATCTATAGCAACTGTACAACCATTAAATTCACTGATATTAGTCCGCCTAGAGGCTTTCTCAATAAACGGTAATAAACCTGTTATACCCATGATTGTTTAACTAACTAGTTCTGCACCATTCTTTCTAAAAATCTACGAGGTTCATTCAGAAAATATAAAAATCAACTTTATTTATTTTGCAAAACAAATTGTCAAAAAAACGTCAATATTCGCGCCTTTCCTACATTGCGCCGCCGCCATCTTTGACATCGACAAATTGAAATTCGACAAAAGACATCTTTGTTATTTTTTTTAATGTGACTAGTGGAGACCACGTTATAACAAGAACATAAATTGCTTACTCGAATACTATCTACTTGTTTGGTTCATTACTCATAATTACTTATTAGTTTTTTTATTAAATAATCAAATAGATTGTTATGATTCCGTTGAAAAAATGTGTTTCTATCTATTGTTAATGACATACTTAGGTCAACGTATTTTAATAAATAGGGGGTAATCGGGTGTAATAATGATATTTTCAGAGAGGGTAGTTGTTAATTTTCTTTTTACTGGATAAAGTAAAGGTGGCATTACGGTTTGACCTCATAGTTTTATTTTTAATATAAAATTATTAGATTGGTCTGTCTAAGTGCCAATATTAGTTAGTATTTATGTTTGAAATCACGTAAAATGATATTAAATTCACGCATACTGTCGTCGGCTGCAGCGGTTGCTATAACTTGTGCCGTGTCTGCAGCAGCTTATTTTTACAAAAGGCGGAATGCTGAGATCAATGAAGTAATGGTGTTCTGCAAACTACAATTCAATGCCTATAATTATTTTGATAAGTTGATTAGTTATGTAGAAGCCGCAAAAGAAAGTGTTAATGTCTGCATGCCTAGCATTCACAACCCTGCTATACAAGGTCGTTTGGTCACATTGATAAAGAAGAAAAATATCAAAGTTCGTATTATCATTGACCGGACTGGATATAACGATTCGACCGACTTTTTCATCAAAGAGCTGATTGAAGCGGGTAAGTTACTTTCATTTCTCTCATGAAGAACAGGAGCACAACTATGTTAATTACGTATTCTTTAATTTCAGGGGCAGAAATAAAGTGTAAAGTAAATGAACAAATTTATAAGATGCAACACAAATTCTGCTTAGTCGACGACAAAGTACTCATGACGGGCACCTTAGACTGGGGTAACGACCGTTCTGCCGACCACTGGAATTACGTGTACATCACTAGTAAATCACAACTCGTCAAACCAGTAAAAAGGGAATTTTATCAAATGTGGGGTGAATTTTCTAGCGACATAGGGATAAACACCAAATCTCCCTCATGCGAAAGCGACACAGATATCGTAGATATTAGAAATTCAGAAATTATAAATGTTGAACCTCAGGCGCACTTAGAGCCACACACAATACGAGAAACAACATTGACCCCTGAAATATATATAATGTAGTCTTTATCAACATTTTACCTAAATATTTTACAAATGTTTTATATACCAAACATGCCCTGTATATCAATGTATTAACATATTTTAATAATGAGACTAATTTATTTGAATCACAAATAATTCCAATTTTGATAAAATGTTTGCAACTGGTATCACAGCCAAGGGCGAAGCTGGCTTTTGCCTATTCTAGTTATTTTCTGTATCATTCATATTTTTCACTTTCAACTTGAAATTGTTATGTCACATTATGAAACAGCTTTTTTGAAGAAAAGCATTTCTTTGTTCTGTATTTTCCAAATGTTCTTCATGTAAAATATTCTTAATTTTCGAATATCCTCTTTAATTCACAATATCCATGTATCTTATTGCTTATTCATATTTCAATTTATTTTAGTCAGCTTTGAATTTTATAAAATTAATTTGTATGCTATTGTTATTGCTTCATAATTGTAAATTAAATTACTAAATTGTTTTTATATCTTTAATTAAAAAAAACCTTTCTATAATAAATATTATTCCTATGCACAGAGTGGGTGTAATAATATAGATAAGGATATTAATTTGAAGGAAATATGACCATAGGTCTCTGCTGCTCACGACTGAGTTCTGCTTGTGATTACTTAATACAATTAACTTTCATTAGTATATATATCCTATACAAATGGTATACTGAATTTAATATTGTTACTATAAAATAACACACACTTAAATACTTCCACAAAATTATGCATACACAGCGAAGAAATTGAAACTAATTTCCAAGTATACATATAAAAATTATATACTAAAGATATACTATTAGGTACTAAATTTTTCCTTAAATCTACTCCCCACCCCTAATAGCCTTATATTTGGCTATTTCATTGGGGAAGGTTTTTGAAAGCTCCGACAACAGATGACTCTTGAAGCGCTTGTATGAGTCAATCTTTCCTTTAACCTCTTCATTCTTGGCCAGAGCCTTGTCTATGCAGTCTTTAGTGTACAGTTGAGGATTGCGGCCTTGGTCAATGTAACTAAAAAAAATGATAAATCATAATTATATTAGTCTAAATAATAATAGTTGCACCTAATTTTATGTTAAACAACAATTACAATGTGGTTGTTAATATAATTATTATTCTCCTCACTTGAAAAATATTGCTATAATACACACACTATGACATTCAAAGCATAAATGAATCTACTCAGAACATACTGAGAAAAGTGGGAGGACTTTCTTTGCTATGGGCCATTTCACTCAATAAACAACAAACTTAGGTATTTTCAACTATGGAGACACTTTGGGTCACAGGGTCTTAAAATTTTGACCCAACATTGTTTAATTATGATGAAATAGATGATTACTTACTCAAAAACCTCAGTAGGAACATGGATATCATGGACTTGGGACTTCAGTTTATCCACTTCTTGGAGACCAGTAACTAGCGATTGTCTGGAATATTTACATACAAATTTTGGTAATCTGCAATAAAGGTATATGTTCGTATACGCGTTACATCTAAAATCGTAAAAGTAACTTACATTTTTTGATTCAGAACGCTTTGCCCCTGTGGCTGAAAATCACTTACAATGATGCGGATTTGTCTTACATTCTCGATGAACATTTCAAGTTGGGTCTCTAAATTTTCGAGTGGTGACGACATGTTAGAGGAAAATATTCAAACCAAATTCGACGCGATCAAACAATATTACAAATTAAAACTCAAATTGCAATAGTTTACCCACTCCACTTTACAACTACAACACACTTTTTTACAACAAAAATAATTTTGAAGTTGACATGACAATGACAAAAAATTAATTGAAATTAATGTCAGATGCAGGGTTGGATTTCGTACTCTAATTTCATTTTCATGCTTCGTACTATCTATATCTAGGGATAGTACGTAGTAATACTATAATTTTATTACTTTTCATTAATGACTAATATAAAAACCATTTACTACAAATTCTATATTTAAAAAACCACAAAATTAAAAAAATAAGTCATTTAACTTCACGTCTTCACTCGGTCACTCCTCAAGTTCCCTTCGAAAAGTCTTGTCTTTGTAAGAGAATATTCCTTCAATCAATAATAGTACTAGATTTCCGATGTGCGCTTCGAAAACGGCCCTAAAAATAATACCACAAATACTTTTGTAGTCTTATTTCAAATTGTACGGTAGTGCAAAATTGTAATTGTACTGATTTTATTCCTACTAAGAATGAAACTATATAAATGAAATATTGAATAACTGATAAACTTGAAAGACGTACATTTTGATTTTAATGACTTATGATCCAAATTAATAAAATGTACCATAATTTTTGTATGTACAAATAAGTCTATCCTTTCAATTTTTTGTTCTATCATTTTGAACATACCCAAGTCCCAAATCTAACCCTGTTACCCTGGTCAGATGTCAGAATGTCAGATTGATTGTTGACATTGTTACTAGGGATGGACATCCAACAAAAAAATCGATTATTAATAAATCGATTATTTTTGTTTTGTAAAAAAATCGATTACTAAATAATCGATATTTATAATAAAAATAATCATTTTTTTCAAATAATTGATTTTTTTTCTTATTTTATTGAGATATCAAATTAAACGTATGAAATATCCATAATTATGACTTTACTTATTAAAAAATCTAAAGTAATGCCAGTAATAATCAGCCAGAGTAATGTAATAGTAGTAATATTAGCTGTAATTAATATTTATAAATTAAACGCAAAAAAAATTACGTAAAAAGAAAACTCAAATTTGACGAAGAAAACGGATTCAATCCGTTATTCAAGTCGGTAAAACTTTCCTTGCCGTAAATTAGTTCAGTTACACTGACAATATGTAAAGATTGATTAGTGAATCAATCATTAGAAGAAAATAAAACTTTACATAATTTATTGTCGTTATTTTTAAATATGAGAGTTAATATTCTCAAATAATTAATATTAAAACGATTTTCGCTATAAAAACCTAATAAAATATTAGTATAGCTTTTTAAAACTTGTAAGAATACTTCCACGAAACTAATAACTTCATAAACAGATGTTGCTGTTAACAATCTCAAGTCAAAATTAATCGATTTTTTTAAATATATAAATCAATTTTTTTCACATCCCTATCCCTAATAGTTACGTACGGGTGCCGGGAGGTTAGAAATCGAAAATACAAATTCGATTAAATCTTTGTGATGTTGCTGAAAGTGCAAAATCCCGAGAGCAAAACAACATTTTACGAAGCTGCGATTGCTGGTGGGCTGGCAGGAGCATTTACAAGGGCTGTAGCGCAACCCCTCGATGTTTTAAAAATACGATTTCAATTGCAACTTGAACCTATAGAAAGCGGCTCAAAATACAGCTCTATATTACAAGCTGCCACTTCTATCGTGAAAGAAGAAGGAATTTCTACGTTATGGAGTGGTCACGTACCAGCTCAGTTGTTGTCAATATCCTACGGTGTCATGCAGTTTTCTGTATTTGAGAAACTTACGCAACTATGTCAAAAATATGATGTACAATTTTACAGTGATCATAGACATTGGATTAACTTCACCAATGGAGGTGTTTCTGCTGCTATAGCGACCGTCGCATCCTTTCCTTTTGATACTGTTAGAACTAGGTTGATTGCAGAGCAGAAAACGCAAAAGGCTTACAAAGGGTTCTCACATGCAGTGTCTTCTATGATCAAGACTGAAGGAGTAGCAGCTCTGTTCAAAGGATTAACACCTACTCTTGGACAGATTGGCCCGTATGCTGGCATACAATTTGCTGTGTACAAATTATTCACTGACACTATATTTAATAAATTAAGTTTCTTCCAAAGGCAAGCCACAGTACATTCGGCAGTGGAATCAACATTGGTAGCCAACTTGTTATCTGGTTCTATAGCAGGTTGTGTGGCAAAGACTGTGATTTATCCATTTGATTTAGTGAAGAAAAGACTGCAGATTCAGGGGTTTCAGCAGTATAGGAAGGATTTTGGGAAGCAAATGTACTGCAATGGTCTATTACACTGTATAAAGCTAACTATTACCATGGAAGGGTTCTTAGCACTGTATAAAGGCTTTGTACCAAGCATGTTGAAGGCTGTTTTGGTGTCCGCAATGCATTTCGCTGTTTACGATGAAATAAAACACATGTTTCTGAGGTTACGCAGTAGATAACAGTAGAATCTCTAAAATTATGAATGCAAATCTGGATCATAATTTTAACTTGTAATACTTTGGTTAGTAAGAACAAAAATTACATATTATTATGGTAGTATTAAGCTTTCAAAATATGAATTTGAAGTTCCTAACATTTCTTGTAAATTGTATGTAAATCGTATCCATCCTAGAATTTCCTGAATTAGATCTCTTTAGTGTTTACTGTAATCTTATTTATATACTCTTGTTTATCCTAAGAGATAAGTTAAGAGACATTTTTATGTGTCTTGACTACAATACTCCAGACATATCGCAAATTTTATGTTTTAGAGATTCTACAGCAGAACAAACATTTAGCAGCATTTAAATAATGAAAAGATAGTCTAATATTACAAATACCTAATATACTCTTTGTTGTTGTCAGAACAAAATCTGCTGTGTTGTCGATCATCATACAGTGCACAATTTTATTCTAATAAAGTAGATAGTATATGCCACCGTCAAAAAGTAGAAATCTCAGAATAGTGCACATCTTATTGGTTTGACAATGACATTGTCAATATTGTATGGTATTTATTATTGATTATTTTTGATTGAACCCACTTCTGTGTGCGGGTTCAGGTTCTACATTTAGTCCCAAAGTGGACGATAGTATGTGTGCCGTGGGGCTGTTATTCTAACCAGCCCAAATCCTTCCAAAAGCAGATTATTCTTACCAACCTCCTCATTGTGTCCACCACTGCAGGCCTCCCTCTTTTTCTTCCATGTCTCATATGTTTTGTTCTACAATTAGCCCATTGTAGGCCCAGGTTAGGTAAATGTGTCTAACTTCACCGTCGCCAAAGAGGTAGAACTTAGCCCATAATTCATGTAGCATGTAGAAAATTTGATTTCTTGTTCACTTATTTTTTTTATCATAATTATTTATATTATTTTAAGTAAAATATTAGCAATAAAGCCGATAATTGCTTATTGGACACTATATTGCTGATATTCAAAGCAATCAGTCAATATTTGTAAGTGTTATATCTATTTTTATAAGTATAATGTTCATTGATTGATCTTTGTTTTTGCTCACTCATTTATTTAAAACATGTTAAAGGGATTATTCATAATTTTAAAATCATGTTTTCTATTTGTGTACAGTCACAGACACAAATGACGATGTATAATTGTATAATCTTGTATATCCTTTTATAACATTATATAATTTTGTTCTTTACTGATAAAAGAATAATTTCCTCTTATTTTGTGAGTACTGATGATCTAAATCCATACATTTATATGGTGAGTTCAATTCATGATAGCGCGCATCGTGATTCTTATGTCAGTAGCATAGGGTTCAAATTAAATCAATTCGCGTCTTCGTGAAATGAACGAACTACTTATTATTTTAGATAAAGTAGTATTTTTTACAGGAAATTGTGTATTGTACTAATTTGTAAAATCACAGCAGCAAACAAGATTATGCATTTTTACAGTAATGCAGTATTGGTGAGAATGTTGCCTTAAAACATGACTGATAAGTGAGAGAGGGAGATAGTGCTATTCAATATAACTGTCTAACTCTCTCTAGCATAACAAACAGATCAGTTTTACATAATCATAGTAAGTCCTTGTTATGTGTGGATGTGCATGGCATGCATGTCATTTGTCTTTTTGTCATTGACTGTATACCATTCAGATCAAATCTGTGATATAGATAGATTTTTATTTCTTTTAGATTATGTTAGTAAACTTATTTATTACTAAAAAGTGTTTGTAATTTTAAGATTTCCTCTTGCTGCACCTCAACCATGAGTTTATGAGTCAATATCGAATTGCTTTCGATAGGTTTTTTACGCATGAAAACGCTGTAATCTCATAACCCATTTTAGACCCGCTAGAGGCGTTGGAGGTACCATACAAATATTTTACGGCGTCGCTATCGAATCCATGGTTGAGACCGACTTCAATAAGCCAATCTACCCACAAAGCTTTAATCTCGCAACGATATCCTAGTCCTTAAATATTTCCCATAATATTTAAAAATAAAACATTGAATTAAAAATTTATATTGTTATATCTACATACAATGACTATAAAACAATATTTTCCTTATGATAAAAACATGTAAAAATTATAGATATTGAAAAATATGGAACTGTGTATAAGTATCTACACACAGTTCCTTATCCAATTCCAAAATTATAGTTTATTTTCCTTTTTTGTACCTATAGTCCGCGCGGAACTAGATGGCCACGCCTTAGGTAGGAACGGGGGTGAGGCGGCGGGTTACTGGGAAAAAAAGCATGCGCCCCCGCCCCTCCGTCCCACCGCGCGCAGGCGACCCCGCCCCGCCTTCCCACCGCTCACATACCTAAGGCGCGTCCAACTAGTTGCGCGCGGACTATATATAGCTTACGTTTTAAGATTAGTTACAAAAATGCCAAATCTTCGATATTCCCGGAATTACCTATCCATAGGATATCACGTATCCCATATTCCTCATCAAAGTATCTTTGATAGCTGGCTGTAGTTCCTTCTTCATGTATGTAGTCAAAAGAGTTCGTATACCTTTCGTGAATATATCCTCCATTTCTCTAGAAATATCTTCAGCTTCGTCCAATTCATCGTCTGGCCTAAAAAGTTTACTTCGTTCGTAATTGGCCCTGCTTCGCGGTTCGTAGACGATGTCCCAGTTATTATCAGCAGACCTACTATCCAATGCGTCATTATAAATTTGCCTCAAATGTGGATCGAAGGAAAATTCATCCGACCGTCTTCTGCGTTTCAGAGGCAAGTTGTCCTTGTTTCTGACAGAGTTCCTGTTAATGTATTTCTCACAACCGTATGCGTAGACGCTAATGAAACCAGGCTCCACAAATTCCGAATCTGTTTTGACGTTAAACTTCCCGGGTTGTTGATTTAAAGGTCTCGTGTGGAAACCGATCCCGGCTTTTCTTAACCTCAGTATCATGTTACAGCCGTTACTTCCGCGATTTCTTGAATAATCATCAAGGAATGGACCGTCGATGGCCCGAGATTCAGCATAGTGTCTTCTCAATCTTCGATTTGGTGGGATCCCTCTGTCTAAGTCATTTGCATCGTACAAATCTACATTTCCACTGATAGTTATGTCATGGAACAAAAGCATGGTGTCAAGGGAGACGTTTCTCGGATCAAAGTAGCATTTTTCCACTCGTACCCAGTTGCTGTTTTGTGGAAGTCGTACGCGCATTCTGGTAACATACATGTCTACGGGAGCGGATCGCATTTGCTGGTACAGGCTGTAGCCATTGAGGTCGATGCTTTGACTCTGCAAACAAGGACACAAATTAAATTGAAACAAATTACAGAGATAAGGTAATTAGATTCAAATCAGAGAACGAATTTATAATCATTAAGAACTTAGGCCTTACGGCTTTAAACTTATGGCGAAGTTATTTAATTTTTTACCAGCCATTTCACTTTCAGGAAAAGTCAGTTTTAGTTTAGTACCAACATGTGACGTCATCTTTTCACTATCATTATAGAAAGACAACATTGAAGAAAGTGCCATCATGTCATCTAGAACAACCATGTTTTGTTTACCAAAGGAGTGTCCAGATTCTTAGGTTGCGTCCTTTTCCGTCGCTTCAGCTGGTCCAGGGCAGACTCAAGTCGTGATGAGCAACGTTCTCCGGCGATGGGCACCGTTGTTAACGGCGGTAGACCACCTGGTCCTAAACCCAAAGCTGGTCGACTGTCAAATCGCTTTACTTCAAATAGTGGAAGGAAGCGGGACTCTAGAAATAATAGAACAACAGTAGGTAGTTTTTTCATTAATAGAAACATGGAAATTGTGGCAGGCGCCTGAAGTGTATTAGGCAAGCTATCTGAATTCCCTAATTTTGAATCCTGAATACCTACATTGAATGAATTGTTAATTATATAATTATTATAAGATGGAGTTACAAACAAGCGAGACAATTTCGGGCGTCACGAATCCTTAATTACATTTGCTTTTGAAAATGACCCTACGCACCGGAAAAGAACAATTAGGGAAAGAAAATAATGTGCAAGCAAACATAAAATTGAAAGTTAACGAGTAATTATATTTTACGGTGATCCTACTGTTTTCACTTCTATTGTCTCTGTTCATAGGCGTGAAAATCGTGAGTTATGTTCAATGTTGTGACGTCAAAAGTATAACAACGATGGGTCGTTTATTTTTAATTATTTATATAATATTGTTTTTGAAAAGCGTAGCCATGCTATTGTACTCACGATACACGCGAAAGCGTGGGACCTACCTACTTTAATAGATTCGAAGCTTTTTCTCTACAAAGTAAACCGTATAATCTCGGTAGGTACTGGAGATTGTGTTTCGCTTTTCATTTCTATTGATCTACATAGTTCACGTTTCGTTTTAGATTTCTCTGATAAATAAGGTACTTTTAGGTACATTCTGATTACATATTTAGCCGTGAATGGTGACAGATTTAGTTTAGGGAATGGATTGGATACCTACCTCTTTCTAAGACACGAAATGTATCTTGTATTTTGAACCCAACGGCACCTACTAATTATGATTGATACATAAAAATGTTCATTAGATATCGGTGTACTCGTTGCTACCTAGGGACCTACACCACGGAGGGTAATGGTACGTAGTGCCTTAATTCTAATCTGATAAATTCACAATTCGGTGGTTTGTTGCTAGGCCGAATTTATCAGGTAGGGGGCGAGCCTATTTCCGGAGAAGGCCGAACGAATCCTGCTTGGTGAACAGTAGACTTTTACCCCTCTCATACAGCGAGGAGCCCTGTGCCAAGCAGTGGGACGATGATGATGAATGACGGCATTTATCTTAACCGATTAGGTAGGTACCTGATTTATTTTGTGGATCTGTTTTCTCGAGTAGGTCATACCTAGGTAGTTATTGCATAGGTATTTATATGTAACACTCCAAAAGAATCGGCTACCTAATTACCTTTTTGTGCTTCTGCAGATGGAAGTTCGTTGTCACTAGCCGACGCAGTTTTCGCAAATAATATAAACATCCACCAGAACTTCACCATTTCTCACAATGTTAAACAAACACAATCTCAACTAGGCTGTATACAAATCCGCCTTTTCGCGATAAAAAAATGCAACTGTCAAAAAATACCGCGAACGCCTTCCTCTCGCCGCGAAACCGAAACGTAAAATAAAGAATGGAAGGTAAGACAATAAGAAGTGCAGTCTTTGGAAAATAATCCCCGCTTGAGCCGATTGTACTCGTGCTTCTAGACGATTTCGCGACAGGTGTCTAGATACTTAGATAGGTAGCTACCTAATACTTACCTGCTCGGTAGGTAGATGGCCGGTAATCGGCGAGAGGACAATTTATTAGAGCGAAAATGACGACGCTTGCAATGTCTCCGCGAGGAACATACTATGAAGGATAATACTGGAAAAATATGACACGAAGAAAACAAAGATTGTCAACTGTTATGGAGGTAATTTCTATAGTCTATGATTACATACACTATGTACCTATATTAATTAAGCTCCGTCGATGATCTACTTAGCCAGCTTTTTTCCTCATGCCTTATAGTTACGGTCAGCAACGAGAGTAAGTAGCTTAACACACCCAAATTTTGGAAACATCACAGCACTAAAACTTCTGGTTCGGTTATCCTATTATCAGAGAATTCGTACAACCATTTCGGGTCAGTAGCGTTTTGAAGGATGCATCGTGTTAAGCGACTTTCGATGCTGAATGTACCTACGTGACTAGACCTACGGGTAGTCATGAACACGTACTTAATCTACTTAATTACATTTTTGTAATTTTTATATTTTATATAATTACGTATTTTTTTAGATTGATGGTAGATATTCAGCATGCAACTGCGCCAATACTCAATATTTATTGCATTCCACAATTATTTTGTTCATTATGGACCCCGTCGGGCACAGCAATGTAGGAGAGAGGAAGCACTGTGTGTCTACAGTTACTAACTTCATAAAATTATTATTATTTTATATAATGTAATTTTAATAAACAATTATTAGTATTGTCTCTTTTATTCATATAGTATGGACACTAACAAAACCTTACAATTAGGTACATTCTACGTGACAATGCGAAGTATAACATCCTACTATTTTTTATATCAGACGACATCGCGGCAGAACAAGTAGACCGTGACGTCATTACTGCAAGTAATTGGGTTAAGCCGTTTAAAATTGTTGACAAAGTTGAGTGACCCCGCGGTATGGAACCATGCTTTGATTACATACTTTTACTTCGAGCCTTATCTGTGGTATTAGAATGGTCAACAGAGGCGTTATCGGGGAGAGATAGTGTCATTTTAAACAGGTTGGAATAACTAGCTGGCTGAATAAAAAAGAAAACAAGATTTCGTGTTATGTTGGATAAACCGTAGGTGTAATAGTGGTCGTGAGGACGGCATACTGATTTTTTTTAGTGTGATATGTGGGTAGTTGTGACAAATAGCAATAAAGATGTGAGGTGTCTTTAGACATCAATTTTTGGTTCTGATTTAAAGATAGATTATTCAATAGATTCCCAGGTCGAGCAAAGTGTCAGAGATATACCTCTGCCTATCCCTCCGGGGAATACAGGCGTGATGATATGTGCTGTTAGAAACTGGAAATCTTATGTAGGTGTCGCAAATTAAATTAGTTTATTCTGTTGAAATTATATGTATATTTTGTTAGTTAATAAGTAGGTGCTCACTTAGATAACTATCACCAAGTATAATTGCCAGACACCAAACATTAGTCTCGCCTATTGTTTTGACTGCTATTGTCCCAAAATATTCTTTATGTGTAATGTTTGTAACCACTCTCGTTGCCCATTGTTATATTATTACGTTTTTCTTAAGAAACTTCCGTGAAATAACGAAAAGTTGCCATTTAACTAGACGATTTTGTGCATATTGTATTGCCAAAGAACTCTGATGTTTCAAAATATTATTATTTTGTGGTTGGTAGATATAATGATCAAGATGATACTTTTTCTATACTTAGATACTTACCTTTATTAAAACACAAAACTGGGTCTTTCCTAGTCGGTAAGTGTGGCCGGTGTAGGGATGGGTTAGAATACATATCCTTAATTTTATTCAGATTGGGGGCTCGTAGATGCGAAAAATTATCTGATTAGTTGATTACCTCACGTCTGACTGGTTGATGACCATGAACACCCTTTGGAGCCTGTCGTAACTGTGTTCTAGCTCATGGGAGCAAGTTCCCCTCTCATTTGACTTACATTCCGTGTTGGTAAAACATCAACAAGTTTCTATTACTTACCTAATGCCACTAGATAGAGCTGATATTACTGATACTAATGAGGTCCATGCGGTATGACTAGGTATTAGGTAACGCGTTTGTTTATTTGCCGACAAAAAGCAACCTTCTTTCTTCGTATCTGCGTGTAGGTACCCACGTACCTAGAAGTACATACTTCTAGTTTATTTAACAACTAGGTCATTCGCATTATAATATCTTCCATCTACATCGGACTGGCCCCGACACCGTTAACGAGAATTTCCGGTGGGTCCCATTGCAATACCGATCTCAACTCACCAACTCATCATTTATTAGTTGTTGTGCTATGCAATGTGTTGACCTCTACCACAGAATAGGTAATTGTCCTACCTGCCTCTACTCTACCTAGGTACCTACCACACATTTGCTCGTCATCGATGACAACGACGAAGACTAGGGCCTGTTTCACAATATCTGGGTAGCCACTAACTGCCGGATAAATTAAAAAATGGAACAAAATTTGTATGAAATTATGTTCGCTAATTTAACGTGAACTTATCAGTAAGCTGTGAAACAGGCCCTAATTAAATTAAATGCTATTCTGGATAGGTACTGATGGCTACAACATGAAAGGTAGGTAAATATAATATTATTAGTGCACAAAATGCACCTGTCCTTTGTGCCCCGCAACCTGTAATCAAAGCGACCTCTGCGATGACGATGCTGTGGAAGTGGCGAAGATTTGGGCACACCAAATTTAATTTTAAAAAAAAACATACCATCGACACGATGAAGAAGTGCAAGTGGTCTTCTACCTACCTAGGTAGGTCATAGAACCTCGTCCTAAAAATTAGAACGTTTTAATTAGACGCTTCCCGGTGAAGGAACACATGGTCCCAACAATGTCATTGTTTGTTAAATTGTGCAAGCGTGTCGTGTCGGTGCTACAGTGGTGCAAGCTGCGCCATTATCAACGAACAATAGGGAAAGCCGCGGCAAGCTTGTGCGATAGACTTTATAGGCTATAGAGCCAGCTGTCAAATAAGCGGAGTAGAGATTAACCTACTGCATTTTAATAATAGGAATTGCAAAAGAAGGCTGTCTGCCCATAGATATAACCACCGATTAAATAGCATATGTAGTCCTAGGTTTGATTCCCACGATTAATAAGTAAAGTTTCTAAAGCAGAGATAAAGTTTCTTGAGGTTTACGTAAGCAGCAGTTTGATGTTTTTTACACTATGTATATTATAAGTAATTATTATTGTCATCAAACTACGGCAGCTCAATTTCTGGGAAATAAAATATATTATAGAAAAAACTGCCCGTAACATCTAGGAGAAACGATTGTGAGAGTTGTTATCTCTATCTATTGTCATCATAAATTAAAGTCCCCCACCACGCTGAGTTTGTGTTTGTCCGGGCTTAAAAGAACCTCAGAAACTACCGTACCGATTTTTATTTTATTAAACTTTTTAAGAGATATCTATCTACCTAAGTACCTGTTTAATTCGCCGGGGAATACAGGTTTGATGGTATAATGCACTTAGATATAAGTAGGTACAGTTCTCGCCAAACTTATTGTCCGGGTTGAAGTTGGCACGAGCTAACTTTAACCCGGCCGTAAATATCAAAGAAACAAAAATATTAGTGTTATAATTAAAAACGAAAGCTCAATTCGTATAATCCAATATTTTTTACGCTCTGAATTTTACGGCCGGGTTGAAGTTGGCAAGAGCTAACTTCACACTAAGGGACACACACTAGGACAATAAGTTTGGCGAGAACTGTACCTATACATTGTAGGTACATCATTATTATGTAAGATTTATTTTTAAAAAGATGTCATTACGGTACGCTGTTTTAGTAGCCTTGTACTAGGCACAGAACAATTTCTATGAATTAGGTCCATTCCATTGTTGTAACGTACTTAGTTTAAAAAAAATCGCGTCCGTGTATGTAAATATAACAATACAGAAATATTATGCAAAGCCAAAGACTGCTTTAAATCGATCGTTACATGCATTAAAATATGTTTTATAAGTTCTTATAAGTGCATTATTATCTACTATTTATATCAATGATTATTACAATGATATTATTATCGTTTGTATTGTAATTGTAATGATATTATTTATTAAATACCTACTATTTTGTTATGAAAGATCGGATAAAGATAATTTTACTAATTTTGAAGACCGTTGATGTCTTTCTAATAGTGGTTTTCTTTGTTTAGGAAAGACATCAACGCATTTTAAGATCTCTGTAAAATTCTATGAAGCTCACTATCTAGATACTATTCCTTCCTATGAGGCAGCTACCTACCCATATCCTCCTGCAAAACTCGGCTCGGGAATCAATGTGAATATGTACCTAAGTACAGTTCTCGCCAAACTTATTGTCCGGGTTGAAATTGGCACGAGCTAACTTAAACTTTAATTGCTGCAAGTATTGTAAGAGTAGATAGATACTATCAGTTTTACAAATTTTAATACTTAATGTGGTACTATTATGAAGAGTAAGAGTACTAGGTACCTACTACAAGTCTACGAATGGTGTTCAGTATTGATCTGTAGGTAGGTAGGTATATGTAGGTAACTTTTAAATAAAAAGCTATTAGGTAAGGTAACTTTTAAACAAAGTTCCCTTCCTATCTTGATGAGTAATTACTCAGACAGTGTTCGGATATTAATAGCATGGCATGACTATGTAAGACAGCTATCGATTATTAATCGTATTTATTACCCCCTGTTAAGGCAGCAAAGGAAATATTTTCAATTATGTCAAGGTCTGTGCTCATCTTCAATTATGGTACAAGTAGGTATATTGATTCATTAATTCATATTATAACTGCGCATGTGCCCAGTCCCAAGAGCTTCACCTTGTTCCACGTACGTCTATAAATATTCTGGTCCGTGATTGGCCGCTAAAACAAACATACCTACTTATTATTTTTATGTCCGATATTACCTACTTACTAGTGATAGCGCCCCAGCAGGCACAATGCGAAGTAAGTAGATTAGTAGACCTGGACAACCGCTAACCAACAATATTTGTATGAAATGGTCTGTTCTCAGTAACCTGTGAAACAAGCCCATAATCTTGTCTGACACTGTAGAGTTGTGCCGTGACCCAGTTGTGTTACATGTAGGTGCCGCACCGTACCTGTAGAGGAGCGGTAGGTACCTATAGGTGTCGTGGTGAATATTTCAAATCCTCTGGAAATGACAATAGTTCAAGAGAAGGCAAGTCCCGTAATACTCTGCTGTCCGACATAGGTACCGTGCTGCCTGCCCAGGTGGCAGGGACCCATGAGGAATTTATCTTAGGAACATAGGTACTGGCCGCACCCTAAAACAGTGTGGTAAGTAAGGAATGAACAGGTATGTACTATGTAGGTAAAGGTATGCATGTACCTATGTAGAAAGAATACCGGACACTCGCTCAGCAGGCTTTGGGTTGGGCCACGGCCACCCTAAAGCTGCAAATGTTTGTTTATCGTAGACAGAGCTGTTTATCATGCCTTGAAGTTGAATTGAAGCCTGAAACATGAAAGGCCCCTGGAGGAAGTTCAAGGAAGGTATCAGATCAGAAAAGGTATAAAAAAACATTAGATCATTTAGATCTTTGTTCAGATCAGATCTTCTATTCATTCGTCAGATTCACAGATGTCATGTACAGTATATGTGTATGTTTGTCAAAAGATGACGCTACTATCCCTCACGTGTAAATAATATATTGGGAATAGTATACACATCTAAAAGCGTGTAGAATTAAATTATAAAACTGGAAGGGGGAAAATGTATGTGAAAATTGTTTTTAATTGTAATAAATAGAAATAGTTAACTCAATGTTATTGTATTATTGTCTCGTTCTAGATGGCGCTACCATCGGATTAACATGACAGTTTGAGTTTTGACACAAAGACAAGAATAAAGAACACAATTTTCATTTTCATTCATCTGTCTGTCTTGGTTGTTGTTCAGTGTTCATAACAATAAATAGGTAATTGTTTTTCATATTTGCATTTTGCTTGCAGAATGCTACAGAACGTCTTAATTCTCAACCGATATAATTTAGTGTAATTTATGTAACTGATATTACAGTGTTTTGTGAACAAAAGTGTTCTCAATCATGACCGTGATGACGTGAATAAAGTGAATCGTTCGAACTCGATAGTCGATACAATGGTTTGGAGTGTAACATTCAATACAAGGTAATGGGCGATGTTCTCGTTCTTATAAGACAAAAGGCTTGTCCTTCACACATTAGTAGAGCATCGTTGTGCAAACAAACTGTTATCTACACGCCGTGTAATATTAGAGGTGATTATTGAAATGCTAACTACACTGCACGTAAGTACGGCGAGCCGAGTAGCGCTCATAATATAGTTAACTGCGCCAAGCAACGACGTATATTTACTAACTCTTCTTGATGGTGGTGGTTTCCTATCGCTTGATGCTGTAACCTGTAATAGTACGATTTACTAATTGTACATACAATCATGGCCAATGTAAAGAATATTAAAAGATTAAAAAAAGCACCCAAAAGAGGGTCTCCAAAAAAGAGAGGACATCCTAAATCAAAAAAGTCGTTGACAGGTCCCAGTGAAACATTAGTGCAAGCTGATGTGCAGCAAGGGGAGGTGCTGATAACAACTTCAAAGGAGTGTGAAGTAGTCATGAAACGGCCTAGCGACAAAGTAGTCATGACAGCAGATGAAAAAATTGAATATATACTAAAAAATGGACACAAACTAAAAGAAAAATTTATCATTCCTAAACCTCCTAAAGAACGTAAGAAACGTGATCCGCCAACAATTTTTAGGAAAACAAATGACACGGATCTCCCTCTCATAACTAAAAGTGGGCGGCTTAAAAAGAAAACTAAATGCAATATAAAGCTCATAGATAGTATATTAAAGAATGAACTGCTGATCAATGATAAAGGAAAAGCTAAGCCTCTTAATACTCAGCCTGTGCGGCCTCCACCTGTGGCAATTTCACCTGTGCCGAATGGTGTAAATAATAATAATGACAGCAATGAAAAATCCAAACATAATAACACAATGCAAGACTTTCCTGATGGCAATGACTCTGAATATAAAATATCTGATGACAGTATATCTAATTCATCGGATAACGTTTCTGAGGATGCCAGCTTCTCTGATGATTCAATTGTAAAAAAACAAAAGAAAAGGAAATCTAAAAAAAATTTAGAACCCGTTACCTCTCAAGATGCAACCATCTCTGACAACAAAAAACAAAAGAATAAGAAAACTAAAAAAAAGTCTGAACCAAATGAGAAAAAGCCAAAACCAACACATATTACATTAAAAAATGGAGTTGTGCTAAAACTTCAATATTTTGAATGTGATCATTGTGGAAAATCTTTTAACAGAAAAACTTCCCTTGTGAGACACATGTTCATGCATCTTAATATAAAGCCATTCACTTGTCTTTATTGCCCCCAGGAGTTTAGGAGCCGCTACAATATGCAATGTCACATGAAACGGTATCACAATGATATAAATCAAGGCCTCTTTGTCTGTAATTACTGTGGCGAGACATTCATTGAAAAAGAAAACTTAAAGCTACATATACTTACTCACACAAATAGATCATCAAGTGTTTACAGATGTATTTACTGCAGTAAGATATTTGCACAGAACATTTTACTAAAACAGCATGAGAAGAAACATTTGGTCAATGGCCGCCATGCATGCACACTTTGCAGTAAGACCTACCGATGTCGCAAACGCCTCTACTTGCATGTCAAAGGGCATTTAAAAATAAAAGATTATATTTGCCAGTATTGCGGTAAAGGATTTTTAAGGAATGAGTCTTTGGTGCGACATTTTGAAATTTTCCATGGTGGCCAAAGACTAGTGTGCCCAATATGCAATAAGAATTTGAAAGGGCATTTAACTGAGCATATGCGTACGCATGAGAAAAAACGCCCGCATAAGTGCCCTGATTGTGGACAGCGGTTTACGCAGTCCACTCAGATGAATGTCCACCGGCGCGCGCACACGGGGGCCAGGCCGTACCCTTGCCGAGTATGCAACAGATTCTTCTCGCATTCCAATGCGCTCATGTTGCACATCAGACGTCACACAGGGGAGAAACCTTTCCCCTGTGCCATGTGCCCAATGTCCTTCTCTCAGTTACCTCACATGAAGACGCACATGCTCAAAATACATAATAAAGTGAACCCTTACAAATGCTCCCGTTGCGACTCCTTTTTCAAGCTCAAAGCACAGCTTGATGTCCACGAGAAGTCTTGCAAAGCAGGCAATGTTGGTAAATCTAAAAAGAAAGCCAAAAAGTCCAAAAACGGGGAGGAGGAGGTAGCGGAGTCGATGATGTCTCTGTCCCGGATGAGGTTCCTGGTGGCCCTTCTCTTTACGATGATCACCACCAAAGAAAAACTCGATTACTTAGGTGCGTAACATTTTATTAAATACGAGTTTTTTTACACTATACTCATAATGGCACTGTTTTTTATTTAGTGTGGAGTACATTGCTTAGTGTGTGTCCGCCAATAACGGGAGTCCATATCGGAAATTCGTGCACAATCCATAGTAATTTTCAGTGGCAAAATACCGATAAATGTAATGTTGACTTGTAACTATTGTCGCGTACATAAGACATCAACGCGTTTCCATTATGTTCGCATCATCATAAGTCATTGAATTTAATCGAAGTAACAAGGTCGTAATAACAAATGCGTCGTCATTGAAAATGCAAGTGCGAACCGAACAAACATCACATAACGAAGCACTACAGGTAGTTTTTATTCACTGGATTGCGAAATCGAATGCTGCGTATTACCGTTTTGTGTGCTTATGTGAAGTGCAGACTTGTTGGCACGATGTCCATTGCATAGCTTATATCATCCTGGTTTTTATTCTAGCAAACAAACTTGTCGTTGTATGACAAATGACGAGTTACCACCGAGATTTACATTAAGAGTAACAATTTCGTGAGTGAGTTCATTTCCCATTGTGTTGTTAATTTCGGTGTTGGTCGGTGATGGCGTGTAAATGTAGGTTATCAGGAAATGGTATTTTAGGTTTAATTATGCAAAATTTGGTTCGCTTTCGGTCGGGAAATGGTGGTGGCAGGACTCGAATCTATCTATTTTGAATTACTTAATAAGCTTTGTAAATAAGCTCTTCGTTTTGCTCTAAAATATGTCTAATATCTTATTTTCTGACAGGCTTTAACAAACGCCTCATAGACGAGATTCTTGTAGAATCTTTAGAGGCTATGGAGAAAACTCCTTGCAAGGACAAGACTATGACACCACTGAAGCGTCTAAAGACCAACATTGAGATGTTGCTGCTTGGAACAGTACCCCAAGACCAGATGGAGATGTTTAAGAAGGAGAATAAATCAACTGAGGATATATTGGAACTTCTGACCAATGAAAAAGGGAAGTAATGACGTCGTGAGTAAGTTTATATCGTAAGCTCGTAAGGGCAGCTCCACATTTGGCCGGGACGGGTTACAAAATTACTAGTCTGCTAGACAAAGGCCTTTGATACAAAAAACGTTTGAATATAAGAAAATATTTTTGTTCACAGCCCCTAAAGTATCCGCACGTGTTAAACTTATCTCACGAAGACCTATGTGAACTCTTATGTCATTGGCATAAAGTTCAAATTTCAATAATTTAACGGTCTTCATGAAATAGATCGTTTTCTATAACACAATGTATTTATAGACACGTGGGTCGCACACCCGCTTTGTTGATATAAGCAAGCTAGATAAGTCATAAAGTTATCGTTAGTCATTAGTCACGATTTTGCGAATCACGATCATCTCATTTCTGATAGTATTATAGTAATACCACATGATCATAAATAATTTTCAGCAATTTACACTGTACAAATGGAAACTAAGTGCTTTAACAGTGTTCAATCAATCCGTTTAGTGGTTAGAGCTATGTGTTTATAGGTAAGTCAGTCATTTGCGGTTTCCTTGTTATACGGATAATTATATTTTGAAATAAACATCTGCAAACCATACTACCTAACACAAACTCGCCCAGCGTACGCTCCATCCAGTAATAATAGATAATACGTCGTTAAGTAATTGGTACTGACAATACAAGATAAAATGAGACTTATAGCTATAAGTATGAAGGTTTAAATCAGGTAGAATATTAGAAATTCTTGTTTACACGTAACCCGTCCCGACACTGAGCAAGCTCTAACATGCATTTAAAGCTGAGACAGAAATATTTTTGTTGCACTTTTAAAGCCTGTGCAATCGCTATCAAAATTTATTCTTGGGTTTATACACCGAAACAAATTATATTTATATGGTTGTTGTCAGTCCCAAAAATAAAAGTCAGAGACAGATTCATATTTAGCCGTTCCTTTTTCACTGAAAGCCACTACAATGCGTGCAGATTTAAAAAAAAAAAAATGGGTGAACCGGTCGCGCGCTTTCGTTCTGCAATTTTGGCAGTTTGAGGTTGACTAAAAGCTGGTCTTTGGCCGTACATGTCCGGGTAAAACCGGACACCTGGCAACCCTAATTTTCAATAGTAGTTGTCTGACACTGAGTCCATATTTCGAGTGATAAATAAACTTGCGCTTTTTAAGGTCGTCACTCATTGTTTTTGGCATCGTTTCAAGTTTGTGTCGTGTGTTAGTCTGTAGGTAATGTATTGTATCTACTTATATCGGTAACGCAGCAATGCCTGGTGCGTCCTCGCGCGTCAAATCATTGTTCATTCACGGTCAGTGTACAACAACTGTGTATGCTAGACTCGTATCTGCCATGGAAAACGCTCGCAACAATAAAACATGTTCTATTTCGTTGGGCACCGGATTTACAGAACCATGAGAAGTAATTTGCCCAAATCCGTTACTTTCTAAAATACTTTTCAAAAAAGGTTTTATCTTAGTTTATTAGTGTGTAAAACTAATTCGATGGCATTTATCTCCGATATTAAAAAGCTGAAGAGTTTGTTTGTTTGGTTGAACGCGCTAATCTTAGGAACTACTGGTCCGATTTGAAAAATTATTTCAGTGTTAGATAGCCTGTTTAACGAGGTAGGCTACAGGCTATATATCACAACGCTACAACCAATAGGAGCTGAGTATAAATGAAAAATGTTGCAAAAAATACGCGGGCAAAGGCTAGTCTTCAATAAGAAGCTTCTAGGCCAATAAATGCCCTAGTACACATTATAATCCAGGCGCAAATTAATTATTACAAGGCGATCGAGTGATGTGATGTCTCGCTTTTATTAAAGGTTGTATTTCAAGTAAGGTAATCGTTGACAGTATAAGTGATGCTACCGCAACGGCGTGTGCGACGAACCTCATTATAACATCACTTTAACAATAAGGTTTATCGATTAGCGATTTAATTGATTACTATTTTACGTAGTAGACACGTAGTTATAAGTAAAATGTTAGTTATAAGTGTTAGTGGTCTAAGATATAATATATTAACATTATTAATTTAAAGGAATCTGCCCAGCATTGATAGTGTATACCTACTATTTGTTCTACATATTTATTAATGACAATACTTGTATCTGATGGATATCAATAATATTAATATTTATTCGTTACATTCTGATATTTACATAAAACGTCCTTTCAAATGAATATTTTTTTCTATAGTGTCGGCAATAGTATTCGTAAAATGATGTTATACTTCTTGCTGCGACAGCACTTTCAGATTAGCCAGTCAGACGATTGAAAGCTCATTTTTTTTTTAATAATAATTGCTTTTTTTAAAAGCGGTAAGGTAATATGTACGTAATCTTAAAAAACGTGTGTTTGTTACAAGGTAATAATTCTATTCTGTACGTATTTAAAAAAATACAGTCTAATGGGCAGATTCCTTTAATCGGAAAAAACATTTTCATGCAATGTGACTTGCCATTTAAAACAAAGTGATTATCCCAAAGATAATAATTGTACTGCATTTTAAATTGTTATTTATGTTATTTTTAGGTTTATATTTAGCATTCCTGTTTATAAAAAGTGTGCCATTAATTTAGTTGGGTGAATGATTTAACTTAACTTTATCAAATATATTTACATAGGTACATAATTATTAATTATATACTGTTTTGATTCTATTTTGATTGAGAACTTTTATTGATTTTTTAATGGATTTGACATCGTTGGAGAGTAATCAAACTAATATTTGTTGGGTAATGATTCGTTAATTATTTTAAGAACTGTCATTTTAAAATTGGAATTTGTATTTCATAAAAATTAACCAAAAAATGTTTTCTATAGTAACGTACGTTAGTAGGTAAGTTCCGAAATAAAATATAACGACATTATCTACGTAAAATTCGAATCTCAAGTTATATGTATGTAGGTATGTAGAGCCGAATAGGTAGGTACGCGTTTCAAAGAATATTTTTTATACGTTCTTTGCAATGTATTTAAGATTCGCCTTTTCAGTATAGGTATTGTCTCGTAGGTCTAGTGGTCCCAAACGCGACTGCTACGCTAGAGGTTATGGGTTTCATTCCTGGGTCGAACAGTTTTGGATTCTTCTGTGATATTCCCATTAGCAGCGCGACTGGTGTGGGTGATAAGTACATAAGGACCCTTCGGGGAATACAGGCGTGATGGTATTGTTTCAGCATATTTTTATCATATTTTACTGCTGATTACGTTATTCTTGCATTATGTATAATACAAGAATAAAATATTTACATTGACAAGGTCACAGCATTCACAATCCACCTTCAGACGAACGCGAAGGATGTCAAATCACGTGACAACTTGTATAACGTGTCTAACTTGTACTTATTAGTTGAGGACAATACATTGGTTAATGCAATGGTCATTAATATACGAGTACTTAGCTTGCTCGTGAACAAAAGGAAATTGCTTCGCTCGGATCATTGAGTATGCATGTAAAAATCTGTGACGCGTGTGACGTCAAGCTCCGATGCCCGTGCGCACTGCGCGGGCTTGGGCACGCTTAGCCTGTTAGTGCAATAATAATGATGTAATGGCATAAATAAAAATACGGGAAATTGGTTTTTCCATTTCTCAGGAAAGATAATAAATTATCGCGAACGAAAAAAATCTAAATAAGTACCTACATGACGAGTTTTCAACAAGCAATATCATAAAATAAAAATAAGGAATTTCCACCTACTAACGAACGTTACATATGAAAGTAAATTTGTATACCAAATTATTTTATTATATTTTTTTATAGTAATTACGAGTGCCATTTGTTGTTATTCGTGTTTAATTTCAAAGAGAAATCGTTAGACTTCTTTTGCGTTCTGGTGACGTACCTATTTTATCTGATTGACAATTTACTTTATTCTAATGCTTTGTGTAAACTGGGAAAGGCTTGTTTTGTACAATTTGTTTTTATTTAAGGCGATGGTTTTTGAATAACCCGCGAAATAAAAGCTTGTATCTAATTTTTCGCAAATTGTAACAAAATTCTGTGTACCTTATTGTAAAATTTGTCAATTATAGATTTATGATGATGACAAATAAGATTGAGTGCACTTATTTGTAATTAAGTTAGTAATTAATACAATGGAATGGAGCTACAAACTATTGTAAAAATAAAATTTGCGAAAAGTCGAACAATAAAATATTTGACGGGTTATCCTAGTGCTTTCACCTCTGGCCCAATCTATTGTCGAAAGGACTTTGAACTTTCTTTCAGGAGCTCGACCTACACGAGGTGTAGGCTTATTATTGTTCCGTGGGCCCCACCCCAAGGTCATGGTTCACTTAGCATTTAGTTGACCTGAGTTAGCCAGGTTACAAAAGTTTGTCACAATTTAGGCCACTATGGGCAAATAGTAAAGTTATTTGCAGTTTACACACAGCACTATCAGAAAATAACTGTTTTATATTATGTGTATTGTATATCCTCACAAATTATATAGTTATTTAGGTGCATCTTGAAGTCGGTTGTGGTGGTGACAGCTTAGACCAAATTTGATTGTATGAAAAATTTAAATTATAAATCGATTGCAAGCGATTCTACTAACTTATTCTATAGTTTCAATTTTGTCATTTACATAGTAATTTGTGTTTATTTTATCGATATGCTGATAAAATAAACTTTTGAATAGGTATAAGTGCGTGGGTGGTTAGCCAAAGACATGCCCACCTTAGAATAATAGTCGACTATTGTAGTGTACCTATTATTTATAGTAGGTATGTGTGTGCATGCACTTAGGACAGTATTCGATTGAGAACAATAATACACACATTACGTGTGTTGATTTGATTATTTAGATTAGGTCAACCATGCGGTTAAATGCCTAAAATAATCGATCTAATCCACGCAGCACTACAGGGGAACACGCTGCGTCTATAAATAAGCAGAATGTCATGCGTTTCCTAAATAAATCGGGACCCAAGCCAGTTAAGCCTCCAAATTGATTATTTATTTACTTATCCATAACATTCGAATACTGATCCAAAGTACCAAAGAATATGTAGTGAAACCACTAACATAAAATTAAAATACACTATGTAAGTACATAATTGGTTTTGTTTTTATTGCCTGCATCAAAAACGGAGTAGTCCCCTTTGAGCACCTATTTTCAGAGCACCTGTTTTTTTAATCTCCAGTTGAAAATATATTAAATGATCTATAAACAGGTGTTCAAACGGGAGTAATCCGTAAAATCCTCAGTGACAGTAAGAAGTACGTAATGAACACGATCAATTGTGTTATTGGGGTTTTTCTATGAAATGCCTAGAAGCAGATCGGAGTTTGGATTTGTACCCAGTTAGTAGGTTCTCAGCCTACATGGATGGTGGGACCCAAACCATACAGCGAACTGTGGGTAGACAGCAGTCCTACCTCTGCCAAAACTGTTCTGAGAATATTAAATCACAGTCGTCGCTGTAAGAGCTTTCACGATTGATGATAAGAATAATAGGTACCTAGTGGTAATGACCGTCTGGCGTAAGTGCTGACTGTAGCTCAACCATGAGTTCTATCGAATGGGTTTGGGCTTTCGATAGGTTTTTTACGCATCGAAACGCTGTAATCTCAGTAAATTTTAGTTCCTTTCGTAACCGCTATTGGCGCTGCGAGGGTTTTCCATACAAATATTTTACGAAGTCGCTAGCTAGCCTAGTGAGAAAAACTCATGGTCGAGGCAAGGTCTCGATATTAATTTGCTTATCGGTGGCGCTGCTGGACAAGGAATTTAGAAGCTGGTAAGCGTGGTCGGGAACCTTAATGCAGTAAGAGGATGACTTGCCAATAACCATTTTATAACCGATGAAAAACCAGAGGAGGTTCTATTTACGTCTGTATGTTAGCTGATTGCTTCGTCAAATGTGGTGTGGACCGGTTTTGAAATGTGAATCCTTTTTTTGTTTGGAGGAGTACCTATACCCCGAGATGATCCCATATAAAGAAATATAAATTCTATCCCTAAAGGTTTGTTTGACAGCTTACTGATAAGTTTCTATTAAATTAGCTGGCAGATAATTTCATACAAATTTTATTCCATTGTTTAATTTATGCGGCGGGTAGCGGCTATCCAAAGGTGGTCATACAGGCCCTAAGGGTAGTATAAAATAGGGAATGATAAGTTTCAAAATTTTTATTAGTGAACCAATTGGTGTGAACCTTGGCACACAAATAGTATAATGTGGTGATGATGTAGTGAGCATTTTACGATCGCATTTTAGTGCAGTGGGTTCCTTGAGAGGAGAATAAGGCCACGGAAAAGTAATATTTTTTCTGTTCCAACAGTAAGGCGACCATCTAGTACCTAGAGACTTTTACACACCTTCAAAAGCTTGAATTTTCCTTTAAATCATAAAATGCGATACCGTTCGCTCGCGTCAACTTCAGGCTAGACAAAAAGATTGGCGAGAACTGTACGTATGTCTGTGAATCTGTGATGTGTGTATGTGTAGTGGAATGAAACGTAACAGTCAGCAAGTTTGGGAAATGTCAAATTTGTCAAAGTCAAGCACGTCACGCACGAATTCACGACGTGAAAATGTCATTAATGTCAAAATCAGACCAGGAAAAGTAATTCAAAACAATACGCGTAGCAGTATGTGGTTTTAAAGTATTTTGTCCATTGAAAGACGTTTTTGTAGTGGAGATATTATAAATAAACTAGTAAACATGGGTACCACAGGCCAGTCTATCACTTTAGCCAATAGCATTATTGGTGTAGGCATATTGGCAATGCCTTTTTGCTTTCAACAAGTAAGTACACATTATCAGTAAGTAATATTTTATTAAAAGTTTTTTTACATAAAATACTAGTTTTTTCTAAATTTACATTCGATATAAAATAAATTCAGTGTCGAAGATATCTTGCAATTAGTTTTCTGTTTAACGATTTAATTATTAGCTTTGAAAGTAGGGTTTTCTGTACTTAATAAAAGAATTAGTGGGAAATCATAATGTTAAAATTGTACCCCATTGTTTCAGACTACAATGTTAATATTTTTAAATATTTTTACACAATTTCCACTATGTAAATCTTTTATAAATAGGCTAGTATTTTTTTAAACATGTTTTATATTATACTAGTGTCCTGCCCCAGTTTCGCATGAGTTTGAATTTCTTGTATATTCTGTACTATAATATGTATGTATTATACATAGAAACCTTCCTTTTCAATCACTATCTATAAAAAAACTATAATAGTAGGATAGTTTTAAACATACATACTACATAGGGATATAGGGACAGAGAACGCGACTTTGTTTTATAGTATGTAGTGATTTTATTTAAATTTCTTTCTTGTTCCAAAATGTAATGTGTTTGTTTACCTTAGTATTTTTGTTTGCAATAATCCAATAGTTATATAAAAAAAACTATTTATGTATTAAATAGCCGCCAAAGCATTGCATTGCATTGTCTTTTTCAGTGTGGTGTGCTACTGGCTACTTTGATTTTATTATTCATGGGCCTCATCTCAAGATTATGCTGTTACTTTTTATTAAAATCAGCACTACTGGCCCGAAGACGAAACTTTGAATTCTTAGGTATGTATCTAAGGCTAACATTCAGAGACGATGCTCAGCGTAGAGTAAGGCTTCCGTATGTCAAATTTGTATTACAATTTGACATACTAAATTTGGCCACACTAAATGTTATGTCTTAAGCAGTTTACTGTTGTGTTCTGGTTCATAACTTGTATATAGAGTTATTATGTACTACAATCACAATATTTTATTTTATTCAGACCATCACAGGTACTTTTAATTCAAAACATCTTTTTTAATCATCATCAACCCATTAGAGAGAGAATTAGAGGGGTTAATGTTTTCTCAACTAGGACCTGTTTTCCAGCTCTATGTGTTATTCTCACCTTTCTAGCTTTTCACGTGTTCGGTCAAGCAGGCAAGATGGCCGTAGAAGTAGGCATCATTGGCTTCCTGATGGGCACATGCATAGCATACTTTGTGGTTGTGGGAGACCTGGGTCCACAGATTGTTGCCAAGATGTTCAACATTAACCAGAGTGATATATTAAGGTAAGTTATACATAAAAGTAGCATTAATAGAAACAAGCTTGTTATCATTGAAATGCTAATGAAGTGTGAAGGCTTAATGTAATCAAGCGTAAAATAATACTATTTTATGCACCGCACAATAATTTTAATAGCACACTGAGTCTTTTTTTAATCTTGTACAAGATTTTTTATAAGTTTGATAGTTTTTTGTTTGTTCTATGCATTGCTAAACTATTTATCCATTTATAATTAAACTTTTTTAAGTTAAGAGCATACAAAAGGTTAAAATACAACAACAGAAAAGTGGCATCAAAATTAAGATTATTTGATGAAAATTATGTTAGAAGCATAATTAAATATAGAAGTATGTTTTCTTTAGTAGGTATCTTTAGGATCTATGTAACCTTCCATATAATTATTACGTCCCGCGGGGGTGGGGAGCAGGTCATGCCAAATGTTTCCTTCATTAAAATAACTAGGTATGTGTTATTAATACCTATATTTAATAAATAATCAGGAAAGCGGTAGTAAAAATTTGTCTCATATATGTGGTCAACAGGTCAACTTCTATCTATTTATAAATATGTTCTAGTGTCACTATTTAACCCAGTGGTTCTTACCCTTTTAGTGATGAGGGACTATTAGACAAAGTTTTTGACTTACCATGCATCACCAACTCTTTGCGAGACAGTAAATATTAAATGGAAATAAATATAAAGAGTTCTTCAGTAGTAATGTTTATTTTTTTATAAAAATAGTAATGTTAAAGGTGTCTTCGCCTACCACTTCAAATAATTCCAGAGACCATCATTGGTCCATGGACCACCGGTTCAGAACCACTGATTTAAATCCGAGATATCTTGGTCATAATGACCTTGTTTTTCTATCAGGACTTCAATAATGGTGATAGTGTCGCTGGTGTGCGTGCTTCCACTCGGCCTGCTGCGGAATGTGGACAGTCTGAGCAACGTCAGCGCTGCAACCATTGCCTTCTACTTCTGTCTCGTTATGAGGGTAACATATAATTGAGTTTTTGGATACTGAAAACGTTTTCTATACTTCTATACTAATATTATAAAGAGGAAAGATTTGTTTGTTTGTTTGTAATGAATAGGCTCCGAAACTACTGGACCGATTTCAAAAATTCTTTCACCTTTGGAAAGCTACATTATCCCCGAGTAACATAGGCTATATATCATCACGCTACGACTAATAGGAGCGGAGTAGTAATGAAAAATGTAGCAAAAACGGGGAAAAAATTATAAGACCACGCGGGCGAAGCCGCTGGCGGGAAGCTAGTGGTTTATATTTTTATATGCCCGTCATCAAGCTAACAAGGACATTAATCTACAGTGTCCATACATCCTGTTATCGCAATATTGTACCAGTGAAAAATCGTATCGGAGTTTCTTGCCGGATTCTTAACCATAGAATCATTTAACATTTCATAAGTGCTTGTAAAGGCTAGACGACCGTCACAGTGGATATTCAATACACCTGCACAAATATTGATGTAAGCAGGTGTTCTTCATTATTATCGCTTTTATTATCTATTTGTGTTCTAGTGTATTTATTGCTTAACATTAAAATTTCCGTAAAACTGGAGAATTATGTTCATAGCAACTAAAATAGGTGAATAGGCAGACTTTTGATACTGAAAAATTCCCAAAAGGAAACCTCATAATACTACCCGACTTGGGATTTGGCAATCGAACCGAGCCTCTCAAGCAGCAGCCGCCCTTTCGACCGCTGAACAATTTTAGGCCGAAGAGTACTTATGTATCTGCTTTCACAATTTTCATATTCGTATAGTATAGTTTCCCAGTAAGATGTTAAGTTCCTATTGAATTTATATACGAGCCATATGCCATTTTCCCACAAATTTAATAAATAAATTAACTGCCTCGTTGGTCTAGTGGTCCCAAGCGCGACTGCTACGCTAGAGGTCCCGAGTTCGAATTATGGGCGGAGCAGTGTTGTTAGGTTTTTCTGCGAAATTCGGACCATACCGGCGAAATGTGGGTGTACATTAGTACACCTCTGCATACCCCTTCGGCATACAGGCGTGATGGTCTGAATCTCTTAAATCTTTATTTCTTAATCTATTGAATTAGGTACTCAATAACAACTAACTTTAATTACACCGTCGTGTTGTCGTGTAATTAGGTATGTGCTAGTCGAGAGTACTTTCCTTATAATAGCCCACGCGTGACATTCGATTCGATCGAGCCTGCCAACAAGAAACAATGCCGTGTTAAGTAAAACAAGACCGATTGTTTTTATTATTATATCGTGTCATAGATATATTGAATGTATATCTATGACACGATATATATATACTATCTTTTTGTATGTTTTAAGCATTTTCCATGCTAAGATTACAAATAACTCATTCAGTCATTAAAAATAACTTGTAATCTTAGCATGGAAAATGCTTAAAAAATACAAAAAGATAGTTAATAGGTAAGGCGGTATCATACGACATTGAACTAGCTGTAAAGTTAGTCGTGTCGGTTGTGAAGCATTCTTCACAATAGATGTCGCTAGGTTCGAATCCTGCCCGCCCGCCGATTTTTTCCTTCATTAAAAATAACGATATATATATTGAATGTGAGGTGCTCGTGGCTAAGTTATAGCAATGCTGATCAACCGATCTGCAGGGTTAAGCTACGCTTGCCGAGGTCAGTTTGTGGATGGGTGACCATTCTTAACACATCGAGACCCCTCCGTGCCTCGGAGAGCACGTAAAGCCGTCGGTCCCGGTTGTCATACGAACACCTATGACAATCGTTAGTGTTAGTCAGAAGCCCAAAAAGCCTGACAACCAGTCTATCCTTCAAATATCGGTATTGCCCAGAAATTGGGTTGCGGAGGTCTGATGGCAGTCGCTTCGTGTAAAATACTGATATTCAGCCGCATCTGGTTAGACTGGAAGCCGACCCCAACATGGTTAGGAAAAGGCTAGGAGAATGATGAGATATATTGAATGTGTAAGTAATACCTTAATAATAACTATATAGTCTACTAGATCATAGCCCAGTCGTGTTTATAAATTAAATTGGCATGTTAAAGACACGTAAGTTACTGGACCACACTCAACATAGGACTTGTAATATCCTATAAGTGAACAATCTATGTTCTTTTTGGATTATAAAATAATCTCTAATCTTAATCATAGCATCATCACGCTTTTATTCCTCGGATGGTGAGATAGAGGAGCAGTGATAGCCTAGGGGTATGACCACTGAACTGCCAAGTCAAAGATCTCGAGTTTGAATACAAGGCACGAACCTCTGACTTCTCGAAATCATGTGCGCTATCACTCGCTTTACGGTGAAGGAAATCATCGTAAGGAAACTTGCATGCCTGAGAGTTTCTCGGTGGCATGTGAAGTCTGTCAACCCACATTAGGCCAGCGTGGTAGACTAAAGCCTAATTCATCTCTTACGTGTACGTCACATACGTCTCGAGGAGACTCGTGCCCAGCAGTGGGACAGTTAATGGGTTAATGATGATGTTGAGATACTTTACACAACTGTTTTCCCACACCTTTGAGTTTATAACTAAAACATTTTGTCTGTGTATTAATGTACGTAGGTTGTATGTAGGTTAGTGTTGTCCAGAGGTGGTGGAACCAGTCCTTAAACTCGTATCTAAATGTCTGTCTATTCTGTGTTTATATACAAATAATAATAATAAATAAAACTTAAATTAACAACTGAAATAGAAAGAAAATTTTAAAAACATTGTTTCGGGTGGACTGGAGCCTAAACTAGGGAGGCCCTGTATTTCAGGACTCCAGGATTCACGCCCGCGGTGTGGTTGTATAATATGTAGGTAATAATGCGCTATTGTATGTTTTTCTAGGTAATAACCGAAGCTGCGTCACAGATGATGATGAGCGACTGGTATCAGCGTGTGGAGATGTGGCGGCCGGCCGGCTTGCTGCAATGCGTGCCTATATTCTCCATGGCGCTTTTTTGTCAGACGTGAGTATATAATTTATATAACAGCCTATTGCCGTCCACTGCTGAACGTAGGCCTCCCCCAAAGAGCGCCAACCATCCCGGTCTTGGGCGGTCGCATCCATCCGCTGCCAGCCACCTTCTTTAAATCGCCTGTCCATCGTGTCGCAGGGCGTTCTACACTACACTTGCCCAAACGTGGTCTCATCAACCATCTGACCGTTTATAGACATGGCCGGCCAATATTATTTAGCCATTTGTAATTCGAAAACCTATGTACTTACAGTCAATGGGGTAGAAAACTGAGGAATTAGTGGCGCCACCGTCGACTTGGCCAATGCAATCCTATTGGCTGAACGCTATATGACATTATTGCTAATGTCAATACACTGAAAAAACTGTTTGGCTATATATTACAAAAAATTATGTTACTGGTTACCTAAAAATAGTGACAACATAACTATTGCCACCAGTAACAAAACCCAATTATGTTTTTCTAACATAACTTCTTTAGTTAATATTAACCAACTGTATTTGTAGCATATAACAAAACCATTTTGTATTATTCATGTCTATTGAACGTTATTAGCAACAAAATAATTTTGTTCGGAATAGACTACATCGTTTGTTATTTACTGTCAAACAATTTGGTTAAATATAGCTAAAACTTTTGTAGGTTTATGCTAAGCATTGTTGTTAATTTTAATAAAACATTTTGTTACTATTAACCAATCTTTTGTGTAAGCAAAACCTCTCGGATGTGTTATATATTACCAAACTCTTTTGTTATTTTTAACCACACTGTTACGTTACTTTAGGGGTATTAAGGGTTTAAATTTTAACCAAAATTATTATAAGCCGCGACTCGACAGTCATTCTTTAGTCAAAGTAGGTACTTACTATTATCATGTCATGATAAAAGTAAGTACCTACTTTGACTAAAGAATGACACGAATTAATTCTGACAAAACTGGCTTTTACAATAACTTTGGTTAACAGAAATTATAATTAAAACAATTAGATATAATTAACAAAATTAGTTTTATTATTAAAACAACTCAAATATTTGTCATAATCAAATCAACCTACGACTGCAGTGTACATTCAAAATATTTCTGATACTTCAGTTATAACTGCATGACATAAAGACTCATAAACACCTGTACCTACTTTTTTTATATTTCTGGATATTCTACTTGAAAACAATTCAAATGATAGTCAAAATCAACCGTCACCAACAGTGTACATTCAAAAATAATTCTGGTTTCATTATACCTACATAATCACTTTAATAACAGTCATAAAAATAAAATCACTTAACAGACACTTTTCTTCATACTGCAGCAGAAGTCCTTTGCCTTCATTACAGGAATTCAGGATTTTATACACATCCTAAAATAGAAAACATTAATATATATTTTATTTACCAAATAAGTTAAAGTTGTTTAAGTTTTTTGCATATGCGTGCAAAATTTCAGCTCAATCGGACCTCCGGAAATGGGTCCGGAAATGAAATTTAGCTTGCAAGAATAAATAAAAGCTTGTAAAAAAATAATACAATCCTTTTTAAATTTATAACACTCAAATCAATAAAAAGACTTACACCATGTTCTGAAACTCCATCACGATCAAGTGTAGCAGAAATTGTTGATGTCTCTGTCACTTCTGGATCAGTCACCGGTTCAGTGACATTAACTCCCTGGAGTGTATATTCATACAGCATAACGTTTGCATGATCCAATGTAATATTTGACTGAAAACAAAGGGAAATGTGATGTGAAGCAATAATGTAAACCTGAAGGTTATTGACCCATAATTTACACCAGTAAAATGTAGGTAAATTACATAATTCAGAAATAATATAGTCATGAATTTTTTTTGGTACTTACAGCGACCACACTTTCTTGATTTGCACTTGGGGTTGTGAAAGCATTTGCCATTATTTCTTTAAGCAATTTAATTTGTATGGCAAGTTTTGCACTGTGTCCCAGGCACTAAGTCTTCTAAGTCTGTGTCTGACCACATTTGTAGTCTCCAGATCAATTGCATGTTCTAAAAATAATACAAACATAAATAATAAAAGGTAAGGGTTTCTGTTTTCTGACCTGAGGACAGACTGAACATGGTGTAATATCAATGAATATTTAAATGATAAATTATGATGCAAGTAATTCTAAAAGTAGATAAATTGTATGTAATCTTTGACAGTTTGAAATAATAATTAATCAGTAATGACATGGTTTGAGATAGTATATTAGGAACTGACTCATAAATAAATGTAATATTGTAATAATTATAATGTAATAACTTGTAATATTCAAATATTTCCAAGCCACACTTCTTCAAAATAAATTATATTCTATTCTATCCAGGATTATTTTGTTTCTCTTTTATAATGGGCTGAGTAAGACATAAAACAACAGTCAAAAACACTAAAAAAGATTCACCATAGAACTGTTTTTTTAATGTTTGTAACTGTTTGTAGCTAGAGGTGGAAAATATTCTAAACAAGAATTGATCCAAGTAATTGGGATACAATGTATTATAATGTAATGTACTTACCGTTGAACTTATCAATGTACATTTCAAGGCCCCAAGATCTAGGATAGTCCGGGATGGTAAATTTTTCGGGTACCTCCTCTGATGGTTCCATGTCCTTGCGTTTCAATTCGCAACTCTTTCACGTAACAAAAACATAAAATGGGAACTTGATGAGACAACAGAGCAATCTTTAATAAGTAGGTAATTGTTTGGTCTTGATGAACAACAACACATCACGGCGGTGGCGGCGACTTCACGAAAAAATGACATGAGATGCGGAAAACGAATGCAAAAAACAGGAATGATGCGCGGGCGCGGCAGCAAAACGTTTCGTCGTATGCAACATTTGTTTGTGTAAATAATAACTTCTAAATTGCTGTCAATAACAAATGCAGTATGCTGGAACTAACATAAAATATAGTAAAACAATTGTGTTGCTGGCGACAAAACGGTTGTGTAAATAATTAAGAACAGTTTGTTTACATATAATCTAAATATTCGTGTTGAGAACTACCTAATCAGTAATTGGTAACCATTAACTTAACAGTTTTGAAAAGGATAGCCAAACTTAAGTAGCATAACTCGTTTTATTCGATGTAACTAAAGCGTATTGCTTGCATGTAAACAAACTTTGTTTACGAGTAAACAAAGTTATGCTATATTCACAATAGCTAAACAGTTTTTGTTAATTAGTTTTTTCAGTGTAAAACGTTTTGGTTGGTTGCCGTAAATAAAATCGGAGGTACTGACAGCTGTTATGGCTTTGTATTTTTTTTAATTACTCATCCCGTAGATATATTCAAACTGGTGTGACAATAAAGATCCAACAGCATGTAGGTTTCATATACCAATCAGTCAATTTTGATTTATTGTGAGATTACAAAATTATTCTTATAGAATAATTACACAATTGAAATAAAATTACAAAACAATTCAAAAGGATTGTCCCGCGATAATATCCTTATCCCATTACAAATCATTTTAAACATAATAATAGATATATTATATCTATTGTGATAATCTTGGAGCAGTTTTTTATACATCGTAAATGTGTCAGAAAGTAATACTTAGATAGAAGATAAGATAAAGTAATTCAGCATATTTTAGACATTTTGTTAACGATATTGCCTCATTCTCAGAGCAGAAGGTTCTGAGTTTTTATATAACTCACAGTAGAAACTCGCAGTCTGTATTTGTGTTGATGACCAAATATCATATTATGTTACAAACATATGATATTTTTTGGATATCAATGTAGGAATGTAAGGGATGACTTCAGATATATGGATTGTTAAGGCCGATATGATAATAAAGAAACTGAGATGGCGGCTAAAAGGAATAAATGGAAGAAAGACATGCTGCGCCGAACCCAAATAAATTTGCACATATGGAGGTCGATGATGAAACATTTGATATTTTATTAGTGGTATCTGTGCAACCCATATCTACTCGATATAGTAACACTACGATATCGATATACACTCGATATAGTAACTATAAACTAAATTTAAAATTTAGAAAACCCCCGACACGATATGTAATTTGCCATTTTGTGGCGGCCGTCAACATAACACCCCGTCGTTTTTGCGTCGGTCGTTGTTCCGAGTTATTTTAATGGCAATCCATTAATTTCTGTTACAGACAATTGTTCGAGATATTCGAGTCTCTGCCGACACTTTCCTTAGAGAAGATGAACATTGTGACCAAGAACGCGATTAATATTTGCACCGGAGTGTACTTCACTCTCGGCGTGTTCGGATACATTGCGTTCTCTTCACATGAGATATCAGGTAAACTGCTTGTGGTGTAGTCAACTATTCATTTGAATGAAAATATTTTTGTCCACATCTATTATACCATTGAATTAGGCTAGAATGCTAGATGACTAATAAAACAGAATCATCATAAATGCAAAAGTAACTCTGTCTGTCTGTCTGTCTATCGCGCTTTAACGCCAAAACTGCTGAACCGATTTAAATGAAATTTGGTACACAGATAGTCTAGAGCCTGAGAAAAGACACAGGCTACTTTTTAATACGAAAAAAGCGCTATAAGGGGTTGAAATAGGGGATGAAAGTTACAAGAAATACCGAGACCACGAGGGCGAAGCCGCTGGCGGAAAGCTAGTCATAAATAAAAGTGATCAACATAATACACAAAATTAAAATGAAGTTGTAGACATAAAAAAAAGTTTAAAATATTGAAAAAGTTTCTTTTACATGAGACCTTCTTTCTCAAACCGTCCAATTTCTATTTTACTTTAAAAAGCATTCATTTAATGGTCTAATTTAAAAATGTTTGTTACCAGGCAACATCCTGATGAGCTTGAATCCCACGATGGCGAGTGACGTCATCAAATTGGGGTTCGTCATGTCAGTCGCGTTCAGCTTCCCGCTCATCATATTTCCGTGTCGAGCGAGCTTGTATTCATTCTTGTATAAAAAGGTAACATGTTTTCTGTGTCGTTTTTGGAGCGATGCCATTTAGTTTATTTAAAAGTAGATGCCTAATTTGAATGCCCGTTACTTAGTATCTTACCTTAGTATATTTTTCGTGATTTTTTCCGATATTTAAATAGTTATTCTGCTATTCGGGGGGTTGACAAGTCTAACAAATCAAAGATCATAAACGATTAGTCGTTATCGAGTAATGTGTTGTAACAAACTCGACTTTATTTTAAAGAAAGATATCGCAAGTTGACGGTTTTAGTGATTGTAGAGGCGGCTTAAGACAGCGGAGGGAAGGCATTAGGGGTCGATTTTATTCAGAAAAAAGTAAATAACTGCCTTGTAAGCGCGACTGCTGTTTGAGATCCGGGGTTCGATTCCGAGGTCGTGTAGTGTTAGTAGCTTTTTCTTTAAAATTCTATAGTTAATTTTGAAATTCAGTTCGGAATGTGCTAGAAGGCTGAGCGGTAAAGGAAAAATCTACCAATCAGCTGTGTTTAACAACAGAAGCAAACGCAGCTTATTGGTGGAATTTCTCCTCGCGCACCGTTCAGCTTCCTCGCACGTCTCTGGTAGAAACGTAGCCTTAGAACCCGGTTAATGGCAATAGACTCGGCCCCCTAAATATACCGGCGAACTGTGCCTAACCTTTTGAGGTTAGGCGTGATGGTTTGTTGTGGTATACCTTTAAAAATTTTATTAAACAAAAAACCCCGACTGCGTAAAAGTACTAACTAAAAATCTAAAAACAAGCTCTGTGATGTTGGACGAACAGCTTGTTTGGTTTTTTGTTTCATATAATAATTGGTTTTATTTCCTTCTTTTTAGTTTATAAATCATTATAGAATCACTAGCTAGGTCCTAAATGATAATTTAAAATGAAAATTGATACAATTAAAGATCAGTTCACACATTAAAGCGTATAAAATCCGCCATTATGTTTTTTTAATTTCATGTCAGTGACTCTCGTGCTGTCAAGACGAATCTAATAAGGTGTCATTTATCTAAATCGGCTGAGCCGTTGAGTAGTTACGACCGGACATAGGAACGGACATACATACATACGCGTCAAACACATAACCCTCCCTTCGGCAGTCGGGTAATAAGACCTTTTATTGACCAGGTGCACTCCTCCCACCACGACCACATAATCAACCACTCGATACCGGAGACGTCGTTCCGTTGCATCACGGTGGTGATAGTCGCCGTGGCGCTAGTGATCAGCCTGCTGATACCCAACATCGAGCTGGTGCTGGGGCTCGTGGGCTCCACTATAGGCGTGCTCATCTGCGTCGTGTTCCCCGCCGCATGCTTCGTCAACGTCACCTTCAAGAATACTAACGAGAGAGTGCTGGCTAAGGTGAGTCAAAGTAGATTTGTCGAAAGCTTGAAATTATTTGAGAAATAATGTGGTTTGTTAATATGAAATATGTAAATGACTGACACTTGACCTATATTTGAATAATATAGGTCAAGTATTTTTATTTGTAATCTTCATTGCTGTAGAATTATGGCAATACTATTATTTTGTTGCGTACCTTTTAAGTCGGTATTAAAAATATTAACAATATCATGTATATTCGCTATTGGGCTAAGCCTTATCATCTCACCATTGTCAATTTATAGTCCCAATGCATGACTTGTCTATATAGAAATGTTTATGTTGCTGGAGCCAGATTTTAACAAAATAGGTTTCCGCCAGTGGATCCGCCCGCGTGGTCTTATAAATTATAGCCATCCATCCATCCATCCATCCATTCATCTCGTTGGTCCCTGAGGATCATGACCACTATGTCTTCTAGAACGACAGCACGCCCAACCGGCCCGGTCACCCGCAGAGTGGATTGCCTTTTGAAGTGTTAAATTGGTTGCCTTGAGTATTTACATCACTCCACTTAGCAGGTGGTCTACCTCGAACTCTTGTGCCCTCCATTTGTCATTACCATTATACCATTACTCGGGAAAGATGTAGCTTTTTAATGGTGATAGTTTTTTTAAAAATCGGTCCAGTAGTTTTTGAATTTACTTTCTTTTCCGATTCCTTTCAGGGTGTGCTCGTACTTGGGCTGATTATAATGGTGCTCGGTACATACGCGAATCTACAAGCGGCCGAGAGCAGTATAGACCGCTACGATGATAAATACACACAGGAGCGCATCGACAAGATCGTTGAAGACTTCTTCGAGAAACGAGATAAAGATGGTATGTATCAGGTCTTAGGCTGATATTCAGAGACGAAACTAAGCATGAACTTAGGCTTCCGTATGTCAAATTGTCATACAAATTTGACATACGGAAGCGTTACTTTACGCTTAGCGTCGTCTCTAAATATTAGCCTTAGTATCTGTTGGGAAACAATCTGTATATTTAGAAGATATAATAAACACAAAATCTTTTTCACAATATTTTACGAAGTTTTTCGGAATTTAATATAAATAACTTGCTTGCAGATGTTTATCTAAAACCACCACCGAAAAGTGACTCTCAACTAAAGGAGCCTCATAATACTGTAGTACTTAAAAACGAAAACATCAAAGACTCGGAAGTACAACCTCCAAACCCAGTACCACCAGAATCACAATCCAATGAGAAAATTACACAAATTAAGACGAACGTTATAAAAACGGAAGAGAAAAAGTTGGTAAAAATCCCTGACACAAAGGAATCCGCAGACAAAGTATCTGAAACTCATCCCAAAAATGTCAAAACTAAATTAGAAGCAAAGATAAATGGTGTCAGTAACGGCGAAGCGGAAAAACCTAAAGAAGTAAAACCACAGTCTAACGAAGACAAAATAGACATGATCAAACAACAAAAACTTATTGAAACAATCAAACAACACGGTGAAGAACAAAAAGAACTAATAAAAGAGCAGAAGGAAATACTAGACGAAATAATAAAGACTAAAAAAGAACTCCAACAGAATAAGAATGAAGCTGACACTAATGAAGCTAAAAAAATAGCTGTAGAGAGTATAAAACAGATTGCTAATATGGCTATACAAAGTATTGGAGGTGTTACAGAGAAACCTGTTGTCAAAAGTGATGTGAAAGCGGAACGCTTGGAGAAACTAACTAATGATGCTGTACAAGAGATAGCTAAGAAAGCTGTCGAGACTATAGAAGCTATAAAAGAAATTAAAGAAATACCTAAAGAACCAGAGGCAGCTAATCCAATACATAATGGCGTGCCTAATCCTATACAAAATGGCGTGCCTAATCCTATACAAAATGGCGTGCCTAATGCTGTTCCAATTGCTCAGGCAGCTCCCGCACAAAATGTACAGACCAACAAGAATGTACCACCGCGAGTGCCTGTGAATCCCAAAGTTGAACAAGCTGCGAACATACCAGTGGCGCCATCGAAAGTTGACGCTCCGAGCAATGTCGCACCAAATGTAAATTTACAGGCAAACAATAATGTAGGTAATCAAGATATTGTAGTACCTAAAGTAAACCCTCAAGAAGTCAAGCCGGTTTTGAAAGAAAAACCGAAGAAAATCGCACAAATACCTAATAATAACGTACAAAATGAACCACCTGTAGTTAACCAAGCACCAATTCAGAAGAGTGATCCAGTGAAGCCACATTCTCACTCCCCTGATGAGCCACAGTCATACAAACAAGGTGAAGACATACAAGATAAACATAAAGAAAATAAAATTGTCCAAAACGTGCCTCTACCTATAGTAAACGAATTAGCAAATAATCATGTTCAGTTGGAACAAAAAACTGTTGCTCAAAAGTCAAGCAGTGATGATATCAAAGTGATTGTTCCTCCTAAAATTCAAAATAACGGTGCTAATTCTAATTTAAAAGCTAATGTCAATCCGGTACACGATAGACAGAAGAGGGAGGTAGTTGATTCTAAAAAGACGCACAATTTAGTTGATCACAGAATTGATTACCAAGAATTGTTTCACGAGAAAGTAGATATGAATGAAATAGCGTTGCCTAAGAGCTTGCCTTTAGACGCGAATTTCATACATCATTTGAGTAGGAACCTGCAAAGTGTTGATAAAGACGAAAGGTAAACATAGATCTGTGTAAGGATGTTGGTTTTTATGCACTACGAATATAAACGCATTTATTTGTTGATATTTGTTAACTGCAGTATTTTTGCTGATGTCGAATTAAGAAGTTTTTTATTGAAATGTTTCGAAACTTTTTGCCATATTATATATTTTTTTAAATTATTGTGTATGTACCTACTATTCGAAAATATATAAATTATTTATGAAAATTTAATTTGTAATGTAGTCAAGCGACACACGTAGATTGTGTTAATATTTTCGGAACATCACTTATTATACACAAAACCTGTCATTCATTATGACCCAATAACGTCATTATTATGATCTCTGAGGTATTTATTTTAAGTTAAGAAATTAGATTTTGAGCTAAATATTATTTTTAAAAAGCGTAAAATGTTAAAAATGTGATGTTGAGTAAGAAACCTTGACTGATTGTGTATTTAATTAAATAAAAATATTAAAAAATAATATCTCGTGTATTCACTAAGAAATTGAGCAACAGCCGACCGAAATAGTTATTTTATTCCCAATTTCTCGGAAAATAAGTATATTATAGTAATATGATAGAACATAATCAAACAAATTGATTATAATTATTATTAGTATTTGATTTATTATGATATAAATGCAAAAACAAAACTGAAACCCCTATAACTTTCACTATAAATATAAAAATAACTTAAGTTCTTGAACTATTTCTTCTTTGTATCCTTATTTTCATCTAGAGCCGTTTTCTTTGACCTGCAAGAGAAATACATCATGGTATACGAGTATTCATAGATCTTCAGTTTTTACAAAATGGAGGCAATACTAGCGAGACGGGACCTCCTGCATCTTAAAATTTGTATATTGTAATTGGTCAAAATTACTTGCATTCTGTTTTCGACTCTTATCAAAATAGTACAAGATTATTATTTGTCAGTTTCTTCCCTTCTCGGAAGCGTTTCACTCACTTTCTTTCGTTTCTGTCTCCGTTAAAAATGAGTGTATAAATAGGTGGATCGGTCACCTCTTGCCGGTTTCGGAGTTGGTCTGGCTGGTGTTGGACACAGTGGAGGCGGCGCGGCGAGTGCGGCGCGCGGGCGTCACGGCCGCGGCGTCCGCCTCCGACGCCGCCGGAGATTCTACTGGGCTTTCTACGTCACCTTTCTGCAATAAGTTGATTATATACATGTAGCGACATCTATCGTGCTACATAAGAACTTGTACGAAGCAAACCTGAATCGCGCAAGTAATATTTACTGTATATGTCCTGCAAGTGGCTGGAACCTTGTCTAATTAACCGTAAAGTGACGTCATCCGCCGTATTTGTCGGCTAGTGGTGCTAACGCGTACGTAGAGCGGTTACGTCATTTTTACGTCAGATGGCCGCCAGGCACATTATCAATTTGCGGGGCTTATATAGACTATCTCGTAACGTTGTCTCCACCGTGTATAGTGTTAAGATATATTATGCTACGTACCCGGAGGTCGGTAGAGGTGCGCCGGCCTTTAGGCGTGTGCAGCGCCTCGCAGGCGCGGTTGAAGGACTTGCGGCGGCCGCGCGCCGGGCTGGCCGCGCCCGCCGCCACGGGCGAGCCGCGCTCCGGACTGTCCGCTGATGAATAACGATAACGCTTTAGATATCTAGTTGAATAAAAACCGTTGAGCACTGATTACCGATGACCGATATTTATTTTTTATTTAACCTATCTTTACTTTAGAGTTTGTTTGATGTCTGACTATCGATTCTGAAGATACACCCACATTAAAGTTGGTTTATTTTCTTTTTAAAGATATTCATTTCAGCTGAAGTTGGGCCTGTTTCACCACATCTAGCCGCTAACTGCCGAATAAATAAAAAAAATGTATGAAATTATCTGCCAACTAATTTAACTGGAACTTATCAATAATGTGTTTAACAGGCCCTTATATTCTCAAAATTCCTACCAGTAGTTAAAATCAAAATAATATTAGTTATTTTCGAAAAACCCTGATAACATGATGACGACGTCTGTGGTCTAGTGGTTCGAGTACCGGACTGCTGATCACGAGGTCGTGGGTTCGATTCCCACAAGACACAAACATTTATGTGATGAACTTAGGTGTTTGTGTTTGTCTGGGTGTTTCTTATATATTATAAGTATGTATTTACAACAAAAAAAAGTATATGAGTATTATATCCATTTTCTAGTACCCATAGTACAAGCTCTGCTTAGTTTGGGACTAGATGGTGCTGTGTAAAAATGTCCCAGGATATTTATTTATTTATTTAATCTAAAATACATTTGCACTTCGACTTTTCTGAAATCACATACAGAAATTATTAATAAACATAAATAAATCTGTGGTTACTTACAAACAGACACTCTTCTATTAATTTTTGCTGCTTTGGGCAAGGCTTTGGTTTCGGACGCAGCTCTGCCAAGACGCGCTGTAATATGTGTTTAATAATATAATTAAACAGTAGAATACTTCTTGTAGACAAAGTGATTTCCTAGGACTTTGCAGGGAGAGACAGTAGTAAATACAAGGTTATTTTTTTATGGGATAGGAGGTAAACTAGCAGACGAATTGTCTGATGGTACGGTACAATTACCGTCGCTCATGGACTCTCGCAACACGTCACAAGTGCGTTACTGGCCTTTTAAAAGGGAGTACGCTTTTTTCTTGAAGGTTTGAAGGTCGTATTGTTCCGGAAATATTCCAAGCGATGGCTCATCACATAGTTTTGTTGTTCGAGGCAGAGAGTTTCTAGAGAATCGCAATTGTGGCCAACCATCTAGATGACGGGGATGGAACTGCGTAGAACGATGGCGGAAAGAGACAGCAGGGACAAATCAGAGAATATTAAAATTATCATCGATCTGGGAAATCAAATCACTTTATTTTTCTATTTAAATCCACGACGCCGCTTAGTAACGTCCCAAATGTACCTATTTACAAAGTACTAACAGTGATAGGTAGGATATTTTACTGTGCAATAAAGTATTTACTTACAACAGTAATTCATGCAGTTGTTTAATAAAATCGCAAATTAATAAGCTTAAACAAAGCGTACTCACCTCTTCGCTGCTTGCTGGCGTCTGACGCTAATGATTCGGGTGACAAATTCGTCTGGAACTCATCGGCGTCGGGCGTGCCTATGCAAGCGTTAGTACAATGCCAGTTATACAAAAAGAACGAGCATGCATAAGTAAAACATAGTCTAGTTTTTGGACCATGTAATTAATAAATTAATAGTTTTAATGGGTAGAAAAACTTTTAGGGATTTAGATAAGTTAAAATGATTGAGTGAGAAAAATTCTGCGATATTTTGACAGCAAATTAAAAGAAAAACATTCTTATTACGACCATTCTAACATGAAATTGAAATAATATTGTCGCGAGCCGAAACTATAGCTGAAAACGAGGTAATAATTTCATTCCATTTACCCCTTGGAGCTAACCCACATTGAGCAATTCCTCTGGCATCTGGATCAATTCATATTATGAACCCATATACGTCCAGGCCATTTTCTGTGTCGTCAATAGCGGAGATTTTACTTGTATGTAGATGTGTAAACAATATTGTTTAGTAAACGTTTATTCTGATTATCTATCCTTGAAAGTTTTTCTAGTTATTCAGTTTGTAAGACATTTCACATGCTTTAGAGTGATAAGTAATATCAAGGAGAGTGAGTGTATTATACAGTTTAGTGTATCCCTAATAATTAACCAGGGAAGGTTTTTGGTAATAGGCAAAAATAAATTTATAAGTAGCTTATTGAAGCTTCAGAATAAAACGTAAGTGTGAGCAAATTAAAACATTCTGTAAGCACTATATTAACATTGTTATTTGTCAACCAAGAAAGTATATGAACAATTGTTGTTTCCTATAGAAATCTCATCAGCGTTACAAGCGAAAATAGACCTTAATATTTTTATTGTACGCTTATTTCTTGGTCGACGTTATTGAATGTATAACTTGCGACGCAATATCACGTCACAATATATAACTGAACAACATTAAACATATTTTCAGATTAACCAAGCAATATTTAATTTAATAGATAATGAGAATGTGCATCCCAATAGAAGAAAGAAGAGAAAATTGTAATAAAAAGAAATTCTTCAAATCGTATTCCCATACTGCTTAGTTTAAAAAGTTTATGTAAAAAGAGTCCAGTTAACATCAATAACATCGAAGTGATGTATTTACAAAATATTCTTCAAAGTGTACCTTCAAAGTCAGTTTTATTGAGTAGACTGATTCTATCAATGGGCTGTATTCCTTCGAAGGCTGCGGAGTGTGTGGAGGACGCGTCACCGTCGTCCACCTCGGAGGCGGCGGAGTGGGACGCCACCGACGTGGTGCTGACGCGGCGGCGCGGGGACGCCTGCCTCTGGGGCTCCAGCCATGATTCCAGCACGGCTTTCTGGTGCCTTGTCAGTCTGGGGATAAGAAGAGGGCAAGAACGTACCAATATCCCGTAATACAGTGAATGTTCCTGATCCCATGGCCAAGACTTTAGATCTACGTCTATGGCCATGAAGCATAGTCAGTTGTCGGTATGTTTTTAGTCGGTATGGGTCGTACATACCCTCTCGCCTCCCCATATGGTGTGGTTCGGATGATCCATGAGATTTTTCCACACCCCAAAAAAGTTACTTAAAAACTAAGAAATATTTTTTGACTAACCCATCAATCTCCTCGATTTAGTTAGATTTTAGACTTGATATGTAAAAAGGTTCAAATTTTGTAGTTGTTTATGTAGAAAAATTAAATTACAATATATTTTGAGAATGTATCAGTTTAGAATAAAGCCACATCTACAGACCACATTAGGCAATGTACAATGTAGTAACGGCAAGTGCCGCATAACTCTTCATTGTAATGATTGCATACAAACAAATTTTCACATTCAGATTGGCAAAAATACTGCCATATTGGGAATACATACCTCCTAGAACTCGAATATTCGTTAATAACATTCTCAGCGTCTGTCTTCGGCCCCTCTTCGGCGATGACCTCGGGTATCACTGACAGCTCCGGTTTGCTGACCAGCACAGACTTACGCCCCTTCCTCACGGCTCTATCCCCTGCATCTTCACTAGCTTTACTCTTAGTTGAGAATACAGAACTTTCCGAAGCAACGCTTTCATTGTCGTCTATGTTCTTGCTCTTAGAGCGTGTAGAACGACGTTTAGGTGTCGATACAGATTCATCTAGAGCCTTCGATTCGTCCAACCGTTCCGACATTTCTCGTGACACACGTCTAGTTATTATTTTCCTGACTTCGGCGCTTGTTGGTGTTTTGGCTCTTCGTCTAGATGACGGCGTAGTTGCTTCGATAGTTTTGACGTTTTCGGGAGTCTTTGCTTCTGTGTCGACGGATCTATTTGAAGCAGTAGACTGTGTTCGTTTCCTAGTGGCTGGCGTTCTGATTTCAGTGTCCACTTCCAATTCTGTGGTTGATTTGTTTGAAGATGTGGATTTGCCGCGCTTTCGAGAACGGGTTGGTTTTTCTACTTCTTTCTCAGTATTTTCCTCTATTTTTTCCGTTTCTTCCATTTTTTCTGTGACCTCTGGAACCTTCTCAGCAGTTGCAGGAATCTTTTCTGTAACATTTGTTGCCTTTTCCGTCTCCTTTTCTATATTTTCACTCATTTCTTTTACTTTTTCATTTTCAGTTTCTGGCAGTTGAACATCTTTAGCTTTATCGCTAGTAGCTTTTTGTTCAGGCTCTGTTATCGTAGGAATAGGAGCTACTTCAGTAGGTTTAGGACCATCCACTTCGGATATAGAGGGACTGTGTTCTTTGGTTTTATTATCTGCAGCCGGGGCTTCAACTTGTACAGATGGTTCCGGTTCTAAGAAATTAAAAAATAAAATTAAAGATCTTTTGGAGAATAATCTAGAAAATTATAATAAATGGACAAAAAATTACATTACCTGTTTCCATGGGTGTAGGTTTTTCGACGCTAACGGTAGTTTTATCACTTTCACCTGAATAGTTCAGATTCAAATCCGATTTATCAGATTCTACCATAGAATTATCATCAGTCAAAAGCGAGAAGTTAGCTTGGTTCAGTGGATCTGTTGAACTCTCTGCTTGAGTAACGTTTTGACTTTCAATTTGAGTAACATTTTGACTTGCTTCTTGCTGGCTTGCTTGGTCTTTTTGTGTTGCGACTTCAAAGGGTGTTTTAACTTTTTCCTGTTCATCCGTAATTTCTATATTTTGTTCTTTATTCACATCAACATTTTCAATGATTGGTTCTTTATCTTCATGCTGTTCTGTTTCAATGTTTTGCTTCTTATCTTCACCCTGTACTTTATCAATTGCAATAGTTTGTGTTTCTGTGTCCGCGACGGCCTGTTCATCGATATGCAGCTGATCACTTGAGCTGTCCGAGTCTCCTATTGATATTATTTCGTCGTCGTTCTCTTCGATGTCTGTTGACTGAAATGTACATTTTTATAGTTGTTATGAATCAGTTTAGATGATGATGAAGATATTTCTAAGAGAATATGGAGATGGATATAGAAGGAAGTAACGTACGTACGTACGTAAGTAAGTACAGAGACGTTGAATATAGATAAAGATACTATTGTAATCTAAATTGAAATACAAATAAAAACATAGTCAATATTAACTAAACTAATAAGCATAATTTTAGTATAACTCCATATATATATAAGTCCTATTCAAGTACCAATACAAACTATTACATTGAAGTACTAATAATAATGTCAATAATAATAATCAGCCAAAAAGCGCGTAGTAATTTTCGACGACATGTTAATAATGTAAAGTATTCGCTAAGATTCATCCAAAAACCTTGCCAACTGTGAAGGTGCTTGGTCTGTTGGCTATCACACAAATTACAGGTCTTATATTCACTTTAAGGCAGTCGAATGATTTTTTGCCCGACTATTCCTATGTTGATAATACTCACTACTTCCTAAATCAAAACAAAACTAACTTGAAAATCTAGTCTAAGAAAAAAACTAAAATCACTATTTTTTATTTAACTACATTAATATGTAACAAAAAAAGTTTTAGTGCAACCGCATATTTGATGAATATTTTGCATAAACGACGCCCAAAACTTGACCACTTTGAAAGTATGGCTTATTGAATATATTTGCCAGACTCTGCTTAGAATTTAATAAAGATTTGTCATATCTATACTAATATGATAAAAACTAATATGATAAAAGCTGAAGAATTTGTTTGTTTGGTTGAACGTGCTAATATCAGGAACTATTGGTCCGATTTGAAAAATTCTTTTAGTGTTAGTTAGCCTGTTTAACGATGAAGGCTATGGGCTATATATCATCACGCTACGACCAATAGGAGCCTAGTATAAACTAAAAATGATGCTAAAACGGGGGAAAAAATTCAACTTTTACGGAGTCACGGGCAATGGCTTAGTACTCTAATATACAATTGGGCCAAACTAGTATATTACCGCGTTGATTTTGGTACAAATTTTACCATCGCTTACAGTTACATCATGTATAGCAGAATGTTTCTTTTTTTCTCGCTTGCGTATCTGCCGTCATAACAATAAATAGCATTAAGTACGTACAGTTACGAGCAAAACCATGTTTTAATAAGTATACGGGGCCCGCCTGATGGTAAACGGTTACCATAGCCGACCCGAAAAACATCTTAGAGCTTTATGGAGGATTCACTGCGCCGACAGTTTCGAGGGAATATTCATCTAGCTGCCAGCGCAGCGCATCCTTAGAAGGAGCTTTGGCGACCTCACTCACTGCGGGAAAACAACATACAATAAAGTGTGTTATTTGGCTGCAGATTACTGTAAGGTGGAGATACTTCCCCAGATGGGCTGCTCCAGATTTGAGCCGTAAATGGCTGTGCCCAACCTATCTTGTACAATACACTAACATTACATTACATGTATACACTAACAAAAGTGCTAATGCGATTTTCTCCTAAAGTACTAACAGAACTTTTGGGGTATTACGAACACAGTATTTACGAACCAATATTACAATGACATTGGTATTATAACAAAGTTGCAATCGTTCATTCATCAAAAAAATCGCTTTAAAAAATCGCACTTTTGCTGTGCTCGTGGCTATACGTAAGGCTATTATAATTTCGTATATTTATTAGTATATAAACTGAGCTTTCACTCTATGGAGATTTGTAAAAGAAGAGGTCAGATTATACTGTAAATGTAAAGCTTAATATGTAGCACTAGCAATGTCTACTACAAAAAGGGAGCCTGACCTTTAATCAGGTATAAGTGGACACTGAACTGTTACCAAAAATTTCTAAATAGACCCCACTAAAACTTTATTCGACCTGGGATTTGAACCCAAGGTCGCATCCAGTAGACGTACTTCCGACCACTAGATAGTAAAACACGAGGATTTTCTCTAGTATCGTGGGTGCGTTGAAAAAAACATATGCTCGTATAAACAAACAGTCTGACCCGGAATGATACTATCTGTAGGCTTATTAAGCATTTGTACTGTGCGGGAATCGAACCCGGGACGTTAACCGCAGATGTCGATTGCTCAGCCAATGCGCCGTCAAATACGTACAACAAGGAATCACTACATAGTATAAAACAAAGTCGCTTTCTCTGTCCCTATATCCCTATGTATGCTTGAATCTTTAAAACTACGCAACGGATTTTGATGCGGCTTTTTTAATAGATAGGCTATATATCTCAGTAAAATGTATGGTTCCCGTGGGATAGCGGGCGAAGCCGCGGGCGGAAAGTTAGTATTATAATAATTTGTGGTTCATTACTTACATCACTGCTTAGAGAACTATCCATGTCTGTTGATCCCACATCATCAGCATCCTCTGAAGAGTCGCTATCATCCTGGTCGTCCTCATCCGACATATCCTGTATCTCATCTATCTCGCGTTCAATCTCTACAATTTTCTTCTTCTCCTTCTGTTCAGCCGCCGATTTCTTGTTTTCTCGCGCCACATTCTCTTCCATATCTACATCGCTATCATTTGTGATGAGACTAGACGCTTCTTGTGTTATTTTAGAATCGTCAGCTTTAGATACTTCAGCGATACTGCTTTCGACACTATGTAGAACAGATTTCTCGAAATCAGTTTGTATCATTTGTACGAATGCGGCGAATGGTTTTGAAACACTCTTATCAGATTGAGTGGTATCCTTTTCTTGAATACTTGAGGATTCGGCAATACTGCTCTGGTAGCTCTGCAAAACTGATTTGTCGAATTCAGTTTCGTTCAACGTAAACGCAGGAAGGGGCTTCAAAACATTCGATACACTTTGTTCCACTATAACTTTTTCTTCACGGATACTGACTGACGTTTCAGCGGTACTGCTTTCATAGCTATGCAGTACTGATTTCTCAACGAAAGTCTCGTGTATTGTTGTGAACGCTGGGAGAGGTTTTAAATCTGATTCGATTGTGCTTTTATCAGACTTGGCCTCTTTTTCTGCAGTATCTGATATTGTACTGTCGGTGGAACTTTGTAAGACTGATTTGTTGACGATAGGAGACAAAGTAACGTCCATTAGGCTGGGGATTTGTTTGAATGTCTTCATGGGAGTGCATTCGATGGCGCTGTCGGTTTTTTCCTCAGATTCAGTCTCCATCTTCTCAGTCTGTTTTGTTTTAGCGAAAGTATTATGTTCTAAAACCATACGTGATAGGGATTTCTTTCGCGCTGACGATTCAACTCTTGGTGACATTAGCTTTTCAGGTGTTTTGGAGCGGCTCCTACAATTTTACACAGTAATTGAGACAATAATTTTTAACACAGGGCAAGTAATATATTAATAATATTGACTTAAAATATACCTTAGACTGCGTGGGGTAGGCTTTACGATAAGCTCTTGAACCACTTCTATTTCTGGAGTACGAGAACGGCTCCTATGAGTACAAAAACAATGTATTTAGTTGGGTATCAGTCTGACCATTCATATACAGTTTGAATAATTTAACTGTTGCCGTTGAAATTAGCCTTTAGGAAGAGCAATGTAAATACTTCTTTGAAGTTGTACACAAGTTGTCCTGTAGTAAAATCTACGATAGAAGCGGCAAGGCGCATGCGCGGACAGGAAAGCTCTCTAAGAATATCAAAATATAAGTCATGGTATAAGAAGTTACGTCAGGTATTCTCTTCCGTGACAGCTAGTCACGTGATTGGCTCCAGTGACGTCGTTTTGACAAGGCACTTCAACGACTTATTCACTAAATACAGTTTATATTTATTTATATAAAATACAATTTCTTTTTATAGGGTGAATTTGTCACTTATAGAAGTGCACAACACTGGCATACATTTTACTAGACTGACACTGTGCACCGGTATCAAGAAGCAAGAAAACGGAACACCGGTGATCTTTACTTGTTTAGGGTGTAAAGGGTAAAAAATATAAGAGATAAATAATAATAATAATAAAATGGAATAGAAATAATTAAAAGGAAGAGTGTTAGTTTAGATTAGACTATGATATGAGTAATGTTACTTTCAATATTCGCTAGTCTACTGTTTCCTTACCTCAAGCTTCGTCGGCTGGGTGACGATGACGAAGATGTTTCGGTGTTGGAGGACTTTGTCGGTGATTCGGTGATGGCCTCCAGTCTGGGTGACTCCGCTACGCCTTTATCTTTGCGTTCCGGTGTGCGAGACCTACTCCTGATTTTAAAAGAAAGAGATAGCTTGTGTATCAACTTTTTAGGATAATAATAAGCATTAAACAAATAAGCTTCAGATTGTTTTTTCAAAAAAGCATGTTAGTTGCTCATAGAAATAAAATTTCGCAAAGTATTGTATCGTGTGTATGACGAAATGTAAGAATATGGTCGAAGAAAAAAAAGTATGCAAGACGAGGGAAGAGAGGAGAGAAGTGGCGTTCTGTAGTTTTTACCTAACCCAATAGAAAAAAGGCGTGAGTATGTATGTATTTATGTAATCTATCATTATTTTAGCGGAATTCGAAGTGACACAAAATAGTCTAGTTACTAAATCTATATAAATAAAAATGAATGTATTTCTTTACCAACATTTCAACAACTTTACCAATTCGGCAAATTTTTTTTGTATGTTCCTTAAGGTCCACGGAAGGTTTCAATACTATAAAAAAATATGCGTGGACAATAGTAAAAACGGGAACCATGCGGTCGAAGCCGCTGGCAGAAAGCTAGTTGTAAATAAATATTGAGTTTGGATCATTAAAACAAAATGTGTTTGATATATTTAAGGTTTATACACGACATTACGGAGATTTTATGAGCAAATTAATGATTTTGTTCAGTCTATAAGATTTTCCATAAAACTTGGAATCTCGGGACTCCCTTCCCATGCTAAATATAAACTTTACATCTGTTTACCTGAGTTGCCTTGGCACACTGAGTGTAGTCCTTTCAGGATGTGGTTCGCTTTCAGTCTCCTGCTTGGGCTGCTCGGGTATAGGCGCTAACGGAGACGTGCGCGGACTCAACTCGGGCGTGCGAGACCTGCTCCTGCAAATAACATAAATAAATATTACTGAATATGTTTAATTTGTACCGAAATGTAATTGTTATAATAACATTTTACAGAATATAAGACTGTATGGTTAGGGTATGGTCTTAAGAGCACCCGAGTAGGTGATGCGGTCGGAGTGTGCCGCGTCCCACTCAGTGGATTGGTAGGAGAGGAGGGTGCACACCTTACGCACCCTCCCAAAAGAGCCGGAGGCCGCATAGGCGGCCCGTCACCGCCGGGGTCGCGGAAGAATGTCAACACGTTCCCGCACCCCGGCTGAATGGTGCTGAGGCGAACACCCGTCTGGTTTTAGTGGGTATACGTCCTTTTCAGGATGGAGTCCCACACACCGCGCCGCCTTCCCCAGGGCGACGTGACGGTGCATAAAGCATTTCCAGACAAAAAAAAAAAAAATTGGTCCTAAGAGCAACTGCTACGCTAAGGTCCTGGGTAGAATTTTCAAGACAAGCAAAGTGTTATTAGATTTTTCAGTGTAATTCTCATTAGCAGCTCGGCTCATCATGCCTATATTTACCGAAGGGTTAGAACCACTAGGCCAATGAGACAGTTTAAGACGCGCTTTACCCTAATATTAAAATATATAATACGGATGCGTTCATAACAGAGGCCCAAAAATCTAAATAATGTAGTTACGGATGCGTTCATAACAGTGATTCCGAAATCAACTTAGTTTGCATAATATACTTTATGGTGATACCTTGTGACTCTGCTACTGCGCAGTGGAGTGACGACGGGCGAATCTAGACGCTCAGGAGTTCCAGTCCGACTTCTGTAATATAACCAATAGCGTTTAGTAGTTGCTATCCTTCATGATGACAGTTAGAATAATAATTAAAAACAAAATTTATTTATATATATACCACAATTAATTCATGATGAAATGAAATGATATTTATTTCTGTAAGTAGATCCTTTAAAGACACATGTCGCCGGCATTTCCTAACTGACGACCTCTGAGAAGAAACGCCGAAACAAACTCAGAGAATCATGGTCTCTTTTAAAGTTCAGACAAATGTAGTATATAAAGTAAGAAGCTGTAATAAATAAGTTATTTCACTTAAAAGTTATATCTTTAGAAAATAAGTTACCTAATACCATATGGCTGCCTTATTAATCTATCTAGTGGTAGTAAGCGGGACTAAGAATCTTGATCCAAATACTACTAACGCAACTTCTATTGAAATGGTAAAATTACTTAGTTTTGTGGTTTGTGGGTTTGTATGTACAGAGAGTGTAATCTGCAGAACTCATTATTATTTACCCAGTATTATTATAATACTTTTATTGTGATAGCATGTACAGGGTCAAAGTGGCAGGCGAAAACTTGACCAAAAAAATATCTGGTATTTTTCACCAAGAAAATTACATCAGGGTCTACAAAATTAAGAATTATTGACCTGTTAAGCAAAGGCGTGCTTTCCCCAGAGGCTGCTCGAATCCCCCTCCTGCCTTTAGGAGTCTTCGGCACTTCCCGCCTCTCTTCGGCTATCTCCGTATCCCTCGCTTCGCTCACAGGAATATTCATCTCTATGACTGAACGATCAACGGACTCTTGTAGTTCACTATCGAACTGCGCTGATTGGTGCTTATGACGTTTTTCTCCGGAATACCGCGGATTTATTAGCGTTACGGGAATGTCTGCAATGCTTTCGATTGAAGTGTTGGGGTCGTCTGATAGGCTGCTGTTGACTGATATAGAGAGGGATCGCCTGAAACAAATTATTTCGTGGAACTTTCAAGAGTTAACATACCATATCCCCGAATCGTTGGATAGAGGTGTCTAATACACCTACAGTTGCCGATAGGTCTAGGTAATAGGGGGCGAGGGGGCCACTAACCGGACACAAGTCAAAATTACAGTGTTGTTAATTTTTATACTAACTGTGAGTTTGTGGCGTTACATCTCATTCTTGTAGAAATTACCCAAAATAAATGCTCCCTTACGTTATGTAAGAAACTGCTGTACAAAATTTCGTACTTTTAGATCCATCCTTTGTCTGTGGGTCAATTGGTCATAGGGAGTTTTAAAAGAGCTATCATGAAATATTTATAATGTTATTCAAAAAACGCTAGTCTAATTAGAATACATTGCATGTTCTCTGTGGTAGAAGGATGTGTGTTCAAGCATAATCCACAGCAATATTTATTGCCTTCGATTGATTTTAGCATTATTGTTGATAGACTAAAATAATTATATCTGTCTTACCTAGCTCGCACGGTATCTTTGTAAGATTTCCTTGACTTCAATGATTCTTCCGTGGCTAGCTTCTTAGGCGGCGATTCCAACGGATGATTCTCGTGCTGGAGAAAAAAGTAACATTGACCAAAAACATATTCGTATTGTTGCATAGTTCTATTTAGCCTATGTGAACGTGTATATGTGCTCCTTGATCTAAAAGCTCCTTAGAAGGTTTGAATCTGAAAGGCTTCTAGGAACTGTTGTTATAATGTGATGATAAAAATTAGCGTTTCTGGCTTCCTTGTCTAAACACGAAGAACAATTTTGGTGACATGAAGGACACTAGACAATTCTGGTTATTTTAATACAATATATTATGTATTGAATTGTTTTGATTGGTAAAATAGGAGAATACTAATTGAAATTTAGCAGAATTGGCAGACTGAGGAGTCTATGAAGGTTTTTTAGTAGCTTCCGTAATGATTTCTGACACTTACGCGAATACTAGACATTGAAATAAAACTACGTTTTACGGATTTTATCGCGTTATATTGATATTATTTTAATCCAGCTCTCCATCTTTACAGCGTCCATGGTTACGGGTGACTAAGGTGTAAATTAACAAAAATGTAGGGTAGCTGTTAGTAATTGATACGTCAAGACGCCTACCACCTTAGTCACCCGTGACCATGGACGCTGTAAAGGGTCCGAAACGTCGGGATTAAAATAATATCAATATAACGCGATAAAATCCGTAAAAAGTAGTTTTATTTCAAAGCTTCCGTAATGATAACGTCTAGCCACTAACTAACTAGCTACTAACACTAACTAGTATATGGGTTTAAAGATTCTTTTCATCCCACCATCTCGGAAAGAGTATTTTTACTCTTCGATATCTGAGTGCAAAACTCGTTTTTATCCTCTAGAGAGACAAAGTAAATTGAATTTAGAACATCGTGCTTTTACCCCCCTGGCGCCGAATTTATCATACAACTTTTTTTTTATTTGTTAAAAACTCAGACTTGGAACTTCCCTAGGTTCCGAGTCTAAACGCAACGAAGTATCGATATATGTCGAATCGATATTTTTTGAAAATATCAGTATCGATACTGATATTTTTATTAAAAAATATCGATATATGGGCGATATATCTTAAAAACCAAATTATAAAACAACAAATCAAGTCGACCAAAAACAAAAAATACATTAAATATAATTTGTTAAAAAGATGTTAGTATAAAAAAAGTATTCCTTTTTGGGATTTTATAATCTTAAAACTTATAAATGTTTATTGGTCTGTAAAAAATATAGATTTTTATACCTTTTCGATACTTTGAATTTTATATCGATGCATCGATATATCGAAATATTAAATATCGCTAAAAAATATCGATACATTAAAAAAAAACGATATATCGATGTATCGATATTTTTTCAACAAGCCTATTGGAACTTTCTTAGTGTACTTTTTTAATTCACTAACACCAACATTACAATACCTAACAAAAATATTACACTCAAGTAATTGTAGCAACGTTACTTTCGATTTCTCTTAATTATACCTAGTATTATTTGTTATAATTTAAAGAATAGGTATTCTGTAAAACTTACCTATCATATAGTATTTAATACCTAAACTGAAATAAAAGTATCTTGTGGTTGTAAATCTTTTTTTTAGTCATTTCCTCGCTGAGGTGGGATGAAAAGTTACGTGTTGCACTCGAGTGCAAAGATTTTTCACCTTGTGCTCTTTTAATTCCCTCGCTGACGCTCAGGATTCTAATATTTGAATTTTAGAATCCTTCGCTTGCTCGGTCATCAAAATTGAGCACGCGGTTAAAAAGCAACTTTGCACTCTTGTATAACAAATAACTATTATTTATTCTAAAAGAACATACATTGTTCACTTAGCGAATAAATACATAAATAAGGTAACATGTAGTCCAGTAGCTAACAGTTCAGAGATAATAATATATATATGTGGATTTGGTAACAACACTGCTTAATTACTATAAAGAAATATTACTTAAGATGTAGGTATATGAAAAATATTTTGCGCGTAATTATTTGAGCCGTTAACATTTACCCGTAACTTGTAAGTGAGTATTGTTATGAGTATTGGGTCGCTCATTAGAGAACTGGTTTGAGTCAACATAATTATATACACAGATTCTTTTGTATATTGTTTTGTAAGTTGTCCAAGTATGATATTATATATCGCAAGTTTAATCGCCATACATAATAAATATACAATACTAGCTTTCCGTCAGCGGCTTCGCCCGCGTGGTGTGGGTATTTCATCTCCTATTTCAACCCCTTACAGCCCTTTTTTCGCATTAAAAATTAGCCCGTCTTTTCTTAGGCTCTATACTATCTGTGTACCAAATTTCATTTAAACCGGTTCAGTAGTTTTGGCGTGAAAGCGCGACAGATAGACAGACCGAGTTAATTTCGCATTTCTAATATTAGTAAGGAAGTAAGGATAATATAATAGTCTCTGTCAGGGTGCTTGTTTGTGTATGTGGAAATTTGTGTTTGTAAACGCACCTACGGAACAATAGCAAATACTAGAATAAAAAAGAAACTCACCATGGCATGTGAAGTGGTAGTAACAAAGCTGTCGGTGGACACGTCCATCTCCCTCTCTCTTACTACTGAGGGGGATAGCTCCTTCTCTAACTCTCTTTGTACACGCATCGGTTCAACTTTAATCGGAGGTGATGGCGTGGAACCGGATTCGGAAGCAGTAGGGATTGTAAAGCGAAGATGTCTGAAAAAAAAAGTGGAATGATTTTAACGATATATCTCGCTACGTTTTCGCTTCAGTGAATGTTCGCTGTATTCGATAGGGATTTAACAGAGGCGTGGATTGAATTAAAAAAAGTTCATGGTGGGGATTGAGATCGCCTCTCAATCCCCACCATGAACTTTGCTCTGCTCTGCTCTGCTCTGTCCCTTTCCAGCAAAACGAGTATTAGTATAAAATGTATGGCGTTTGGCATAGACATCATAATATATAATATGCTCTCTTTACAAAATCGGACTGCTCTGTAAAAAGATATGCGTTAAGTGGATATACATAAAAAATATACGCGTCGACTTGAGAACCTCCTCCGTTTTTCGGTAGGTTAAAAACTATTTATTTACTTAGTATAGGGAGGATTTACAGTTTATAAAAATAGACAAAAGGGGACCCAAACACCAGAGAACCAATTACAAATCCTAATAAACAAATCAAAATACTTATAACTTCCTTATTTTTTTGTTTTGCTCTATTTATGGTCCCTTTTTATGGGGCCAAAAAAATTAACAGTTTATTATTTAGTTTCACACTGTAACATACTTGTTAGTTGTGTCGCTGTAGTGTGTGTGGTTGCTGGCAGTCTCTAGTAGTTCATCGTCGCTTTCTCCTAGGTAACGTGAGTCCACTGGCGACGGCGCCTCTCTGTCCATTTCCTCGTTCCTTCGCGTCTGTAATAACATCAACAAGTCTTAAAGGGCTTGGCTTTAAAAACTATCTTCGCAAGGTTACACCCAAATTCGACAAACTGAGATCAGCATACAGCATACAGCAACATTTGGAATTAAAAACTTAATGTGATACAAACAAATTTCACATTTAATATACTACCAAATGTTTTATTTAGGAATAAGGACATTTCAATATGGTCACTCAAAAATCAACTTAATTTACAAGAAACTAAAAGGGACATCTATACACTAAAAAAGTGCTTAATCGATTTTCCCTTAAAGTACTAAGTAGCATGGTTCCAAAAAGTATGCTAGTTCTATGGAGACCACTAGCCATAAAGTTCAATAATAATAACACCTTCAATATACTATGTGGGGTGCCAGCCCTCTCGGTGTATATCTTGCAGTCTGGGCTCTGCACGTCGGGCATCTCCAGCAGCTTGGCCATCTGACCGCTCAGCTTGTCGCTCATGAGGAACGAGCTGCCGGCTTTAGGAGTTTTCGGAGTACCGCTTAGATCGAGCCGGGCACGCTTGGGGGGCGTCGAATCTGAAGGCTTTTGTTCCGATGATAAAATGCTGGAACAGTTTTTATTTTATTACTATTGATAATATATATTTTATTATATTAAACATATGAAAGTCTGCACCATACATAGATAAGACTCCTACAGTTTTAAGAGTGGTAGGGCACAGCCATTTATGGCTCAAATCTGGAGCAGCCCATCTGGGGAAGTACCTCCACCTTACAGAAAACTGCAGCCAAATAACACACTTTATGGTGTGTTGTGTTCCTGCAGCGAATAAGGTCGCCAGAGCTCCTTCTAAGGATGCGCTGCGCTGGCAGCAAGAGGAATATTCCCTCAAACTGTCGGCGCAGCGAATCCTCCATTAACCTCTAAGAGGTTTTTCGGGTCGGCAACGCGCGAGTGATATCCTTGGTGTTGCAAGCGTCCATAGGCTACGGTAACCGCTTACCATCAGGCGGGCCGTATGCTTGTTTGCCACCTGAGTGGTAAAAAAAAACAGTACGATTCAAACTTAATGGCGGCTCGGAAGTTAGCTACTCGCTGCGCAGTACCCCACCTCTCACCCCGCTGTCACAAATTCATTACTGCGCAGCGACTCACCTCATGTTCCGAGCCGCCATTAAGTTTAAATCATACTGTACGTAAGGGTGGTCGCTAGCCAATCTGGGGGGCTAGACATTCGAATCGACAAACGAATTGAAAGAAAATGTATGGAAATGACATAAGGTTTCGTTAAGTCAGGCTGTCACGAATATCATTTCCATACATTTTCTTTCAATTCGTTTGTCGATTCGAATGTCAAATTGAAACTTGTCTAGCCCCCCAGGCTCCTTCCACCGAGCAAGTCGGATCATATCTCACCTCTTACGAGATGCCGAGGAATTGTAACCCGTCCCCACATAGGGTACACATTTCAACCACCGTTTCAAGATTATATTTTTAAAAGATGCTTGTTTTAAAAAAATATATGAAATACGTTCATTTACCTTCTAGTCCTGGTCATCTTCGGAGTACATATGAACGGCGTATCTTCAATATTGAGCGCGCGTTTTATGCCTCTGCGCATCTTTGGCTTGTTGACCCACGTCTCACTGGCATTCTCTATGGTGTCCTGAATAAAAATACGTGTTTATGTTCAACTAAACTAAAAAATAGAGTTCATTGTTCACGTAAAACCTAAAAATAGTTGAACTGGAACTATGATACAATGTTCCGCATCAAAAACAACACCCACACACACATAACAATTTGACGTCATATTATTGTTGGTCGTAAACTGTGAAACAAGTAATAGGTTTGACTTACAAAACCGAGGATAATTCAAGAGTAAGTAACACATTATGTTATTCAACCTCCTTAGAACAAGATACAGTGCATTTTTAAGAAAATGAGGTTTTTATATAAATACACAAAAAGAAGGTTCAATGTAGTTTATACCACTTACCTGTATAAACGAAGATTTGTAGGTGAACGTATTTTTTGGAGATTTTGCTTTCACGTATACTGACATTGGTTTAGGTGCAATCACTGAAATAAAATAAATAAATAAATAATAAATATCCTAGGACATTTTTACACAGCGCCATCTAGTCCTAAACTAAGCAGAGCTTGTACTATGGGAACTAGACAATGGATACAATACTTATATACTTTTTTTGTAAATACATACATATAATACATAGAAAACACCCAGACAAACACAAACACTTAAGTTCATCACAATAAATGTTTGTGTGGGAATCGAACCCACAACGTCGTGATCAGCAGTCCGGTACTCGAACCACTAGACCACAGACGTCGTCTGATGATGATGGAATGATGAAATTGACAACAGTATAGTCGTTCATATGCGATTTACTCATCCTTTACAGTTGGTGTCTAGATTTTAAATGTGACTTGCTAAGATCCGACTAACTCTAGTTTTGCGATGATTGCAGTTCGACCAATTAACAACTAATTCTGTGCGCATCATGAGTTGCTGGCGCTTACAGGCTGCGGTTCCCACTTACCAAAAGCCGGCATAAAAATGGTGCTTTAGCCAGAAAAAGTCACACGAAAGGAAATTACGTAATGTCATACCATGCGGCTCCACATCTTTATTGTCCATGGCATAGTGCGCCACCGTGTTGGCGATGGCCGGCATGGATGCGCACACGACCTCCACGATGGCGTCTCTAGCGCTCTCCCTGTCCATCATGTCGAATAACGACTCCACAGACGTCGACACGTCTTTGGCTCGTGGCTTCGATTGCTTTAGCTTATTGTTATATCTTTCGGCTTCTAGGTATCTATAAAATTACGATAATTTAAAAACAGCTCTAGGTACATTAATTTTATGATTTGACTAGCCCTTATGGCTAAAAAATCTCAGACTGGCAGACTCAAATTCGCAGTTTTTATACGAAAGGTAAATTATCAGTTTAATGATAATGGTATTCCAATCTGATTAAATACCTAAACACCCTTAAATTTAGGGGTAGGATGTATGAATCAGCTGAATTTTAAGGGTTGGACCATAGTATTTGACTAGTAGTTAGAGTTAGAGTAGTTTGACTTTTCAAAAGTACTTATACGGTCTATTTGAAATAAAATATTTGAATTTGAAAGACCTCATTATTTTTTCTGTAGGCCTAATACGAGGTGCCTGCAAGTAGTTATCCCGGGTCTAAGGATTGTTTACATGAAACTTGGTGTTAGTAAAGACATAAACGAAGCAAGAGAAAACAATTCTATGTTTATGAAACATTGTTTTAACAAAATGTTGTGAAGAAGAAACTGTTGATAAAAAATGCTATAACAATAAAATTGTTAGGTTATACACGTTATTGCTTACCTAGACTGCTGTAAGTAGTACATGATCAGTATATCTGACGTGTGCGGTTCATTGCAGTCCTCCAGATATTTCACAAACATCTCTTCTTCGAAGGGCGTCATAGTCACTTGCAGTATTTTGGCTAGATTTCCCGTGTTTCGGCACCCTAAAGAAAGGAAGGAAATAAAAAATGGGTAATATCTTGATTTATTTGTTCATTTTGGATCTCCAACAAGAGGTACACCTTACATCCTAATTATAACACGGAAAGTTATAAGTGCCCTGTGTCCTCTCAATTAGAGGAAGAAGAGAAGAGGACTAACTAAATGAGAATACTTTGACAGTGGTATTCTCGCTGTGATATGTGCATGCTGGGCTGAGAAGTCATATCATTTCCACGTTGGTTATACGTTGGTTGGTAAGGAGGCATTTATTTTGTAGTTCTATGACTCTTCTTTCTAAAGAGACTATGATGGTAAGTGTCAGAGACCCATAGTTCTATCGACAGGATCTCACAAAAAATCATATTCTTTCATCAAATTTGATTATCCAAAATCAACACATACCTTTAAAAAAGAACTGCAGGACAGTCACTTTGTCGTTAACACTGGCAGCATTCTGCACACACATCCTTATGACATCCAGCGCTTCAAACACCAGTCCTCTAGCCAGATATAGATTACAACACGACTGCCAATCCTCTAGTTTGTCATGATCATTGACTCTAATGGAACAGGTGGCCATATCGCCGTCTCTGTCGCGAATGTTCTGTATCGGCGCTGGTTTGCGAACGTGCAAGTATTGGAGGGCAGCCTGAGTTTTCTTTTGGGCAAGTAAGGTGGATAGGACTACGTTGTGTTGCCAGTCGGATAGGGTGTTGCCAGTAAGACATTGTAGCTGGTCGAGAGCGAACTGTAAGTATCATTTATTAGTAACCTTTATTTCAACCTGTTTTTTTCCTCATAGGCTTCCACAGTCTAAGGAAGGCGGCGGAATATATTGCACTTCACTCACATTGGGTGACCTACGGATCTTAAATCACAGGGGTGTATTATCAAACATTTACAGATCGTTTTACAGACATTACCAATCCATTTAAAATCACACAACTCATTCAATTACTTTGTGATCGCGGGAGCAATTTGGGACCTTTAATATAAGATCGTATCAGATTCATGTAAGAAGTATATATGGAAATTATTGTGTTCCTGACTGCCTCATCTCAAATTGTGTTCCTGGGAGTAATTCTCAATTGATTCTATTTTATAATTTTAGTCGAATATAAAAGCGTTCGTAGTTTGAAACATTATATAGTATGGCTCTTTATTATTGGACCTATCAATATACTTACACCGCTTGCGAAATGTGTGCCAACTTACGTCAAAATCTCTGTGGTCTAGATGCCAGAACGCCTGCGTGGCTTTAATAGCGGTGTTGCTGAGACCAAACATTGTAGGAAACTGCATCAGTCTACGAATCACTGCCTCATATCTACAAAAACAAAATTAATCTCCTATTTACATTACACTTTTCAATATAATTCCGACACTTTTGTAGACGTCGTTCTCTAATCATTATTGTCACTACATGTAGTATAAAATATAAAACAAAATCGCTTTTTGCGTGTGTCTATTTGAGAGCTTTGATTCTTATAAACTACACAACGATAATTATAAAGATTTGGCTACCATTTCGAGAATCTTCCGGAAGAATTTTATGTATAGTAAACGGATAATTGACAGGTAAAATATATTTATTTTGCATAATACATAGGTTATGGGCTGCTATATAGAGTGGCCTAGTGTCTGGTTAGGAGCTGGACAATCAATAAAAATGACTTACCTAACTTCGTCATAGACCATAGAGTAATCCACAAGCAGGTACAGCACTAGCGAGTGTTTGTGTTCCTCGGCGATGTCCGGGATCAGGTACAGACGTAGTAACGAGTACAGTGAGGGCGGGGGGTACAGCCCGTTGCATTCACTGCCGCCTTTGATCCACAACCTACAATTATTACCAAGGTTTTATTGTTTTTCACTTTAGCCGTAGCTTCGCTCGCGCCAAGATTGAACCTCCTTACACCCCTGTAGTATTTTTTTTGTGGAATCATCTTACTTTTTAATTGTTATTTGTGGTGGAGACAAATCCAAAAAATCAAAACCATGAAAATCGGTCCGAGTCATAAGTGTTGGTAACAAACCCGACTTTGTTTTGTATATTAGAAAAGAAGAAAGAAATTATATGGAGAAGATATCTCGGTCATCATCTTCATTTCCATTTTCTTTTTTTTCCAAGCCTTGTTGGGGCCAGCTTCCAGTCTAACGAGATGCGGCTGAATATCAGAACATTTTATGCGAAGAACAAGCAGTATTGTGCAGAAATTGGCACAATACTGCTTATAACGATATTATATTATTATAATAAAATATGATATGAACTTACTGATGTGTTTTTTCGCCACCAAATTCTTGTTCAATGAGTTGGTCGATATACAACAGCGAGCAAGGCTTATTAGCATCTCTCTCGTCTGTAGGGACGTTGTCTTGCAAACGATTTAGTTTGAGACGTCTGAAAAGCGTAAACATGTTGTAATACGTGACGGAATCATTTCAATTTGAACTTTATACGGGTCACATAAGGCCGCGTTATAGCAAAATGCCAAAGGGATTAGCGAACGAACTTAAAGCTGCATCTTAATTTCATCTTTATCTAAATCTAGCGACCCTTGTGCAGATTCGCCTGCGATCCCGGTTTCGGTATGCCGGTGGGTTAAAAAAAAATACCCACAAACCTTGTCCTGACAATAATGAACACCCCAAAAAGAATTATTCAATTTGGTGCAGTTGTTCGGAAGTTATGCGCATACAAACATTTCAGCGATTCTTTTTCTATACTAATATTATAAAGAGGAAAGATTTGTTTGTTTGTTTGTAATGAATAGGCGCCGAAACTACTGGACCGATTTCAAAAATTCTTTCACCTTTGGAAAGCTACATTATCCCCGAGTAACATAGGCTATATATCATCACGCTACGACTAATAGGAGCGGAGTAGTAATGAAAAATGTAGCAAAAACGGGGAAAAATTATAAGACCACGCGGGCGAAGCCGCTGGCGGGAAGCTAGTTATTTATATAGATACTTAGATATCAATTATCTGAACAATATACGGAACATAAATAAGCATATTATTATAGTGTTTTCCTCTAATTAAAGTTACCACTATTATGTGAAAGTATGAATATCTTTAAAACCAAACTAAGAAAACATATTGCAAGCTCGATAATAATATCATAATCATTTTAGTTATTTTATGTACCTAAGTAACAAAACAGTCACATTTAGATTGGGTATAGAAAAAATATTAATATATTGGAATGTATAAAAATATTTATTATAATGTATTAATTTTCTATCTATTAATTGTTATTTTGTCGAATAAGATTTAAATTTGTTTTATGTTTAAAAAATAAAATAAAATATAATATATCGTTGTAGCATATTGTGCCAGAGACAAATTAAATGTTTATTATGTAATGTAATCACTATTTCTTATTGTAAATGAACATAAAGTTTTTATAAGAAATAAATTCTCTAAACCGAAACCGATACATTTTTCTTTTAGGAAATTATTAGTAGCATCCCAGATCGTTTTCCATACCTTTTATTGTAAATGGCGTAAAGTTGTTGAGCGGGGTAGGGCAGCGCGTTGTACCCGTCATGTCTCTCCGGGAGCAAGCCAACCCGCAGAAACCACTGCACCACTTGGAAGTACAGAGATACTGTCCCGATGCCCTTGTATTTTTCTTCTATCTCGCTCAGTGCTGAAGCAATTTCAAACTTGCGTCAGTAACACAAATAGACGAGTCTATACCTAACGGTGATAGATTTGCTTAAAATATTTAATGTAGAACAAGGGCGTAACCATCTCTATAAAGGACTCTCAAGGCCTCTCACGATATCTAAAGTTTTTGTCATGACAAACTAGATGGCGCTGTTTATTTTGAAACAAGAATATTAAAACGGACTTTCGGTGCCGACGTCCTTTTTGCCCCCCACAGTACAACAAATAAATATCCTGGGACATTTTACACAACACCATCTAGTCCCAAACTAAGCAGAGCTTGTACTATGGGTACTAGACAATGGATATAATACTTATATACTTTTTTTTTGTAAATACATACTTGTAATATATAAGAAACACCAAGACAAACACAAACACTTAAGTTCATCACAATAAATGTTTGTGTTCTGTGGGAATCGAACCCATGACCTCGTGATCAGCACTCCGGTACTCGAACCACTAGACCACAGACGTCGTCAAATTAAATATAAGTATAAAAAAACATGTACATACCGTCTGGTATAATCAGGTTGCAGCACTTCGTAAGCACGGCGTCTAATAAGCCGGTCAGCTGCGTCAGCTGTTGCACGCAGTGTTCTAGACACCTCACTATATTCCTGATGACAATAATTTATATTATAATGCTTTTGTAAGCAAGTGATAGCCATTGGATAGTCAAATCAAAGGCCGAATTCGAAATCATACGCGAAATCACCCGCAAAAAACATAACAAAACTGGATGGCCGTGTGAACACTCTATCCGATTTTGCAGGTTCCGATAAGCAGATCCGACAAAACTAGACGCCGTGTCAACGGTGTGTAAAAATCAAACAATCGAGTTCGAATTGAAAGAACAAAATAAAAATTTAAGGTGCACCTATCATCTCCCCATCAGCGTGGAGTTCCACATACCTTAGAACCACTCTGGTCTCATACTGTGAGATTCCAGAGGGAGATGAGATACTGTGAGATTTCCTCCCACGCACGCTCAGGTTGTGGAATTGGTTTCCTGCCGAGTAAATCCCAAGAGACTACAGCAAGGGGTTCTTCAAAAAGGGTGTGAAATATTTTTACAGGGTCGGTAACGCGCACATGATACCCCTGGTGTTGCACGAGTCTATAGGCTACGGTAACTGCTTACCAATAGGCGGGCCTGCTTGTTTGCCATCTTAGTGGTATTAAAAATACCTCACTATGTAAGACCACATTATGTATAATATGTTGTAAAAGATCAGAGACCTGACATCCTGACATAAAGAATTATTTTTATATATTATTTTGTAATTGTTTATTTTTAAGAAGAGATTTTTATCTTACTATATCTTGTGCGCGTCATAAATAAAAAAAAATTGTTCTCAAATGGCAGGGATCAGCTGAAAACCAGTGCTGTGACCCGGAGGGCAGCTCAGTAATTGCTGTGCGGGCACAGCAATTACTGAGTTGGTTTCCTTGCTACACATAACATTATTATCTTAAGATTTTTGTGTATATGTATCGTGTTATGTACTATGAAGGTTATGTGTGGCAAAATAAATGGTTTACATGGTATATGTTAGCCGCATTTATGCAACTTCTAATAAAATGCCTTACCTGTCTGGAAGTGCTGAAGAGGCAAACAGGGGGGCAGTGAGTTCCTTCGCATTTTCTTTCAATTCGATGGCTCGTTTCCAGCACCAGTCCACCTAGAATAAAATTGTATCTATTCTATATCTATAAAAGAAGAGACGAACAGACTAATACACTAACAGATTGATCAACGCACAACTAAAACCGCTGGGTCTAGAAGCAATAGTTTTTGCACAAATGTTAGGTCATGTGTAGGTGTGCGCGGTTTTCGCGGTATGTTACATTGGGGTCAATGTAGCATGTTAAATTAGAATAGATAGATACATTTTAGAAGCAAAAGCGAAAGTAATACGTACATTGAAATTATACCTAATTTTGTCTTTGATTCCATTAAGGGTTCAAAACGTCGTACTATCCTTTTGCAATTAATTTATTAAAAGATTTAATCCATGGCATTTGGAATTTCCTTTCTGCATCGCTATAGATAAGGAAATGTAAACTTAAGATGGGCCTGGAATATAAAAAAAATGTTTGTCTTTTACCAAAAAGGGTAGCGTACAGCCGACGCCGCTGTGGCTGCCGGTGGCCCAGTCGTGCGCGCACCGCTTCAGGAACCGACACAGCCGCGCCTCCAGCGCCACCGACAGCAGGAAGCGACGCTGCTCCTCCTGATAGGTTTAGTCTCAAAACATTCAAATTGCAAAATAACTTGCAAAACGTTCATATCTTATAAAATCTAAATCTCAAAAACTCTTAAGTTGCAAAATAACTACATCTCAAAAAGTTCAAGAAGCAAGACACTCAAGTCTCAAAACATCCATACATTAAAATTCTTCTTCTTCTTCGAAGTGCCTCTCCAATTACTGGAGGTTGGCTGTCATTTTCGAAAACTCCAGTCTGTCCTTCTCGAGACGGAACAGTTCAGCGGCACTGTCCACTCGCGAATATTACGTAGCCACGACTTTCTCCTTCGGCCTACTGATCTTTTTCCAGCCACTTTGCCCATCATTATAAGTTGCAGCAGTAGGTATCTATCATGTCGCATAATGTGTCCCAGATAACCAACTTTTCTCTGTTTGACGGTCTGCATAATTTGGCGTTTTTGACCGGCTCGGCGGAGATTAACATTAAAATTAAAACCAGACAACATTTAGGGCCTGTTTCACGACCTCCTTAGTTAGTTCCCGTAAAATTACTTGGCAGAATTACATACAAAGGAAGCAATCGAAATCGGCCCAAATGATGTACCGAAGATACATTTATTGGAAAAAATACTTTGTATTACGCTGGTTAAAACTCGTGGTACTTTTTTGAATGAGAAAAAAACTTTAAATTTGAGAAAAATCACGCCATTTTGGCACACTATTATCTGTCAGTGTCAGTTTCGGAATGTCAAACGCACACCATTACGGCAGATTGTTATCAGTTTCATATTGATTTCATAATAAAAACGATCAACTTGACAGCTGTCATGTACCTCCGGTACAAATTTGGGTTGGGTTGTATGGGTTTTTGATGACCTCCTTTTGTCTAGTTGTAATTTAAGTGTGCAAAATATTACTTTTGTATTAAATTGACCTGTGTGACGTTGCTAGTGTATGTGTGTACGTAGAGCGGCGTGAGGCCGGCGGCCACGCAGGCGCTGTACAGCCGCGGCGGGTTCAGCAGCGCCGTGGGGCCCACCTCGTCGATGGAGCTGATGATCTGCCGCTGTATGCCGATCGTACTCAGCACCGACGCTTCCGACGTATTCAGGCAGATGCAGTCTAGAAGACAACATGACATACCATCACGCCTGTATTCCCCGAAGGGATGTCTGAAATGTGTACTAATGTACGCAAACGGTTCGTCGGTATGTTTACGTCCAATGTAATAGTGGGCGAGCCATTAACTGGGCACAAATTCCAAGTCCTTGTTACTGCTGAAAAGCCCAATTCCCTGCTTGATCCCCTGATCGAAACCAGGACCTGAAGCCTAACATTTGCGCTTACGATCCCTAGGTTAACGACGCAGTCTAGAAGAAGGAGATTATAATTAAAAAAAACTATCATCATTAGCCCATTTGCTGTTTTACTACTGGACAAGGGTCGCTTCTCAGATTGAGAGTTAATGCTGATAAGTGCAGTCTTTTGGGACGTGGCTTGCGGACGTGTTCCAACATTTCCGGCTGATAAAAACATCAAGCGCGCCTGATTTTTGTTGGACACCCGGACGGTCAACCCAAGCCACCATTTATCTTCATAATATAACGTCTCGACCACGGGGACACGGGCGGAGCGACCGTAACGGTCTGCCCAAGGTTACATCCACGATTTTATTTAGATACCAATAACGTCTTGGCCACGGGACACAGGCGACGCGACCATCCGCGCAGCAGTGTGCACGCCCGCGCACTGGCGCGTGTCGCCGCGACCGGTATACACCGGGAGCGAGCTAGCCGCCGCGTCTGTCGCGCGACACGGTGGACGTACTGTTTCATATATTTGTTTGAGTGGCCCGCTGCATCGCCCGACGCTTTTGCGATTCGCTCGACACATTTCGCCGGTCGCCGCTACGGGTGGCGTGCCTAGTACTTTTCCATATATTTGTTTTAGTCGCAAGACGCTCTGCCGGCTAGGGCTAAGTCAAGCCGTAAGTGTCGGCTGTGAGCCGCGACCGCTGAGTTGTTTAGACTTACTGTACTGCAGCGAGTTGGGGTAGAAGTGCTCCTCGAGGCGCGTGGCGTGCGAGTAGACGGCGAGCGAGGCGGGCGCCAGGCGCACGTCCAGCGTCACGCACGCGCCCGCGCACAGCGAGCGGCACCACGTCACGCTCATGAACGCGTTGCTCTCCAGCCGCCACGTGGCTACACACAATATATTATACCTATACAACCTTATTAAAACAGAACAACTATTACTATGGGACCAACACTAAAACCACAAAAAAAAGACTGTTCTCGAACTCTACTCGGGAAATTGTCAGACGATTTTTAGAAGTTGCAGAGGATTTTGTCTTGTTAGGTGAGGAGAACTAGGGGTATTTTACGCCTTGGTAAGCTTTAATTACTTCAGCCCAAGGTTAAAAAAGAGTTTTAAATGATATTATGAAATAAAAATTGCGGATGTTTCTCTAATAAATAAATAAATACATAAATTACCAAAAAAGTTGTTAAAAGATTAAAGTCATTACATTTAACAGATTTTTCATATAAATTGGATACACATTTAATGAAAACATACCTGGCATTTGGTCCTTGTACCACTGGTCTAAATCAAACAGGAGCATACCATACTGTGTGGATGAGTTGGCGTTCTCACCCCAACACTCCCACACTATCTGACAAATGTTCAACATACCTGTAACAACAAAAAAAATATAAGGAACTTATAACAGACATTACTGAAAATGTGATGTGACATTATCCTCAAAAAAGGAAAAGCTGACTGATCTATCAATCAATGCACTCCTCACTTCAAACCTCTGCAGGGATTGGCACACAGAATTGTAAAATTATGACGTAGGCATCCGCTAAGAAAAGATTTTAGGAATATCTAGGAAAAAATGAATGAACACAAGTAATGCCGCGGGGAACAGTTAGTATTATCATATAATGGCATAGGGGTAGAATAATATGGTGGTATTGTATCAGACAAACTTATGCATTCCAGTTCGTCTATGGTAGACATATATTTTACTAGCTGTCCTGGCAAACGTTGTTTTGCCATATAGGGGTGGGTCATTTTAGGGGGATGAAAAATAGATGTTGGCCGATTCTCATAGATACCGGATAAGCACACAAAATTTCATACAAATCGGTCCAGCCGTTTCGGAGGAGTATGGCAACTAAAACTGTGACACGAGAATTTTATATATTAGATATGCCAGTGTTTTACTGTTTACTTACTTTCTTCCCCTTCCGCTGCTAATGTGGAGTTGACGGAGTAAGTATGGCAAGAAACACACTTTCCTCCAAGTAATGCAACCTCATCCACTGTGCTCAACTCCAGTTGGAATCTTATAGTGGCTGTTGAAAACTCCTGTAACATTATGATGAGATGATAATTATCAAGTTACTACTTTAAGACCAGGTCATTAGTATTATTTTTCATTGGCTCTGAATTTTGAACACCTCTCATATTAAATATCTCTCATTCTAAGAAGTGGTATAGTATATGCTTTGATTATGAAATGATGAAGTAAATATTTATCTTAAGGGTCCTGTAAAGTCTGAATTCATTACCTGATAAAGACACTTTGTGTCAGATAACATCCTCTTTCCCTGATATGTCAAGGAATACATCACAGCCAGAGGGAACTCTTCCTCTTCAAACCGGTCTGTTACTGAGAACACCACCCACAGATAACAGAATGCTCGAGGATCATCACAAGGTTCCTGTTGGAAAAAAGTTTGACTATAGGTACTTATTTTTCACCACACATAATTATCATACCTGCAGCATTAATATCTGTTTCTGTAATTACACCTTACATTCATGAATTCGACAGCACTTTATTTATTTATTTAGTATTCACAAAATCCACAGCTCTTAAAGATAACATATTTTAAAAATAGACCATCTTGCAGCCAATTATGTATTTACAATTTCTATCATAGCACTTTCATGAATGAATGTCTTGCGTGCACTGAACATACCTGGAATCCAAAATGTGTAACAGGCAAGCATTCCACATTGACTTGTGAAGTAAATTCCAATTCTAAAGTCATAATATTCCAAATTTGGAATGCACCAAAGTTGTATCCAACTGCCAGACTGCCTAGTTGTGGAATGTATTGTAATACGGTAACCCGAATATGGTTTCTTTTAGCTTTCATGCGTACTGTACCATCTGGGTTACGGAATATGTACTGGCCATCTACTAAAGAGTTCTCGTTCAGTAGTACAGCTAAATGATCATCATTATCTAAAGCCAGGTCTCTTTGTTCTACGACCCTGTTGACAGCATTTAACTGTAGAAATGTTAAGTTTGCTGGATTGGCTTCATTTTGGATGAGGTGTTCATAACCTTGGGAAATGTCTTTTAATGCTGCAAAAGAAGATTAGTTTAATTACATTTTCAAGAAGGTTTATGAAGATAGTAAACCTTGATTGCATTGATTTATTCTTAGGGTAATATTCAGAGATGACGCTAAGTGTAAAGTAATGCTTCCATGTCAAATTTATATTACAATTTGACATAGGAAAGTGTAAGTTTACGCTTAGTTTCATCTCTGAATATAAGCGTTAGATCTTTGTCATTGATTCTTAGTTCATTGAATTTATGAAAGTAAAAACATACCTTGTAACAGACTAGCTCGATTGAGATCAAAAGCAAATATCTCCCCACTCTTTGTCCCAGCCATGATGACACCATCAAAGCAAGAGAATGGTCCATCCGGTACTCTATCACAGACCGCTAGCTCCGTAACAACCACCTCAGTTTGTATGCAGCGTAATAGCTGAGATCCATTGACATGTAAGATGCAGATCATGCCCGCTTCATCACTTTGCAGACTGATAATGAGTTGTATTGAGTTTGCGGTCAAAGGTCTTGGCAGCTCCACTACGCTTGTTACCAAGATATTAAAGTTGCTGGAAACAGTAAACAATTAAGTTTTTAGTGTAAAGCCATTTACATAATCCCAAATTGTACCTAGAAAAATTCATCATGCTCAAAGGAATAATCAAGAGAGCTTTAAGTTTACCACAAAAATAACAAAACTAAAGATTAATTGAAACTATTTGGTAACTAACTATTTGTAAACTGCCTGTTCAGGCAATAAAAAAATAAAGTAGGAATCCAAATTATTACTAGGTATTATAAGGAATATTGGTATGCTAAACATTTTAAGCCAAATGTTAAAGATTCCTATAATTTTAAAGCACCTTCAGGATGAGAATGTCTTTTACATACCTTTGTGGGGCGCCAAAGGTCCGCGCTGCTACCTTCAACCCGGTTCTAAGATCAACCACACAGAATTTAGGACCCAAAGCAAGCCAGCCATGCTTGGTATCCTTCAAAATTCCGCCGAGAGGTGTCTTATCTGCGAAATTTGCACAATTATCACCCACACACCTTGACACTATATATGTACCACTATTTATAAATATGTTGTCACTAAAACAAACATACCTGAAAATTCTTCTGTTGGTTGCAGAAAACTGAACACGGCCGGGGACAAATTTGTTGTTTTCACAATAGAAAATACACTATCTTGCAACTTTTGCATTTTAGTTGCTTACTATTGTCCTATTTATTTTAATTTCTAACCGAAAACTGAATTCTGAAAAGGTGAGAGGTTATGATACATATTATTGAGACGTTTCTATTGTTATTCTAATAGATTTTGTGAACAAATTTTAATTTAGTTAATAATTATTGCCCAAGATGTTACGGATTTGTTATATCTTGATTTATTCTAAGAATTTCCATTATATTCTTGAACAACTAACAGCGCGCGGCGGTATCGAAATACGAAAAACTTCAATTGTTGACAGCTGATCAAGCCAATGAACGGGTGTTCGGTGTTGCCTAATATGATTTCCATACGATTTCATTTTGATATTTATCAATATTAGTATACAGGGTTACTTGTAATTCGACGTATATCCGCCAGGAGCTGATTGGGGGATCAAAATGCAACAAATTGAACACCACCTATGTATGGCCGAAGTTCAATAGTTTTCGAGATATTTGAATTTTAGGGAATTTTCGATATTTACCCAAAATTTTACACTAACACCCAAATGAAAAAAAAACTATACATTGAATAGGTACCATTAAAAAGTGATATTATAGCTGACACTTCAATTAAGCTACGTACATCATTAAAAGTGCTTCTTCCAACAAAATACCTAAATTGATGAGCGATTTAAGAATAATATCGAACCAATATTTTCATTTAATGCTTCAAAAAATGTAGTCTAGTTAAAAAAAATACTATGACATGAATCGTACAAACAACAAAAAAAACTTCCCTATTCTCTCAGCTTTCCAAAAAGGTATAAAAGTTAATTAAAAGACACTTAATTCATGGCATAGCATGCGTTTGAATCGGCGCGGGGAGAAAAATCATCTGTGTTTGTGTTAAAAAGATACTAGCTTTCCGCCGACGGCTTCCCCTCCATGATTAGAGTATTTCTTATAATTTATACCCTATGTTATCGGGGCATAGTGTAGCTTCGCAACAGTGAAAGAATTTTTCAAATCAGTCCAGTAGGGACCGATTTGAATAAGATAATAGGTAGAAATAAGATTTCTTGACCCCCATTTTTTGTAGCAAAATTTGAACAGCGAAAATTACGAAGAGTTTTCAAGAAACAACCTCAATGATTTGTTGGCGGATATTCCCGGGGAAATAAAAAATAACCTCATGTTTCCACATGATGGTTGCCCAACACATTACCGATTTACTGTCCGGCAGTGGCTAGACGAGAGGTATCCAAACCGATGGATTGGGAGAGGAGAACTAATTCCGTGGCCAGCACGAACAAGATGTATAATTTTTTTGATAAACTACACGTTTTTATCAATGCTTTTTCTACTAATATTAAAAAGTGGAAAGATTTGTTTGTTTGTTTGTTTGAATTGAATAGGCTCCGAAACTACTGGACCGATTTGAAAAATTGTTTCACCGTTGGAAGCTACACTATGGCCGGGTAACATAGGGTATAAATTATAAGAAATACTCCGATCATGGAGGCGAAGATTTTTCTCCCCACGCCGATTCAAACACATGCTATGCCATGAATTAAGTGTCTTTTAATTAACTTTTATACCTTTTTGGAAAGCTGAGAGAATAGAGAAGTTTTTTTTGTTGTTTGTACGATTCATGTCATAGTAATTTTTTTAACAAGACTACATTTTTTGAAGCTTTAAATAAAAATATTGGTTAGATATTATTCTTAAATCGCTCATCAATTTAGGTATTTTGTTGGATGAAGCACTTTTAATGATGTACATAGCTTAATTGAAGTGTCAGCTATAATATCATTTTTTAATTGTACCCATTCAAAGTGTAGTTTCTTTTTTATTTAGAACTTAGTGTTAAATTTTGGGTAAAGATCGAAAATCCCCTAAAATTCAAATATCTCGAAAACTATTGAATTTCGGCCATACATAAGTGGTGTTCAATTTGTTGCATTTTAGCCTGCCAATCAGCTCCTGGCGGATATACGTCGAATTACAAGTAACCCTGTATATTGGTGTTGGTGTTGGGTGTAATTCTTGAGCTAGGTAGGTATGTATAATAAAAACTGGGTACAAAACTTGATTTATTTTAAAATGTTTAGCTAAATTGCTGTTCTGTAAGTTTACAAATAGAAAAGGATGATTTAACTTTTAATTTAACTGGCAAGACTGACAGAAGCTAGTGATTGACTGAACGAGTCAGAAAGAACGAGTGATGGCAGTGAAAGTGATTTTGGGTCAGGTATAAATATCTGTTATTAAAATGTGTTACATATCTACCAGTAAATAATGTTTCTGTATATTTTGAATGGTAAACTTGCAAAAGTACTGCAATTCGTTTTTTAAACACAATTAATTACGGTAGATATCAACACACATACCTACGCACCTGTTCCACGCAGGTAGCAGAAACGGAAAACACTTTACTGGTATCCTTTGAACAGGGTAAGGATACCATCACATACCATAACGCCAGTATTTCCCGAAGGGTTAGGCAGATTAGGCGGTACGTCCGTATAATAGGAGGCGAGCCTATTGCCATCAATCGGCCACAAATCCAGACTCCGAAGTCCGACTCGGGAATTGAACCCAAGATCTCTAGCGTAGCTATCGCGCCTGGGTTCACTAGACGAACGAGATATTATAATTTATTTATTTTATTTATTTATTCAATAACCAACTTATACTTACAGACTATTCTACACGTACAAGTTATAGGTCAGAAGTGTTATAGATATAGAAGTATTTATCTATTATACGTATAAATAGTACATTAGCTATTATAAATTATAAATAAAATTAGAATTTGAAAATAAAATTAACATAATCTATTCGAATTGAATACGATGTATTCAATATAATATCAAAGATAAATAGATTTTTGTATAGTAGAATTTAGAATATTATGTATTAAATCTGTTACCTGTATACGATAAATAGAGTAGGTACTCTATTTATCGTATACAGGTTGACTTCCAAAAATAATATAGGATACGGTGAAAAAAAAAAGAAAAAAAATATGTTTAAATCTTTTAAACCTTTATAAACTCATCCGCTTACTTTTTTTCCCCCAAGAATCAGGGATTGGTAAGAAACTAAATCTCTGAAATAAAAATGAGTTGAATGGGAAAGCGACAAATAAATATACGTTATAAAAATAATAAATGTATTACAGTTGTACATTTTGGAAAGATTAAATTAATTAAGTGTAGCAGGTAAGTATATTCTAACATTATAATAATTATGATTGTCTTTAAGCTATTCTAGTACAAAAACGCGATCGTATATTTAATATAAAATAAAAATTATAATAAAAAGAGAACTAATCCAAGATCAAACTAAAATACAGTTTAAAAATTTATGCATTTAATAAACATTTTGCTTAATGGTTAGCTCAATTAATCACAGCCTTCAAAAGGCATTTTAGACGTTTGCATTAAATTGATAACTATAATAAGTTCATACAAAATTAAATGATACTTTTCTTACGCCTTTTACGTCATCATATTAAATCTGCTGTGGGTTTCAAAATAGCTCAGTGTTTCTTCGGGCACACCTGTGCTTCGATAATTATGTAGACCAGAAATGTCCTGCGGTGCTAGTAGATTCTGGTTACACAGGAGTTACAGTGGTTGAGGGAAGAAGCACGTCGTGATAAAAATAAAAAATAAAAAATGTTAAAAAAGATAACAAAATAAAAACAGTAATGCATGAATAAATAAATATAATAAAGAAATAAAAAAATAAAGCAAGCAAACATGACAAAATGCAGATAGAGGGTGCGCCAGGTGTAACAATCATGCATTATGCATGCAAAACGCATGAACGCATTAAACATAATTATCGTAAAGTTTTATACAGTCATGAAATTAATAAGTAATGCTTCCAGCGACACTTTTTTGTTATTGCTATTATTGGAAAATCAGGACAGTTATAAGAGATCACCACAGAACATTAACTGCAGCTGCTTGGGCTAATACAATTTTGAAGCGTACAAGACATATAAATCGCCCGAACTGTACTCTTTTAAGTATGTTATTATATACCAGTATTATCTTACGGTTACTACCGTAAGTACCTTCTTTAAATCAAATGTGAAAAGAAACATGTTTTACAGATTTCAACGCTCCAAATAAATAAAATAACTTTATTTGAATTCGTAAGAATACTTGAGCAAATACAATTTATTTTTTACGATTAACTGGTGCTACTGAAACATTAATAGTATTTCTATTTGTTTCAGTGGCATGAGGATTAATTTTCATTTGACCTTGTACCATATTTAGCATCGATGTATACGGACTTTCAGGCGCTTGATTTTTGCTTAGATTACTTTCGTTTGCAACATTGTTTTCGTTCCGAGTATTTATGTTGTCATATACTGTATGTTTCATAGACACATATCCCTGATCAGTTGATTGGATTCTTTTAGAACCTGGACTAAATCCATTCTGGGTTACTACAGGGTTATGAGGTCTCGATGAAGTCACACTCTCGGATTTTGGTGGAGTTTGAATATTTGTAACTGGAGGCGCGTCAAAGGAGTTGTTTCGAGTAGCTTGTAGACTATTGGAACGAGACGAGTTCCCCACAGAGTGTAGGGTCGATGAACTTCCTTTTAAACTCTCCATTTCCTTTGAATACACCTCTTCGCTTTTTTGAAATCTTTGAGCATGTGATGTCAATGGTGACTTATTTTGATTTATAGATGTAGCGCTTAAAGATCTACTTGGTGAACTATTTTGAACACTGTCTATTGATGTGACTTGTTTATGTTCGGCTTTATGATTCGATCTTACTGATTTATTTACTTTTACTTCCATGGATCCGTATGCACTATCTTTAGTTGAGCTATGTGAAGAACCCTCTTCTTTTATTCCGTATCTTCTTACCACGTTTGCTGGTGCAACAGGTTCGATATTCTGTACGTCATAAGACAAAGGATTTCTATCTTGTTGAGTATGTTTAACACCATCAATGACTTCTCCAGTTCTCGGGTTTATATGTTTTTCAGTGTCAAATCGTAGAGTTACTCTATGACTTTCGTCGATTGGGTGATCTCTAGTTCTATGTTCTAATTCTTCATCGCTATCTTCAAACGCAGCTTCTAGGTTTTCCTCCTGGAAAAGATAATAAAGAAACGATTTAATATACTTATTCTACTCTATACAGGTATATTAGTTTCGTTTTATTTACATTATTTTTTATAAGCTTCGATACAAATACAACAAACCTCTTCGTCAACTTCTTCAATAACGCTATTTTGGATCCATTCCCGAATTCTTTGTTTCTTTGCTTGCCGGTCTACTGTTGTTTCAATTCCATTATCTCTAAAGTGTTTTAGTAGTATATTTTTTTCATTAGGATCACTGTGAAAGCTGTACATTGATGGACACAGCTCGTCTATGTCTTCACCAGCTGAAATTGAATAGTTAAGTATAACATTAACTTTTACACTGTAGGTATACATTTTAACTGCGGTAAATGCATTGATATAATACTATATAAGTCAATGGGTAAATGAGTGTGCTGTTAACTTACCAACTCTATCTGTATATCCCTTGCCTAGCCATCGGTCGTCTAAATATCGAGGTAGTTCCATGAAATTATACGCCCTTTTTTCCTCTCTTGGCTCTATAAACTTTTTAAACATTTTTTGAGCCCTCGAAGAAACCATTTTCCATAGTTTTGGCTGTCTTTTCAGTGGGTTTGAACTGTTGTACCAATTAAAGTAGCTGGAATTAAAAAATCTTCCTAAAATTCTTCTAATAAGACTTAGTGAAGCATTAGGTACACGTAATGTTTGGCATGTAAAGAATTCAATACATGTTGTTAAAGTTGTACCTTGTGTACCGAGGGTCGTCGAAAGCAGCTTTCTGCCAAGGCAAACACCCAGTGAGGCAAATGAAAATAACGATGCCAAATTGCCAAATATCATGACTAATTAATGCTCTGAAAGTAAAGAAATAAACAAGGCTGAGATCAACGAGAACAGAGTTTACATATTTTAATACATTTATACACATCGTAAAATAATCGATTTTATATAAAAATCTGACAGTTGATTATTTGTACAATGAAAATATTTGATACCCAGGAGAAGTTTTAGTAGCAAGTGCTAATAGTATTAATATTTTCTTACTTGTAACTACTGTCCATTGATAATTTTAGTACTTCAGGTGGGGAGTATGGTAACCACTCATTCCGTCTTCTAACAACTGACTGAACTTTCCTTGTTTCTCCAAAATCACAAAGTTTTATTCGTGAAAAATCTGATTTGAATATAAGGATGTTATCGAGCTTTACATCTCGATGCACCAAGTCTCTTTGGTGAAGATGTTCTAGTGCTGCTGATAATTGTTTGGCTACTCTTTTAGTATGAATTTCACCTATTCCAGTATCCAGCATATTAGATGTGAGATCACCTAAAAAAAGTTTTTATGAGACATGTAAAATTGCAAAATGTTAAAAGTATGAATAACTACAAATCGTATTCAACAAAACTATTCAAAATTAAAAACAGTGATGTAGCTTTCAATACAGCATGATATTAATGAGGGCTGGCACTGGAAATGTGCTAGATTTAATATTCATTGAAATCACGACGTGTTTTGGCTACAATCCAACTCAAAGTGTGTATGAATGTGAACACAGTCAACTAAGCCCATATTACTCAGCATCTAGTTTTCTTGGTAACATCAGTTAAGGAATACCCCAGATATGAAACTCCTATAAATTTAAAATTCAAACAAGTAACTTTCAAACCCGTTTTATTAATTATATAATGTCGTCATAAGCAAAAGGTTTAGGACTGAATGGAAAGGAAAACTAAATATTTTCTCAAAATATTTAGTTCTTTAGGTATTGTTTTGTACATAAAAAGTAAGTAAACCTTACCCAGAGGTGCGTATTCTTGGCAAAATACATAGAATCCAGCAGTCTCAAATGCTACATCGAATGTAGTTACAATGTTCCTATGGGCACTTAAATGTAAACTATAATGAAATTCTCTATAAAAGTCTCTAATTGATACGTAAGGCTTCGGTAAGGCTTTCAGGACAATCTCTGTATCTGAAGCTCTGTGCTCTACTAGCAATATCTTCCCGAACCATCCTTCTCCAACTATTTGAAGAATATCAAACTCTTCTACTAGGCATACCTATAAATAAAGAACAGTTTATAATGTAGGAAGTGTTGAAGTTTTTGTGTGAATATTTTATAAAAGAAAAGTCTTACTTTTTCCAATTCGAACTCTCTGATTTTATGTATAGACCCAGCAAGGGCCCTTTTTGAAGAATTATTCATCTTGGAAGCCACAAATAACACATTCTTTTACGATCTGTAAAGTAAAATACTCACTAAATCATTCTTAGAAAGATTGGAATTCCAAAGGTATTTTTTTAAATTTAGGCAAAGCTCTTCCCGTTAGGGTCGAGGGGCGGATCGAACCGTCCCAATTTCTCGTGAAGTCGTTGAGTGAATGCTCTTGGATGAGCGCCAGGCCTGATGTCTACTCCAGATCCAGACGGTCGCTCTGACGTCATGTAGTGACGTCACTTAGCGTATCACACCAGATTTTTAATGATGTAATGAAAATGTCTCGAAAATTTATAGTCTTCATCCAATCCGCATGCAATTACATAAGAAAAAGTGGAACCATTATTTAGATTCCTTCATGATTTTCCAACGAGTTACACGTAGGGGATCGTAAAAAATGTATTGAAATTCATAAGCTCGGAAGAAAAATAAGTAGTAAAATTTTCGTGAAAGGTTTTCTACTGTCAAACAGTCGTAGGTAAATACATATGAATAATTATACACTACGAAGATGAGTAACAAGTAAAGAAGTACCTACTTATGCAAGAATCGATGCAAGTAGGGTTGTGTCGTTTCTGTACGTATACCTCTATGGGATAAGGCGTGTGTGTGTACCTATGTTAAATAATAAAAATGTTCACATGATATAGTCATCAACTAAATATTATTTATACTATCTACAAGAGCAGACGTTTTGCGTGTGTTTCTTGATATAAAACAGATTCGGAACTTTCCGAATGAATTTCGCGGGATTTATGTTATGTTGGTGTATCATTATTAGTGGTGTAAGTCTATTTAATGATCTATTTATCTATAAATACAACGCCCTGTTGTGTTGCGTTTCTTAAGAAAAATTCTAGTAAGTGAGTAGTTAGGTATATCAGTACATCTCGATATCAGTGTTATTTTTCAGGATAATAAAAATCTTCATATTTCTCAGAGATTTTCTCGATGGCATGTAAAAACAACCCGCAGTAGGCCTGTGCAGTGGAAGGATATCCAAACGCTAACTATCTCCACAAAAAATCTTTCTTTTAATTGTTTTTAGTGAGTTAGGTAGGTACAAACTAGTTTCTCCACTAATTATCATAAAAAAAATACAGTTTGGTTCGAAAATAAAAATAATTTCGAAATCAACAGGTAGGTAACTTTGCGCAACGCATTGTAATCGTTACTAAATATATATACAAATCACCTACAATAGGTAATCATAGAAATGAGATAGTTCCTTAGCTGTAAGCGTTCTTTGAGTTTTATTTTCCAATGTTTGATTTCAAGATGAGAGTAAATAAACCCACAATTCGGATGAAAAGTTTAAACAAATGTGACTCACGAAACAGCTAGCTTTGAATTCCTCATTGAATGAGAAGAATATGAAGAAGAAAATTAAAGCATAAAGAAAAAACTACACGTAGGTAAATGAGGTTATGAGAAAGTTAATGCATTAATTAGTTAGGTAGGTAATAAGGTAGGGAATTTAGGTCAAACAAATCCTACAGACTTCTTTTTTTATTGTAGGTATGCCTGAGCTTCACAATTTAACCTGGCTTTTTTATAAATAGTTCGCACTGTGGGAAAAGGGTTAGCCAATGAAGGAGGATGATAGTCAGTCTAACTGCTTAGTGACGTGCGTCGGATGATCATTTAGAACCACATTCTTGAAATTCACCTGATTCAGTGGTAGAGTAAGTAGGTAATTTTATATCGCACGTTTTATCGCTCGCTTTTAAAAACCCACTTTAAATCTAGATTTATTGTGTAAATAGAACCTAGAGTTGAATTATGATCCAGCATCATATTGCAGTCCAGAGATAGGATGAATAGGCATGACATAATATCGCTTTAAGTTTTTGGATGTCCTATAAATATGGGCACTTAGAGAATGATTTCAGAAATGCATTACGGTAACTCAAGAATAGATAGATACGTTGTCTATATTAAGAGCAAAATGCGTAAGCAATGCATACATGTTACCAACCGATACGATAGTAATACACAATTGTTTCTGACTAATATCATAGAATATACCTACTGTAGATATGGGGCGAAAAGCTCCTACTCAGTGTGGAATCTCCACAATGGATGGCAAAAACATGGATTTAAAACGTGATAGCAATCAATCGGAATGGTCAAACAAAACAAACACACGGTCATATGATTCGCCTCATATTGGACTCCTACTGCATGCTCTATGTATATTATATACATTTTTAGGCCAGCACGTTTTATACGGTCGACCCGAGATCGTTATGGTATTAAGGTTCGGCATTCTAGTGTCCTCCTATACAAGATCAATCGTTCGGTATACATAAATGATATCTCGCATAGACAGCATAGTTAATTTATCATAGGTATGTTTGCTTTCACTTCGTTTTTTCTGATAGGTATTCATAACTTTTTTAACTTTTTTATTTGAGTAGAAAATGAGTACCTAGGTGTTATCATTCTAGTAGTACATTAGTGCTATCAACCACAGTATATAGTTATATATATGGACTATGTATCAACCGCGCTTCCTGCTTAGACCATGAATGAATCGAGTGTACTTATGTATGTATGATTGTGTTTAAATATATTTTAAATGTTTAACAGTCTTTTGTGTTACAGAGGATTGAAAATATCATCATTAACCTTGCCGTAAGATGTGTATAAACTATATTTATATAGGTATTTAATTGTCACTTATGTTGGTAGAACATCGGTCGCTGAAGGTGAATAAGGCGAACAATGTAGTTTATTTTTGAAAATTCTAATAGTGTATGGGGTTACTGACATTTGCATGCTGTACAGTGTATACATAAATAAATATAAATGAAATTTACCAAAACGTAAAGGACAATTGCCCTTGTTTCAATAAGACACACAATACACTTGGACTATATCCAATCACTTGTACCACTCAAATTTTACGTGCTCCCGACTTTTCATTATTATTTTCATAATCACTTGAGTATTATTGCACTACACACATCAGGTACCTAGTAGGAGATTTGGCTATCGTAATAAGCGGTATATTTGTGGTATAGGGCGGAACGGGTTGGGCGTGCGACGGTGGTGTTCCTACTGGCGGTGCGTACGCAGCGACACCCGGGAGGTTATTTTTGTGCTACTGCACATACAAAAATCAATTTGTGACGGAAATGTTACGATCAACGACCTGGTAAGTGAAAACTAGAAGTGCATTTTCTTATGTAGTGAGAAAGTCGACGGAACTATTCAATTGAATCTTCAATTTGTAATCAGGTCTGGCTGGTTTTGGCGGGTTTATTATAATATACGCAGTTAATACCATAGCTGCTGTTTTTAATAGCTTGTCTTGGCTATAACGAACATTATTGTGCGTTATTAACCTAAAAAATAATTACGACTGCGGAAGCTAGTGAAAATTGGAAGAATGCGATGCGTAGGTAGGTAGGTACATAATTTTTAATGGTAGGTAGTAGGTAATACATAATACACATCCCATAAGATATAAAATAGAAAGGAAGCTTATTATCTATTCACCTAAGTTTGCTGTGTAAATAAAGTTAATTACATAAGTATTAATATATGTAGGACGTAGGTACCGCCAAATTAGAAACACGGAAAGCTTTCATCTAAATTAAATGTATTATTGTGATTTGGTAATATTATGTGATTCAGACTAATAAAATATTTAATTTGTTCCTTATTCGCTTCGCACTTTATTTTTTAAACGGAACAAATTCTAGGTGTAAATTACACCTATACTTTGTTCCTGATTCGTCGTTCGTAAATACTGAAAAAATATTTTTATTCTTAGAGCAAAACCCTCATGGAGCCGAGCCGAGGGTTTAACATGGGCTCCATGAGGGTTCAACACTTAGGAAGGGGTTTAGGGAGGCTTTTGCGCTGCAGTAGGACTGTAGGACCAACCGGGCTTATAATAATAATAATAATTATCTTTTTTGTATATTTTTAAGCATTTTACATGCTAAGATTACCAGTTATTTTAATTAAGGAAAAAATCGATTACAACAACTAACGACTGGCGAGCAGGACTCGAACCTGCGTCTTCTGGTTAAATATACCAGCCGTTATGACCGCTATGCCAACGCGAGTCCTACTCGCTTAGTTGAAATCTTCCTTCACATTCTATTATTTACACACTCACATTCACATAAACAGCTTACTTAAAATTATTTTGAATACTAGTTATTTAAATCATATTATTTCATAGTATTTAATTTATTGTGCATTCATTTCTAATTAACTATACCTACCCAAAATTCAAAAGTTCCTAGCGTAAATTAAATATTAAATTCTTTGGCGTGCTAATAAAACCTGTTCCGGTTCTATGTTTATAACAGGTTCCCACCGTAATATTCCTTACTCATTCATGCATTACAGCAGCAGCACTACTACAGGATTATTAAAAAAGCGGTAGAAAAATTTTAAAATGCTCTATGGTTACGGGATTCATCAGCCGGGATTCCGGGAATTCGGGAATAGAGGCATAGACAAATTGACAAAATCAAAACCAGTCCTGTCATTTGTCAGTGACTGTGTCAACTGTCAGTCTGTCAACCAACCAAACAAATTAGAGGTGGGTAACTCATTAAAAATACGCGAGCTACAGAACAGATCAGCTCATGACTCAGGTGAGTGAGCTGGTTCAATGACTCAGCTCGCAGATCAGCTCAATTTGAACCGGTTCAGTTTACGACCTTCGCGAGCCAATGCGCGCCGCGCGCCGAATCAAGCCGAATGAGCTGCCGAGCTGCAACAGTTCGTTTAACTCTGCGAGCTAGACAGAGCCGCGCGCCGAATCGAGCCGAATGAGCTGCTGAGCTGCAACAGTTGGTTTAACTCTGCGAGCTAGACATTTTATATTATTTATTTACAAATTGATTTAATTAATACATATCAATAAATTATTATTTTTATGCATTAGAACAGAATAATAATTCGTTCTAGGAGAATTGGATTGGAGGGATTCACAAGTACAACAGGAGCTGAATTGAGCTGTGAGCTGAACATTTTGTTGCTGAGCTGTAGCTCTGCGATCCAACTCATTGAGCTGACTTAGAGCTGAGTTACACACCTCTAAACCAAACCAACCAATCAAAATTTTGTTGTCATGTTGTAATGTGATGTGTCAATTTTATTTTAAACAAACGATTTTGTTTATTTATTCCAATCCAATATAAATAGAAGTAATAGTAATTAGAAAGTATTCACACGAATAATTAAAAAGCAATATGTGTGGTAAGTTATTTAATTAATTCGTTGCTCTTAAGTTTTGAGGTTATGTCAGTGTTTTGTTATTGTAAAAATCATTGCATTTAAATTTTGCATATACCTATCGCCTATAGAAGATGTACACACGTATTTGTATCTCAACACATAAATAAAAATGAAATTAAAATAGCCTTTATTACAGGAGTTAGTGTTACAGTTTCTGGGTAAAGTTTTGATATGTCTCTGATTTCTGTGTGCCTCTTGGCAAAGGCCTCCCCCAACTGTCTCCACTGGGCTCTATCAATCTCTTGTTCACAATGGCCCTAAGGTTAGGCAGATCTCATCCTCCCATTTCCTTATCTGGCATCCTCTTTTCTCTCATAATAGTAAATAAATAACAGACCATTTTTAAAAAGACCTGGGGATTTGATATTCAATAGAAAGTTATTAGTTAGGATACTGGCCATCGGAGGATATCATAATATAATATATTAAAACTGTATGTAAAAAAATGTGAATATAAGTGAAAGAAAGCAATTTAGTATCCTGGACATAAGCCAACCAAGTTACCAAGACCTGACTGACTGGCTTCAGCGCCCAGTGTACCTAGACCCCTTTTTTACTTTTTATGCATATAACTTAAAACTTTTTATTTAAATAACCTTCCTTCTATTATTAGTAAAAGCATAATCTATAGAAAAGCTTTCTCAATTTTGGGAGCAGATCCAGTAAATGTGTTGATAGTTGAGAGACAATATACTTACATATCTGTCGCTGTAGAATTAAATTATAATGCTGTTAATTTTTTGTTTTTAGATTATTTAATAAATGGGTTGATGATGATTAAATTTTATCCCTTTAGGCTTGTTCTTACATGATAGTGTTTATTTTGTATTATAAATTACATACATTAAGTGTAATGTTAATTCTATAAAAAATAGCTAGATACATACACCTGTAGACAATAGACAAATACATAAAAAAAACTATGTACCCAAATTCACTATTATCAATGCATTCTTCATAATGAAGTTTTGAGGTCAGTAGGCAAAATTCCTTGCAATCCTATACTGCATTAGTTTAGTTAGTTTAGTTTAGCTGGGCGTTTTCCGCACTTAGCCTCATAATCCCCTATTAATCCTATACTGCATATAATTACAAGTACCTATAATACTTTGATATCAAAAATACATGCAAACTGGAATGTAAAATATTTTTTCATTGGTCTCAATGGGACTGCTGAGCCCCCCTGGGTTTAGTTCGGTTCATGGCATTTGTAATTGCTAAACCTAGAATAATGTATATGCGCCCATATGCTTATAAGAAAAAGGATTTGAATGCAACCTTACACAGAATATTGGCAGCCGCAGACCCATTGATAACCCTCGTGGTTATACCTACTTCAGAACGTGAAAGATTGCTGCTTGCATCGTTAAAACGTCGCGTGACTGGTCAGTTTCTCTGCTGAAGTAATCAACCTAACCAACCATGCTAACTAATGGCCTGGCTAGACTCTGCGGTCTTGCCGGCGCAGTGCAGGCCTGTGCAGTCATGACTGTACAAAAGACGGAATATTGGGGACTGCGCGAGCTACCATCTTGCCGTCCACACGCACGCGCTTACCTACGCAAACTGGAAGGGTATTCTAATCTATGGCAAACTGGTTTGTGCAGGGTGTAGACGTCAGTGTTGCCAACTGTACTGTTGTCTTTGTAGCTAAATCTTCTGCAAAAAGTTGCCAGATTCGTAAATCTTACACCAAAAGTAACTATGGTAAAAAAAAAAAACATTGAAATCATTGTTCAATTCAAAGCAAAGTACCTTTTTTCTAGCTACAAACTTTTACAAAATTTAGCTGTCAGGGTGCAGACATAGCTAGAGTTAGCTACAAAGTTGGCATCAGTGGTAGACGGGTCATAAAAAATAGACGTCAATGAAACATAAAAACAACATACCATCACGCCTGTATTCCCCGAAGGGTAGGCAGAGGTTTACTGTGCCTCGACCATGAGTTTTTCTCACTAGACTCGCTAGCGACGCCGTAAATTATTTGTATGGAAAACCCTCGCAGCGCCCCTAGCGGTTACGAAAGGAACTAAAATCTGTTATGAGATTACAGCGTTTCGATGCGTAAAAAACCTATCGAAATATTGATTTCTGACACTTACGCGAATACTAGACATTGAAATAAAACTACTTTTTACGGATTTTATCGCGTTATATTGATATTATTTTAATCCCGACGTTTCGGACCGGATCGGATAAAATCCGTAAAAAGTAGTTTTATTTCAAACCTATCGAAAATCATTCGATAGAACTCATGGTTGAGGGGCAGCTGTACACTCGAAGTTCGCGCGTATGTTAACGTCTCATATAATAGAGGGCGAGCCTATTGCCTTTGCCATGCCCATGAACCGGGTACGAAATCCAGACTTCGAGCTGCTACTAGAAATTTAACAAGAAAACCCACCATCACCTTGATCGACCCGGGTCGATCGAACCTGCTGCCAAACAATAACAGAGATAACAATCTGTATTCTATCACACACATACAAACGTAAAACACTTTTACAGTTATTATATTTTTTTAAATATTAGATGGCGCCAGCATTTCCTAGCGGTCTAGTAAAATGGGTAAGTTGTATACCTACTATACTTTTTAAGAGAATATGACATAGATATGTACAATGACAAATATTGTGCAATTCCAACAACATAAAATCCAAACGCGTCAATTGATAACCTCCTTTTTACTGAAGTCCGTAAAAAAACGGAAAGTTCTCTTGGTAATTTCGTGTTTATGAATCGATTTAGACAAAAATATATTTTTTCACAGACTGCTTTTAGGATGGTTCCGTTTAAATTTGGTTGTGTTTAAAGATGCATTTCAAAATGCTTTAAAAGCCAGTTTATAAAAAAGTTCATTACATACTACTTAATACTTACTTTTTATTAAAGACGGTGCACCTCAGTAGTTCCTTAACTGTGTTGGACTGCAACCAATTTGCTATGAACACTAAAAACTATAGTTTAAACGGCTATAAAAAAGCATCCGATTGCTCCGCGTTTATCGCCGGTTTAGGCCTTGTGCTTAGATGGCTCGATGGGGTGTAAAACGCGCTTGTCGGGACGTGAACCGCGCGAATTGCAATTGCATGCCGTTTTTATGGTGGCGACTCGGCGTTGACCAATGAAAGTCCTACGTCTATTTTTTTAAATAGCTTTGCAGGACGAAGATGTGACTGTGGGTGGTAATTTCTGTCATGGTGTGTGGCCGTTTACTGGAATATATTAGCGGTAAAGGCACTGCACACATGGACATGTTTTGGGAAACGAAGAAAACTAGAGATACCAGCATGAAAACAGCAGTTTCAAGTTTAATTTGTAACTAACTTTCGCCAGCGGCTTCGCCCGCGTGGTTTGGATATTCTTTATAACTTACACCCCCTATTTCAACCCCTTACAGCCCTTTTTCGCATTAAAAAGTAGCCTATGTCCTTTCTCAGGCTCTAGACTATCTGTGTACCAATTTCATTTAAATCGGTTCAGTAGTTTAGGCGTGAAAGCGCGACAGACAGATAGACAGACAGACAGTTACTTTCGTATTTGTAATATTAGTAAGTATTGTTACGGGATTGATTAAAATGTATATAATAGGATTAAATTTGTTGCTCTTAAGGGTCTCCATGTGTTAAAAATGATCACATATCCACAAAATTAACGTTGTCGATCGCCTGAAGCTTATTTATCCCATTTCCACCTTTATTGCTGAAGTGTGCTATCACGGAAATCCATATTTTCCAGAACTATTGCATTCATAATTTCATAAATACTTGATTGCACCAATTCATCTCAAGGTACTTCTCCGATCCATAAAACATTCAACATAATAAGGCAATCAATTTTATAGGAGAAGAAGAATTTTCCTGTAGCCATTTTGAATAAAACCTTTTATTTTTAACCTCTAAGTATTACTCGGTAGTTTCTACGAATCATAGTTCTAATTACGGCACGTATTGCAAATTGAGTTTGCTGACCACAAATCACTTAATAGTTGTCTTATAGCTGTGAATTATATAAAAGGTTCGTCAGTAATGATCGGTGTATTTGCATTGCTAAGAAAGATCATTAGGCATTATTGTACTGATTTGATATTCAGTTGGTACGGATTGCAAAATAATTATGTCAATGTTGAAAAAATATTTTGAAGAATAGCAGCGTTATTTGTCTAACTGCCAGTAGCAATGGCTACTAACCATGGCATCCTTTTTCACGTAGAAAATGCGAACAAGCATTTTTAAAGATTTGTCCCCTAATCCCCTTTTCTTCTCTCCTTTTTTAATATCAATTAGACAACATTGGATATTATTATTAGGTATAAAAGCTACGAAACTAGATTAAGCTACAAATTAAGAAACTAGGTTTACGGTCTTTTGGGAAAAAAACCGGTAAGATAAACTCCTTCAGGTTACATGAAATCTATTGTAGACGACTGTGCTACTCTATTAATCTTATTCCGTAAATAGCGACGAGTCTTGAAAGGTCCTATTCCGAAAATGATCTATTCTTAAGATCGCTATTCCCGAAAATTACCTACCACTTTAAAAATTCTTATTCCCTAAAATGACTTTTCCTCAAAAGGACTCTTTCTGTGGAAACTAGTGGGTAATGGGTATCTACTAAAACATAGGTCCCGCACAGCTCCGCAATACTGAAAAGTTTTCCAATAATCATTCTGACTGTACATCAGTATGCAATTACTGTTAGCAGTAATAAAGTATGCAATTATAAAGAACAATCGTCTTGAACTGTCAAAGTTTAGATAGCAATGGAGATCGCTCATTGTCTCACTGCACGACGTAATTACAGGAATGTGCATAACATTATACAGAGCTTATACTTAAAGTTTTAAAAGACATGTTATTAATTCAGTAAAATGTGGTGTGTGAAGTCGAAGAGCATTGGATGTAGGAGTACCCGTCTTAAATTCCATGTTACGTTAAATACGATGATTTTGATTATAACATCTAAAGGGAATAAATGGCTCAATAACATTAGCTCTTTAAAAAAAAATCTGAATTTGAAATTAATATATTTTGACGATTGGTGACGATTTTGACGTTTCCTGTGACGATTTTTAAATAAACGACGTAATGAACATATTCTTGTTTAAGAAGCTGATGTAGCTACCTATTATAGCTGTAATTTAACGATCCAAAAACGGCCACTCATTACCATAAACTTCATTAACATTTCTCCTTACCGTTAACAACTCGCACTGCCTAATTAGCGGTAGTCCGTATTATCTATCAATCAAGTCTAAAGGTAAACAAACAAAGTACTAGCGCCGCTTCCCAATAGGGCACGAGACCGGCTACCGGGCCGAGATTACCCGCCTTTATCTAGCGGCCCTTAATTGGAAACTTTTAATGTCAAACTGTTGCCGTGTAACCCTTAACGGTGCCTTACTGGCAACGTATAAGGAGTCACTTAGAAATTGTACATGGTATCATTACACACGTCGGGTGCGTAGATGGAGATATTTGGTCAGTGGTGTGGTCCCTCCCTGTCAATTATTGACAGTACTTATGTCAATTGCTTTAGGAAAGTAGGTACCCAACGGGTGTTAATTTTTAAATACGTACTGTTTATGTAAAATATGTATATGGACACACAAGATTTGAAAGCATCTAAAATCAAAAATTTTGTTTATGATAATATCATTACAACATGAAATCTTTTATGTGCAGCAACATTTTAAATTCGTGTCATTAAATTTCTGCAGTACAACGTCATAATGTCACTATATATGTCCAATGACATTTTGTAGTTCAAAAGGACTATGCTTTTGTTTCATGTAATCTATCAATGGCTAGTTATGCTATTCGGAATTCCTTATAAACAGAAAAAAACCGTGAGAACGAGCTTAAGCCATACAAAGAAGGTATTCAACGTTATGAAGGTGTAGTGCACCCTTCAGTCGTGTGTGCCCGTTAGCTAGATGCACGCCGCGACTCGCCTCGCCACTAGACGACGATTTAATTAACGTATTGTGTGCCCGCCGCTATTAACTGCGGTTCTTACAGGGTTAAGGCACAGTACGACGTTGTTCAGTCAACATAATTGGGTTTTGAACAGACAGAAATGTTTACATAGTGTAAACTAGTGTAAGTCATATTTTCGAAGCAATGTTACCTTGAAGGTAGAATTTCTTTGGCCTCTTTTAATGATAACTTTCTTTAACTAAACCTTTAAGTTCTTTAGCCGGTTACGTTCTAATCCCTTTCATACTGAGAGGAGATCCGTGCCCAGCAGTAGGACAGTATATGGGTTAATGATGATGGTGATGATGAACTTTAAAGTTCGGTGGCACCCATAAAAATCGATAGATTGATGCTTCTTTTCAGCATGTTTCCTGGAAAACCACTGTAATGATTTCCAGCTGCTATCGTTCCGGTTTCCCGCTCTTATCCCCCGTAGTCCGTTTGAAATGTTGTCTTGTAGTTGTGTTATTTTTACAGTTTTATTTAGTTGCAAATATCCTACATTTTCACAATATTCTCTGTAGCTCCAAGAATTAAACCTCCTTTAATCATTCCCCTTAACGTTCGGCCCTCGATAAGGGATTATGCACCATTATTATGCAGAGCTCTAAGGTTTCGGGAACTCAAGTTCTCGTCAATTAAGGTATCGGTACGGTCCATCTTCTATCCATAGAGGCTAACCCGTCTGGTCTAAACCTGGAAGGCACAATGGCTCCGAATAATGAGACAACCGGCAAACGATACTTAAATGGTTTTCGGTAGATGAAAAGCTTTGGAACATAACTTAATGGCTTTAATACAGAAAGTTGAATTGTGGCCATATTCAGTGAGTTAGGTTAGATGTTTAACAGACATCAGCGCTCCTCATCCTAACTGAGCAAGTATTGTCTAGATGTGCGAAGAACATAAAAAGAATTATATAGTTCCATTGTACAGGTAATGATTTTACGAGTAAAGCACTTGAAAATTATTCCTAACGTTTCGATTATTTCTAGTTTGATTGTTCATAAACTGCAAGTTTTAGCTTTCAAAAACCAGTGAAACTCATTATAGTAGCTAAATTTATTCGGCCAAAGCTTAATGACGCGCGCTTTAAGACGGTACGAGGTGTATAACCACTTGTTTGTAACAATCAAGCATCATAAAGCATTGGTAGCACTTAATATTTAATGTCCAGCGGGACATTTGACCAGGTAAATGATATATGATTGAAAATACATATAGCTATGCAGTCAATAGTGCTATAGGTCACAGCGCTATCCATCGAGTGCTTACAATTTGTTTGAGTAATGAGTGTCGTTCTCTCATCGGTGACATTTACGTCCTGCGACCAATAACACTCGACTGATATATGCTCAATAACTTGCACATACCTAAATTATACTAAAGCTATTCGCTATGAAATTACTACCAAGGACTAGCTTAAGAGCTGAAAGCAACGTCAAATATTTTCCAGTGATTTTGATATTAATTGTAGAAAAACATTCCTTTCTGTTTACTTGTCGCTCATTAGTATTCACATGACTGCAGAATTTATATTAGTTCCTTAGTTGAATGTTGTTGAACTTTTAACAAATACAGGGTGTGTTGACATTAGAATCGAATTCTCGATAGTCGTGAGCAGTAGCTCTACGGGCTCTCTCCATTAAGATCTCAAACGGATGTCGACAAGCCATGTCCCGTCTGTGGTGCGGTTTATAAGCAAAGCATTACTAGTGGAAAATCAATTGAAGCGCGCTTCGGAATGTCCGGGGAAAGTGAACTGGGCTGGGATGATTCCAGTCAGAGATTACCGATACTAAAGAGCGCTTGCGAAAAGGCTTTTAGTGCATAAAATATGCATAGAAATTGTCGAGGTAGTAAATAGGAGGAGGTTTTGATTTGGTAGATTTCGTCTGGGCTGGAGCTAAAATATTTAGCAATACTGTGCTAAATATTATACCGCATTAATATGCTACCTAATATTATAGTGTTCCGGTTTAAAGGGTAATGTAGCCAGTGAAATTACTGGGAAAATAAGGCTATTAAGCCTCATTTTAGTAGCCACAGCCGAGTTCTCAAGATTGTCATCTACGATCGATTAACAAATGACCACTGGTATTGCTGGCACCGCAGTTCTACAAAGCTGATGCCTTGTCTGAAAAAAGTCTGTTTGAAAAAAGGATGTCTAAAAAGTTTTACGGAAAACTATTTTATTTCAGGTCCAGATTTTCGTACGGCGATACACATCATCTTCATCAGCAGCTTCATTAGCCCCAACTCGTCCACTGCTGAACGTAGGCCTCTCCTAGTGGACGCCATAGACCCGGTCTAGCCCCGCTGGTTAAAGTCGCCTCAATCCCCGCCATTTCAATTTCCCTTCGATTAAAGCATTGAAATTTTCGTAGTGTCCAAGGAATGTTTGCTTACCGTTTTATACGGCGTGTTCTCACGAGTCGCGCGCCTGTTTAAACGTTCTGCGCAGACGACACGGATTTTAATCGCTACACAACGTCATTGGTGATTTATCGACCGATGTTGGCTAGACGCTTGGATTTTAATGCTGTACTGAGAGGACGCGGCGGTACTTGCGACTGTAGAAACAGGAATTTCAGATTTACAGATGTATTTTTGCACGGATTACAGTTTTGATTGTTTTAACTTTCACGGCGAAAGTAATGGCTGGAACGTTGTGGTTTTCTTTTCTGGAAATGTAGAGTAGCTTATCTAGGAGTGTAGTGAATTACAGAAGATGTGATTTCGTAATTTCTAGGTGTGGAAAACACTAGCGATCCTCATACAAAATATCGCTGAAGACCAAACTCCCAAAATGCTTACAAAATCCCTGGCAAGGGCTATAGGACAAACCAAGCTGATGAAAACAATGTGCAGACTAGAATCTTTCTCAAGGCGTTTTCTTGAACGACGAAACAATAGCCACATTTTATCCACAAATTGATGGGATATTTCGAAACAATTATCCTTACGTTCTCACGGACACTTCCACTTGTCTCCGGACAGACGTGGGCTGAACCGACACGCCTCTACCAGCCATATCATGTCCGACTGTCAACTAAACTCAAACCTATTGCAGGAACATTGTTGTTTTTGTTAGCGTTTTGCAATGCGTCAAGTCTATTGATATGGGCGGCAAGTCTTCATTATGTTTGGTTTTGTTGACATTAGTGACATTAATGTCCACCTGTGGAACTGGAGATTGAAGGGTTAAGCAATGAGTTGAATTGTACTGCCGACGTAAATAGGTCATTCGCTTATTTTATGATACTGAGTTCTACTATAGGTATACCTGGAATAGTGGCTTATGTTATAAACTGACGTATGTTACGAAACTTATATTTATAATTTACCTATATTTTTGCTTACTTGATATTGATTTGATACCACGATAAGCTTAAAACGATTTAAAGCTGCTTATCCAAAAAATCTAAGTTATATATTTGTCTCTCAAGATTTGTTGCTGACCTTGCGACTGTTTATGTTCATACAATGAAGTATACTTACAAGAAGCATTCTGACACTCAATATATGACTGCGCTTGCGGTGTCTGACGTTATGATTAGTATTTCCGTCATCAACTTGATACTAATATTCTAAGCTTAGAAAAACACTCCAATTTATTCATGGTGTTTGATAACACCGAACTCAGATATGTATTGTCAATCTTGCGTAAGAATCTACGACTATTACGGACCATAGTCACAGATTGTACTACTATAATTTTTACAGCTGCATTTAATGAACACTGCATTCCCTTTAGAATAATAATAAAACTTAACCGTCTATGCACACCCTTAGTTTTACTGTTGTTGCATATTTTATCCTCATCTTTATTTAATATATGTTTTAAGGTTGTATGAAGTCTAGATTTCAAGAACACAAGTGTTGTTTGTGTTCTTGCACAAACTAGCAAGCAAGGTACTATGCAAGCAAGAAAGGTTTTGAAAGATATTTACTTGGCAGATAATTTCATAAAAAAATTGTTCTATTTTTTATTTTATCCGCTGGTTAGCGGCTATCTAGTGGTGAAACAGGCCCTTAATATTACCAGCATTATAAGTAATGATACGAGTAAAACCGTAATCTGCTACTTTATGTCCATAGTCGGTCTATCTAGTGAAGGTATGACCTTAGATTGACAAAGAAAGAAATCAAATCGGATACTGGCTGTATAATCAAAACATGCGACATTGCATCATTCGAAAATCTGAATAATCTAGTAGATTGCGCATTCCTCAATACCGACCACTTCTGCATGTACGATCAAGACGTTTTTAGGCGACCGTCATGGCGTCATTACACGTTGTTAGGCCCGCGGGTGTGTTCCTTAATCCATCAAATTACAAGCCGGCCATCATCTTAATATCCCCCGCCCCTCAGCCAGGCTTTCAATAAACCAGTACCGCATTGATAGGCCGTAATTATAGTACGGTGGATGCGCTCACATAAACTTGCTTGCAGCGAATTTGTGCTGTAATTCGGCCTCCTCAGTTTGTATTGTGGGATTGTTTAGATCCTCCCGATACAATGCATGTTTGTTTTTATTAATGCACGGTGTGCTTTACAGCACTAAGGATATTTTATAATGCACATTTTGTAAGCGTTTAATATTAAGTATCACTTTGTTTAAAATACAGGGATTTGAAATTGTAAGCAAGTTAACAGTGGTATTGTTTATAATGAAAAAAAAAAAACCGATGCGCCCGCATTTTAATGATACACTTAGGTACTAATTTACATACAAAGTTAGTTTTAGGAATTCTAATGTAATTTACATTAAATATTTAAATCGATTCGATATCTTTCCTTTGAAATTCAAAATAATGTTATTTAGAAAGGAAGCATGTCGTAAATAAGTCCCTAAATATACCGAAATTAGGTAGTCGCAACCATTTAGATTTCTAATAATATCCAATGAGTGTATTAACATACAGACTTGATTGATTATAATAGTGAGCTCTAAGCACAAAATAATTGTAGGGATTTCAAATAACACACTCGAAAGGCGGCGAGCTTCATCTGATTATTAAAATATGGATGTGTTTGATAAATGTTGTATTCTTAATTGGGTTAAGATATATGATTGTGTGTTTTTGAAATATCATTAATTTTATTGACACTGTATGAAGTTATTAATTAACTTGTGCAGGAACATTTCGTATGTTTTCTTACGAAGTGACGTTGTTACTGTGTTTTTTTTGGAACTGCACTATATATATGTTAATTATAATAAATATATATAGTACATTTAGAGCAGTTAACTGCTGAAAAAATATATGTTAGATTACTTCGTTAGTTATGCGACGATATGTGGCTCCTTGCGGATCCTTCTAAGATTGCTACAGCCGATTGGGAACATTTATGGGAATGTTTAACAATAATTTATATCTTTGATTTTGCTGGACGTGGAACGCACACAGACGAAATACATTCCTTAATTTGCTTTTGCGGCATTTTTCTCTTCGCCTAGTTGCTCAGCGGGTTCAAAGTTCGCGTTAGTGCAAATTGTTTTAGCGACACATCACCGTTTTTACTGGCAGTCGGCCACTTAGTTATCGCCTTGAGCTCTACAAATCGTCCCGGGCTTTCGCCGGTAAATGTCCTATGAAATTGCCATCGTGAGTCCCACTCTGACCATAAAGCAGGCGGGAAGGCGACGCGTTTATGATCCAGTAATAATGTGCTAAAACAATGCTACATGTGTTCACATTATGCGATTCGTCTCAACACATTTATTTAACAAAATCTTGCCTCGCCTTTGTCAGTCTACCATTTTGAAAGGTGCTCAGCTCAAGGTGCAAGTTAATTTTGTTTATAAGCCTGAGGCTACGTAAGAGGCGTCGGTGTATGTCGTTAGAAGCAGATGCAAATTTGTAGACCTTGCAATTTAAATTTTGCGCAAAAGTGATACTCTGTATTCGTGAGTTCAGCTTTCCGTAGTTCAAAGAAAGTTTTAGTGGTCCTATTAACATTATGAGAGCGTTTTAGTACCACTTAAAGACATCAATTTAAGTGTAGTATGTACTTATTAGGCTTAAATGTTGTATCATCGTTACCGTCTAATTATTTCTTCGAAGTTGATATGTTATTGTCCTACTGACAGACATTACTACTGTTCTAAATAGGAGATATAATTTAGTCGTTTCTGAAATTGTCCGGAGTATAGCCGCAGGTATGAACGGTACTCTGCTGCGTGACCGTGCCGCTGGCTTCTCCTAAATTAATACTCGATTGTGTTGCACTGGCCACATTGTCTCGGTGAGGTGGCGTGACAGCCTGTCGTTACATTGGAACACTTTCTAGTCGTGTTGTACACTGATTTAAGTGGAATTTGTTACACAAATAGATCCTCCACATTGACTCGTCCAGTAAGTCAGGCTCAAGACTTTTAGTCTTCGGCTATCTGAAGCAACTCTTATTCCTATTTATTGTAACCACAAAGTTTTTAGCGCTGCATCGCGCTGATGTTCGCATTTCTCCTCCTTTATACGTGTTGCGAGGTCAATAATTTCCTATTATCGTTCACTAGCACCATAGGCGTATATTGCGCTACTGGATATCTTATTACTGAATATCTTTTCCAGTAATACCAGTGCTATTTATTAGATTGAGTCGTGAGACCGTGGCGCAGTAGCCAAGCGGCTGAATAAAATAAATAAATAGGAAATGAATATTATCCCAGCCCTCAGGCACTTCAATAAAGTAACGGCGTATGTGCTTTGCTTTGGCTTCAATTTCGTCCCATGTTTCGCCAGGCTATGATTTATGGAACTGTTCGTTTATTCGCATGCATTCGATTTCACAATGACACCAAGTTTGTTAGTAGCATCGTGTATTTATAATATGATGTCAAGTGTGTCAGTTATCTCCATTCATACTTGAACAAATTAGGTCTTAAGATATCAATACGTCTGACACACATATTTATATTCATCATCAATAATATTCTTGTTTATTTGCAGGGCATTGCTAACGATTGATTAAATTGCATCCGCAACCTGCTCGCTCGCATATACTATCATGCACAATACTCATAGTTTATTGCTCTATTAAACAAACCATTATTTATGTCTCGATTGCTTTGCCATAAGCTATAGGAATGTCGTTTTTTCCGTGCAATTAAACCACTAAAATGACATACTACAGGTATCAGTATTCAGGTTGTTGGTGTTCGCTATGTGACAAGTAAAATATTATCATCTAATTTGCTTTAAGGCGGATTACGTTACAAAATATTAAATTTAATATTTTGGTAGAATTGATTTGGCTTACCTTAATATACCGTCTTTCACAATTAACATTTAGAAGTCAGTGATAAATCGAAGTCTCAACAAACACGTAAATAAGAAGATTATCTCATGAAATGCTTCCTCTTAAGCGTTGCCTAGTTTCTTGAACGCTGTTGACTTATAAAATACTTTATGATGGTAACAAATATCGCCAGTTTTATGTCAGGGATGCTCCGTGCCTCTCTGTTCCTATAGTCTTAACAGCCGTCTTTATGATAGTAATTTAGAGCTGTTTAATCTAAAATGCATGTAAAATGCCTTTATAATTTGTCATCAGAATTTATTAGGGCCTTACGTTTATGGGACAAAATTCCTGGGTATGAGTTGCTAAACTCGTGTAGAAATTAGTTTTCGATCAGATTTTAATGAAGTCGTGTTATTGTTGTAAGTTATTTGCATAGAGATTACTTTGGAAATTGCTTCCTGGATCATGGTCGCGTATACTATCGTCTAAGTTTTGCGCATCCTTGGCGCACAGGTATTGTGTGTTATCTAAGTACAGTCGCTTTCAAATAGATGAATATGTGAACAAAGTCTACATCCAGTAAGCTCAAATAAGTATTACATTTTGTACAGTTCTCGTCAATATTATTGTCCGGGTTGAAGCTGGCACGAGCTAACTTCAACCCAGCCGTAAAATCGGAGCCGCAGATCGGAGCCGTAAATATTGGACTATAATAAGCCACACATTGTATAGTGTAGATTACAAAATATGATATTATACTTTATCCATTTATTTATTACAAAATATGATAACTTTATCCACTTCTTTTTGAAGGTGAACATGAATTTGTTGATAACAGACGAATTTTTGTTTCAGATTGAAGTTAGCGGCTGCGTGATGTTCAAACGGTATGTAACTAATCTATATTTTATTTTTATGTCTATAGTTTGTTTTACAGATTCACTTGCCTGTATCATAATAAATATTATTTTGAGAAGCTTATCATCAATTCATTATAGTACAGATTTAACTTTCGTAATTGTTATTGTTTTTTCAATATTTTTCGTTTTTTATTGATTCAGTTGTTTTTCTTGAACATGTGTTTTTTGTACAACCATGGCTCGACTAACCGTTCGATACAGCTTGAAATCCTAAAGAAGGCTCTGATTTGATTTGTATACCGAACTAACTTTGTGATATATATGGCAATTGACTTCGTCTACCGATTTCGGAACCTGCCTAGACAAGCGAATCAATAAAAGCAATAAATATCTTTGGACATTTTACACAGCACCATCTAGTCCCAAACTAAGCAGAGCTTGTACTATGGGTACTATACAATGGATATAATACTTATATACTTTTTTGTAAATACATACTTATTATACATAGGAAACACCCAGACAAACTAAATATTTGTGTCCTGTGGGAATCGAACCCACGACCTCGTGATCAGCAGTCCGGTACTCGAACCACTAGACCAGAGAATAGAAACAATATGTACGGAAATGTCATTTAGAAACGCTACTGTGTTTTAGACATACATTGCAAATAATTTGGCTACGATTATTTTACCACAAACACTATCTCAGTTCAATTTACGTCAAGTAAAACTTGTACAAAAAGTCCCAAGTATATGTGATTCGATTTTTAACCACACCGACCTGCTTTGTAGTACCTATATTCGAAGCTTGTAGCATCGTTGTCTCCGAGTCTAACATTCCCTGTGCAACATTCAGTTGCACGGATCGTGCGGCACGCCTGCATAATATGCGCTCGCGCATCCAAGACCTATTTTTTGCTGTACCGGGAGTGAATTTTAAATCGAACATGTCTTTATAAGAGCCGGGTTCCTATTTCTTGCGCCAGTAACACGAGGCTTAGAGGCCCTACTATGAGTGATAGCGACCTATGATTATTTTTAGCAGTTCAGAGATTTTTTAAATTGATAATTGAGTTAGATTTACGGCCCTATTAATTTAATAGCCACATGTGCCATCACATTAGACCAATAGAGTGAGATTCCCAGATCCAGATCACTAAAAAATCTCAGAAGCAGCATAGAGTTGGTTCTGATTTCTGCTATAAGCTCACTGCACCCATTGCGGTCTTAAACTATACATTACCAGATAAATCACATATGGCTATTAGACCAATAGAGTGAGATTTCCAGATCCAGATCACATAAAAATCTCAGAAGCAGCATAGAGTTGATTCTGATTTCTGCTATAATGCTGAGCTGGCAACCCATTCGGGGCAAGCATGCCGACAGCAGAATATAGGTATATGTTGTTATATATGTTGGTAACTCATTACTACTTATTATAGCTCTGTGTTTGTCGGATGTGTGTCTGAATAAATGTATTTTTCTTTCTTTCTTCTTTCTATAAGCTCACTGCACCCATTGCGATCTTACACCATACACTACCAGATAATAATTACTCTTCTGTCTTTATCGAAGAACAGTTCTCAGTGTTATTTATGATTATACGCTTGTCTGTTAATTCTGGTGGTTATGTGTCACAGCGTGGCCTATGACTTGGTATTATTTGGACAGCAAGTAAAAGCTAATCAATCACATTAATGCACGGTCTTCGTGGCGTTTTGACGCTTTAGAAAGATTCATCATTAGAAATTATGTGTGTATATTTATATAAACTCATACGGTAGATACACCTGGCAATCCACATATTTTTCCCTGCAAACCAAGTCTACTTATATATCTTAATCTTATAACCATAAGTTATTTTTAATGAAGAAAAAAAATCGGCTGGCGGACAGGATTCAGACCTGATTCACAATAGATGTCACTACGTCACCTTTAAGACGTAAATTAGAATGTGAAGGAAGATTTCGACTGGCGAGCGGGGCTCGCGGTAGCTTAGTGGTCAAAGCGTCTGGTGTACTGAACCAGAAGATGCAGGTTCGAATCCTGCCCGCCAGCCGATTTTTTCCTTCATTAAAAATAACTTAGCAGTTAGTAATCTTAGCATGGAAAATGCTCAAAAATACAAAAAGATACTTATAACTATACTTATAACTTAATCTTTTCCCTGTTTTGTGTTATGAATACGAACTGCCACAAAACTTCATAGGGTGCTAAAGTTTCATAGGGTGGCACTCTTAAAATTTCATTGTCCAGTGTTAGTTTAATTAAAGAGCGAACAACATTATTCTTCAAAGATATTTGATCAAATCTTTGACCAAGATATTGGACAAAGATATTGCAACAGTGCCATATCATCATTATTCAAACCAGCGGGTCTTGTTTCTCTGTAAGGCTAATTAGTAACCGAGGCTAGTTTCAATACCATGTCGATAGTTACAAAGTAAACAAAGCCGATCGGTAGTAAGGGCAGGATCTCAAGTTGCATGTAACGGTAGCGGCTAATACAATAATGTATAGCCGCGGCTTTGTTTTAGAAATTGAGTGGTTGTACGATCGTGACGACGCTGCGCTTCTTTCCATCTCTGCTTATTCCGACGAGACCTTTACGTATTGCAGAGGTGAATTATGTTTGGGCTTGCGGTTTCACGTACGGTGCAGGCGCACCTTTATCTTTATCGAGAGAATTAGGCCACGTTTGTATCAAAATATTAGTTCTGCGAATACATGGGCAAGCCCAATAAATTTTACATTTGACACCGCAGATAGATTGCCTCGATCAACACTTTTGTGTTAGTCACGAACTTGTAAATTCAGTAAAACCTTAATATTTTAACGACATTCAACTCGGCTTCTAAGATGAGTTCGGAATGATAACATTATAATTACCATTTATACGAAAAGTTAATATATTAAATTTATTCCCGTTTTCAATATCACAAGCACAAATGAATATTGTTTATTTCTTGTCTCTGTGTTCTACGTTAGCCCCGACTCCGCCCGCCGGACACACCCCTGAGGTATCTAGACGGTTATCTACCCGTGCGATATTATGAACAGTATTAATCTTTTCTACATGGACTTATAACGTACTGGAAGAGGCTCAATCAACATTTTAAACACCAAAATAATGTATGGTAAATCTTACTTAACATGTTTTGGGAACGAATGTTGGGTTCTTGTTTCTTTTTGGACGTTGTTACCTAAAATTGGCATTTCTAGTAGAAAATCCTGCCAAGATTTCCACTCTTGGTCGCCAGACGAGTCCAATTAATAGTAGAGAAATAGGTTTTAATTGAATCTCAATATTATTTGTAATAGGCCAGTGAGAAAATTTGTAGCGGAGATTTGTTATTAAGATTACGAATGAGCTATTATTTTTGAGATAAAGTGCACCTATTTATTGCTCGGGTGTAGTTCATTTAAGTGGCGTACTCTCTGTACCTATAGTATTCGGCAGTTATGTTTTTGAACATGTTTTGTGTTAGAAATGTTGCTAATTAACTTTAAGCGTGAGTCATACAAAGATTACAGCGAGATAACGTTGTTTACGTCTGATCTAAAAATAGTATTATAATTAGAACCCGTCCCTTGGAAGACATTATTTAAAAAAAGGTAAAAAGCGTTTTTTTAATTCTTAATTAACACCGGTCAAGTTTCATTGACGTGACCTGTTGTATGCATCTGCTCGACATTAACATGCAAATATTATGTAAATAAAAATTGATTGTATTTTCAATATTGACATATTGAAATAAGAGAGGATTCTATGACGAATATTGGCCATTTGTACTGGTCAGTCGATCTTTGCAGTACTATGCTCTGTTCACACTTATAATCGTGCTAGTTGCACAAGTTGCTAGTCCAAGTAGTTCAGTACATGTATGATTTTTTATATGTAACATACTGAGATTAGCACATTTAAAAAAATAGAATGTAATTATTATGGATTTTCTTATACTTAAGGCCTGTTTTACAACTTCTGGATAGTCTCTAATCGCCAGATTAATTTCAAAAAGGAACAGAATCCTTATCTCCTAATTTTGCTGTGCCCGAGGGTCCATAATGATCTAAGTTATCTATAGTCCACCTTTATATAACAATATGGAATGCAATAAAAATACTTTATTGCATTCCACATTGTTTTTATTGTAATTATTGTATTGTAGTTTTATTGTATAGTGTATTGTAATTATTGTATTGAGTATTGAAAAATTCGTATTAATTGAAATAAAACAACTTTTTACAGATTTTATCGCGTTATATTGATAATATTATTTTAATCCCGACGTTTCGGACCCTTTACAGCGTCCATGGTCACGGGTGACTAAGGTGGTAGGCGTCTTGACGTTTCAATTACTAACAGCTACCCTACATTTCGTACCCTACAATTCGTATTAAATTATCTGCCAAGTAATTTGGGACTTATCAGGAGGTGGTGAAACAGTAGGCCTTCAACATTATTATCTTTATTAATTTCAAATTGACCAATATGCAGTAAACTTATACATCTGAATGCACGTATAAGTAATGAAACAGCTTCTGTATTGAAAACAATATACCACCTGTCCCACATTAACATTCAAGTTTTTCATTAAAAGATAATTTCTCTTGGTTATGCGATTAGCTTATCATTTAACAAAATTAAGTCATTAACAAGATGCTTGGGTGTTCCATGGTGATTTTAAATGTGTGGGCAGTAATACCAGTAATAATATGCAGTCTGAATGGAGCATGGTTGACGGTTAGAACTGGTCACTGCAAGGTTATAAATAAATAAATATCCTGGGACATTTTACACAGCACCAAACTAAGCAGAGCTTGTACTATGGGTACTAGATAATGGATATAATACTTATATACTTTTTTTGTTGTAAATACATATTAATAATATATAAGAAACACCCAGACAAACATAAACACCTAAGTTCATCACATAAATGTTTGTGTCTTGTGGGAATCGAACCCACGACCTCGTGATCAGCAGTCCGGTCGAAACACTAGACCACAGAGGTCGTCGAGGTTACATAAAGAGAGTAAAGTTATCATCATAATAAATATTCATTCTTGCTATTATGTTTAGTCAATATTGATCCTCGTATTTCATCAGGCCTGTATTCCCCGCAGAGAAGAATTAGAGAAGGGGGCGAGCCTATTGCCATCTTTCTTATTCGGGTGCCTCTCCAATTACTGAAGGTTGGCAATCAAATTCGAATATTAACTCTGTCTTTTTCGAGGTGGAACCGCTCAGCAGCACTGTTGCCATCTACCGGGCACAAACTCTAAACTGCTACTGATAATTTAATACAAATACCCAATAACATTTTCCTCGACCTGGGAATCGAACCCAGGACCTCGAGCGTAGCAGTCGCGCTCAGGACCACTAGGACCACGAGGCAGTTCATGAATATTGCTGTCTTATTCATATTCATTTATTTCATAAAGCCAATTTACATGTCAAAACAAACAGGGTCGCAATCAGTCAAAATATTAATTCATTGTAATAATAATATGAAAAAATAGTGTAACGATAATAATCATTAAATCAACAAAACAATTCCATGATTAGGTGCCACCGATGCAAAAATGGATTAATAAATACATTAATAAAAACTAAATCACTAAACATCTTATAATATTTTAATAATTTAAATTCTTGAATTATTTTAAATTCTTAAGTGGTATTTTGAATTTAAAGAGCCATCATTGTAGTCGTAGCCGCTATTGACCTGCGGTTACCAACTTTAGCATAATTATAGCTATAAACTGGCACCCCAGCGCTAGCCAGGTTGCAACCGAACGACAAACGTATAGAAACAAAATGTATGGGAATGACAGAAGCTTTCGACAAATCTGATGTCATTCCCATACAATTTGTTTATATACGTTAACGTTAGTTCCTGTAAGTGTTGATTTGAACTAGGGAATTGTGTAGGTATTATATTAGAGGACCGGTTCGAGGCGGCACGAGAAAAGAGTTCATTGAAGGACCTGGAGGAGGGTTTTACCCAGCAGTAGGACAGTAACAGACAGTATGTTTAAGTGACAGATATATTTTCTAGTTTCATGCTATTCAGTTGATTTGGTATTCGTTTTTAATTATATAATAAGAACTTTGTCAGGTTCCTGCTCATGCTGCTCACATGGGTCCTAAACATACCGAATTGTTGGTTACATTAGGACACTTCTGCATAACCCTTCATGGAATACGTAATTAAAAATTATGCTGTGTTTGAAACTTTGAAAGTTTCCTCCAGTTCGTCAACGGATACATTGTTTTCAGATTAAGATAAAATTTAAAATAACTCAAATTCTACTTAGAAAGCTCGTTAGCTAATCAAATATTTTAAACAAACACCAAAATGTAACAAGATTTGAAAGCCGATTAATAACCAACTTTGTTCAACGGAAATGTTAATCAACTCATTACAAATTCTAAATGGATGGACTTAAAGAATTAACTGTTAACACCCTATAAATAATTATGAAGCCGAAAACTTAGTACTAGGCCGTAATAGTTATTAATGAGTTTACCGATTGCTCTAGTAAATCTACTTAGAAAGTGGACAGGGCCCCCAGTATCTTAGGGGATTAACTTGGTAAGTCGTAAGTCTAAACAGATTGGTCAGTGTAAATTAATTGGACAGAAATAACTCTTTATTAAGTCCATTAATAATTAAAACAAAACTTATCACTATTGGCAATTTAACAAAAGTAAGATCACTACATTTTTTTAAAAGGACCTTGCGTGACAGAGATATAAATAACAAGGTGCAAGAATATAATAAAATACGCTGACGTGGTAAAGTTAAAACACGGGTAGTTAAACATATTAATAACGTTGTTAGAGTTTAATACAATTAAAGTATAAATTAAGGACAACTTTTTAATTTACAATGTTCTAAACCGGAACAACGAAAGGTAGAAGATAGAGAATAGTAGCGATTGCTCCACCAAAAAGACCTGAGCTGAAACCTGAAATAAATAATATTAAAATTAAATAAAAATAGAAAATCTATGATAGCACGTCGATTGTGTGATAGCTAAAGTAGAATTACCTGCATATCTATGCCTTTCAGACGAATGCTAGTTACGTTCACCATGTCCTACCAAGAATCGAATTGCACAGTTTTACTAGAGTTCCTATCGCCGCCTTCCGGCTCCATCATCAGAATAGCTCAATGATACGATACGATTATCAAATTGTTCCCAGATCTACTTCTATACATTAATTTCAGATTATCAGAACACCGGGAAGTGGGTCAAAATTTACTCGCATAATTCGACCTACAACTTATAAGCTTGTAAAAAGATCTTTGTTTCAGATTTTAGATTCGATTAACTATTATTGTATTTATATGTTTGACCAATGCCCTAAGGTACAGAACCGCTTGTAACGTTAGTCTTAAAGTAAATCTTAGGCGCAGTACTAGTACAGTGTTCAAATTAAATAATACCATAACACGGGTAATATATTCTCTCTTCTACTTAATTGGAGCCCTAAAGTATAAATTCTCAATAGGTGAATAGATAAATCGTGACATACCCATATATTGCGGCGTTTAGTGTTTCGTATTATTAGATAAAAAGATGTCAGCGCAAATTGCAAGAGACGGCGGTCAGTCATGCGCAAAAGTTCCAGCCGTTCTAGGAATACAAAAGAGGTTTTGTTTAAAACTTTTTATCATCGTATTGTTGTCCAAAAAAAACACAAACCGACCGACAAAGGTCATTGATCAAATAAACGAATCGCGTTGAATACACTCCAAGATTAATTTAAGTGTAAACTATTTGGTTGGTATTACTTTCTTGATTATAAATGCGTTCGTTACGCTAATCTATCGTTTCTCCTAAAACTTAGACCATGACCACTGTCCGGGCGGTCTACAGCTAATCGGTTTAAGTAATGTTCATTAATTAAGGTCCCCGCCCGTCGGATTACCGGGCCGGCACTGTCCACTCGCGAACAACAATATTTTGTCAACCACCCGCATCAGTTATCTGACTTGTCTCATCTAGTTATTGGACAAAGCTTAGATATTAATCGTAATTATAATGAAACGGATTATTGCCTTCGTTATAATGATTAACAGAAGCTATTTGTTCTTATTTATCAAAATTATGAACACACAAATGAAGTGTTGCGTTTTAACATCTCAGAAGCTAAGGATTCCGACCGCGGCCGTTCGTTTAGATAGATGGGCGCTATTTGTTTCAGCTGATTGGGCCGCTCAAGGGATGTATCTTCCATGATTGTTTTCCGTGAACCCTCCCAAGAACAAATGAAAACTGCCGATCGCTGTTCAAGATAGCCAATCAAATGCCTGATAGATGCTATCGATATTTTATAGCTTGGCATAAAATGCTCCATTACTTATTACACAAAATACTTACTTACTAATCTTTTTGCGAGGATACACCAATATCCTATTACTACATAATTATAAAATATTTGGTCTCTCACGAGCAGGGGTTTCATATAACATGTTGCGGGTAACAATGTGGGCGATATTTTAAACAGTTTTTGCAATATTTTTCCCTTAGTACCGACTAAGGGAAAAATATTGCAAAAACTGTCACTCATTTGTTTCCCGCGTGCCGCGTCTAGGATTTATTTTACAAGCAACATTATCTCGTCCCTTCAAAGTGACTAACATCCTACACACGATATGTTCTTATTAATGGTCGCTTGGCGCCTTATTCATATTTTACACGAGCAAACAGATTGTGTGTAATAATTGGACATGCGTCAAGCGTGTCACGGTAATGTGGTCATAAGTTAGCCGGTGGCCCCGGGCGCGTGTCATTATGCCAATCTCGACAATTGAGCCTCACCGCTTGTCCCAGCATAGCGTCGAGATGATCTATGGCTTGATATTATGAGCTGGTGAATTAGCTCCTGCTCGAATTAACCTTCCGGCTCTCTTAGAATATTCAGCAATTATTACCACTTTTTCTATATATTAATCTTCTCGATCGCGTGTCCGCGTCGTACGGTCTTTTTAGAAAACACCCAAATTGTTATAAATACGTTCTTAGTCAGGGCATTGACACGTAAATAAATGAGCTATCGCGTGAACAAATCATCGTGTTCATTGATACTTGTAAATATTATTAGTAATGGTGGACAGGCGTCGTGCCGTTCACACCCACCGCCGCGTCTGCGTTTGATTAAGAGCGGGCTAATGAAATTAATAACCGTGGAACACCAAGTCTAGCTAGCGCCTCCTTCGCTCTTGACAAATGACCGAGTGTAATTTCACACGGGACCGTAATAATACAACGTCGAAGCTGGCTACGTGTACCCTTTGCGGGCTGACATCAGTGTAATTGAAATTTTAATTCCTCCATTTCCAGGCATAAAAATATGATTCAAGATGCAAATATTGTCGTCGGCTTGGTAATGTGTTAATGACAATTCTACGAAGCCTGTTCAATCTTCGGACACTAATAGCCGTTTTCTTACAAGAACTCGTAGGACTCGTACTTCTTGGAGACAAGTAATTGAAACGATAGAATCAGGCTTGGCACCGGATTTACTGTTTTCAAATAATTTGTAATTGATCGTTAACCTATAAAAAGCTTCATGTAGCGGAACATAACATGCAGGCTACAGTTAGTAGATAAAACGTCCATGAGTGGTAACAACATGATGTTGAAACAAGATGGTCACGATCTCTCATCAAGGACGCTACGCAGATGCTTAACGATGGCAGCCCCAGTAACCTTGGTGCACCACAATTACACGCAATCCTTCTGCCGCAATTATGCTGAGTGCGCTTAAATTTCCCTTAAGCCGTGATATAGTGGTATCATAGAGCAGGGCGGTATTTATCATAGTGCACTTGCGCGGACGCGGACGGGACGCACGGAAACGAGATCGTCGGCCGGCCCGCGCAAGCGCACCACCGATAAATCTGCCGCACTTAACTCGCAACCGGTAAATAACTATGGGATTTCCGCGTGCGAGAACGCGATGCGCCTGAGCATAAATCTATGCCCGTATTGTGATATTGTGTTGCCATTATGGGTCTCCGGGAAGGCTGGACGTCCCATAAATACACACAGTTTGCCCGGCAAAGCCTCTTGTGTCGTCTTCTCAATGGGTATCTGTGACGCGAACCTATTCCATATCTCAATGCCTAACACAAAACGCCGGGTGGCTTGCATCTCTTTTAGTGTAATTCTGTTTGTTTATTGTAATTGGAATGCAGATAGCTTTATACAAATAACGGGAAATACTATATTAGGCACAAATACCGTTTCGTGTTAAGTTTATATAAACAGTTTTTAGAGGTCGTCATTTTTACGATAATCAACCTTTGGCATTATGTAAATAATGAGTTGGAAATTCCGGAGCGATAGGAAGAGCTTGCAAGCCAATTCTGTCATCCAGCCTGCCTTTAGCACGTCCTAATAGGGTAGGTATGCAGCGATCGCGATCGCGCCGACGAACGAGCGATGCTACACGTGTTCCAGGCGAAATTACCATTATTATCGATCATCTCGCGCCAGCGTCTCGTAACGACCCTCAATAGGCGCGAGTCGGACTCCGCGAATCTTATCTGAGACGCAGGCGAACGCGACGCGAACAGAACGACCACATCCCGTTACGCTCATCTTGCAATTTCAAGCTTGTTTACTTTGCTGCTACGATGGACGAATTTGATTAGGAGACTTTGTTGAAAGTAATTCATAAACTTGGAGACTGCAATGACATTCTTAGTTGATCTTAACACGGCAATAAGGCTGACGACACGACAACAATCGTCGTTGATTTAATCGCGCACCTTTCAGACTCGATCATTATTCTTCTTAACTACACCGATAGCCTTCTCATTACACAGTTTAGTACTTCACAGAAAATTGAATTGTAATTGCGTTCTAAGAGAAATGTTAAGGCGCCATTCTTTCTTGATTGCACGTTGCGCCTGCGGACACCGGCTAACGTCGACGGTTATGGCAATTATTGCATATTAGGCGAATTCAATTCTGTAATGTAATTTATACTTTCATTAAATTATTGAGTGTAAAGTATATCGGGTGTGTTGTGATTAATGGGGTGTGTCTGTACGTTCGCTTTGCTCGTTCTGTGCGAATTATTGAGACCGCTTTGTTATTCTGTCAAGTTGATGCTAATTTTATTTAGTGCCCGTGAAATTGGATGCCTCACGCTTTTTGTTCGCTGCGTTTTCAATGATAATTTGTATTGAAATGTTCGATGCATAATAACATTAGTTTTAAAGCGTGTGCCTATTATCGTTTGCTACGATATACGCAAATACTCATCTTGGTGTATCGATGCAATAAAATGGTAGAAGAGTCTATTCGGTCCTGTAACTACGGTTTGCTTTTATCCTTATCTCATAAATGATTTCAATACACAAATATAAATAAAGTATAGATTTATGTTGACGTGTGATAATGGTTTCCATGGAATATCAGCGGTATCTTGATTTAATCAAATCGATCAATGTTAACCTTAAAAGTTGTTTTATTTTTGGATGGAAATGTAATACTTGTCCAATTCTGAGAACTTAAATTTTATCTCATACACGTTACTTGTATGACGTATATGAGATAAAAAAGATATAAAATATAACGTTTCTATGTAGAAACAACGTATGTAAGAACTGATCCATCCTTACAAGAACATTTAACCTAGGTATTAAATCTTCCTGGCTTCACATTCAGCCTAACGCCACACCCATCCGACCATATTAATAACTTTAACAAAACGTTTAAGGGCATACTAGCGACTTTCGCTTGCGACATCGACAGATAAACTCTTGTAGCTGATAAATATGTGCGAATGTTTACACGAAGGTTGGCTGACCATAAACTAGGGGGGGAAATTACAGTTTTTGCCGCCATATATCGGCAATTTTTTGTAGCTCCTGTCTTCAAAGAGGATACTACTTTTTAAACTCCTTTTGGTTTGTTTCTTGTAAAGAAACACTGCACTGAATCTTTTATAGACAGAATTAATATTGTAGACATGGGTGCAATCAATTCGATGATACTTTTTCTTCCAGAATGATGCAGGTTTTTGAACAGAACTGCAAGCAGCGGGAACGGCCTGAAGGCTCCTGATCAGCTTACTCTACTTTATGGTATTGATAATGCAACACGACCCTCGCTTTTCCAACATAAATCCTACTTATCACAACGGCCGGGATCCAGTTGTTCGTTAACTTCGCAGCGATTCTTGTTTCCTCGCACTCCGATTCCGAATACGAATTATTTTACACACGGCAGTCGTGTATGCGTTGACCTTTACACGACTCCCTGTAACTGAGACTTTGGTTATCGATCGCAACTAAATTGTAACTTGTTGACGTGTTCCTATTTCTATCGTGCGTGTTTATAACTAGCTGTCCCCCTAGGGTGTAAGTAGAACTCGCAAATGGTAGCAAGAAGAATGGTTAGGAGCGTTTGAATCGATTCTTTGAAAGCAACAAAGTATCGGTACTTAAACAATTGGTTTTTCTTCCATGGCGTGGGAAATTTCAGGACAAGTTATTATAAGATTAAAGTCTTTGATTCAATGGTTTGGGGCTAGGTGAGGTGACGATGGATAGAGCGAGGAGTGAGTAAGAGGTCAAAAGAATTAAACGTAATATGCATGATTTTTTACTTTATCCTCTAACTAATTGAATTTATTCAAACAAAATGGAATAAAGCAAATGGAAACGAAATCCAATAAATTAAAACTCAAGTACTTGGTCGCGTCTACACGGACCGCACTTACCACAATGTCTGCTCATTAGAGCCAGCTTACACAAGCAGTACTCGTAAAATTAGCTCTATATCGTTGTCCGTGGTAACTCGGACTAATCGCGAAAACTCACTAAACCAACCATATCGTGAGAACCGAACCGCCCTAGCCTGAGTAAGTGTGAAATGACATTTACAACGCGATCTCAACCGGCATTTGTATAATTAGATCGTAATTCTATTCGTTTACTCGTTACTAGATTCCGTGCACAACACTATGAGTGTTACCAACATAATGTTCTGTAAATGTCGCTGAAGCTTAACACTGTGATTTTAGATCGTTAGGGCTACGTCCTAGTTTTGCTGTTTTCTCCAGAGCCGGTCAACATTGAAAATTCAGTCTGTTATAAATGCTTGGGAAAGAAATCGTCTTGAAGTTGCAATATTTTGCAGAGTGAAAATAGTTCTCTGAAGTTTTCTGTGTAGAGACTGGTTTTTTTTAGGTTTCTGTTTACAAAAATTCTTAGTTCAGTTGTTATTGGTTTCGTAAGTTCGAAAAGTATGAAAGGTTTAAAGTCAATGCATTTCAAAGTTAGACATTTTTGCAGCGTAATCCGCTGGCATATAGACCAATTGTTTTACTATTGTTACCGCTAATTAGTACCTTGACGGATTAAATTATAGACTTCCTTTGGTTCATTCTTTGTCATGCGAATTGCGAGTACGAACATCCTCGAGTTGTATAAGTGAATCTCGAATATGCTGAAATATATTTATAAAACTATATGAGTTTAACACGTCACCTTTAAAGCATTTTGCACACGTTCACCATTTCGCTTGACAACTCTACTCGTCTGATAAACTTTACCAGCCTCAATTAAGTTGACATTTAATTTGTCTTCAACCAGTTATTATTGGACCAAGGTCTTATAAACTCATCTAATTTGCGATTGAGCTTGTTTTTGTTCTCTATGTAAATAAGGAAATAATTAATCATGGAACTAGTAATTGTCTACATTGAAGCTACTATTACTGAGATGACTAGATAGCGCGTTATTAGTGATTTTATGGTGTACTTAAGTTTGATTTACTTCTTCCTGACTCATTTTATCCAATATATCAAGTCTTAATACATTGTCTCATTATATCGTTGTCAATATATTGTCTTTCAACAATGAACGATGTAACATAACTGTCAATTTCTCTCCCACCCTCTTAGAAGTAGTCGATTTCCAAGGATAGCTCCATCTCTGTTGTTGTGCATTCTAGTATTGAGTCTAGTTCAACTATTTCTTTGTGATCGGTCGAAGTATGGATGACTAACATTGATAAACTTAGTCGTGAATTCAATGGGAAAACTGATTTCAAATAATGAGTAAAAAATACAAATAGACGATACCGTAAGCTTTATGAGATGCAAGTAGACGATACCTCAAGCTTTTTGTTATTTGTATATCCTTTTAAACAAAGTACAAAATGAATGTGATCACTTTTATTCACGTACAAGTTTAGCGTCCAGCGCCGAAGTGTGCCGAGTGGATCCTCTAGCCCTAATACCTATACGCGCAGCTTCGCTCGATAACTTTCTCATAACCCCGATGGGTGCTGATAAAAACCTATTGGTGTCAGCTACTCAGATTGTGGCGGGCGTACCTGAAAGCGCATGTACACCACCTATCTCACCGACACGGGCCATGGGCTAAGCAAACACTATGCTTGTATGGTTCAAGTTGATAGATTTCGGCGAGAATAATGGCGCGACTGCAAGATCCATACGGTGTATGTATATAAAATTGTTTAGATTTACAAATTCAAACATTAATTGTAATTGAGGGTTGAGCATACTTGTCTAAGGATTATTATATTCAGAGACGATGCTCAGCGTAAAGTAATGCTTCCGTGTGTCAAATTTGTATGACAAATTGACATACGGAAGCCTAAGTTTATGCTTAGTTTCATCTCTGAATATCAGCCTAAGTAATCGAGGGATGAGCATAGTTGTCTATGAAGACAAGTATGCTCAACCCTCAATTTCTTCCACTTCTTAGCCTTCTCTGTATAATCGATGATTATAATTTCCAACCAGCTAAGCATTACTGTGAATTGTCAAGGTATGTTAGAATTTCCTCTTTTAACTCCTTCAGATGAATTTATTTGCTATTGACAAACAAGTTTCTCTTAGCTAACAGTAACTCATTCAGGCATACCATCCCTTAGCTTTCCTCGCGTACTGTTAACATTTGCGCCGTCGTCTTCTTACCTTTCACCGTCGAGAGATATTGTCCATGCAGCCGCGATCCCTACGCCTCATTACCATATACTGCGCCCGTGACAGCATCGCAATTAACTATCTGTTTATTGTTGTTGAATTATAAACGGCGTTGCGTGATACTACTTCTGGGTACGGCCGGTCTCTCACGGCGAATGGGCGCGCACGCGCTTTCATTTCAATATATTATGCCAATGTAATTGTCCGCCATATAGACGCAGATGAAGCTGGAAAGTTAAGAAATCCATAATAGTTATGCGATGCTTATCTTAATATCTTCTTGAGAGCCGTCTTGGTGTGGCCTATCTAATAAAATTGTTTTCGTATTGTGTAGGAAAGAGAAATATGGGAAAAGGTATACGCGTATAAGTTGATTAACTTAATAATAATGCTATTGAAATTGATTTATGTCACAATACTTAAAAATAATTTGTACAAGACACCAAACGAGGTAGAATTTTCAAGCATATATCAGTTGTGTAGAGTCTAATTCAATAATAGGAATAGATATTTCATGACGTCTCATTTTATAAAAATCAACGTAGGTAGTACAGGGTCAATACTTTTGTTAATTCGACGTCCAATGGGAAATAAAATTTTGGTCCTATCAATCAACGTTTATACCACGCCACGCCTAGTTGCTATGCCACACAATATTATTGCACCTGCGCGATGCGCTGGCGCAGCCGGTCATTACCATCTATCTGCGCTTGCGACGTTTAAATGTAAATAACTATTAATAATAATAATCACAGTGAAAACGAAATAATTATTAATCGAAGTGAAATCTTTGGCGATAATTTGTACATATCAAAGTGATTTATTGATTGTATAATTTGCAGGTTTAGTAGCTTGCTATTGAACGTAAATTATTTTTATTGGCATTCTTAAATGGCTTAATAGCACCATGCAATATGTTTGTGTGGCTGAACGGCTGCATACTACGTGGATTCTTGTTACTAGTAATCTTGTATAAGTAGCTACTTGAGCACAAAGGAGTATTACGAAAATTCGAGTTCTCATCATTTGTAATTTACAAAATTGTTAGAATTACACCAGTATTACTGTACCTGTACTCGTTGTCTGTTCTTAAACAAATATTATTTCTCAAATGTCAATATAGTTTACATTGTTTAGGGCGTTATTGTCTCAAGCCTCTCAGGCTTTTATTGTGAAACTGCAAGATTTAATGTCTGTATGTAGGTAGCATTGTTTGGTATTTAAATCATCGGATCTGATTATTTACGTGCGCCCTTTCACGATTGCCAATATGTGATTATAATGTGTGTTTAGAATGTAAATAATTGTCGTTTATATTTAAAATGAGGCGAGTGTTGCGTTGTTTGTATCCGCGTTAGTTTTAGTCAAGGTTGTATTTTGGTACATTGTGTTTAAAATTGTTGGATTGTTTCAAGTGTTTGTAACTATTATACACCGCTTTGTATGATTCTGACATTCAAATTATTCTGGACAGAAATATGTACATTCGAATTTTATAAATACAGAACATATTTCGATACCTACCTATTTATATACCTTAGTCTAAGGCTTAATATTCAGAGACGACGCTAAGCGTAAACTTCGTATGTCAAATTGTAATTCAAACTTGACATACGGAAGCGTTACTTTACCCTTAGTGTCGTCTCTGAATATTAGCCTTAGTAAGCTGTGATGCTTAGCTCAATATTTCTTCTTTTCAACAGGAATTAGCTTATAATTCTTCTGATAATAATAAATTTACGAACATATTCATAAAGTAAAGATGTTAAAAATTAAATACAAACTGCTTGTAGTTAATCAAAAGTTTGGCATATCGATTGTGTGTGAGTATTTATCGATTTTTCGCTCACAGCGCACGTCTGTGGTCGATTGCTCGATATAGCTGGCGATAAGTGCGAGTTTGAGTTATGAGTTAATTAAGCGAGGTTCGAACGAGTTCGCAATTATACTTCACGCCCGTTGACGATTTTGACGGAAATATTAAAACCTACTTTGTTGTATTCAGAAAAAAGTACTTCAAAATGAATGTATACTTTGTGGAGTATTCTTGAAACTATGCCAGTGTTCTTGAAAATTTGAAGGTACGGTCTTTTAAATGTTTTGTTTAAATAATATCTTACTGTTAAAGGTGCTTTCGAATCGTCAAAACCGATTGGATTGCTTTTAAATAACGGGTCCTATAGAGAATAAATGACAGGAAACTTCTTAAAATAACTATTGCAATGTTTTTCTTTAGTTTTAATTTTAGATTATCAGCATCGTTTGTTTCAACAATCTTGTAGGTGACAACAGCGAAGACTCCAGTTCTTATTCCTACGAGTGTTCCATTTGAAGTGTGATATTAGCTTCTACTATTGGCAAATTTGCACCTTTTGCCAAAATTGCCCGTTTTATAAGGCAACGGACCGTAAGACTTCTGGACGTTAGGACCAAAAAATATTAGCACCTAGGTCTGTGTAGTTGTAATGACTAAACAGAATTATCTACATACACATAATTTAAACACCCACTGTCAAAATAAACCTATTAAAATAATTCAAAGTAGGGTAATTACTGGTTATGGCGACTTTAATTAAGTTTCTAAATTGAGTGCTAATTCCTAATACCTATGATTGTATTACTGATGTTAAAACAGTTTCATAATTATTTAATGCAGGGCATTTTGAGCTTTACTGTGCTGGTCATAAGAAGTTTGACAGTTGCCTGGCCATTCGCGGTGGCGATAAATCTCGGGCCGCACTGACGGAAGGGATGCTTGTTATTAAGACGTCAACAAGAGTTATAGTTCACCACTGGTTTGCAATTGCAGGCCGCTAATGCCAACTCGCTGTTTATACGACCGATCCTGCGACTAAAAGAAATCGCACTTGAAGCTTATGTAATTACACGTGGGATGTTGTTTACTGGAATAGTGGCCATTTATACACGCAAATAATTTTGCACGGCAAAGCAATGAAAAAATTGCACCTATGTCTTCTTGCTCTATCGGAACTTGTTGCTAGTGTCCGAATTTTGATTAAATGTGTGTTGTGTTCGCTCAATATTATACTCTGTGGTTATAAGCTATGTTTAAATGAGTTAAAGATTATCTGATTATAAACAAATAGGTATGTTGTATATTAAGTAATGGCAATAACAGTTGATATAATAACAATTAAAAGTAAGATGGAATAATATAATCACTATTTGGCTTATCTTAAGTTTTTATCTTGGCTGCCATCAGTGTCAGCGGCGCTTGACACGAAACTGTCAAGACTAATATTAATGAATCCTCGGACGTATTGCCTACACTTTCGCCTTCAAAGAAACAATTAAACAGGTCTCCAACAATTCGGCCTGCCTGATACGTGACAGTGAGGCGTGTTCGTATCCAAGTGTTAACATGCGCATATATCATGGTTCGACTTGATACACCTGCGAAACCACGCCCACCCAGCCTCGGACCCCGCGCTCCCCACTGCACCCCGGTCTTTCGTTTACCATCATCAAGATACCATTCCACGGTGAGACGTCATCGGGTGCGCACGTTTGACGCATTTTATCGCATGTCTCTTGTTTTTACGTACGGTGTTTATGAACTGAGTGCGGTGTGAATAACTTTTGGGTGTTTGCGTTTGCTTTTTGTTCAGCTCGTCGGTGCCGAAGTCTTTTTTTTAACGAAATCGTAAGTTTTTACCATTTTTATCAATGTTACTGTGTTTTTAATCTTTTTATTTGTGTCTTCGCGCTGAAGTAATAATTTACAAAAGAATATGTAACTTATCTGTCAAGGCAGCAAGATAACGGATGTGTATAAAAGTTCCTTCTAATATGATAACAGAAACAAATTGTTTGGACTTTTTAAAAACACAGATAAAGTCGTTGTGTTACTGATAAGTACCGATAACGGTATGCTTAATTAATGTATGAAATGAAACTCAAGAAAGTACAAAACTTTTTACTTGTTGCTGGGATGTGGGCGGTTCTCTACCCCAGTACGCAAGCGCCAAATAACGCCTTTTCCGTTTTCGGAAAAACTTTAACGCCATTATTCCTAATTCTCTTTAACCTATTAACGAAAAGTTAAAATAAGTAAAGTAGGACCAAAACTTTTCTACATACATCATTCCAAAATTGCTTAGGCTGTATGAAGACAGTCATTACGTGTGTAATATCTTGACGATGTCCCAAAAGATTATCTGTGGAAACTATGACAGCGCGCTACGGCGCCGGAATACAGCATTGTTTATTATACAATAACATGCCAAAATACTACGAACGAATCTTAGGAATCTCTAGAAAACATGTAAATTTTTGTAATTTAAATTCGGAAGCATACTTCAACGCTAATAAAGTGCACAGGCAACATTTTATTGTCACTACGAAATTTCACTAAATCGATTTTGAATCGATTAATTTATATAATTTCTTGCTTAATAGTCTTAGGTTAATATTCAAAGACGGCTCTAAGCGTAAACTTAAGCTTCCGTATGTCAAATTGTAATACAAATTTGACATACGTCATGTCAAATTTGTCTCCTATGATCAATATTGTTCAAATCCTGGTAGTTATTTTATAACATACCATCATGCCTGTATTACCCGAAGGGTTAGGCAGATGTGTACACCCAAAGTTTGCCGGTATGTTTAGGTCCCATGTTATAGGAGGCGAGAATATTGCCATCAACCGGGCACAAATCCAGACTTTGAGTTGCTACTGGAAATTTCACAGAAAAACCCAACAACACTGATCGACCCGTGAATCGGACCTAGGACCTCCAGTGTAGCAGTAACGCTTGGAACCATTAGACCAACGAGGCAGTCTTCGTAGAGGCAGTTATTTGTTAAATTGGAATTAATGACAACGAAAGATTTTCTGGCTCTGTGTCAACTTGTTTGTAAGATAAACTAGAAATGGATCATTCAGTTCCAATTAAAATATCTATGAGAAGAGATAAGAAACTTGCAAGAAACGTTATAAATATACTATTAACAGTATGTTTACAACTATTCTTGCAAATATTGTGTTAATAAATAAAGTATTGCGTGTTTAAAAGTAAAAATCTATTTACTAAGAGTTATAACACATTAAGCCTAATGAAGACTATCTAGTATAGAAAACCACATTAATTAGATAAATTTACTTACCTAATGCATAATATCAGCGACATCGCGCAAATACTTGCGTAGGCGCAGTTGCCGCGCATCATCAGCCATAATATTAGTTGAGTATTACCTATCGTAAAACTACTAGTCGCTATTACTACGTTTTATGATCAGTAATGACCAATTGAATACCGATTTTCGCTGCGTAACATTCTACGTGTTATCACTCAGGCGTTTGACTTTCCCTCGCTCTCATATTCTAAGCTTTTGCAGAGATACCAGTGTTGTGAAACTGTCCTGCCACATACGGCTATATGAGATTGAGATAATAACTAAGCCCATATAATAAACAGAGACTAATTCGCATAGCCGCAACATAGTGACTTATGACTAGAATGATTAAAAGATAACCCTTAAATCTATGGGTTATGTTATGGATAATTTATTAAATGCCCAAGAACCTGAAATTTTTGCCGAGGCGTCTTGAATGTGAGTGAATTGATGTGATTGATGATGTGAATATTTGATTTCAAAACTATCAAAGGTGAGAAAGAAGATGATCAAACCAGCATCGTGTGACGAGCAACGTAAGCTTTTGCTTTAATCATCAATACCATGTTTAGTGTCCCGTCGGTCTGGCAATCACTGCGGGATGGCAGTCTTCTAATGCCGTCGAGAAAACCTCTCAGGTCCGCAGGTTTCCTCACTATGTTTTCCTTTCCCGTTTACAGCCCATATACAATATAAGAGATGGAACGCGGATCAAAGGACCAAATTTTCAATTATGTAAGGCGGGCTAAAGGACCAAAGTTTCAACTATGTTATCATGTAGCTCTGCGTGTTCCTTCCATTGTTTAGTGTTCTAAAAAAAAGGAAAGAAACTAAAACATTATAAATATGTCAAGAGCAAATTCTATAACCATTAATTGAACAAAATCAGTGGCATTTTGTCGTGTGCGATGCGTAGGAGTAACGCCTGGGTTGCGGCGCGTGCACTCTATGAGTTTTATGACCGTTAATAGGCAATAATGTGCACCTCTTGACTCAGAACGCGGGGGGTTAAGTTATTGGTGCGATGTCAGACTCAACTGCGACCTTGTATATTTCAATTCTATTTGATTCGTATAAAATGATTATTTAAATATTTATGATTGTGGTGATACCGTAGAAAATTATAATTTTCTTAGATCCGGAATAATATTTGGATTTTATTATTTCTTTAATGGGAAACTATCAGAAAATTTGAAGTTGAACGCTATTTGCTCCGTAATATTAATCATATTCAAGTCAAAATAGAACTATAAAGTGAAGTTTGAAAAATGCACCAAGAGAAAGCACATTCTGTGTTGAATAAGGTTATAACAGTAGGTAAAGTGTCGCCTTAGGAATGTTATAATTATTGTAATATAGTCGGCGACTAACAATTCGCTTCCAGCTACATTATTTTGCACAAACAAGTAAGTATTTAATTCAACTGACAGTATACTTAATGTCAATGAAAACTTTGTTTCATTTGTACTTCGCGTGTGGTTTGCATGTCTTGAAGTCCTTAACCGTTTTACTAATAGCCCTCACGTGACTTCATACGTTTGGATCTCGAGCGTCGATCTCAGATGCCTTAAGCTCAACCGTCTTAATGTGTAGCTGATTCTATACTATTTCTTGCCTTTATAGCTCTGGTTTTGCCATTATGCAGTAATATGGCGCAGTCATTTGTGGCGTTTATGATGTTCTAAATTGGAGACAATCCTTTCTTTTTAACTTTTTTATGCTCAAGGATTCGGATTGATATGCGATTTTGGGCTTCTTAACTTCTTGGTCTGTAATTCAAATTCATCATCACCTGTCTTATTGGCTACAATAGAAGACATATCTTATGTAGCTTAAGAAATACATAGCTACGGTCGCAGATTCGATGATAGTGAGACTTCTAATACCCCCATACACACTTCAGGTAGTTTAATTGTTGTTTCACACAAAGCCGACCGTTTTTCGGCGGTATTTGCAGTTCTGAACCGCACTAAGGCCACTACAGTATGTTTAGCTGCTGTGATATTTATCTTATCTTATATATAAAATTAAAAGCAAACATTGACTCTTATGATTCGATTTATATCAAATGATGTATTTGATTTAATCAATTTACGAGCTGGGTCGGCCGACGGGAAGTCTTCAATTGTAATTATTGAGTGCCTCCATTCGCACTGCTATCAATGTAAGGTTTTGTACGTGTATAAGTATGACTAACATCCGGACCGGGACATCTGCCGCATCTTTAGTTATCTCTCATTTGATGTCATTATATCCGATCATATAGATAGGTTTGTATTGTTGCTTCGCTGAATATTTTAAAACACACTTCAAGCAACTTCGTAGATTTCAATATTTAACCCAAAATTATTGAAATAATTAAGGAAGGTAAAGGAATTGTATTTATCCATGAATATTTCAATCCGAAAAGGGCTTTATAAAATTTATAGTAATCACGAGATATATTTTTTCCATTGAATCCAATGAATTTTGAATAGGTAAAGATTAAGACATCCATAGCTGAAGTTGCATATGCTATATGCTTTAGCGAAAGACTGTATGTCGTTGTCGACGATGATGTCAACTATATCGATGAACTAAATAAGGAAAACAAGTGACAAGTAACATTATTTATGGCAGTAAAAGTTGTTCTATAACTTTATCACAAACACACCACATGATAGTTGCAAAAGCTTCCCATTGCATTTAATAACCAATCCTACTCGTATGTTTTGAAATCCAATTATTCAACAACATGAACGATAGTTCTAGGTTTATAGTTCTTTATTCATAATTATTGCCTACACATTGATTTCAAGTCTGAATCTTCAATAAGATTTATATCAATACCGTCATTCATTCGTCTCCCTTGCTCTACCATCTATCTAGTCTTCGTTTTGAATTATGTAAATGGCATTTACGATCTGGTCACTTTAATTTTATTCGTTCGATCTATACGTACTGTTACCGAATTTGATTTATCGGTTAGCTATTTACGTATGACGTATCGGGGCGGCTCTTTATAAGTCTCCTCGGCGGCTGACAGGAGATGGATGTCTGGACACGGTCTGTTCCTTATTGCTGTCGTTTGTTCTTGAATTTATTGGACACGAAGTAACGGTTGCGTCTGCACCGGCCCTACGGTGGTCGCCGCCCGACGTGCTCGCGTAATATATTGTACGGGAAATGCCATTCGTGTAAACCTGTTGACTCTCTTTAATGTCATAATTTATATTTCAAACCCATTATGATATTCATTGGTGTTGTAATTGAATTTATACTGCTGTACGTTACGCGTTCGCATCTATCGAGTATCGAGCTATCTATCGTGTACTTTCACTGTCATTGCAATATTTATTCCACTGGTCACACTCCCATGTAACATATTTTTGCTGTGAATTGATCATATAACAGTTTACATATTATCTACAGTCGTTTTCTAAAATAACATACATTCATTCAACTGTTGCCAAAACATTATGTAGGTATATCAATTAAATGACAAATGATGTGGAAACGTTTTCTTTATTTGCAGAATACACCAATGCCGGTGGTCGTGTTACATCTTACCACATTTATAGCGTTGGTTTCTTGACATGATAATAAAATTTGTTACTTTTTCGTGAGTTCACATGTTGTGCTAAGTTATACCTTACCATAATGAATGCAAAAAATAAGGCCCCATACATTTATTCTCTCAGAATTGTCATAGTCGTGTTTTTAATATATTTTATCACGGTATTGCGAACATAAAGTTGGAACGGATCTAGTATATTGTACCGCTTGCCTCACGAAGGCGATAAAGCAATGAATGTGCACTAACTAGCGGTGGCGGTGTTATTTATGACGACCGATACCATCGGCACGGACTTGTCAATCACATGGATACGTACCAGACATCAAAATTACACTTGACCATTTGACGATGCAAGGAACTGTGAGACTTACCTGTACGAGAATAGCGAACAGAAACAGGGATTAGAGAAAAACATTCAGAAAGGCTGGCGCGCAGCGTGTTGGCTGATCGGCTACGGCCATCCATCATTCATGAGCGCGAGCGCGTAACGAGCCTTTATTCGAGTTCAACGTGGATGCGTCTGCGACGATTTTACACCCTCTTGCCACGTCACACATACTTTCACGGATTTTTATTGATGTATCACGAATATGTACATGCCTTTTAAATGTACAATTTGATCTATGTCTCTGTTGAATGTATTTGACCTCAAGTATATTCACGTTGTTCTTTCATATTCATATTTCTCTTGACGGATACCATCTCGTCATGTTTGAGTTATTGTGGTAGCATTGTTATTCCTCTTTTCACGAGTATCATTGAAGAAAATACCTTGAAAGCCCCGTTGAAACGACTATCAGATAGTCGGAGTCCGCATATTTGAATAACTAATGTGACCGGCTCCCCACGTACAGAAGTGATGTTGGCAAAAGGCTGTGAGGGTACCCCTAACGATGGTAAGATGGTATCGCAGCAGTGACGTTTCAATACAACATGGATCAATCGACGTAGGAAAGTATCGGCCGATCAATCGGGTCCTTTGCTTCAATGCGTTATCGGAGAATCATGCCACCCACTCACGGGTTCTTAGTTGGGCACGTGCGACGTCTGTCATTATGCCTCAGAATGCTCAGGCAGTCGTAAGCCGTAGAAAGCTAAATTTGGCTGAATAGCAGTTCTGTAAAAGTGCCTAGAAAGTTGCGCAACAATGGAGTACCTCTAACACTTTCTTATCTTTCATGGAAAATTTTAAACTTAACCTACTGTAAAACGCGCTTCTTGCGGGTTTTACTATTTAAATTCAGGAATATTTTGAATTTCGCGAAATGTGTGGTGCACTTCGTGAGTCTCCAAGATATGATCATTTACATTTCACAAAATAAGCTAAACATTCTTCATCAATTCACGTTTACTCATAGAGCTAAGCTATTTAGCTTAAAGAAACAGGCGATTCAATCAAAGACGTTGAAACAAATTATACATTAATTGTTCTGAACCATTTAATGCTTAGTCAAGGGTTCCATCGAAAGCTCTTGAGTTACCTTGTCTTTTTCATGATACGCTATCAAATTAAGCGTTAAATGACATCACGAGTGCCTGCTATGAATTCACAATTGAATGCGTTCGTTAATAAACATTTTTTTATTTATATTTTAACGTTGCGACGTTGTCATGCTGAGGAATGTCTTTAGAGACGGTGTCTTGTGAGATACGAAAGTGCGTCATTGTCCGTTGTTTCCGATTTTAGTTTATCATCGTCGCGTGTCAAGATGTTGAATCTTTTAGCCGTTGCGTCGCCGCCGTTTGTTTTATCCAATGGTTTGGTATTATAGTTTTGTCTGTACCATTTTTCCGTACACAAGTCGCAAATCCAATAGGCTGGTAATCCATATCGATTTATTACACGAGTCGTTTTGGTGTTTGCTTTAAAGATATAAATGATTTTGAATTCAACTTATCTGTGTGTGTAACAGTGTGATGTAACGTTTATGGCCAGTGTAATCTCAGTGTTTTATGTCCGTTCGGACGCCACTGACGAATGATTAATGACTTGGGCAACGGCGATAGTGAGACGAGCGCCTCGGACGACGCGCCCACTGACAATATTGTCTCATTTATTGCTAATGATCTATTGAATATTTCTGTACTGCCTAATAACATATTTTTACTAGTATGCACTTACATAATTTTACTTTCTAATGTAAACGTAAACGATTTTAATTAACTCGAAACAAATCCGTTGAAACGACTTGCCACTTTGTAATATTTACGAGCAAAATTTTTTTTTGGGTAAGGGTACCTATTTAGGTACATTTATTTTTAAAATACAGTACATTATGTGGATGGCATACTTTCCATAAACATACGTTGCGTATCCAGCGCAACGTGTAATTTCACAAAAACGTTGTTATAATGCCTCACGAAATTGCTGTGATTTGTTTCTGAACTTTCTGAGCCATCGATACCATACCAAGCCGGGATTGCTCGTAATTACACAATAATCCGTGTTGATTCTACAAAATACCATTGTTCTAATAATAATTTCAGACTAGACTTTCACTATACGTACAATTTTTGCATTTTTCTTTAAAAAATACTGCTATCTATCAACATAATAATATCGACTCGTAAGGTCTTGTAACATATGAAGCAGGCAATACATCATTTGTCGCAATATGTAAAGCATTGCCATAGTCGATAAAAACAGCGAAATTTTTAAATGCTCGCACAATAATCTTTCTATAGACATACGGATAAATTCTCATTAAAAAAATACGCTGAGCTTCATCGCGGTTTTTTCGTCACCGAGTATTTTTTATCTCGCTTCTCAGAACTAAGATAACGCTTTTGGACCGCTCAGTCTGTGACGCGTTTTTATAATAAACACCATAGTCAAGTCACCCATTTAAAAAAAATCACAAGTAATTTATGTGCAACAGAAAGATGATAAGCTTTGGTTTTGTCCAATCTTACTTTTGGTGATTAACGATGATGTTAAACAAATTTACCATTGGTTATCTTTTGGAAAGATAAAACATCTTCATTCTCAAGTTCAGTATCGTCGTTTGTTTTAAGTGTTATGTATTATGTTTGTGTCATCATCGATGCACCGGTTTCATCATTACCGTCATTAATAACATTGTCTACATAAAGCGATGCACTATTTCTCTAACCTTGGTCAGGAATTAATTTCATGTTAGTCTCGGTGGTTGCTGGCTCTCTGTTATTATCGTTGCATCGATTCTGTGCGCCGGTAATGAACATATCGCCCCATCCGCTGTGTAGCAATTATGAAATATATGCAGAATTTGTTGTGGAATGCTATAATTACTGAAATTTAGTTATTGTTTTGAAGGTACAGATAAAATGGAGATTATCAATTATAAATCAATCTTATTGCACTATTTTTATTTGGTTTAACAAATTTTATTTCCAAGTGAATAGTGACTTTAGTACTTTCTACTCTAAATAGATTCTGCGGTAGGCCGTTAACCAGTAAGATGTGGGACGTGCATAAATAATCGGGCGCAATAAGTTTTTATCTAAACGACACACTATTTAAGGGTTTGTTGATCTCGACTCTTCATCACCGCATTGAGATGTCATTGTAATATTTGTATTTACATTGACTGTTTCGTTTGTAATTAAGAATTTATGCAAAATTACGTAGCTTACAAATTCTACAGTAATCTTTTTAAATTTGTACTATAGTTTTTTAGAGGTGCGATTTTGTCTACATATGTATTACCTACCTTATTTATTTCTGTTTCAGAATCCGTATCTTCGACGTGCATGAGCGCCAACGAGACAAGCGTGATATAAATGTAAGCACTTTAATTATTATGTCTGCAATTAAATTTAATATTACTCAACGTGTATCGCATGTCTGATGCTGTAAACTTAATATTAAAATAAACTCTATACTAAACAGGTAATTTAAAATTTGTTTAAAGCTATATTCCGAACTGGTTAGTCTATGAAGTAGGTTTAAATTTTATGATTGTACTTATTTAGTGGATGTTGTGTCCCTCGTAATCGAGTAAAACTTAATGACATGGAATTGCCTTTAATAAATACTTTGGTTTATAGGCTGTTAAAATCGCCAATGTCTAAAATTTATTAAACTGTTTACAATTGTTTCTATAACTTTTATAATTTATTCATAATAATAGATAGTGAAGGCTTAGATAATGTGCTTCACGTTATCTATTTCAGATAATATTGCATGGATTCCACAAGGAAGCATGTTAGGCCCAAATGTTTTTTGTAGTGTCAAAAGTGACTTAAAACGAATATACATCTCCACTAAGTTTGATGTAAGGGGGTATCAACGTTGCATCCTAACCACAGATGATATTAACACTGTTGTAATTTAACGACTAAAAGCTACATGCCATGGCAAATGTTACGTAATTCAGGCTCATTATGAAGCCAATAAACACTACTAGTTACTTACAACAGAAAATATCGTAATAAATAATGAGACGTTTGTAATAGTAATATCTAAACCGCATTCTGATCTCGATCTCATCTGATACGTTTATCTAGATCGGTTTGTCACGTTCTCCTTATAAGGGTCCACCGCTGTGTTAGACAGAGACAGATGTTTATTTTCCTGGTTCATTTTGACTTGTAATTATTGCGGGCTAATGAGAGACTAGACTTCTTGGAAGGGCAATTTGCTAAAGATTATAGCACGTTGTGAAATGAGTTTTGTACCAGCGTCTCTTTAACGCATGACGGTCACCGCGTAACCAAACTTTTTTCTCTCGTCTACTTTTTTGTTATCGTGCTTTATGGATATTACAGTTACGTTTTTTACGAGCGTTTTGCGTAGCTATGAGTATTTATTTTTTTGAGACTTATTCTACATTATTTTGTATGTTTGTCGTTTGGGATTTACTTAAAAAATATTGTTATTAGTCAATAGTTTTCAAGTATTTTGTTATCAACATGGAAAGTTTAGTAGTAAAGGGGGAAGATTATGCTAGTCCAAGCTTTCCTCTTCAATATAATATTTTATCATTAGCATCTAGCGTTGATGCAGTGTTTCAGCGCTGATTCTCTACGGGCGCGGTAACGCCTTCGTCTGGTTCGCTTCGTGCCCGACGTGTGTGCAATTATCTACGCGTTTAGATGCATCGTACTACATGCGTCGACCGTGTCTCGAATAACTTTTTTATTTATTTAGTAGCCGCCGTTTTAATTTGATTCTGTTATCATGATATACTTGCTGAATCGTTGTTTTTAGCACAATATCCTTAATAACGAATCTAACAATCTCCTGGTTCCCATCCTATCATGATATCAGAGTTATCGTCAGCGAAGAAAGAACTTAATAGCTACGTAGACATACCTTTTCATGGAGAGCTTAAAAAGCTAATATTTTATTTCTGTCCATTAAATTGTTCAACAGTGGATTAGTCTACTTGAGTGCCAAATGAATAAAGTGATATTATCTCAATATGACTTCTGTTGTGACATCAAATCACAGATTATGCAAAATCAATATAGGTTGGGAATTGTTAAAAGAAATATGTAGAATACATAAATTCATCTTTCCAATTCACGTCTTGTTATTATATTAGTTTTATGCGAAATATAGATAAAATATTTTTTATGATGGTATTTTTATGATTTATGAAAATTATAGCGCGTTAAAAATCAAGAATGTCTAAAATCTTCATTTTATTATTGCCATGGGATTTACGACTATTTAAATAGGATAGCTATTTCGATAAGATTAACGTCAACCACATGATTACATAGTAAAATTAAATCATAATGTTGATTTAATTATTTGTTTTATTTTCCTCAAATTCTTTACTTCTTAAGTTTTAGGCAGTCTTGTTAAAAATGTAATAATGCTGGTACCTACTTTTGTGTCAGGCAGTATGTATTTATTCATTAGTCTTAGGAATCTTTCTCCATTTTGTTACCTAGACATTCGACTACTTGTCGTTGTTGACGGTTGTAGAAGATTTGTTTACATTGCCCAGCATGGTATCAGACACAAAATCTAGTAGGTAGCTTAGTGAGTAACGGGCAGTTTCCCACGCGCGTGCGCAGGACATGTAGATCGTCCGGCGACGATGAACAGTGTACATTTAAAACTACCGGATTTATCTTAAGCTATTTCCTTTTAACTTGCATGTAAGCAGAAAATTATTGTTTTAATTGTTTTGGATTTAGAACATTATCAAGTTCTGCTATTGAGGTTCTGAAACTGTAGAACTGTGAAACAGGAATTTCTGAAGAACCTTAATGGCAGAACTTGATAATGTGAACTAAACGTTCAAAGATTTTTTCAATTAATTTGTTGGTACGTAAAATAAAATGAAATAATAATGGTATTTAATTTCCTATTTTAGCGTTTGACTAAAGAGTAGATTTAACGGGTAGGATGAAAGCTGGGCTAACCATTAATAGTTTCAATATCTGGAATATTTTATTTAGGCCATATTAACTCATGAAGCCCTCGTCATCATGTTCCTGCGCGTTGCATCTTCATAAATAACTAGTTTATGTGAATCTATTTGTGATTCTACCGTCTAGACAGATATAGGTACATGTCCAATATGAAATTCTATTTATGCGAATCACATTAAGCTTTCACCGTTTCTAACATGTTCCGTGTTCTCTATTGCAGATTGAATGAAAATTGAATTTAAATACACTTTGTTACTAACGTTGATGGTTAACCCTTCGCCTCTGCGAGCATGTCAGTTTCTGTCTTGCAGTCCCTTTCTTTTGTTTTTAGTCGTCAAAATGCAGCTTGGGCAGCTTTTACTATTGTTAGCTTGTTCTTGTTATGTTTCTGTTTATGCTTTGAAGATTTTTTTATCTGGCAACTGCATTATGCATAAGTAGGAGTAATTTCATGTCAGTCTGTGTTCTACAGATGAACTTTTTTAATTTATGGATTGTTACAGAGAAGGTCTTATGTATTTATCGATTTATATTTTTTTGTTTAAAGATTATTGTTTTAGTTTGAGTTATAGAATCGACTTAACGGTCATGTTTAATGTTAATTTGTGGATCGTTATCTATGATAATAATGTTACATCTATGAATTTATGATTTGCTGTGCCTAATAGTTGGTTTCATATATTTTAATAGCTGCACTAAGTTCTATGGTTAGATTATAAGTTTAATGTTGTGGTTTCATCCGTAATGTTTTGTTGATGAATTTATATTAATTGTGACATAAACCTTGTAACATGTTTTTTTCTGTTGTCTGTCTGTTATTCCTTAACAGATTAAGAATAAATAATATTTATGTTAATTGGTACAGTGATCCGGATAACTACATTTTCAGTAGCGGTATCCGTTTATTACCCGGGACCTACAACTTACCGGTGAACTCTTGTGTCATCATGGTATGTTATGTTATTTATACCGTATTATAGTAGAAATCTATAGCTTATCGACCTAATTATTAACGAATATACACTGACTGTGAGTATCTTATTGTGCATAATTGAAGGCGATGAAGATGCTCCATCTGTCATCTTATCTCTTAAGTCTTATCAACTCTTTAGTAGAAAAATGTATGAACACAGATGTGTGCGTATATTTCTTGTCCATTGTCTATTCTCTTGTTGATTGAGAAGTTACAGTTACTTTGTTGTGAACGCGACGTGTCGTGTCGGTTGCATGACATTAAAGAAGGTTCATGACATTTATACCTTGCAGGATATTAATCTGCGAATTGCCCTTTTGTGTTCAAATCACTAGCAATACGGATCTCTGTTAGATATCTACGTAGTATATCATAGTACTCGTTAACTTAAATTACAATTTACGAATATCAGTGTTACAACTTACAAATGCCTGAGTAATATTTTATTTTATTTATATTGGTAACATCAGTAGGCATCTGTCATTTTTATAAAACCTTTGCCGTAACGTTAATGGCGCATAAAAAGCATTCAACGGATTCTCGGAACTCGATCTCCATTCCATAGCGAAACGAGATAATCAATGGAATTTCGGAAGCTGGCACCAATCGGACTAAGATATTAGTTTTTTATTGGATGCTCTTGCGCATAGGCGCGAAAGAATTTATGTAAATGATCAATCATTCGATTATAATGTTCAATTTTGAATATTTGATAGCCGTTCCTTGTTAACACAAGATAGTATTCAATTGTTAATGAAGAACTTTAAACATATTTGTTGAGATATTTTGATTATGTATCAAATATATCATTAAGTCAAAGAACCGAAGAACTGATTAGGGAATATTAACCTAAGCTGCTCTAAAGGGTACTTCCGGTAAAGGGTATTTTGGTTTTAGAACAAAGGAGGTCATCAAAAGCCCTTACAACTCAGCCCAGTACCGGAGGTAGTACCGGAGGTACATGACAGCTGTCAAGTTGACAGTTTTTACCATGAAATCACTATGAAACTGATCTGCCGTAATGGCGTGCGTTTGACATTCCGACACTGACACTGACAGTTTTTACTATGTAATCATTACGAAACAGATAATAGTGTGCCAAAATGGCGTGATTTTTCTCAAATTAATTTTTATTTTCTCATCCCCTCGTCAACATTAAAGAAAGTACGACTAGAGTATTAACCAGCGTAATACAGGGTATTATTTTCCAATTAGTGTACCTTCCGTAACTCCCTCCTTTAACTGTCCTATCTATGATGCGTAACTATTCGTTAATGCACAGTATATTTCTTTAATACACTGTACTGTTGTAATCTTGGACAGTATCTTATACTGTGGCTTTTCCAAGTACTTATAGATTTGATAAGATGCCTTGCCTTTTTCTTGATACGTTAATATAGACAAGTTTGTACTTAGTGATTAGTCATAGATTACGGTGTTCTTGGTTCTTGGCGTCTGGAATGATTCATGAAAATTATAACAATAGGTAGAGTTACTTTTTCTTTAATAAGAACAGAGCAAGCTTTCATACTCTAGTGCTTATTCTTCTCTCACAATGTAAGGTTCTATTAATTCAAATGATGAATTGTTAGCACGGCTTACTCTGGTATTTGGAATTTGGTAAGGTGGTATTGCCCTGGTTTCCACCAGCATAGGGTTTGTGGAAGCAGGCTCGGAATTAAGCCACGCAGAACCTCTCTAGAGTCTAAGCAAAACCTCTAAATTGATGTATTATCTTCCTAAAAAAAGTAATCTGTCGCAAGCAACAGGGCCCGTAGACAATAGCCTATTTTGCGTTTAGGTTAACCCGATTCTCTCTGGACTGTAAATTGGTGGAAGTTAAAAAATAAAATTATCTATCTATGAAGGATTTACATACTCAATAAAAGTTTGATTAAGAGGACACTAAAATATATAAAAGTTTATAGTTCTAAATACTGGGCTAGTTTGTAATTTTTGGCACGGTCGCTGGCGCATAGTTGGAGTTACGTCGTGCGACGGCGCCCGCACATTGCGCAGGCGCGACCTATTAGTCTGATGATTTACGCCAATTTTACACTCTATTGCCACCATTATTGGATGTCATATTTTTTTCTCCGAGACATTATTGAGTTTATTCATCAAATCGTTATCTACTAAATCATGCAATAGCATTATTTCATATTATCTATGCACGTGTTCTCAATAGAAATCACAGTTTTATGTTAAATTAATTAAAGTTCAAAGTATCCACGGTCGTTATTAATAATATCACGGTTGTAACGCTATCAAATACACGACCATAAATATTTATCACGTCAATGTTTTCTTACTGCAAATAAACAATTTTCCAAACTAATTTGCATCTTTCCCCCACATCGTAACTTAAATCTGATCCTTTCACCATAAATATTGCAATTCAATCGATTATCGGCCTTAAAATACGTGCAGTAAGACTTAGTGACGTGTCAATTTATATACGCTGAAAAATATTAATTATAGGGTAGTTAGAAATCGCGTGTGACGATGTCAACCGATAGCAGAGACTTCCTGTACTTGTGTGAGTCATTGGTTGCAATCACGCGAATCGCCAGATACGATGGCCGACCGATGATAACAGCTATACGGATATGGTGTGGCGAACTTTGAGATTGTTTGATTTCTAATGCGGTATTATTACGTAAACGAAGATAATCTTTAGAGAAACCGTTGCTGCAGGGCGCCGCTGCCGCTGTCGCGAAAGGGATCTCAGAAATACCTTTACGTAATTAGTGAACGGAAGTGCGATACATGCAGTAATTGCTGTGTCGAAATATAACTTCGCATAATATGTTAAAGCTGTGATACCCTAGTCATACGACTACTGGACTGCCAAGGCACGAACTTCTGAGTTTTCGAAATCATATGCGTCATTATCACTCGCTTTAACGGTGAAAGAAAACAACGTGAGAAAACCTGCATGCCTAAGAGATTTTCCCGACGGTGTGAAATCTGCCAACCCGTAATAGGCCAGCGTGGTGGACTGTAGCCTAATACCTCTCATACTGAGAGGGGACCCGAGCCTAGCAGTGGGACGGTATATAAGTCCACGATGGTGATGATCATAATTATGTTAGGCTTTACATCAATTCTTTTAACAATGGCAAGTAACTGTAGCTTCTTCACGATCTGCACGTCACACTGCAACTGTGACCTTTTAAATCAGACACAGAATTAACACTAGTCTCACCAGGAGTTTCGTGTGCGATAGTCGCCAGCGCATTCTGTTACCTAAACATTTTTGTACTTTATAAAACTACGAAGCTACGTATCAGAGTGGCAAGCACCAAATGTAAAAACGGATGTCTTGTAGCTTGTAAAATGTTTTGCTCTGTACAGTTCCCGACTAATATAAAATATAACTCCCTAAATGTGTCCGCAAATTTTATGAGAAAAAACGGCACTGCCATTGAAAGCGTATGCGTTTGCGCATGGGGATGGAAGATGGGCTCTGTTCACTTACTTTCTTACGTTCCGTGAATTAATGCACATGGTGACATGTAGCGTTTGCTTAATAGTTAAGTGAAAATATTTTATTATTTCATTGTATTGTATTGAGAAATCTCATTTCGATGTCGCCAATGCGCATCTGTGACCAGCAATAATAAAATAGAATGTCTGCGATTATGATCAACTGAAACTGCGGTTTCACAATACATCCTGTGCTTGCATTCTGCGTTTCACAATCATTGACTGTGCCAATATGTACGTGTAATACTTGTTCTCCCATTTTAGAACTGATCCTTATCTATAGTCCTTGAAGCGACGGGATATTTTAATTTTCAGTGCGATGTTTCCACATTTCCACACTAATGTCAAATCTCATAAAAAATCTATCAACAAAACAGCTGTTCCAATTTAGCTTTCTGCCCACACCTTGTGATTTCTTAAAGCTTATGCAGTAACAGAAGTGACGTCAGACTTTACGGAGATTATTCTTATACTTATTAGTTATTGTTAGGATGACACAAGTGACAAAATCGAACACTATTGTTATTTTAATTATTACGTACGTGTCTATAAAACAGGCTTGATGGGTGCCATAAAAGTTCGATGTTGCAAACCAGATTTCAACACACGTACAGACAGACTAGTAAACAACGCGACGACACTCATCAGATGCAGTTAACTTTCCTCGAGTTTCCACAATTAGCGCAATTTGCGTTAATGCGCCCGCGCCGACGACGACGTAAGATAAACTCTTGCGCAGATCCGATCAAAACTATGTACAGCGCGCGACTGCTATAAGTGGGATGAAATTGAGATAAAACTAAATGATAGCGGTGACATTATAATAAATGTAATTCTAAACATTAACAACTGTAAATGGTTTTAACACTGACCATAAGAGTAATATTACTCACTCTCAGAAATAAAGCGTAAAATTAATCATTGTGCCGCTGAGCATTAATATGTTAAAATTATTGTAACTACTTACTGTACTTGCAACGTTACTGACTTGTTATAGGGAGTTGTGATATTTATAAAATATTTCATCGTCTATTTTGTAGCGGCGGCCATCTTGGACCGATTTTAATCAAACATAGCTAAGAACACTCCCGACTAATACACCTTCCAAATAAAAAAAAACAAAATCAAAATCGGTCCATCCGTTCGGGAGCTACGATGCCACAGACAGACACACACACACACACGTCAAACTTATAACACCCCGTCGTTTTTTCGTCGGGGGTTAAAAAACTGCGATCCCAAGATGACAACGCGCACGCCTGTGATACTGCTGAGTGCTGGTGCTGCTGACGTCTTAGAAACATATTAAATTGGTTGCCGACTTGCCGCTTAACATCAGGCGGCCTTTTTCTATGTGTCATGTTTATAACAATAAAAAATGATTACATACTTAAGTGTTTTATTACCTTAAATTTCTATGCTTCTCTAAACTTTTATTTATGTTATTTTCCTCATATAGTACATAAGAGTGTAAGCCCAAATTGATTATGTTGTATGCAAATCAGGTGTTCATTTCCATGTAACTATTAATAACACATGTAGAGATAGCATGTTTTTGACAGATGATGTAACATTGTTTAAGCATTACTCATCGGTGGTCAGTCACTTGGGTTATCGCAATTATAGTTACGAATCAATTTTACTTTTTTGTATGGTTAGAACTATTTTTTTTAACTTTGTGTCTCAGTCTTTACAAGCTTTTAAACAGGATTGTTTTTATGCAAATCGCACCAACACATTCATTAATACACTTCCTGTGGAAATTCTTGTGTTTGCATTTATTTAATCTGTTTAAAAAACAACGTCCTATACACAATATGCGGCGCCCATGGCGGTCCAAGACCGGTTTACATTCGAAACTAAAATCTAATTCCACCTCGATATTATTCTAATTATAACTTTTATACTCACTACTTGCAATAAGCTGTGGAAAGTAACACTGATTACAAAATCTATGGACATGGATGATCGGACCAAGTAGAAAATCTAGTATTCCTTTGCAAGAAATCCTACATAAACCGCAATATTCATTTGATAGTAGGTTTGGCCCAAATCTTTTTAGTTGCAACACTGAGCTAAGAATATACTGCTCAGATAGTGACATTCTGCACCCAAAAAGGTTTTTATAATGTGGGCAGAAGAAACGATGGTTTTTTGTTTTATCTTTATCAGTTCATCTAGAAAGTGGTAACGAGGTTGTACTATTGTTTGCAAGTGTCGATGATTGCTATGTAATAGTTGTCACCCTTTATATTACTTTCTTCAGACCATTATCTAGATTGAGTCACTTTGATCTCATGTCTTTTGTTCCCATAGAAGAATTTTGTGACATAATTTTATTGGAGAATGGAGAACCCTGTACTGTCTACAACTATACACATAGTTCCTGCTTAAGCTACATAAGGAGGTTTACAGTTTTCAGAATTCATATTGTTACCTTTTAGTTATCGATCCATTTATCCACCATTTAGGCACAAAATGTGTTTAACCGGCCAGTCATACTTTTAAATATCAACCGCAAAGCTATATCTATTTAATCAAAATGTTGATCAGTAATATGTAGAATGTTAACATATTTTTAATGTACAACCCAATCATTGATTGGTTTAAGTCCATTGGAATTGCAAACGACGAAGGAACGACCAATTTATTTACGCATCTACATTATGAATGCTTCGAGGTACGTATCTAATTAAAATTTATGCGCTTACATTAAGTTCTTCACTTATCTACAGTCCCCGCGTCTTGTTTATACTGCCAGTATAGGTATTTTAGAATCCAGTCGCTCTGACATGAGCACTAATGCTAGTTTCATTTATTCCACAGCATAGTAGAAATGTGGTACCAGACTTGTGTTAATGCATAGGTACTTTCCAACCCTTCCATGAACGCGACTAAATCTTTTATCGCTACCAAATCGTCTGTCGTAAATCCCAAGTCCCGGCCCATTGTTGCCGTACACGGTACTTATATGGGAGCGACCAAAATAAATCACGAACAAAACCATATCGGCGCGATCGTAGACTATCTCGACCGGATCGACCGCGGGGGGACTACAACGAGATACGGAGATATTACGCTATTGAATTAGCATTACCGCTGTTCTCGATATTGTTGTCCGCAGGCAGAAGCATGCCTCATATTTCAGTGTCGCATTATTTTAATTTTCATCGTGCGTCGCGCTCCTCGACGGCGGCTTGCGGAATCGTGCGAGATCTCTCCTTCTGATAGTTTTAGACGCGTAATCCTCACATCTCTGTCCGCTGCGGGACTGTGGCACCTGTGGCACGCGTGGATGGTATTTCCCCATCCTTTTGCGAGCTTACTACGTATATGGACGCACGCCGTACATGCCCACAAGATAATCGGTATGCGCCTTAATTATAATCGCATCAATATATGCCATTGTTTTTGTTACAGGTGGCTCAGCGACCTGAATGATCTTGACATCGGCAGCTCCACCTATTAAACGTAAGTCAACAGTATAATTTATTTTTTGCAAGAAATATTCCACTGTCGAACATGTATTGTTTCCTTGTGAGGTCATTGATTTCTTTACACAACTTTTTATAAGCATTTATTTTATGACGTTCACTGGAATCTATAATTTATCACAGAGTTTAATTAACCGAATATATTGTATTGTTGATAACGTATCTCGCATCCAAAATTACTCAAACGTTGGCCCGAATTGTAGGCAGTTCAGTAAACAGTAAGTTTCATTTGTTCTTTTATTCCATGCTGATATAATCACAAACATTAAAGCTATGAATTCATATTTTGTCAGTGATCGTTTTCCCGTCGAGTGTATCATTATTGATTGAATGATAAATCCATCGATGCTTCTGACAAATAAAACCATTATTCAATTACGATCACGTCGCACGTTTGATACGATTGTCACTTGACCGGAGCGGACCCGGGAATCAAATCAACCGTTAACCTCAATAATGGTATCGGTGATCTATCGGCTGTGGTTTGGACCAATATTGGAGATATTGAATAATAATTGGTGCACACGAGGCGAGCAGGGCGGGCGTCACGATGGAGATGCTATCTGTCGAGCGTGCCGCATCCATCAGCCTTCGATGTGCACTATCTGTGCCGGTATCGCGCGCCAACGATAACCATTGTCTTACCGGACGATTATATCGGCGAAATTTGTGCTCGCCTCCGATCGACCGTTTGTCTTTTGCCGCAAATGAGCCGGATAATGGAGGATGCCGCATAAAAGGTGCGCGTTTGTGCTAAACTTGTGCTTAGTCATTAATATGCCGTGGGAACGGAAAGTGTTCGATGCAAGACATCTTTTTGTTGCTCAATAAGTCGTGTTGAAAAAAATACGTTTGTATTGTCAAATTTTGGAAAGCAAGATTCCGTTGAAATAGTAGTAAAAGATCTAACTGTCATTGAATGTAACCATTCGATCTAGTCATAAGCTGGGTGCGTAGGGCATCGTTAACTTACAGTACCTGCGTTTTGGGAACTAAATATTTAAATTGATCAGAAATTACTTTTTAAAATGGAAGCCAATAATTCCTTACTAGAATTGGTCTGAATTTTACTTCCAGCATTGGTATTCTTCGCCAAAATCACCAAAAGCCAAGATGGAAATTTATTCATATTTTAATTAAGATCTCTTGCACAACTGAACTTTGAACTTCTCGATTCAAATTGCGCTTTAATTGCCCTAAATGCAATATTTCATATCCGGAATAGTGGTTATGTCCACATTAAATCGGCCGACTCATGCGCAGTTGACAGCGGAGAAGGTGCATGCGTTTAAGCGCAGTGCTCCCGTTCGCGACCGCGACCACTTAATAGCATTAGTGTCATTGTCTGGCGGTCATTAATAAGACACTGGACAGTTCTATTGGCCGACGCGCCATAACGGGCCTTACCGTGTACTGGCCCCGTGTCACGAATTTGTATCCTAATGGCCTTAGGGGGAGTTACGATCGCAGACTCCAATGTTCCGGATATCTGGGTATCTACGCGCGCCTACCCACCTATGGACAATGGTGTACGGTTTCAGTCTGCGTTTTATTAGAACATATTTAATTAGAATTACGTGTGATGCATCTGACTGGTCCTTGTGGAAATCTTTGAGGATGGCCTTTGTTCAGCTGTAGGACCTCTTTTGGCCGGATATGGTAATGATGATGACTTGTCATATATCGAAATTATCGGCGCGACAATAGCTATGTCATGTACAAATTGTACAGTAGCTGGTCGTAAACGAATTTGTAATGTTTTATTAGATACGTAAGGATTTATATTTCTTCGTATTTATCTTTAGTAGTGTTAGTAAATGGTGTTTTTACAATTTGACATACGGAAGCGTAAGTTTACGCTTAGCGTCGTCTCTGAATATTAGTCTTAGTTCTAGATATCGTCTAATTCAGATAGTTATATTGTTGTTATTGAAACACCTATATTACTATGTTTCTTAATTTGTGTTTATTAGTGCTCAGATTAGCTCATCATTACCTTTGACACAGATTCATTTTATCGTCGTCGTCGACAATTGCTAAATCGCTGCTTCAATTCTATAGGACAGCTGTAAATCCATTTAACTGGTGTGGACGTTGCACGCGTCCGTACATCAATTAAGTCCAATTAGCCCGGCAACTCAGCTCTACCTCTTTGATACACCGACGACGGATTAACTACCGACTTCTGAATTACTCCGATTTGTCGATAACATACAATTCATACTATAACAAATCTAGTCTTGTTTATTTATAGCTCGACTTGATAAGCCATCACTTTCCAGGAAGCGGCGATTATGGGACAATTAATTATCTGTAAGTAATATTGGCCAGTTCTCGCTTGTTTGTTGTTACGTGTCGTGATAAATATCGATGGTATATTTCTTAATTGCTCGTTGCATGATACGGGCACTATCGGAGCACTATTTCCAACATAATAAGCATTATCATAACAATAACAAGCTAGTAACTCGCGGCATTCGATGTGCTCATGACGGGAATACGATAACCCAACAAACCGTCTCAGTCGGATTTCGTGTGCGAGAAGCAATACACAACACTAGTGTGCCGCCCATTATTTGTATTGTATTTTTCTTAATTAAAATTCTCAGTTCGATAAATTTTTTAGTGACTCGCCGTTCGGATTGCCATGTGTTTGTGAGTGTGAATATTTGAACTCTGTGATCCAATTAGTCCGCGGGAACAATGTAAGTTGGTCTTTCCTTCTTTCAATTAAGCTATCATCCACACGATAAGTCTACCGTTCCGCTTGCATCTCATTCGTGTTCGATCAATAGATATTTCGAAATCTCTCCGTCTGTGATTGATGGCGCAACTTATTTATTTTTGAAGTGTATAATTAGACTATTGTTGCCATTGACCGTTCAATAGTAAGTTTACTGAAGTTAAATTATAAGATATAGAGTTCTTCGTTGTTGAATGAAGTTTTTTTTACGTGTGACTGAATGGGTCGTTGGCGGTAGAGTCTCAATTTCCCAGCAGGCAGTGCAATCATTAATCATCCTCTCGTTTGTTGAAGGACAAAGATTTGGTGTTTAAGTAATTCTAAACCTGTTTTTTTACTTGCCAGTTACTTTTGTCATGTTTGTGTAAGTTCCTTTGTTTGCAAATAGGTTTGTTGGGTATAAATTAAGCGAAGTGACCATATTTTAACGTATGCGCGTGACCAGTAAAGGAACTAATTTGACAACCCGCCATATTGAATTGAAGTTTGCAGCTTCGTGTTGTGGTTATTGCATTTAGTACCCAAAAAACATTCTTATGTGGATACGTTTGTCCGAGAACCCATCTTAAACTAGGCCTTGGCCAACGAAGCTTAGGATAATATCGTAAATTGGGAAGATCCTATAATATTCGTGAAATAAAAGAATCAATTTGCTAGTTGTTATTATTAATGTAGGTATTCTAAAATAGATGTCAACTTCAAGAGTTATGTAAAGAACTGATCGTGGTTACGTGAATTTTAATCAATCGTTGCTATAAGATTGGCAAACGCAAAAAATCATTTGTGTATGATGAAATCATACTTATATATGTTATATACGTATGAATATAATGGAATAGTGCTACCAAAGGCATCAATGATAACAATTAAAAATAACCTAAATACTTTAAATTATAAACAAATGAATGAAGATAGGTACATTACTTAACTACCAGTTATTAAAGGACGATGTGGAACGTATGGACACTGGACAGCGTCCACACTGACAGACATTCGTTCATCCATCCATGTACTTAAAATGTTTAGGTAAATATCCCAATTCTGGAAAATCTAAACATTTTTGAAGAATGTCGCCTTAAAAAAAGAACTCTAATACACTAATACCTTTCGCATGTGACCTATTTGAAATCAATTGGATATTAATAAAAATATAAAAATAAAAAAACAATTTTTTCTGAGACCCATGGTAAAAAATGGTTGATACTGCGGTATGTTACTCCTGAATGTTTGACGTGTTGAGACGTTAATGGTAACGTTACGTTGGAAAACTGTTTACGACATACCCTGTATATGTCATGTCGTGGATAATCATACGAAACATAGCTAAGCACTTTCAATGGAGTATTGTATTTAATGAAATAAGGGTAAACACCGTGACGTCATTGTTTATGCGCGTGGGCAGTTTTACAAAAAGAAGTGATGGGATGAAGTCAGTCTTGTGCGAGTAAGGACGGTTCCTTATACGCTCCCTTGACACGAAACTGGGTCTAGAAGATAAGTCTTGTAACTTGTATCGGACTAATGACTATCCTAATCGTTGTGAAAGTGAAGCACTCAGTACCGAGATCTGTGTTTTATATTGTGTATCTATTGTAATACCGTGTTATAGCATTTAGCCCTTTAGTCAAAATGATGATGATGACTAAAGTAGCGTATATAAGAAAAAAAAATAAACAAAAAAACATACTACTGATTTTTGCGGAGCATATGTTCGTTTAGATTAATCATTAGGATGTCCTAGATTCAAGACAAATTTTTGGACAACTATAAATGGTCCTCCCTGTATAATTATACTTAACTATCACTTTATCATATGTTTTGAAGTAGGTAGGTAATTAACACATTATAAGTACTTTGCGTTATCTTTATCAGTAAACATTATCACTACACTAATAAGGTATAAAGTTATCAGAAAGTAATTTTGTAAATGAATGGACATTGTGAATTGGATACACCGCACGGCAAAGTCACAAGTGTCGATTTAAAGAACAATAAACTTGGTTTATTTTATCATGAATTTTAAAACAAATAAATTAAAATATGAAAAGTGCAGTGAACATTTTAGTTTGTGTGTTTATTTTTGGAATCAACAGGTACTTACTTATTTATAGTGTGTTTATTTGTAATTGATTTATTTCATGAATGCACAGAAAAAGTAAGTACGTATAGCTGCTACAAATATTTGAGAACAAACTTTTTACAAAAGATCTAAGCTAAAACTGACGTTCTAAATCCGAGTTATTAGACCGTTGTTTGCATAAGTTCCATTAAAAAAATACCTTTCGCCATTGAATAGGTAGGTACCTACCTACTTACTTAGTTCATAAATAGTTTCAGTGGTGCGTTATGTGCTTCGTTATGTTCCACATACCTATTTTGCAGAATCTTTAAACAACACTGAGATGTAACAAAAATAGATATCGGTATTGATTAACGATTCTGTCATCCGAGCACAAGTGATATATTGGCTATTAAGAATGTATCCTCGTTAACACGTCTGACTCAATATTATTTACTGGGAAAGTCTTATAACTTGTTGATACACACGCACTTATACGCATATAGCGATCTATTTACACCACAGATAAATACATGCAGAAATAAGTTATGCTAATAACAGAACTCGATCCTGCGTCCTCTGGATGGCAACTATAGACTCCGTAATCATCAATGTCATCAGGGTCTCTGCCCACGGCCGAAATTTCTTTTAAAAACGTATTAATTTTAGTAATAGCTTATGTACAAGGAACGCATTTAAATACAGTATTACTACAAGCGATTGTTTAATTACCAACTTATTTCATTATCGCATTGAAACACTGCAAAATTGTACATAATTACTTTAGAAGAATTCGCTATTTTCATTTTGCGACAGCCTTGAAAGCGCGACTTGCGCTCGGGGTTTTTCACACCAAGTACTAGTTTAATTATACTGTTTGTCCACAATGTTTCCTCGTTAGTTTAGTACTATAATCACTTATTTACTCGACAGTTTTATTGATGAGCTTCGACGTGCGACTAGCGCCTATTATGTTATCGGGACTATACATGCAGAAGTAGTCACCCGTCCAACACTCGCCCTTATCTCTCTTACTCTCTACCATTACTAATTTCCTCTTATCTATCACTATTAACATAAACTTCTTTAATCGTAAGTTTCATCTTGTTTTAGTTACGCTACATTTGCTTTTGACACAATATAGACTTCGATAAATGCGTGAAGAATCACAGTCGCAGAAAGTATAGACTATTTAGATTTTACTTTCTCAGAAAATGCGAGTAAATAATGTTTATGCAATGATTCTCAATAGTCGATAGGTTTCGTTTTTCCTTCTCCATTGGAAAGTTATTTTCTAACCAGAGTCGGCGAGGCAGGGGATTTACATCGGCGCCGGCGCAATGTAAATGAACAGGCGGTGTAGAATTGTGCTGTGTCACTCGTGTGACCCGGCGGCATTCGGAATACATTACCGAGGCAGAAGACAATCGAGTAAATGACGTCGATTATCGATGACGCTTCTATAATTGTATCGATGATTTATGTATGTAAATGTACTTAAACTACCTTTCACTGAAGTGCAGTTTTGTTATTTAATACGGCGGTACTCGAAAAAAGTTAAGCCAAATGATTCTGGAAATGTTAATCTTTTACAACTTGTCACAGACTCACAGCAGTTTGTGTGGGACTTATTTCTTCTCGTTTCTCTTTGCAACTACTTCATCATGCTGTGGTACAAAGATTAAACCCCATCCAGCCCATTGGCCATTTCAGTCTGGTTTCTAAATACCGTAGTTTAAAAAGCAGAATTCCTTAATTACACTGAAGGGGGTAACCCAATCCAAGAAATTTGGTAGCTGCTCTTGTGATAATTTTATATGATTTGTCATCTAACTTGTAGTCATTTGCTCATATTCCGGGGCAAGGAAATTCAAAGAGTTATAGATTAATACAATGAAAGCCAGCTTCTAGCCATAAACAGGAAAGCGTAATTGTTCGTAAGGATCTTTAATACTTTCTTAGATATGGCGTTACACACATTCGCGTAATTCATTATCATCTATTAGTAAACATCTCTTTATTGCCTTTATCCGGTTTAGACAGACGTAAGTATTATTAGTAATAGGTATGGTTTTGTTCAGTGAACTCTTGTTAGAATTTAAGTAGGTTTTTTAATTATTTTATCACTGGCCCTAATAACTTTTAGGTGAATAACACATGTTTAAAGTTTTAATTAGTTGTAGTATACTCATTCAAAATGATAGCTCCGTTCATATTTTACTACGTAGGTACATGCTTATGTCAACACATAAAGACACAAAATTAATATGAAAGTGGATATGTATATGAAGTAGGTACAAAGGCGCTGCATATTTCCAGAAAATTTATAAGTATACCTACATTTAATAATTTCGCACCCTGCTGCTGCTACTGCCAATTTCTTAGGAAAACCCAAACAAACCAAGGACCTCGATCGTAGCAGTCGTGTTTGCGATCACTTGGCTGATGAGGCAGTAAAAAAATGAACAATCGTAAGTTTTTTTTATGCCACTAATGTGGCAAACGAGCATACGGCCCGCCTGATGGTAAGCGGTTACTGTAGCCTATGGACGCTTGCAACACCAGGGGTATCAATCACTCGGGCGTTGCCTTTTTTCGTTGATTCACTGCGTTGACAGTTTAATGGAATATTCCCCTTGCTGTCAGCGCAGCGCATCCTTAGAAGGAGCTCTGGCAACCTTACTCACTGCAGGAACATAACACACAATAAAGTGTGCTATTTGGCTGCAGTTTTCTGTAAGGTGGAGGTACTTCCCCATGGGCTGCTCCAGATTTGAGTAATAAATGGCTGTGCCCTACCTCTTAAAAGTAATGTATTCCGGTTTTTGGAATTATGGTATAACGTCCGGTTTGTCCACAGTGTTAGCATGGTGGTGGTGCTGAACGGCGTGCTCGCGGACGAGTGCCCCACGTCGGTGCGCGCACTGCTGGCCGCACACCCCGGCTACAGGGATGCGGCGGCGCAGCTCTTGGCCGCAGCGGCGCGGGTCGTCCCGCCGCCAGGACTGCTGTACGTCGGCCAGCGGGAACTAGCTGCCGTTGTACCACACGACAGTTAGTATACAACTTCATAACATAACATACCATTACGCCTCAATTCCCTGAAGAATTAGCTTTTTTTTATACCACTAAGGTGGCAAACAAGCTTACGGCCCGCCTGATGGTAAGCGGTTACCGTAATGCATAGACGCTTGCAACACCAGGGGTATCACTCGCGCGTTGCCGACCCTAAAAACCTCTTAGAGGTTTATGGTGGATTCACTGCGCCGACAGTTTAAGGGAATATTCCTCTTGCTGCCAGCGCAGCGCATCCTTAAAAGGAGCTCTGGCAACCTTACTCACTGCAGGAACACAACACACAATAAAGTGTGTTATTTGGCTACAGTTTTCTGTAAGGTACTTCCCCAGATGGGCTGCTCCAGATTTGTGCCCTACCTGATACCTCTCTTAGGCTGAGTAATATAAAAAATTTGACCAGCAGTTTGTCAGTATTAGCCCTAACAGTTCCCACGTTATAGAGGGTAACTCCGAGCTGTTACTAAAAAATCATAGAAAAAACCTACAACACTTTTCCCGGGAATTTAACCCAGGACCTCGGAGTGTCTCGCAGTCGCGCCTAGGACCACATGGTCGGGCCCGTCATGGTCCTGATGTATGTTCCTGATCCCTTGGCCATAACGTATAAAGCAAGTGAAAGCATTTCGACGGTACCTATGAGTTCGACACATCCTGCCGCCTCCCCAGGTGGAAATCCATGAGGACTAAAGGAAAGAAGAGGAAGAAATAAATATAATGACAGTGCCTTCTCAGTACATCTATGAGAATATAATATATGTAAGGAAAAATCTACACCTTTATACAAAAAGAAGTGAACTGCATGATTATAACACTAGATATAAATCAAAATTAATGCAGCCACAGTTTCGTCTAGCTAAGGTTCATACCTCTTTTATGGGGTACTGTGTAAGATTTTACAATAAAATTCCAGACCTAATTTTAAAACTCCCAGAAAATAAATTCAAGAAAATCATTAAATTAACCCTGTGTAGGCAAGCTTATTATAAATTGGAAGATTACCTTTTAGATAAAAATGTATGGGATAGTGCTAGTCCAGCTCCACAGGGTGATACCTCACTAGTCGCCTAACGAGAGAATTTGTATTATACCTTATACAATTTGACATGCTTAAATTATACACATGTTTATTATTATTATTTTTATCTGATGACATTTATTATAACTATTATTTGACATGATGTTTTGTATGACATCTAATATTATAGGTACATAATTTTCTAAATCGAATTTATTAATATATTAGTTGCATTAAAATAGTGAATTTATAAACTGTGAAGTACGAGTATTCTGCAGTCTGATATTACGATATTACATGTTTAATATTTATCTAGCTCGGCTCGGCGGTCTGAGTATGTCATGCTCACTCAAATGTCCTGCTGATGGTGGCGTTGTGTGTCGGGTCGTTTTATTCCCTGCAACATGGTTGAGTCAAACGGCGCCGATACACACGTCATGCTCGTGAACGGGTGCTGTCTGTCGGGACTGGTCAGCTCTTACTGCTTATAGCTATCTTTTTTTTTTTTTAAATAGGTAAGTACGCTTTTTTTTACGTATCGGACTGCACTATCCTCAAAACTAAATGATTACTGTAACCATTTATACATTTTTTTTAAAAAAAATGACTATGGAGTTTCTTGCCGGCTCTTCTCCATAAGTCCAACTTTTTGGAACCGTGCAACTAGTTTGACTTTTCGAAAGTACCTATTTATAATATGGTCTAATTGAAATAAAATATTTGAATTTGAATTTGACTTTCCGCATCCTAACAAGGACTATACGACTAAGTACCGAGGCAGTTTATTTAAACTCCTAATTAAATCACATAAGTAGAGGTTACTTTGTTTTTGTGTTATTATGTCCGTGTATTCTAAGCAGTTTTTTTTCCTATTTCAGAAAATGTCAACATCATAGGATCAGACGACGCCACATCATGTATAATCGTTGTTGTCAGGCATTCAGGTAATGAATTACGAGTACCTACGTAGGTATAATTCACTCTTGTTATGAAATCGGTCTTGGCGGGGGCACTGCCGTGCCCCCAGATTATGAGCATTTTATTTTATGCTAAGCTATGAGTTAATATTAACACTTGTTTTGAAAGGGACAGAACACCAGGACACAGTATAAAGAGCTTTGTACTAGCCAGGGGGTCTTTTTTTTAAGTTTTCGGTGGAAATTGAGCTCATTCCCTACCATAAACAAAAATCGCTTATATCTTTTTAGAATTTTAAATTATTTCTTCAGAGTATAAGGTGCTTATTTTATTTTGCAATACCTGTTACTTTTAATAAAACACCAGTCCAATACTCTTGTATTTTCCATAAGTTTGCAATAAAGAATATTCGAAAGTACTTATTTTAATGAAAGAAAATTCGACGGACGGGCAGGATTCGAACCATTTCATTAAAATAACTTGTAATCTTAGCATGGAAAATGCTTAAAAATAAAAAAAGATGGTTCTATTGTACTTTTAAAACCAAATGCGTTATTGATTTTCCAGGTTCAGGAGCGGTGGCTCTGGCCCACTTAGACGGTTCAGGCACAGCGGAGGCGTCAGCGGCGATGGTGTCGCGGGTACAACAGCTGGCAGTAGGGTACCCGGAGGGCAGGCTCGAGCTGCAGCTAGTCGGAGGCTTCACAGACCCACATCGCTATTCCGATGAGCTGTTTGCAAATATTATGTGTAAGTTTCGCATTTTATAAGAAACATAAATTTGTATACATACATTTAGCATGACAGCCTAGGGGTGTGACCACTGGACTGCTAAGTCAAAGGTCTCGAGTTCGAATCCAAGGCACGCATTGACTGACTTTTCGAAATAATGTGCGTAATTATCACTCGCTTTTACGGTGAAGGAAAACATCATGAGGAAACCTGCATGCCTGAGAGATATTCCCGACGGCATGTGAAGTCTGCCAACCCGCATTAGGCCAGCGTGGTGGACTACGGCCTAATCCCTCTCATACTGGGAGGAGACCCGTACCCAGCAGTAGGACAATTAATGGGTTGATGATGATGATGACATTTAGCCTTAGGCCTTTTTCCCATTGAGGTAGGCAGAGACCATAGATTTTCCCTTGCTATGTTCCTGGCACACCACGTTCGCTTCATCTATGCTCATCAGATTTTCATCTTACTTTTTTTATGGTATACTCATCTGCAAGAGTTAGGTAAAGGTGTTCTACTGTTCGCTGGTATGTTTAGGACTCTCTATGTAATTAGGGGTTGAGCCTATTGCCATTAACCTGGCACAAATCGAAACTCCGAGCTTGCACTGAGAATTCATTTAAAACGCTAATAAGCAGAGGTGGCTATTCATAAAAGCATCAGGTATCTTTCCAGAAAACCAGCAGTTGCACTGTTTACAACGTTGAAGTTTAGTTAGCCACTCCTAGCCACTCACGCTCTAAAGACGTCAGCGATAACGAGTCGAGTGTCTCGATATTGTTTACTATATCATCAGATTTGTCGCGCCAACCATCATTTCTAAGTCACAATGTCTTTTGTTGCATATATGAATTATAATATCAGAGCAATGTTCCGAAAATGTTGTAACAATACTCGGAAATAAACAATTAGATTAGACGCAGAGGTCATGCCAGTGGACTTGTCAGTGTGCCAGCGCGCGAATAGTAGCGGCGTGCGTGGGCGCATCGACTATTGTCGCGTAACGCGTTCCTTAGATTGTCGGTCACTGTGACTCACGTAGAGTTCACTATCATTTTTATGAGAATCGCAACACTTGATATTGATCTGTATTCGATGGTTTTGTCTGTAGCGACATGTTGTGTAGAGATTTCAATAATTGTTAGATTGAATTGTTTGTAATTTTACTGAGCACATACATAGCCAATAGGTACATTTTATGTACCTTTATAGTTTTCTAACTCATTGAACACAGCTCTTTCTATGTTCTAATTGTGAGGCTGAAGTATTTAATAAATAAAAACGGATCCATTTTTTAATGTTATGTTATGATTGAAATTGACTTCTCTCATAAAATTGGGAGTAGCTCAAATAATTAGGTAATAACTTAGTGAGCAAATCAAACTGCTATTTCTTCTTCCTAGACTTTCCTCAACTATATTGGGGTTGCCTTCCAGTCAGACAACATGCGGCAGAATGTCAGTATTTTACACGAATCGACTGTACATTCGTCACCCTGTCGGTCGGTCGGGTTCACCTAGGTCCTTTTATTTTTGACCTTGAATGAAACCTTGTCACGACGTTTGTGCGACGATGTCCCTTCCACCTTGTATATTCTACGGATCAACACGATATGAAAAGATAATTATGTTTTATGTTCTTTTTAATACATAGCAGATAATTTATTGACAGTTGTATTTCATCTTCCAGTATCATTCCACCGTCTCACAGTGGAGATCGACCTCACGTTAGCATGTTGTTGCGAGCTAAACACAGCCCTGGGAGGTGGTTCGGCCGCCCCTTTAGTGACGGGCGTCGGCGTTGATATCCGCGCCGGCGACCTGTTCCCTGCCACATTCCCTGACAAAGGACCAGAGCTACCGCTGCGAGGAGCCAGGACCATTACTAGCGGCCCACATTCAGGACAGGTGAGGAACTCAAGCAACTGCTGTTGTGGTGGTCTTCGTAGATTGAAGGTATTTCTGTAGATGTTAATCAGTGAACAAAAAAATCGTGAAGAAATTTGCGTGCGTGAAAGATTTTCTTGATGGCTGCGACGTCTGCAAAGGCACTAATTGACTATTGCCTAACCCTGATTTCATCCTGAAAGTATCACTACAGCTCCGCAATAGAAATAATTTATTGATTACTTTTTTTTAGGGGTAGGCATCATATACACGCGACAGGATTTTATTATACATTACTAAATAACCTGACTGCGAAAGTTAGACTCCTCAACGTGAGCACGGGCACTAAGCAGAACTTAGTAAAACACTTAACAATTCTAGACTTGCTTGCAAACTAAGCTTGTTTGTTACTTTTGACGCAAAAACTACGAACTACAGAACTGATCTAGATGAAATTTGGCACAGAGATAGATCATACATAGTCTGAAATAGCACATAGGGTACTTTTTATCCCGGTAAAATGGGATAGATTTGCTTTAAGAATAGAAGTAAACACAATTACGTCGTCAACATAGAAAATAATTTATAAGAAATACAGTTCTCGCCAAACTTATTGTCCGGGTTGAAGTTAGCACGAGCTAACTTTAACCCGGACAATAAGTTTGGCGAGAACTGTACCTAGACCACGCGGGTGAAGCCGCTGGTGGAAAGCTAAGTCCGTACTATATTATAAATGCTAAAGTAACTCTGTCTGTCTGTCGAGCTTTCACGACAAAACTACTGAACCGATTTAAATGAAATTTGGTACACATATAGTGTAGAGCCTGAGAAAGGACATAGGCTACTTTTTAATTCGAAAAAGGGGTGTAACGGGTTGGTTTGGGGATGAAAGTTATAAGAAATACTCAGACTACGGAGGCGAAGCCGCTGGCGGAAAGCTAGTCTACACTAATATTATAAGGAGGATATATATAATTGAATTTTTGTATGTAACGAATAAACTCAAAAAGTACTGGACCGATTTGAAAAATTCTTTCCATGTTAGATAGCCCATTTATCGGGGAACGCTTTAGGCTATATATCATCACGCTACGACTAATAGGAGCGGAGTAGTAATGAAAAATGTTGCAAAAACAGGGGAAAAAATTATAAGACACGCGGGCGAAGCCGCTAGCGGAAAACTAGTATTTAATAAAAACATTTGCTGTTCAGGTGCTAGACATATACGACAACACGGTGGGCATGCTCCGCATCGGTCCGTTCAACTACGAGCCCCTGCGCGGCGTCGACCTCTGGCTGGAGCAATCAGACGACTTCATACTGCAGCACCTCAGCACCACACCGGCTGTCGAGCCGCCGCACTTCGTACACAATGTAAGTATTTGTATATCACGTTGATTGTTGATCTGTAGGTTCCTGTAGATGATAAGTAGCTTAATCCGACTCAAAATTAATAAACAATTATTTGAATCTATTCATAATGTAGGTATTTGCATCGCGAGACTTAAGTGGAGATGGGCAGGGCAGTTGGCAAGACGAGACGATCTTAGGTGGAACAAAACAGTTACCGAATGGTGGCCAAGAGATGCAAAACGATCGCAGGGCAGACCACCAGCCCGATGGTCGGACGATATTGTGAGGGCAGTAGGGAATCTGTGGGTGCGACTTGCACAAGATCGGCAACAGTGGCGTAATAGAGAAGAGGCCTTTACTCAGCAGTGGGTGTTACAGGCTGAGTAGATAGATAGATAGATAATTTCATTTCATTTTAGATTTATAATGAGTTATAGAGTATGTTTGTAATGAGTAAACTCAAAAATTACTGAACCGATTTTAAAAATTGTTTCACCATAAGAAAGTTACATCATTCCCGAGTAATATACGCTATATTAAGACCACGCGGGCGAAGCCGCTGGCGGAAAGCTAGTTAATGATACAAAATTGTAGGCCATACAAATATTAGTTCGTGTAGGAACCTGAGATACAGCAGGCGGAGACACCAATAGTGTCGTGAAACATTATTTTATTGTTCGTCATCATTAATGCCTTTAAATGCACAAAAAATTGTAAGCGAATAATTTTTTATTACTTGAATTTGACAAAATTTTCAGGATGTACGTTTGTGTCAACAATAATTAATTTTGCGCCAGATATAACAGAATTAAATAACATTCTTTATTTGATTTTCCAGATCCGCGTAACTTTGAAGTTCATCCAGCAACATCCGTTCCCAGCTGTGACAGTGTTCCCCGACAATCGCGCGCACTATTACCGCCGCGACGAGCAGTCTGGGTGCTGGGTGCCCATGCGCTTCTAAACAACAACTACATCCACTGTTTACAGATAACATATCTATGGAAATATCAGTTCTGCGAAAAAATATTGCTACCCATTTCCGCACCCGTTGTTGGATGTATCTATTTGATTTAAAGAACTAAGATAACTAGATGTCGACGATAAAGCACAATATCATCGGGATTGTTTTGCGCTGGTTTTATAAGTGATCATTAGACATTTCCACTAAACGGCTAGGTTGCGTTGACTTGTACAACTCTTTATTTTACCGATAAAGCACTATACCTATGGATAATAACCGCAGAAGTACTAGTAGGAAAACATCGATATTTTCACCAACCAGAATGTTTATTTGAGCAGTAATAACTGCGCGGAACTAGTTGACTGCGCCTTAGGTATGTGAGCGGTGGGACGGAGGGGCGGGGTCGCCTGCGCGTGGTGGGACGGAGGGGGGGGGGCTTGCTTTTGTTCACAGTAACCCGCCGCCTCACCCCCCTACCTAAGGCGCGGCCAACTAGTTCCACGCGAACTATAACTGCTGCTTTTCGAATATCACTTTGTTCTTTAGTTGTTAGCTAAGCCACACGCAAGATCCGATCACATGCCAGGGATTTAATAATTTATGTGAAGACTTTCTCATTACAAAAGGATTTATAAATATTATAAAGAAATATAACTAAAACGACTCCTCGTTCAGTAATTGAGTTATGTAGACAACGTGCATTTTTATTACCTACATATAAATTGTGTTTCATAGTCTCGAGTTTTAGCCGTGGGAATTTTATTATAAACTATTCAGATGAGAGATAACGTTTTATTATAAGTAGGTACTGAACTTGATGTCGTAAAAAATGCGCTGCGACCATGACAATGTCGTTGATTGCAAATACCATTTTACTCTTATTTTTTTATATTTACGTATGAGTTCACGTTTCCTAATCGCATTCCATGACAACATTGGAGAGAAATTGTTATAGGGTTGCCATTTGATAAATATTACTATGGAAACATCAGTAAAAATCCCAATGATACTAATTTATTCCATTTCCTTTTTTATCATTTAAATTTAACTATAAAAAGGTACATACATATTAATTACTAATGTATGACTTGATGGACGTAACTAATTAAATGATTGCCTAAAATTGACTAAATAAGGATAATATTCCAAATATCAATGTTATTTACATTATCCAGTTAATATTGTGTATTGTTTTGGACAAGACAAAGTACACGAAAACATTTGTTTTATTGTGATAATTTGTACTATCGTGTTATTTCATTTATTTATGAACAAAAGTAAAGCTTACGTCGGATTGGCTTCATGCATTGTCATAGATAATAGACCATTATGTTTCTAATTTATAGGATTTATTATTTTAATTAATGATTTTCTTTAAATGTTTATAGAATTGTCTAGCCCAATGCCTGAAGCCAAGGAGAGTTAACAATTATGACTTTATGTAAAACAACATATTTAAAAAATATATACTTACTTTAATTGCCCTGCAGTTGGACGACAATGGTTGAATAAAAAATGTTTTAGTTATCAACAATGTTGTTAGTTTTTACTTTTGTGTGTAAATATAAAAATGATGTTAGAAGTTATAATAATTGTATATTTTGTCATTTTCGTTTATACTACTTCCAGTTTAGATTTTAATTATAACGTCTATTCTTCTTGCCTTTTAGGTATACGGCAGGAATACATAAAATAGATCGAATGAAATGTCGGAGAGGACAAATTTATTTTGTAAATATTATAGTGATCAATTAGATATAGTTAGACAACGTTATTAGTTATTGTTTTGTGAAATATTATGAATATATTGAAAGTTCAAAAGATTCATGTGTCTATTTTAATTTCTGTTTCTCCTAAATTACCACTTCCCACTTGATACATAAAATTTGTGGTTCAATTACTGCATGAATTTTAATTAAACTTCTTTAACCTCTATTCTTGGATTTCTTGGCACAGGCACCCTCACAAATTGAATAAGTTATAGACCATGAAAGTATAAATAGATGACATGGGCCTTCTTTGGCACAATAAAATAAAGATTTTAAATAAAATACTTTTCGTTAAAAACAGATATGGTCATTTGGTCAAGATAGAGATTTTTGTGGCATTTATGTGCAATAATTTGTAAAGTGAGCGACACGCTAGCTATATGTATATAAGGAGAGAACTCAAGTATACCATGACTTGACCCGACCATTATGCACCCCTTGCTTTTATTCACTTTTTTGAGAAAAATATTATTTGGAGATGGTTTGGGCATGTCGAGAGAATGGATGAACGGCGATGGACAAAAGGGATTTATAAGGCAAATGTTAGTGGAAGTGCCGGGAGGGGACGCCATAGAAAGACTTACTTATACCTACCATATTGGCGAGGTCCTTCAAAAAGGTCAGGTGCGTAGTACTCACAACCGGCGAGTATGTATGACAAGATGTATGAACATGGAGGAAGCTAAAGAAGTATGAAAGACTGCAAGTCTGTAGTTTCTGCCTGCCCCTGTAGGAAAAAGGCGTGAGTTAGTATGTTTATGTATGATATATAATATAATATAATATATATAATATAATATTATAAAGAGGAAAGATTTGTTTGTTGGTTTGTTTGTTTGTTTGTTTGTTTGTTTGTTTGTAATGAATAGGCTCCGAAACTACTGGACCGATTTCAAAAATTCTTTCACCTTTGGAAAGCTACATTATCCCCGAGTAACATAGGCTATATATCATCACGCTACGACTAATAGGAGCGGAGTAGTAATGAAAAATGTAGCAAAAACGGGGAAAAAATTATAAGACCACGCGGGCGAAGCCGCTGGCGGGAAGCTAGTGTATGATAAAATCAAAGAGCGATACATGGGGAGGTTAATGAACATAGACAAAGCGAAAGTGGTGTGCCGTAGCAAGTGGAAATCTATAGTCTCTGCCTACCCCCATGGGAAACAGGCGTGAAGCTATGTATGTATGTAAATTCAAAGACCAAAATAGTAAAATGGCAACTTTAGCTTTGACACATGCATTGACACTTGTGTCTTGTCAAATCGTGTAATGGTGACTTGACAGTTGACACTTTGACAGCTGGTTTCGTGAACATTGAGCACACGAACGAAAGTTTTGTTAGTTTTTGTGTAATAATTTCTTTCATCACATTGTTTAAAAAGAAACCCTGAAGCGTCAAATAATGCACAATATGGAAAAACCAACTGTTACTGAGGAACCGCCACCGTATTCAGCTACAGTGCCGCCAGGTAAGTCCTAAATAAGTTTGTTTTTGTGAAACCTTATATTGAGTGTATGTGAATCACAATAAAGATAAGATGTTCAATTATACTGCGTAATGCTGCAACTTGGCGTTTCGTCAAAACCATGGACAACTAGGATAAGGCGTCAATAGTACACTAATAAAACTGCTTCTTGGTTGTTGTATACTTTAAGTACAGCTACTTGAATTCAAATGAGCATGCAGTAATTTGTAAATGTAACTATTACAGGGCCTCTACCGCAACCGGCTGGTGCTCCAGGCGCGCCGTATCCGCCTCCACCTCCCGGATACACTCCTTATGGGGTTCCACCTCCAGGTACAGGCTTTATGCCTAACTATGGGGCTACAAATATCATAATACCTCCCCCTATAATCGCTGTCGGTGCGTGCCCTGCATGCCGCGTCGGCATCCTTGAAGACGATTTCACATGCTTGGGTATTTTATGTGCTATACTATTCTTCCCATTAGGGATCCTTTGTTGCCTTGCTCTGAAAAACAGAAGATGCTCAAACTGCGGAGCCCTATTTGGATAGACAGATACAGATGTGAAGAGCCTTGTTAAATGTTTTGATTATGAAATGTTGAATATTGAAAGTTTTATGAATGTAACAATGATAACTGTTTAATAACTTTATTGTTTATGTTAAAATATAGTGTGCACATCATTATGAACAAAGGTAATTAGTAAATGAGAAGTTTTATAGATAATACATGTTTTGATAGCTTAAGTTACAGAATGTAGTATGCAAATTGACTATGTTTTAACATGAGCAAGTTTATTTAACCTTTTCACTAGCTAATGTTATGCAACTGGTAGATTTAACCACTTAGTAATGATATTTAAAATTCAAGGTCAACTAAGCCAGGTTTTATACAAGAAATTAAATTAAATAGTTTAAGATAGTTATTAGATTTTTTAACAGCAATAATTACAACATTCTAATTACCTATACAATTAGCTTATATCCAATGGTTAGTTAAAAAGTGTACTTATTAGACACATCAAAAAGCAATTGGTAGACTTATATAATTATTAATGTCAAATATTGTGAAAGATTATACAGATCACACAAGACTCCGCTGCCCAAGAATGTTCTCATTTATTTTCTTTTAATTTGTTTGTTAGGTACTTGTTAAGTTAATTAGAAGATCCAATCCAATACTGTTTCAAAAACACCTCCTTTTTATTACAAAATTTAAAAAGTACAGAATAATATTGAGATTTTCTAATTAATGTTTGGCATTGCTTGTTTGGGAAACAAGTCCTGTACCTGATTTAAGGTGACTAAAAATAGGTAGGGGACTAATTGACAGGGCTGAATAGCTTTTGTCCTGGTTTTTCGTAACAAAATTCATTATGAGATTGACTTGTTGACTTTAAACAAAATAATTAGGACTAATTTTTGACATAAAATCGAAAAAAAAAATGGTATCTGTTGTATGACAACTGGAAGCCAATATGGCTTCCAGTTGCCATAGTATTGCCATATTGTATTGTCTCCATCGTAGATATCATTGCTTAACATAAGGCGAGTTGTGGTCAAGCGCAAGCCTATCTAAGATAAAAAATAATAACAAGAGCCGTATTCCAATATTGTTATTACTATAAACAAACAGGTTTTTTTTCTTATGATGTATCTGCAGCTAGAAATTGAAATATGATTTGATTTAATATTATTTAAATACCTGCGGTTTCAAAGCAACAAATTTTATCAGAGACAAAAGGTGTCGTATATCCTTTAGAATGCAAATTTTATCGAAATATGTTCAGCGGATTAGGAGTGAAAAGATTATCAGACAAAATAGTTATTTTCGCATTTATAATATTAGTATGGATATTTATGGTACCTTATCTAAACTTTATTTTCGCAATAAAAAAATAAAAAATAATAATAATATATTTAATTGAGAACGTGGCAGCAAAAGCAGTGCAAATACAAATAAATCATAGCATGTAATTATAAATAAGAGTACTGTTTTCTTACTTTCCACAACTTTTGAAAATCGAACTTACTCTCCCTTTGCTGCCAGGTACTCAATTATTTTTTATATTATATTACTACTACTATACTATAGGACAAAACAACATAAAGTAATCAGACCAGTATTTAGCCAGTGCTGCTAATATTTCGAATTAAAATACGAATCTGGTTTCATGAAAATACATTTGTAATTAATTTTAATTAGTTATATCGAATTGTGATTTTATTCTAGTTGCTTTATATTGTTTTGATCATTATTAATAAGTAGATAAGTACCTATATTATGATATGCAATTTTATTATCTATGCTTAGTAAAGTTGTATGAAATGTCATTATTGATTGCCTTTACTAAATCCATGTAACCATATATTCTTACTTGCCTTATATAAAAAAATAGTGATATTTATGTATAATGATTAATCTGTTACTGAAAAATTTAAGATATTGTTATTTTTAACCGACTGTCGAAGGAGGGTTATGTTTTACTTAATGTATTGACATCCTAAGCAAAAAAAATGTGATTAAGCTATTGTGTCATTGGATTGGTATTGAATCAATAGGCCCTTTAATTGATTGGAAACCTGTTGCTAATAGGCTGATTAAGTAAAGATGTATGAGTTTCATGGAACAATGTATATTTTAGTTATAAGATAATTATTTTTTCTTACATTCAATTACTTTAGCATATCATATAGGATTTTATTAAGTTTAAATAATGATGTAGGTACATACAATTATCATTTGTGATATACGTATATGTCTTAGATGCCTACTATGCTGCTACTGTCAATATTTAGCGACGGTAGGTACTCGAAAGATAACGCTGTTTATAATCTATACTATACCTAGTAGGTACCTTTCACACGATGTTCCTACAATATGCAGTAGAGACATTTGAAGCGTCACATAACACCTATCAAAAATTCCTTCGCTGTTTGAAATTTTTACATTATGTTTACTCAATTTTACAAAATACCAAACTGCTAAAAATTAAAATATTATTAAATTAAAATTTAATTTCCATAAATCTGATATTTCCAAACTGGAAAAAATACGCCATATAAAAAAAACTTTCCAATATTTAAATGTCATTTAATTCAAGTTCATCTTGTTTTATGTTTATAAATCAAATAGGTAATTAATATAGTTTAAGTGAATGAAAAGAAAATAACTTTGTTTTGAATAATTTGATATTTGTTTACTAGTATAAGTCGAATATCGAATATAGATATGTTTAGAATCAGGCAAAGTAGGTACCTATACTGCTCTGATATACACAGATTGTGGCCCGTTTCTATTTACCATCCAGTACACAAATTTCAGTCTTTCAGTCTAAAAGATCAATGCGGGTTATAAATTTGGGACGTCTGCAACAACAATATAGGCCCCGCAAATTGCTAATGCACCTGGCAGCCATTTTGGTGACGTACCGGCACTCGGTACCGTTAGCACCACTGGCCGGGAGTACGGCGGATGACGTCACGTGGATGTTTATCAGCGCATTAGCAAATTTGCGGAACATATACATACATTTTCTCGTAAAATTGGCGCTAATTTAAAACATTATTTGATTTTTGTCAACTTTAGTGTAAGTAATAAGTTGATAAGACGCGTTATAATATTTTAGCTCAGTGCTAATGGACTTAATGAGTTGTTCGTTGCAGGCTGTTGATTATCCCTTATCTGATTACATCGATACAATATTACAAAATATGGTGTTGATTTAAAGCAGAGATTGTATTTTATTTTATTTTAATATCGAATATGTTTTTCTTGTTTGAATATAGTGTTGGTTGGATTGTTGTGAGGAAAGACTTTAAGTAATTATGTATGCTCTGCAGAAACTAAACTGAAAGGTCTTGTCAATTTTAGAGTTTCCAGTTTCTTTAACCTTTTGGATATGGGGCGAGTTACCGTTTAAATCGGGAATAATATTTCCCGCCAAAATAAAATAAAAATTAAGCGTTCCAGTATTGATGAATGCACAACAGCACATAGCATTGTCTATGATTTGGGGCGATTTCTCTTATGCTATGTCTCCACCTCACCTCCACCACGTTAGTGTTAATGTCCAACTACGCGTCAATTAACGCAAATTGCGTTATTTTCGTAACTTTAGCAAAACGCGTTAATACACAGGTGAAGCCGGAGCTTTAGTTACAAAGGTGATAATTTTCGTAGTTTTTATTTTTACTGCAAGCGTACTCGGGAAGTTAAACCTTCCTTCGTGTTATGGAGGACATATTGTGTAAAGTAGTGTTGATAAATAAAAACATTGTTATGTTTATTGTTTAAAAAGAAAGGGAATGTTGCAGCTTGTTATGTTTTAAATCAACATTTCAGACATACGAAGTAAGTACTGAATAGATTAGACTGAACTAAATGCACTACAACCAAATCGCCTTGCATTAACTTGATAAGTAAAAGTATCGATTGAAAGATCTATAAATTAGTATAAAATATGTAATATTGAATTTGTATAAGTTTTGCAATAAAGTTTGGGAATCATTTTAGTTGTTTTTTTTTGTCTATGCATTTCTCAACATGCACTCACGCCTTTTTATGGATATCCAGAACTTTTAGAACTTCTTTTCAATTCTTGATGACCTACCTACCTCTCCACTCAAACAAAAAAAAAAAACAAAATCGGTCCATACCTAATCTACATAAAAAAATATATTTATTTATTTAATTCAGGCTACAAGGCCCATAAAATACTATAATACAATACAATATAAACTTATAACAATTAAAATACTATACATACATAACAAAGTAAACTAAACACTAATTAACACGAAGAGTCGGCGTCGTGTGTCGCGCGGTGTCCGGTAGCCGTCCTCGGAATCGCCGGAACACTACCCCTCTTGGCCAAAATTCCTCTTTCATAAAGGTCGCCAGATGTTGGGTCGGCACTCTCACCACATAAGAAGTAAAATCTACATTGTGTCGAGACTCCAACCGTTCGACCCTCAGGGTAAACTTGGTCTTGATGCGGATGTACTCTACAATCTCCTCGGCCTTTGTAGAATTATGTAATGCAGACGAGACACGTACAGCTGCGTCACAGGTATAGCAGGTCGCAGCAGGTGACTGGGTCCTGTCGGTGCGCTACCGCAGTGGTTCCGACAAGTGGGCTTTCGCTTCTTCTCGACTTTGGTAAAGCCCTCCTTGTCTTGCTTGTCCCCTTCTTGGTGCTGTGGTTTAGGTGCAGCGGTTTTGTTGCTGGCAGCAATATTATATATATAAAACCTCCTCGGTTTTTCGTTCGTCGGTTAAAAATCCAACAAAATGTTGCTATTAAGTATTTCCTATCAAAAAAAAATTGAACAGTGGGTGATAAAAATGGTCATATCAAAAGCATCAAGTCAAATCGATTTTCAACCAAAATAATGTCATTTATTTTTGGCCTACCTCCCAAACATTGTTAGGTAATAAATTAAAGACAATTCGTTCATAAATATTTTTGGGGTAATAACTGTTTGCAGAGGTTGTTAACCGATGGTCGTCGTATAGCCTGCGGCCTGCCGAAAGCCGCACCAAATCGACCAGATTTATTCAACCGACAAATGGCAGCGGAAATTACGCACCACTTTAAATACTGGTTGTCCAAATAAATGTTAATCATGTGTAATAATCCGATAATAATACGAGCGAATTCCTATTTTAAATCGGAATTTATCGCATGTTTTTTGCAGTAACACCGGTCGGTATAACCCAGACTCCTCGGACTAACTACGGGAAGAGTAGTTATCATTCTGTATGAAGGAAGATTCTGTATAAAACTGTTATACACCAGAAGTCCATAGGTATAGTAGATACTATACTTTTAAAAAAAGCACTAAAGAAATATATTTTAAAGTATTTGAGTTTAATTTTAAACATGTAAAGTAAAAAACTTTTTAAAAATTTCAGCATGAACTGTCACCATATACCATATATTAGGTACACTGCATCAGATGTCATTGTAAAAAAAACAAAATTTTAAAAGAGTAATAATAACCATGGAGTTACTTTCCGGTTCTTCTACATAGGAAATGACTTATTTGGAACCGTGCACGTAGTTTCGATATTTCATAAGTGCTTGTATAAGGTCTATGTGAAAATAAAACTATTTTGATTGATTGATTTTGACCAGTCAAAAAAAATATTAGTTGAAAAAAAACTTTGCATTGAGGTACAGTGTTAATGATCGGGGAATTTTCTCCCGATGTATAACAGATGGATCACAACATGGTGTGACTGAACAGAAACAAATTCCTATTACCTACTTACTTACCCTAGGCGCGTACCGGCGCATAAAGGTATGCAATAGTGTACTTATATCTGTAAAACCCTTCAGGGATACAGGCGTGATATTATATTTATGCGATATACCTAAGAGTACCATAGAGCCCTAGATACTTGCTACCTAACAAAACATTAGGTAAGTACCTAATATAAAAGCGCACGTCCTTCACAAAACTTCCGACCGTGTTTTTAAAGCCTTGTAGTGATCAGAGCCGAGTTTAATCCTCATTAATATAATGTAGAGTGGGGTCATAAGCGCTCGTTCATGTCTTTACTTATAAACCATTCATCGCGTATTCTAGACGCAGCCAGTATTTTTTAATGAAGACTCGACTCAGTTAAAGATCGCGTAGTCATATTTTGAATTTTTTTTTACACAGCACCATCTAGACCAGAACTAAGCAGAGCTTGTACTTACTAATTCCTAAAAAAATTTTTTTTGTAAATACATACTTATAATACAATACGAAACACCCAGACAGACACAAATACTTAATTCATCACATAAATATTTGTGTCCTGTGGGAATCGAATCCGGTACTCTAACCACTAGACACAGACGTCGTCAATAACTATAATCCGATTGAGTTTTTGGACTGAACTCAATCGGATTGTAGTAAGTTAGTTAGTTATTCAGTCCTTTATTAAATGTTTCTTAAAATAACTAATTTAATGTAATTGAGTAGGTACCTAAGTACTTTGATAATTAGGTACATTTAACTATATCTAAAAATCTTTCGTATTCTTAAGTTTTATTTCAAAGAAGAATACCTACGTACCTACAATAGTTCACTGGATAGCTTAAGTATTTCTTTAAATGCCGAGGTCTTTGTCTTGGTTGGTCTAGACTCTACCTAACGATTCTAAATCGCTGTTGGAAATGGCGACAGCCTTCCAATTTAAAAAGATGACCGTTCCGAACTATCTCTACAGTTTTCCGTTCCATTGGAAATGCAAACCCCAACTTCAGCATTTTGTTACGGAATGTCTGGTAGTTGGTAGTGTTAGTATGTATTTAGCTGGAAAATAGAGAGTATAGTATGTAATTTTCTAGATAGATACATATAATTATATGTAGGTACAGTGGCGGCGTAAGACCTAAATTTTATGTGGGCAAAATTCATTTGGCGGGGCCCTCTGCCAGCGCAAGATTTGCATAATTTTTCGGGGCGCGAGGCCCCCTGGGTCGCGAGGCCGTAGGCGGTGGCCCACCTCGCCCACGCCTTACGCCGCCACTGTATATGTACATTGTTTTATAACAAATGACAATCAAACATCAATACGATTCCTGCGTATTCGATGAGTTCAGTTTAAAAAATCTGACGATTTAAAATTAATCTGAAGGTTCTTTATTATCTAGAAAATCTATTATGCTTATTTAGGTACTTCCTGAAACTACATACCTACCTACATGAAACTACACTACACATCTAGATATTAGATAATCTAGGTACATTTTATTTACTTATTCGTATTAGTTTGTCCAATTATTTTAATTTGAAACGTTTGCGCAGTTAAATTAAAGTGTAGACATGAGATAAGTAGTTTTAATTGTGAGAAGTAATTTTCAGTTTAATCTGTAGGCACCTAGGTATATCCTTGCTAGCTTCCTCCGAGGTTTATTAAATAATTATCACTCGAGACTGTTGGCTCCGTGCAGGCTGTTTGTAATTAGAATTCAGATAATGTACTCCTTGTTAATACCTCTGTGGTTGTAAATTAATGTGGAACTTTGTGATGTGACTTTAGTATGCTTCGTTAGTGTAGCTATGTAGGTAGGTAGGTACCTAATTGGATTGGTACCGCGTGATAACCTGCGATTAACATAGGTAATGGAGATACTTTTTCTATTTATTTACCTACTAGACGGGGAATCGTTCAGCCAAACCCGCCAAATGAAATAAAACGTCAGTTGAATTTGACAGATGAATATACTGGGGGCAGGGGCGGATTTCCCTTTAAGCCGATGCCCCACGTGCCCACGGAAAAATAATAACTGTTTTTATTGTTCCTGGTCTTGAGGCGGAAAAACTAGGGATAAGTACCTATTTTTATTCGAAAATACTGCATTGTTCATTACTACACATTTTTCATTGTACTCACAAATAAAAATGGTAAGCATGAGTAGATTAAGGTTAAATAAATAAATAAATAAGGTAGGTAGATACTTAGATGGGTATCAAATTCGTCCCTGGAAGATACATTTTTAATTCTAGCGCTAGGGCCCATGCTAGGTACCTAGATGTAGATAAAGTTTATGTATTGAATTAAGTATTTTATCTTTTAAAACGTATGATGTAGTTTTTCTAAACTGTAATACAATCGAGCTAAGTAATACCCCGCGCATTGAATGGTTCTGGTTTAATCAATACAATAATATTAATTTACTTAAGCCTGGATATAAAATCTCCCACGCAGAGCTAGCTCCTAGTAATTGAATCAAGTAGGTAATCTTGTTTAAGACCTCAGTGTTCAATAGTGTTTCAATTCAGTCTAGCTAATAAACATGGATTGCCTGTGCACCTGCAACTTGAGACGCAATAAAACGTCAATCGAATTAAACAAATGGAAATATATGTTGTAATTCTAAGGAGCTGTTTCACCACCTGTTAAGCTCCCGTTAAATTAATTGGCAGATAATTTCATACAAATTTTGTTCAATTTTGATATTTATGGCGATTAGAGACTATGCAGAGGTGGGGAAACAGGCTCTAAGGTTAGGACCACATTACTAATGAATTCCTAAATGCTGAGAGCTTATTAGTGAGCGATCCTAGTGTCCAAACGTGTGGTGAAAAAATATGTAATTCGCCATTTTGTGGAAGTGGCCATCTTGGACTGATTTTTATCGAACATAGCTAAGAACACTCCCGATTATTTCATCTACATCTACATAATTTTTTTTGTTTGTCCAAAAAATAAAATCAAAATTTGTTGTTCCGTTCGGGAGCTACGACGACACACACACACTTTTTGCGTCGGGGGTTTTAACTGTTTTAACAGTATTAGTTAAAATATTTGTAGGTAATAATTTTAAAGCTGTCTGTACAAAAATTTTTGTAAAATTCCTCCTATATCGGTTCTGTGGTAAAACACATCACTCACTAGTCGAGGCGAATCAAAATAAAAAACGTTAACAAAACAAGAATAATTTATAATTTAATAAATTGTCCATTAATATTATTTTAGAGACGAAACATGAACAAAATATAGGTCTATGTAATATCTTTGGTGCGGGACAAAACCGGAACAAATCATTTGGGCGGGAAGAGATCCTTCTATTTTTAAACACGCTGGAGGACATAAACTTTATCTAAACAAATGGCGACAATTTATATCTTCCCGAAGGAAACCGACCGCTCAAATTTAGCATTAGCTCCTCAAATATTTATGGCAAACAAATGTTCCAAGTTAACCGCGCAACCAAACTTTTGATCAAACCACAATGGAATGGGACTCTCTTTTACTTTTATGGCACTTTTTCTTAAGCTTAGATTAGCGAACTTTGTAAATTCAGGCTTTAACTTGGCACATTATTCTTATGTTTTGTATTTTCCTTGAAAGTCGCTGAATATTAAATTTAATTGCCACTTTGTTACTTTGGCGAAGTTCAAGGTGCTCGGAAGAATTTACAAAAATTTTCTTTTCTATTTCCTTGATATTACTAAAATGAAAAGGCGCATCTGGTAAATATAATGAACCTTATAACAACTGTAGCTGTAAGCTAAGGCTCAGCACACACTGAGAGGGTGTGCAGACATTTGTTCATGACACTCGAAAATAAATTTAAAGGTATTGACATAAAGTGTTTAACAGCTTAAATATTTGAACATGAGAAAAAATGCTCGCGCGGTCTCTAGGCAAGATAAACATTTATGCACTTTATATCAACATCTTTAAAGTCCAAAGCTCCATCACGCCAAGCGGGGACATCGAACAGCCTATATATGAAAGAGCCTCCACGAATGACACAATAATTCCATTCCAACTTCAAAATACAAGTACAAACAACAAACAGACGTGAATAAGTAAGATTTCTAAAACTATTCACATTGAAAACAGTAGGTAGTTTCTCGCAGAATGGCCGTCAGTTCGTAAAGGCATTCATTTAGTGAATAGTGTCGCGCTGGGGATCTTCGCGATAGCGGTGGAGGAAACGCCGCCCGTCTGGAATGTACAGGACGGGAATCTATGTACACTGGAAGAGATACGGTAAGTACGCATCTTTACATAGTACAGTCAGCCTCAGTTAAATCGGGATATACAAAAGTGTTAAAAATGATCGGAACAACTAAGAAAATTAGTATTTACTATATTATCTCAATGTCATCATCATTAACCCTTATACTGTCCCACTGCTGGGCACAGTTCTCCTCTCAGTATGAGTGGGATTATATTATCTCAATGTAATAAAGTTTATTTCAGAATGGCAGCTGTGTAGGGCGGTCGTTCTGAATTAGTCCTTGTGCCATTGAGATATAAGAGAGAGTTTAATTTTCTTAGTTGTTCCGATCGTTTTAACAAATTTTATGTCCCGATATATGTGATGCTGACTGTACTAGCTTTCCGCCGGCGGCTTCGCCCGCGTGGTCTGGGTATCTACTATATAAAAATAAGTCGGGTTTTCCTTCCTGACGCTATAACTCCAGAACGCACGAACCGATTTCCACGGTTCTGCATTAGTTGGAAAGGTCTCGGGCTCCGTGAGGTTTATAGCAAAGAAAATTCAGGAAAAATTTCAACAGAAAAGCGGGTTAAGGCGAGGCATTGACAAACTATGAATCTGAAATCGGACCCCCGCACCGCGCCATTCTCTTACACCCCGCAAATACTTCGTGGTTTGCGATCGTAGGCTCGCACTGTGGAACAGAGACGTCATAGAGTCGCGCTTACTATCTTTATTTTTGTTGCAAGAATATTAATTTGAACAATTATTTTGTGTAATGTTAAATGGATATTTTAAGGGGTTGTTCCCAGAGGTCAACGATTATATAATAATAATAATAAGCTCCAGGACCAGATGGACAGAACAATTTTTGGTTAAAATGGCTACGTACTTCACATGCTCGCTTGGCGTCTCAATTCCAGTCACCCTTAGAATCTGGGACGCTACCACCTTCCTATTCTTAACTATTGAAATTACCCATTCGCTCCATAAGTATGGTAGTACTGCGGAACTAATATGAATGGAGTGCGTCTAATGTAAGGCTGGTTTATTACTAACTCAAACATGGCCGCGATAAAGAAAGCGCTCGGCGGCGGCGCGGCGTCGCGTAGGTATTCATCAGGAACCCAAAAATTACGCAGCCATCACTTGTTTACCGACGGTCTATAGGACATAGACATATATTTTGAGAACAAAAAATATTGATAAAAATTCAATTAAGTATGTCTGCGTTTTAAAAATGGATGTAGGAACGTGGTACTAAGGAGCTACTATAGTACGTAGTAGTTGTATGCTAGTCCCGGTAATGTCTACCCGTGTGGAGTCGGGGCGGACCGCTAGGAATTAAAAATTACATAATTAAATTATTATGTACCTAATGTTAAATGTATATTTTTAAGTTTTATAATTAAAAGTAACATGTCAAAATAGCATGCTAATAAATTTATAAGTTGATAATATAAAATGGTTTACAATTTTCATGGTTGTCATACTGCTGCTATCTACAAAAGGTTCTTAAACAAAAATTATTAAATTTTAAATATGGCAACACATACAGTTGTTTCTGGAGCTCATAACTGAGTTATGAGCCGTTTTGTGTGATGATGTGCGTGTATAATTATACTGGTAACCATTTTTGACATACCGAGACCCCTCCGTGCCTCGGTGAGCACGTCGTAAAGCGCTCGTTCCCTGTTGTCAAGGGCTAGATTCCTACAAGACACAAATATGTGTGATGAAAATAATGGTTTGTGTTGGTCTGGATATTTCTTAAGTATTTATAAATATATAAAAAAAACTATTTAAGTTTTATTTCTATTGTCTAGTGCTCTACTAATTTTGGGACTGATGGTGCTGTATAAAATGTCCCCTAACGAACGAACGAATACAGACAACTATGACAATTGTTAGTGGTAGTCAAAAGCCCAAGAAAACCTGACAACTTCGAATATCCTTCGAATATTGGTACTGCCCAGAAATTTAGAAGCATATATGTCTGACTGCAGTCACCTCGTGTTCGTGTAAAATATTTGTATTCTGCGGCATTGGTTACATTGGAAGCCTATCCCTACATAATTGAGAAAAAGCTAAGACGATGATCATTCAGTCGTTTTATGTAATCAGTCACAAAGCCAAGCTTAGGATGTACTAGGTACATCCTAACGTTGGCTTTGTAGGTAGATAATAATTTGATGGCAAATGGTTCACATGGGGCCTACACATACCAGCAAACTTTTAGTTACATTAGTATATCTCAGTTTATCGCCATAACCCTTGACGAATACAGGCGCGGACGTGATATTATGTTAAGTAATATATGAAAATTGGTGTCGGTATTCGGTATTTTTTCTTCGTATGTAAACCAGAATAAGACAAAATGGTCTACCGTTCCTATTAGGATCACACATTGTTATTAGAAATTTATATTACTTAATAGGCTTAGTTGTAGTGTGTAAAAGTGTAGTGTGTAGAAATAGTTTATATCAGAGTTACCAGAGCTTAAACTTATGTTATTTTTTTAATGTCTGGGAAGATGCCGTGTTATTTATGTAAATTTAATAAATGCGTGGAATTCGGGCTAACGTTTGGTCTGGTCTTAACCAACTTTCGTCCAGGCAGAGCTCGCAAGCCCACTTGTACCTTCTAGTTTATATTATTATTTATTAGCGAGTAACGACCTGCCCAGCTTTGCACAGACAGCAGAGCATATAGGTATGCATTAACCGACGAAGAACCGGAGCAGGTTTTATATTCGTCTGTATATTCATAATTGTATATGTTTAAACTACCCTTGAAATGAACCCTTTCAAATTTTTACTTGAGAACCGATTGTGATGAAACTTAGCACAGTAATGTAGTCCTAATGACCTTACAACCTGTGACCTGATGATGGAGACGGAAGACAGTCGAAGAAAACCCTTATTGGTTTACAGCAGCTACCTCGTGTTTGAGCTTATTTAATTCCATGTTACAACATAATAAACACCTAACGTTAACCTGATGATGGAGATGGAAGATTGTCGAAGAAAACCCTCAATGGTTTAAAGATAGACCACATTAAATAATGTAACCATTTTTTAAACATTAGAATGGGTATAGTAAGCTATCTTTAAAAGATACACTTATGGTATCGGGAACTTTTTTATAGGCCTATCAAAAAGGAACAATTCTACCATACATTATTTTTTTATATCTCAAAGGGATAAGGCAGCATTTTCCATGAAAGTTCCCAGTCGCTTAATTTTTTAGATTTAATTTTGATTTTTTTTACGTTATTGTATGTTGATTTATAGACCTAGTTACCTGAAATACATTGAAAATATATTAAATATGATAATATTTTTTTATATTCGCATAAGTCCAAAGACGACTCCATTTAGCTTTGTTCTATTTTACCGATTGTCAATTTATAAAGTCCAGTCTAATAAGCATTTACATTGTATAGGCTTCCCGTACACTGAAAGGTCAGCTTATACTGGTCGTGGGAGCTCATCCGACACAGACCCGGCGCTGATAACAGTCCGTGGCGGACTGACAGGAGGCATTCTCCATACAAAAACAAGTGCAAACTAGCTTATAGTGGAAAGTCGTATGCGCCAAAACGGTTTTTCACGTTTAAAATCTAATCTAAAATGTATTTTAAAAAATCCAATTACCATTTCAAAGAGTCTGTTGAAACTTATCTATACTGAAAATTTGAAGATTTAAATCCGTTCCGTTTCTTCATAAAATGCGAATCCATGTTTTTGAAGAGCTGTCTTCAAAATTTTTTTCTCTGCAGTAAAGTTTAACCGATCGTGTTTCTGTACTACAAATCTATAGCTAAAGACATGAATAATGACATATGTAAAAATCAGATCCGTATGTTTTGTAATGGCTGAGAAATATTAAGATCCATGACCCCCAAATCTTCAATGCGTCGTCTTAAAAAGGTTATCAAGACCACGCGGGCGAAGCCGCTGGCGGAAAGCTAGTTTCTTATAAATTATACCCTATGTCACCCGGGGATAGAGAAGCTACCCAACGATGAAATATTTTTTCAAATCGGTTCAGTACTTTCGGAGCCTATTCAATGCAAACAAACAATCAAAATCTTTCCTCATTATAATGTTAGTGTAAATTAGTTAAATGTCCCTAGATTTTTGTATAAATCTAAATCATAAATCAACCATCTTCAACGTTCGTCAAAAATCTTGATTTGGATACTCTCAACTCACTCTATAGAAAAAACTGGCAAATGTTAAGCAGGTACGCTGCAATGTAAAACATACACACTTCCAGTATAAGAATATATTTCGAACCTGCCCTGTGGCGCTTGGCTGTTCCCTTTTAAAGCTCAACCCTTTAACGTCGTACTCTGCGATAAAGAGTTACCTTTTGCGTCTTTATATAAGAACCGGTAATAACTAGTGTTGGAAACTTGGAAGCAAAGGTTATCGCCCTTGTTTATAACAGCGTGTGTGTGTATGTTAAGATCTATGAATGTGAATGAAGCAAAAGACTTGCAAGAATCGTATCGAATGGCATACTGTGGTTTTTGCCTACCCCTTTGGGAAAAGGCGTGAGTATGTGGTCGACGTACGTCGTCTGTGGTCTAGTGGTTCGACTACCGGACTGCTGATCCCGAGGTCGTGGGTTCGATTCCCACAGGACATAAGTATTTGTGATTGTCTGGATGTTTCTTATGTATTATAAGTACGTAATTACAAAAAAACATGTATATATGTATCTTCTATATCCATTGTCTAGTACCCATAGTACAAGCTCTGCTTAGTTTGGGACTAGATGGTGCTGTGTAGAAATGTCCCAAGATATTTATTTATTTATATGTATACAGTATTAAAATATCGAAGAGCGAGAGGAGCCGTCGCTCTAGTCGCCATCCAGGTAGAATAGGGGACCAAAGAGCCCAGAACAAAAACAGGAAATAAAATAAAATTTTGATCGGGATCTTTGAGAGTGATCTCTGAAAATCCGTAGATTGCCAAAAGATTACCTCTAAATAAATCCAATTTACAGACTTTTTAAAAGCCTGTTTGAAGCGGCTAGACTATCCACCTATGGTCATTTTACACAGCTGAAACTAATAAGTACAATTCACGTGAAGTAAGAAAAAAAAGTATGAAGGCGTGTAACTTTATAATAATCTACCCGCGGATATCAGAAATACATCTTCTTTTAAGGTATTTAAATCAAAACTGAAACATCATGCCACTAACAACATGAAATTAATTGCTTAAGTAAACTCTGTATATATAGTCTACTAGATCATAGCCCAGTCGTGTTTATAAATTAAATTGGCATGTTAAAGACACGTAAGTTACTGGACCACACTCAACATAAAACTTGTATTATCATATATGTGAACAATGTATGTTCTTTTTGGATTAATAAAGAATCTCTAATCTCAAGTAAAAGTGTGAACCAAAGGTCGCTGAAAGACCAGCTCTACCCTATTCAAGGACTAAGGCTGGCACTGCAACCCGCATTAGGTCTGCGTGAAACTTGTTTCAAATTCATATTCTAGGATCAAACTCTTCTCATCAATAGCTAGACACATAGATGTCTAAACTCTTCTGTACCTTAACCATGAGTTCTATCGAATGCCTTTCGGAAGGTTTTTTACGCATCCAAACGCTGTATTTTCATAGCAGATTTTAGTTCCTTACGTTAACGCTAGAGGCGCTGCGAAGGTTTTTCATACAAATATTTTACGGCGTCCCTAGCGAGTCTAGTGAGAAAAACTCATGATCGAGGCACAGCAGTCTAACTTTTTAGCCGTAGAATGCAAGTTTTAAGTAGATCTTAAATGTCGCATTATGTAAAATGTGACACATAATGTAAGAATGTCGACGAGTCGGTTCGTTAATCGTGAACAAATAGAAGTTAATGACCCATCCTGAGTTAGCAACGTGTGTCGTCATCAGGATGAGGTCACGGAAACCGTTACGTCGACCTTTTTAATTCTTTATTTAAATGGAAGGCCGCACTTAGACGTAACTCAATGCAGCAAATGTTTAAACGTGCCTGGGTTTTGCTCTTAACCATCTTAATTATTTTACTTCCTGACCCTGCGGTAGTATAAATTTTCCTCGTTAGAGTAAATGGATGTCAGTTCGCATACCGAATGTTGCAATTAACGTAGTGATAATTAAGATGTTTTTGAGTTTTTCTGAATATAGTCTCTTTACAAGGTTTCTGTATATGCCATCACGCGTGTATTCTGCGAAGGGTTAATTGTTTGATAATAAAGGCAACGGCCACATTCCGCTGTCCAAAATAAAGATATCTATCGCTTAAACACACACTACACTGTAAGAACATAATTTTTTAAGAATTATCTTTTAAGCGATAGATATCTTTATTTTGGAAAGCGGAATGTGGCCGTTGCCTTAGGCATAGTTATGTTAATGTAGGTAAACTGCAAAGTTTTAATTGCATTCGTTGTAAACGACAGTTTGAAATGGCCGTGTGGATTGTGATTTAGTTGAAGCTATTCGGAAATTCTGTAACTGTTCGGACAAAACATGGTCGACTGGTAGAAAATGCCTTTGGCATTAAGTCCGCCTCTATACTATTTGTGCATAAAGTGACTATAAAATAAATAAATAAATAAATAAAACACGATAGACGATAAATACCTAGTAGCATAGGTTTTTAACTGTAACATCTGTAGGTATAGAGATCAAAGAATATTAAGCTTAAATCCACAGTGCTTCTCATTTTAAATTCAAATTCAAGTAGAACAAAAAAAAACAAATTATTTTTGGAGGCAATTAAAAAACTAAGTTCACATTTTTGTAATAAAAGTTCATCATTTTATTAGCGTTTCGGAAACCGTTCCTCAAACCGGACGACATAAAAATTAATATTGGATAATGAGATTAAGGGACCCGTCTCAACATGGAAATGAGCTCTAGGTTTTTGATTATTGATTCATTACTTAATTCCTTCAATCTATAAAATAATTTAACCTAGAAATAAACATTATTGTTGTATCGTTCATCATTCATTAAATATCATTCAAAGCCTCTTAAAATCTTGAGAAACCCTGCGCTGTAACTGATATCGGTTGAACATGGATTCTACTTTGAACGGATTAAAAGTTTAATTCGTTGTTCGTATTGTTTTATCCAATAAAAGATTACGCTTATTTACAGTTGTCGTCAGGCGCCTATAAATTCAAAGCTTTTCATTTAAATTTCAGAAGATGAAATCCGGTATTAAAAAAAAACAGTGTCATAACAAATGTCACCTTTGCGTCAATTTTCGAACTTGTTCGCGACTAACATTTTACATTTGCTAAACTGAGACTAGAGCGGAATTATATTTTGAACATTATAAAATTACCTAAATTCGTATTCTGATCAAACACTAAAGCATTAAGGACGCACCTAGGTTCTTAATTTATCGGGAACGTAGCCATTAGCAAGTTGGGTAAACGAAACCCAGGCATTGGTCGGAGTTTGCATTACAAGCTGCTAACACGGTTTTGGCGGGCCCTGCTTTACACAAATTCAAACGTGGACGCTCAACTATTTCTCCCAATATTAGAACCTACCTAGTTCCATATTTAAACTATGTTTTAATTCTTAAAGTATCAAGCGGTACGCAGTGTACTGGGTTAATTAAAATATTAAAAAAGTAGTTGCTTGACGGATAAGAAAAAAAATTAGGTAGGTACATAATAATTCATTTTAAGGTCGGACAGGACAGCGAAACCTTTTTAAAAAAGGAATTTAATGGGCTGGCTGCCTTAGACTGTTCAAATAATTAAAATTAAAATAGTTTTTTTTTTTGTAATAACAAAAGGCATTTAAATATTTTTTTCACGTAAATCAGCCATCAATTCTTAGTTTAAAATATATAAGTAATAAACTTTTTTCTTAAATATGTATAAATACTGTTTTGCTTGAACTATGTAGACATCAAAGAAAAGTAGGTAAGTTAGAAAAGACGTTTTGAATGTTTGGAAAACGAATGTGTATTACGCGTATTCCCCAAAATATTAGGTATAATATAAGATTATGTTTAGCAGGCAACTATGGCAAGAATGCCTGGCTTCGCCTTGAAGGTTCCCAGAAATGAAATGACGATGACTACACTTATAGTTTTTATTTTCATTCATTTTTTGTAGTTCTTAGTAGATACCTAACAATGTGGGTATAATTATGTTTTTTTTAATAAATAATTTTTTTTCGGTGTAATCTATGGCATTTCCGAACGCGTTTTGTTTAGGTTAGTTGGGGTAGTCTCAAAAAAAATTGACAGAAGTAAATTATCCTCATAAGGGTTTTTAGTTTTTGTCGTGTGTTCGCGCTGAACGAGTGGACTATTTTAGATTTTCTAATTTACATTTCAGTGTGTTGAACTTTCAAAACATCTTGATATGCCTAACTATTGTAGTGATAGTGATATAGTGTTATTTATAGTGCATTTATTTATTTTCTCATCATAAATTATTAGTGGCATTTAGTGATTGATCCAATAAAATTGTTTACAAACATTTTGTGAGGGACTGGTGCCCGAAATAGGTTATATAGGATAGGATAGTGATAATGATTGTGATATTGTTTATTGCTTGAATCTGAACTGCATGAAGACGACAGGACGAGCACTGGCAAAGATCTTGAATTCTTAAAGCAGTTCTCTTTGTTGTCTATCTCCTAATGGGTCGCATTTCCAACCTTCTTTACGTTATTTACTCTTCTCATTATGTTACTTTGTAACACAAGTGTCGTCATTAACGCGTGTGGCGCGGACACACATCATGTATTCATAGCCTTCTTTATTGCGGTGCGAGATGGCCATTCATAATAGCAAATGAAATGGGAACAATGTATATATAATGCACAAGAAACAACATTGAAACTGAAATTGAATAATACCTACAGCACAGAAATGATTTTGTTTTTTATGTAGGTACGTAGATTATTAAAATTTTATTTTTTTAACAACTGACGAAAAAGTCTCTCTGTTCAGTTGTAAGTTCTATGTTTTAGTTAGATTTTTGTTTCATAAAAATAGATACCTAAGTAGTTTTATCATATTTTTTATTATGTACCTACTCATTCTTATTAAGTAATCACTCAAACAACGCATTTAAAGTCTTAACAGTCATTATTACATAATTACTTACTGCACGAAAAAGAACAGAAAATTGTAAATATTAGATAAAACCTTCGTGGATTTTAAACTTTGAGGAAAGTATTTTCCTTATTTAACCTCATCAGCGGTAAGTGCAAAAGGTCGTGTTTGAAATAAGAATACACGAAATACGATTCGAATTTCGACGCAAACAATGCGATGCCAGGGAAGGTGTTATTTCATAAAACAATTGCGTTTTCCTTCTTTTTTTATAGAAAGTCTCAAAGCGGCCGTTGATTCTGGTTACTGTGAAAAGTGGCGCCATATTTTGTTTTTGTATTCTTTTATCAGACGTTGTAATATAAAATACTATGTTGTATATAGATTTCTACTAAAACTACATTTTACGGATTTTATCGCATTATTTTGATATTATTTTAATCCTGACGTTTCGGACCATGACCATAGACGCTGTCAAAAGTAGTTTTATTTCAATACTTTGTTGTAGTTTAAAATATTTTTCTATTTTTCTATACACAATCAAATAGCACAGTTAGCCGTATGAAAGTTTTAAAATTCCAATTTTCCAAAACACTGATTAAGGGACCCAATTCTTACTTCCTTACTAATATTATAAATGCAAAAGTAAACGACGTCTATGGTCTAGTGGTTCGGGTACTAGACTGCTGATTACGATGTTCGTGGGTTCGATTCCCACAAGACACAAACATTTATTGTGATGAACTTAAGTGTTTGTGTTTATCTGGGTGTTTCTTATGTATTATAAGTATGTATTTACAAAAAAGTATATAAGTATTATATCCATTGTCCCATAGTACAAGCTCTGCTTAGTTTGGGACTAGATGGTGCTGTGTAAAAGTGTAAAAAAAAACTGTTTGTCTGTCGCGCTTTCACGCCAAAACTACTGAACTGAGTTTAATGAAATTTGGTACACAGATAGTCTAGAGCCTGAGAAAGGACATAGGCTACTTTTTAATGCGAAAAAAGGGGCTGTAAGGGGTTGAAGTAGGGGGTGTAAGTTTTAAGAAATACACAGACCACGCAGGTGAAGCCGGTGGCGGAAAGCTAGTAGGCAATAATTATTGTCGTATTACTTGATCTATCATTTCACTACATAGTATATAACGTTAGTATATAGTTGGTGCTGGGAGGGAAGGTGATGACAAAGCTGCTGGTCTTCGAAGGCTGCGCTGATGTTCTTCTCGGGGTCACCACTGTGGAGGGACGAGGTGTGTTGTCCCTCGCATCTATGGGAGGATCCTCCGACCAGGCGGGTGTTATGCCTGGTGGGCCACTGCCCGACGATTGATGTCGGGCGGTTGTATATATGCAAGTTGCACGGTAAACTTTACTTGCGCGATTCAGGATTTGTAGCTTCGTACAAGTTCTTATGTAGCTCGATAGATGTCGCTACAGTTGCGCCATCTCCCACGGGATGGTGAAGCAATAGATTGCACACTACCTACTTAATTATTTGCCACTAACATAGATTTTAAGCCTTTTACTAACATAATAAGTCATGGTCACTAGAATAAATAAATTTATTATTATTATTATTATTATAACCTAACCTAAATTAAAAATTTAGAAAACCCCCGACACGACACTTTGTGGTGGCGGCCATCTTGGATTTGAAATTTATAAATATGATAAATTTCAATTTCCTTCCTTCCTTTCATTTGATACCCATATTGATGATGGAGTTGTGAAAAAAATCGTAATTCGCTATTTTGTGGCGGCGGCCATCTTGGACCGATTTTCATCAAATATAGCTAAGAACACTCCCGACTAATTCACCTTTCAAATAAAAAAAATAAAATAAAAATCGGTTCATCCGTTCGGGAGCTACGATGCCACAGACACACACACACACACACACAGACACGTCAAACTTATAACACCCCTATATCCCTATGTATGCTTAAATCTTTAAAACTACGCAACGGATTTTGATGCGGTTTTTTTTAATAGATAGAGTGATTCAAGAGGAAGGTTTATATGTTTAATACATACATATTATAGTACAGAAAATACAAGAAATTCAAACCCATGCGAAGCCGGGGCGTGTCGCTAGTAAGTAATAAATTACAGACAATGCAAAATTGATTGTACCTAAGTACGCGCTTTGTTGAAGATGTATACTTATCAGTACCTATACCTACATAAAATAATTATAGTCATCATTTCAAAGCATCTCCACAACGCATCGTTCAACGATCTAAACAAACTTCCCTGTGTAGTTTATAGCCATTACATTGTTCAGTGACCAGAGGTATCAAACTGCATTCGATCTCGCAAACTGTGTAGTGGCTACACAAAGTGGCGTTGACGTCACAGTCCACTATTACTACGTCACTTGTTAGCTATTGTTTTGCCTATCTCCGATACTATCATTGTAGGGTTGTGAATTTTATAAAATAAAACATGGTGACTGCCTCGTTGGTCTAGTGTTCCCAAGCGCGACTGCTACGCTAGAGGTGCTGGGTTCGATCGATTGGGTTTCTGTAAAATTCCCAATAGGTAACAACTCGGAGTCTGGATTTGTGCCCGGTTGATGGCAATAGGCTCGCCCCCTATTACATGAGACCTAAACATACCGGCGAAATGTGGGTTTACATTAGTACGCCTCTGCCTACCCCTAATATAGGCGTGATGGTATTTGGCGTGTAGGTACTTTATCATCATACCTATATTAAAAATGACTTTTTAATATTATGTCAATAAGCCACAATATATTAAGAAAGGAAATATCTTGCTTATTCGTGAAAAAAATAATACCTACTTGGGGGTTAATATTATCTCCCTGATCACAGGATCATTGGTGTCCCGCTGCTTATTACAAGCCCTCTCACTGAGTGAGGGCCTTGTTCGTATTGGTATTAGTTATGTATATATATTATACACAAATAGAGGACTGCCTGCTAGCGGTTCAATTCCTAGGTCAAGCAAAGTTTTATGAGGTTTTCCTAAGAAGTTCTCAGTAGCAGCTCGGAGTTTGCATTCTGCTCGACCCGGGGATCGAACCCAGGAACTCTAGCGTGGCCGTCGCGCTTAGGATTACTAGACCAACGAGCCAGGCCCCTACTATTAGGTATATAATAATTGGTCCTAAATCGGCGTACTGTAGGTTAAGATCAGTCCAACTCTACCTACCCTTCGGAGAATACAGGCAGACGTCATGGTAAGTGGTTTATGACTGCTGCGAATATTCTCGACCACCATATGATTGAAAAAATTAATGTTCTGGTAAAACTAGGTGTTTTATGTCGTACTGCCAACCCTAGGACGAGTTTAAGAGGTAACAGGATGTAAAGTAATAACTTTTGTTTGACCCGTGCCAACTTGTGATAGAATTGGTACCCTTCACGCAACTTTGACCACAACTGACAACACTTATCGGCACTAATCTGAATAAAATAGTTTGCAACGTCACACTGACGGACTTTGTGATAGATGGAGTGTTAATTATGAGGTTCAAAGGGTCGCACTCAGAAACGTGAACCGTTAAAAAACATTGTCTACTATATCGTGACCTATTTTTCCATATTTACGTTTATTGTCAGTATATTAAGATATACTGGTTCTCTATTAGCTAATGATTCATTACGCTAACGCTAATATTCAGAGACGACGCTTAGCGTAAACTTACGCGTCCGTATGTCAATCTTGTATAACAATTTATTTTAGGCTTAGCGTCATCTCTGAATTACCCTAAGTGACGTCTCTAAGTTCAACAGTAAGATGGAGAAACTTAAATAATAATGAATGCGTGGTCGTAAGTGCGACTGTTGTGTTCGAGGTCCTGGGTTGGGTTCCCAGGACGACCAGTCAAAGTTTTTGTATGAAATTCTAAGTAGCTGTTCGTAGTTTTAACTTGTGGCCGGTTAACGAAAATAGGCTCGCTATTACATGAGACCTCGGCGAACTGTATTGGGTGTACTTTAGTACGCCTCTGTCTAACCCTTCGGTGAATATAGGAGTGATGGTATATATGTTTCAAAAGAATAATAAATTGGGAGAACGGCAGGAAGATGAGATTCTAATAAAGTACGTTGCCAATAAATTTTATGAATCGTTAATTCGCTTTAATAGTAATATTTAGGAAGTAATTAAAAGCGGGGCTTACTCTGCTTACCTATACAAGTGTACGATACTTCAACGTTAATAATATTCGCCTTTGTCATAATAATTTTCCCCGCTAAACAGCCTCTGAGATACCGTACACTAATTAATTACGATCTCATTCTCTTAAGAAGATTAGCCATTTTCCGACTTACCGACTGCGTAAAGGAAAAATCGAAATACCTTTTTAACGCGTAAGAATGTTTGTTTGATAATAAATTCATATTACTTATGCTGTCTAAAGATTAGTTTAATTATATATTGGTAATAAACTAATAGTCAGTCCCCTCGTTTTGCACGGAGCGACATCTTCAAAGTTTACCGTCATTATTCTGCAAATTTACACAAAAATGATAACAAATTATACACTTAAACCTTCCTCATGAATCACTCTGTCTATTGATGGAAACTTCATGAAAATCCGTTCAGTGGTTTTTGAGTTATGTGCATAATAACACTTAATTATTTATCTATCTTTTAAGCATTTTCCATGCTGAGTTCCTTCCATTCCTTCATTAAAAATAACATAATTATTTGCTAAAAAATAACTATACAAAACCTTCGCTACTTCTGTTCAAAATAAACAAAGTTTATTAAGTACACAGGTACTTTGTTTGTAGACTTATCGCTGAAAATTCGATCTCCCTAACACAGCGCCTTAGGAATCCAATTTGGAAGCTTTTAACACGTAATGGAATTTGCGGTGTCTCGCCAAAACAACTCTGTTATGCCTGCACGATAGTTTGGGGTGAATAGGGTTTCATGAATTGTGATATTATAGGGGATGTTAGATATTGAGAATGGTTGTCTTTAGGTACGGCTTCCGTGTCAACGTTTTTGAAGATTCATTTTTGATAGTTATACCTAAGCGTTTTTAACTATTTAGTGTTTTTTCAAATTAATTAAAATCGTCCAGCAGATTTCAATGAAAGAACAATGTTTAAAATACATATCTACATAACTATCTTATAATGTTATTGTATCACAGCGAAACTTTAATCGGACAGACATTTCAAAGACATACAATAAAATGATAAGATGTCTATTCGAATAATATAGTTTTTATAGGTGGGGATGGGTCATATATATTTTTAGAATAAATTGTTCTTTGGCAAAGATATGATTGCATCCTGAGAAAGGACATAGTTAGGCTGAATTTGTCTTGAAAAACACCTTTAGAATGCAAATTAAACCGTGAGCAATAAACAATATTCTAGTAATAAACAATGTTCACTCAATGTCGTCACGTGAGTATTGTCATCTAGTCTTATCGATAGACAGCCTACGAAAGTGAATAGTTACTACAAAAGCTGTACATAATATAAAGGAGTGATAACTTTGAATGAAATACCGTTAATGACAGTGCAGATAGCGAAATGTCTATCTAAAATACAATTTGGAGATCCACGTGAAATGTTGGCTTCGTCAGAAATGTCAAGTGTACACTCAATTTCTAAGCTCATCAAGTCTCAAGCGAGACTAGCGCAGTAATCGATGTACATTGCGCGTTAGGCATCTGGTATGACAATGAAATAACTCATGCATGTACAAACGTATTCTAGTATGCGAGTCTCTAAAGAAATAACGGTATTTATGAAAGGAAAAAGTGACATTCTGACGGATTTATCAACGTATAGCTCAAACAACTGAACAGATTGGACTGAAATTTGGCTGAAAATAACGTTACTTTTTAATCTAAATAAATAAAAATGAATTGCAATTCTGTTAGTCTCGCTAAAACTCGAGAACGGCTGAACCGATTTGGCTAATTTTAGTCCTAAAATATTCGTAGAAGTCCAGGGAAGGTTTAAACGGTAAGGAATCTTTTAGTGGTGGTACGAAATTCGCTGGGTCAGCTAGTACGTGACATAAGAGTGACAACCTAGTGATAGGGTGATAGTCTCGAGTTCGAATCCAAGGCACGCACCTCTGAATTTTCAAAATTGTGTGTGTTTATTATTTATCACTCGCTTTACCGGAGAAGCAAACATCGTGAGCAAACCTGCATTTCTGAGAGATTTTTGACGACGACGATGGCATGTGAAGTCTGTCAACTCGCATTAGGCTAGCGTGGTGGACTATAGTCTAATCCCTCTCAAATGAGAGAAGACCCGTGCCCAGTAGTCTTTGTAAGCCTTATACATCATCAACTCATGTTGATGATGTAAAAAGAGCGCCAATGTAAAGCTTACAAAGAGTTTTAGCACTCTTCGAGTTACAATATTGTGTTGTGGTAGGAGGGCGGTGGCCCCCTTATCTTAGATCTAGTGAGCGATCGATTATAAGGTAACAGGCGCAGGTAGACATACGTTAATTAAGCCTCTATTGTTACTATTAATATTGTGTACCTGGTGAAGTGTGCGCATGACCGGAATGTTATAATTACGTTGACGTAGGTTCGGGAAGCATGCGTAAGTATCTAAATATATAAAACTGAAAGGTGACTGACTGACTGACTGACATAGTGATCTATCAACGCACAGCCCAAACCACCACTGGAGGGATCGGGCTGAAATTTGGCATGCAGGTAGATGTTATGACGTAGGCATCGGCAAAATAATGAATAAATTTCGACCTATGTAGGGGTGAAATAGGGGATGAAAGTTCATATGGAACAAAGTAACTATTCCACGCGGACGAAGTTGCGAGCGAAAAGCTAGTTATTACATAATGGTGTAATATTATGATGATAATTGATTCCCAAGATCACCTCTTAATGTGTGTACCATTTTATTACCTATTCTTATTGTCACGTTTCATAAATCTGTATAGTTATTATAAAAAGAAAAGGTGATTGACTGATGTATTAATGCACAGCTCAAACCACTGAATGGATTGGGCTGAAATATGGCGCACAGATAGATATTACGACGTAGGCATCCACTATGAAAGGATTTTGGGAGGTTCCCACGGGATTGGAATAAATAGATGAACGCGAGTAGCACCGCGGGTAACAACTATGTAACATAAAGTGTTGGTACTACATACATACTCACGAGTCATGACTAGGCAGAAACTACAGAACGCCAGTGTTGATTCTACCAATCGCAAATTCTCCTACTTTGTTTTTTTTTATGTTTCAAGCAGGTCAGATATAAAGTTACTTAATACTCAATACTTTATTGTATTCCATAATATGTACATTAGTTGGTAGTTCGTAAGGTAATGTGGATACATTATGAATTTTGTATGTTTTTCACTAGGAATCAATTAAAACAACGCATTTTTGACAGATACTTCTGTTCAGAAAATGCATATACTTTTGTAATTATTCAAATGACCAAGTGCTACGCACGTAGACTGCTACGAACTACTGCCTACGCGCGTAGCACGCGTGACGTAGTCATTGCTACGCAAAAAAATAATATCAAGCGATACTTTTCTCACATATTTATAGATTGTAACATCATACGACTGCGTATTACTGTGAATAATTTTCATTTTATATATCTTTTATAGAAAAATTAAGGCATTTTATATATCTTTTATAGAAATATTAAGGTCACCGGCAAAGTAAAAGTGTACGTGGTTTTATAAAGTTTATTACATTGTTACGTCATATCTGAGGTATCGGCGCTGGTATGACGTAGGCGGACCGTGACATTGACTGTCTGGTATTGCTAAATAAATAGGCGAGGCAGAGGAATTAGGTCTGTCTGCCTAGTCTGTTTGTTTAGGCAAATCCGATCCTATCCTGGCTAAAAAACTAATTTATAGAGGTTTGATCCACGCAGGATGAATGCCATACGCAATGATGATGATATATATTGTTAGGGATTTTATAAAAATAATGTTCAAGACTACCCGCCTATTTTCATAATAACTGTGTCGGAATGTATAAAAGGCTTGCCGGAACGTCACTTCGCTCTATTTTGCTCGAGATCTCGGATAGTACAGACGTGCTACGTCCGAACCTTTGCTGCTGATAATTGTGCGAGTGATATCGAATCTCTGTCCGATCGTTGTGTATTTTGCTATGTGTGTTAATGCTAATTAGATCCTGACTATGTGAATTGTTACTTTGGCCTATGGCCCTATTAAATCTTTGTTTTACCAGTGTACTTATATTTTTTATTAATAAATTCTACTTCTGTACTACAAAAATATATAATATATTGCCATCCACTGCTGAACGTAGGCCTCCCCAATTACAACAAATCAATACCAATCCCAAGATGATATACAATAGCCTTATTGAATTTGTATTAAGTAATTTTTAAAGACATAAACATATTTTTTATATTGTTGGGTTTACGTAAACATGTAATTGGTTAAACACGAATAAGGTAAATAAATAAATAAATAATGACGACGTTTACGGCGGTCTAGTGGTTCGAGTACCGGACTGCTGACCACGAGGTCGTGGATTCGATTACCACAGGGCACAAACATTTATTGTGATGAACTTAGGTGTTTGTGTTTGTCTGGGTGTTTCTATGTATTTACAAAAAAAAGTATATAAGTATTATATCCATTGTCTAGTACCCATAGTACAAGCTCTGCTTAGTTTGGGACTAGATGGTGCTGTGTGAAAATGTCCCAGGATATTTATTTATATTCGAATCTTTGAGAGGCTTATATCATAGTAGGTAGGTTTTTTGTTACTATAACAAATCAAATAGCATTAAAGGCATTTATAACATACCATCACGCCTGTATTCCCCGAAGGGTTGCGCAGAGATGCACTAATAAACACATCTACTATAAAACAAATCCAAACTTCGAGTTTTTACTGAGAATTTAATCGAAAATCCCAATAATACTTTTTTGACTTGGGAGTCGAACCCAGGACGTTGACGTTATTGCACCTTTTATTCACCATTACATCAGATTCTTTGTAAATTTTGAACAGAAAGTCTATTACAGAATGTCCCTCCCAGCACCCTTCGGGCAGTTCTCGTTTCGTATTTCGTAATATGACGATGTGTACCGTCATATATTATATTGTGAAGCGTTACGGGACAATTCGGCAGTCTTTTGTCCGTACCGTGGAGGGTGCTGGGGTAGACAGAGATAAAGAAGCGTAATCAAAGCGAACTCGGTACGATGTCGGAACGGAGAGCGGGCGTCATTCGCGCGACGTGGGGCCATACAAACGGAGACTAAAAAGAAAGATTTTCTCAATTCATCTATACACTTTAACATTTTTTATTACCTATTGTTATTGAAACAATTTACTGAATTGAAATAAATAACAAAAGGAACTGTTGTATCCACTTTGTGGTCGTGGTCGCAGCCGCTATGCCCTGGGGATGCGAACTTAAGTATAATTTATTATGGGTAGCATGCAATCACGGCTATAATGTGGACACAGTAGTTCCTGTTGTTAATTTCAATTCAATAAACTGTCTCTCAGAAAGGTGATATAGGGGTTATGTTCTTGTTACATGATTTTCAGTTGATTTGGTTGTAGTTTTTTTAAACTTAAAATTTATTAACTTTTCCCGTATGAATTCGCTTGATATCAGACTTTCAAGTTAAGAGGTTACGGGGTGCGGGTTCGATTTCCGCACATAATAAATATTTTCACAATTAAATGATTCTGATTCTGTTGTTTAGGGTATCTATGTACACGGCAATTTATATTCGAAAAAAATAAATAGATTATATCACAGCCAGTAGCGGCACTGAAAGTAAATAAAATTGTCTTCATTATAAAACGGAATTTGTATTCAAACTTCAATTTTCGTGGCCACAAACTTCATTCCCGGGCCGTCTTTCATTGGTCGCTGTGAATATCCCGACAGTGTCAAGCGACTGGCGACTTTTGTGCCTCGACACACATCGAGTACGACCCACTGTACTCTTGAAGGCACAATACAATTTCAATAGCTTACTGAACCTCTTTTATGTGAACATTGAGATTTTCAAACGAATTCAACAATGGAGAGAAACATTGTGTTTGATACTTGTCCTTGGTGTTGTAATTATTTTAATACTGTGTTGCGTAATTGAATTAAAAAGAGGTTCTTTTAGAGAAAAAACATGAAAGGGAACCAGTAAACTATAGCTTTCTGTGTTGTTTATTGAATGCTCAAATCAAAATCAAATAATACATAGAAGAACTAACCAAGTTTTTTATGGACTTAGCTTCTTTTGTATCCCACTGCTGGACAAAGTCTGTATAAATGTAGGTACTTTAATGGTGGAAAGAAACCTTTTATAGACGTACACCTACACACTGTAATAATACTTGTACTTAGACGAAATAATAAAACGAAATGATAATGGAATTAATCCATATTCCAGCTTGTAGAAATCGCAAAAAATCTGTACCCCTAAATAAATGTTACCTGGTAATTTAATTCTGCTCCGAATCCAACGTTACCATGAAAGAGCTCAGGTGTAATTTATCAGCTAATCCTTTTCTTGTAAGTAGGGACTTATTCGTATCTAAATCGCGAAGGAAATTCTACTGAAGTTGTGCTATAAATTCAAAGGATCGCCTACTTTCGTATGGCGCTGGCGGAGTGCCAAGTTTTGGAATCACACCTTGAGCTGTTACACTAATCTCGGATTATTTGTGACAGTTCCGTATGAAACTTGATATTTATTATTATTTAGATTTGTTACTTAATCTCATAATCATCTTCTACGACGACGTCTGTGGTCTAGTGGTTCGAGTACTGGACTGCTGATCACGAGGTCGTGGGTTCGGTTCCCACAAGACACAAATATTTATGTGATGATGTGTTTGTGTTTGTCTGGGTGTTTATGTATTATATGTATGTATTTACAAAAAAAAGTATATAAGTATTATATCTATTGTCTAGTACCCTTAGTACAGGCTATGCTTAGTTTGGGACTAGATGGTGCTGTGTAAAATGTCCTAGGATATTTATTTATTACTAGCTTATGCCCGCAACTTCGTCCGCGTAGAAGTGGAAAATGGTTCTATTAGGATTTTTACTTTAAAATTTTTATTTTTTTTATGTTATTAATTTTGATAAAACAAATTAATTTGTGAAAATGTTCGAATACTTATGAAATATAACAATCTTTATTATTTTGTAGGAATTTAAAGATTAAAAATGCATGAAAATAAAATAAAAATTGATACATTATATATTTTATGAACATTAAGCTCGGTCTTCGATCTGGTGTAAGTTACATGGTGTTATTATCTATTATCTTTTTACAACGAAATAGAAATACTACACCTGCCACAGTATTTCTTTGTAACAATATTTTTTTGTTTTTTCTTCGGATGCTAGAATCAACAGGTTACTCTGTGCGCTTACTCTGCAGCATGCCACATACTCTGCCGGCGGGAGAAGCAGCTTTCCCTCAAATCTACTCCCGCTACCAAGAGTTTGACTTTCAGCTGTGTTTATGGTCATTGTAAAGCAGACTTTGACGGGAAACTGCACTCTCTTGAATTCAAATCCTAGGAATAAATACATACTCTCCTCGAGAACAACTGGTCAGTATAGTTGACTCGATTACATTGCGATGCTTGTTTTTACTTGAAATCTGGTGCCATTGCATAATTTTGTGTGTGTGTGTTCTCAATTTTATATGTTCCACCATTTCCTATTTTAAGAAACGGGTCTGAGAACTGTCCACAAATGAGACCGCTTCACGCGCTTTTACTTCTGAGCTCTACTGGTAAATTCTGTCGGAAATCGCCTGCCGACAATACAGTAATCCCCTTTAAGAGCCATAGTACTCAAATACCAAACTTCTGCCATAGTACTTTGTTTGGGTATATTGCAGAGTGGGGTTTCAGTTTGTATCAAATCGAGAAGACCTTTGAACGCAGTTTACCAGTGCAGTTTTACCTCCTTCCATCAGCGTGGAAGCAATTCCGGACGATGCGACCGCTAAGGCGATATCACGATTGCTTCTTTCTGACTTTGGCCGATGTTCAACTTAATAAAAGTCTTGCCTGTTACACCAGGAGCACTCAAAAAAAGATATCACCTTTGTTTATTGAATAAAGAGCCTTCACTACTTGACATTATTTAATGCTGAGGAATTGACATTTCATGTGTCAAAAATTTTATTTTAATCTAATTTTAATCTAATTTAAATAAAAAACACTAAGGAGTATTGATATCAGCTTGGAAATAAAATAACTTTCTACCCCCTTTTTACCCCAGTTAGGGGATGAATTTCAATAAAATACGAAACACGTCTTCCATCAATTCTGTTAAAGAATGTTTATGCAAAATTTGAAGTATATTGGACCAAGGAATCACGTTGTCCCATACAAACTTTGCCCCCTTTTTCACCCCCTTAGGGGTAGAATTTCGGAAAATCCTTTCTTATCGGATGCCTACGTCATACAAAGAACACACCCCCCAAGTTTCAAGTCTCTACGATTAGCGGTTTAGGCTGTGCGTTGATCCGTCAGTCAGTCAGTCATTCAGGACAAAGCATTTTATATGTATAGATTATTATTATCTTTAATACAAATCATTTATTTGCTTATTAAGTGTACAAATGCTTGCTTCGTCTATTAGGATGTAACAAATTTGTCTGAGGTTGACCGCAGTGCCAAATATTCAGCAGATAAGTAACAAAGTGCTAACATAGGTATTGCAGCCAGTGAAGTTACGTAAGTAGGCACTAAAGGTGTCAAGATGACAGCGTGCTAGTGGTATTGCTAGGGTCTATAGGCTGTGATTGCCGCATACCATCAGACAGCTTGTATTAGACCAACAGTTATAGAAGTTCGAAAATCAAACATCAGAAAAAGAAAAATACTAAACAAAACAAAACAAAACATAATCTTTGTTTGTATTGAATAGGCTCCGAAACTACAGGACCGATTTGAAAAAATCTTTCAGTGTTAGATAACTCATTTATCGGGGAAGGCTTTAGGCTATATATCACTACTTTTCCTTAGCCAGTTATGTATATATATATTTATATATATTTTAATTATATATTCATAATATGTATTTTATTACATATATATATATAAATATAATTATATATTTACATAATATGTACCTATTTTTATTATTATCAAATATTTTTTTATTAATTATTATTTTAAACATACGATATATTTTAGTACACCTACACTACCCACTGTTTGTTTTCCTTCTTGATATCCATCCAAAGGTTGTCTGGAAGAGATCGCCTTGTGCGATAAGACCGCCCATTGTGCATTAACTTTTTTTTTTCCTAATTTCTTTGTAGTTATTGTGTTATTGGTGTGCAATAAAGTGTAAAATAAATAATAAATAATAAATATCATCACGCTACGACTAATAGGAGCGGAGTAGTAATGAAAAATGTTGCAAAAATGGGGAATAAATATAAAACCAGGTAAGCGAAGCCGCTGGCGGAAAGCTCTATTTTATAAAATTATGGTAATCTCATTTTGGGATTTCGCCTAAAATAACCAATTGTAAAACGACAAAAGAACTTCATATTCTACTTGATAAGCCACATATATCTCCGACGCCGGTTATAATTACAGGATTAAACATTGTGTTTTTGTATAATTTCGCGTATATTTCAGTCGTAATGTACCAAAATTAAACACACGCTCAACAAATCCCAATTAAACACAGCTTCCACGAGATATGTCGTGCGTGTCAACAAACGTTATATTTCACGAATATAATTGTGATACATCGCTTGGCTTACATTGTAACACGTGACATAAAATATGAGGACCAGGAGTTAGGAGCGTGCAGCCTTATATTTTAATCAGCGACGTCTGGACAACTCTTCATCACTTAGAGTATCACCACTACACCTCTAAGGGTAAGGCAGAGGTCTTCTGTCGTATATAAAATAATAAATAATCATCAACCCATATAATATAACTGTCCCACTGCTGGGTACGGGTCTCCTCTCAGTATGAGAGGGATTAGGCTGTAGTCCACCACGCCGGCCTAGTGCGGGTTGGCAGACTTCACATGCCGTCGAGAACTCTCAGGCATGCAGGTTACCTCACGATGTTTTCCTTCACCGTTAAAGCGAGTGATAATTACGCACATGATTTCGAAAAGTCGGAGGAGCTTTGGATTCGACCTCGAGGCCTTTGACTTGGCAGTCCAGTGGTCATATATCAATATTATATTATATAATAATCAATATTTTTGCGAAATTTCACACAGCACCATCCAGTCCCAAACTAAGTAGAGTGACCACTGAATTTATGAGGCAGTTAAATAAATTATTTATGACTAGCTTTCCTAGACTTACGTGTAAAAAAACATTATTTCTATCTACCCAAATTAAATTTATAATTAAAACATCATTATTTCAATTATTTCGGATCGCGCGATAACATTCACCGCGGAGCGTTATAATCGTGTTTTTAGCAATACACTGCGCGCTTAAAAATATCAATATCTGTAATAACCGATCATTTTCTACATAAATGACTAGGTCATTTTATTTTTGACCTTGAGTGAAACCTTGTCACGACGTTTGTGCGTCGATGTCCCTTCCACCTTGTATAGCCTATAGCCGTCCCCGATTAATGGGCTATCTAACACTGAAAGAAATTGGTCCGTAGTTTTGGAGCCAAACAATACAAACAAACAATCAAATCTTTATAATCTATACATATAAAATGCTTTGTCCTGAATGACTGACTCACTGACGGATCAACGCACAGCCTAAACCGCTAATCGTAGAGACTTGAAACTTGGAGGGTGTGTTCTTTGTATGACGTAGGCATCCGATAAGAAACGATTTTGCGAAATTCTACCCCTAAGGGGGTGAAAAAGGGGGGCTAAGTTTGTATGGGACAACGTGATTCCTTGGTCCAATATACTTCAAATTTTGCATAAACATTCTTTAACAGAATTGATGGAAGACGTGTTTCGTATTTTATTGAAATTCATCCCCTAACTGGGTTAAAAAGGGGGTAGAAAGTTATTTTATTTCCAAGTTGATATCAATACTCCTTAGTGTTTTTTATTTAAATTAGATTAAAATAAAATTTTTGACACATGAAATGTCAATTCCTCAGCAGTAAATAATGTCAAGTAGTGAAGGCTCTTTATTCAATAAACAAAGATTTAATAAATTCCAGTATAATAATACGTAGTTATATCTTTTTTTGAGTGCTCCTGGTGTAACAGGCAAGAATTTTATTAAGTTTAATATCGGTCGCATCGTCCCGAATTGCTGCCACGCTGATGGATGGAGGTAAAACTGCACTGGTAAACTGCGTTCAAAGTTCTTCTCGATTTGATACAAACGAAAACCCCACTTGGCAATATACCCAAACAATGTACTATGGCAGAATTTTGGGATGTGAGTACTATGGCTCTTAATGGGGGTTACTGTATTGTGAGCAGGCGATTTCCGACAGACTACCAGTAGAGCTCAGAAATAAAAGCGCGTGAAGCGGTCTCATTTGTGGACAGTTCTCAGACCCGTTCCATAAAATAGGAAATGGTGGAACACATTTAAATTGAGAGTTGGCGCCCCTATTATGTTGCTGTGGAATATAAATTCACCAAAAATATGCAATGACACAATATTTCAAGTGAAAACATGCATTGCAATGTAATCGAGTCAACTATACTGACCAGTTGTTCTTGAGGAGAGTCTGTATTTATTCCTAGGATTCAACTAACACCATCAAATTACCCCTTTGAATTCAAGAGAGTGCAGTTTTTCAAAGTCTGCTTTACAATGACAATAAACAAAGCTGAAGGTCAAACTATTGGTAGCGGGAGTAGATTTGAGGGAAAGCTGCTTCTCCCGCGGGCAGAGTATGTGGCGTGCTCCAAAGTAAGCGCACAGAGTAGACTGTTGATTCCAGCATCCAAAGAAAAAAAAATGTTACAAAGAAATACTGTGGCAGGTGTAGTATTTCTATTTCGTTCTAAAAAGATAATAACCCCATGTAACTTACACCAGATCAAATACCGAGCTTAATGTTCATAAAATATATAATGTATCAAATTTTTATTTTATTTTCATACTTTTTTAACCTTTAAATCACAACATAAAGATATTTTATAAGTTTTCAAACATTTTCACATATTAATTTATGTTTTATCAAAATTAATAGCGTAAAACAACAATTAAAAATCCTATTAGAACCATTTTCGACTTCTACGCGAACGAAGTTGCGGGCATATGCTAGTATTAGTATAAATTAAAATACTAAAAGACTTCCTTTTTCTCGCAATAAGGCTATATAACAAGGTATAATTTTCTTTGGCCCATAATGATAGCGTAAACGTTCGAATATTATTCTAATCCTCTCCTTCGATAATCGAAAAAAGATAAAAGTAAGATTGAAATTGAAATTCTTGTGTTTTTATTGGGAACTTAGATAAGAATACAAAAGCTTTTTTATTTCTTTAAGCCTACCTTCAAATATAGTTAGGTGCTGAACAAGAAGAACTGGGTTTTGATTCCAAGGTTAAGTGCAGTGTTATATATGTTTTATATCTATTATGAATTTATAGTTGCCGTTCTTATCAGAATTAATAAATAAATACATATCTTACTAATATTATAAATGTGAAAGTTTGTGAGGATGGATGGATGGATGGATGTTTGTTACTCTTTCACGCGAAAACTACTGAACGGATCTGGTTGAAATTTGGCACATAGATAGATTTTAGTCTGGAATAACACATAGGCTACTTTTTATCCCAGTAAAATGTATGGTTCCCGTGGGATAGCGGGCGAAGCCGCTGGCGGAAAGCTAGTTATCTATAAATATTCGATACACCTGAAGTCGACTAGCGGGAGGCGCTAACAAAAGTATTATAAGTGTTTAAAAGTAGTTGAGCTGGTATATGCAGGCTGTAAGGGTTGTAACAGACGATTTTATTTTTCGGTTGTTAAAGGAGATGTTAAAGTACAGTGTTATTTTAATTCTCAATAGCAGCTCAAAGTTAGGTGTACGGGTTAATGAAAATAAGCTATTTGGAACACACCTTTGCTTAACACTTTGGGGGAATATAGGCGTTATGGTATGTTATGTAGAATGTTTGACATTAGAGCAGCTATTAATACCCTTTGTAATGCTTTGATGTTGGGTTTTTCTGTGAAATTCCCAGTAGTAGCTCGAAGTCTGGATTTGTGCCCGGTTGATGGCAATAGGCTCGCCCCCTATTACATGGGACCTAAACATACCGGCGAACAGTGGGGTGTGCAGAAGGGGTTAATAAAGAAGTTCCCTAAAGTATTTAGGTCCCATCTAAATTATGTACGTGTAAATTACGAACCTATTTCCATAAACCGTACACATGGAAAATGTCCAGATCGAAAAACTTAATAACAAGTTCATTCTAGGAATCGAACCCTGAAAAATAAAGCTAAAACGTAATTTTTTAACTAAGCATATTTATGTATTTTTATTATAATAAATAAATAATATAACTTTTAATTCACAGTGAAACGTCTGAAACATTTATTTTATCGAAGTGAGAAATATTCTGTAAGTGAGATAAATGAGTATTCTTAACTCTGGTAGACGTTCTCGACAACTTTGAAACTCGTCTTCAATTTAATATTTCAATTAACCAACAAAAGCGTAGCGCTTCGTAGCACCTACGCCTACGCAGTAGCTCATCTGCAACAAATCTACGTCGGCTACGAACACGACAATGTAAAATTGGAATGCAATCCATTGCCGTCTAAAAAGGAGAAGTGGGAACAGAAAACTGAATTAGACGTCAATGAATATATTTTCCACGCGAGCGGGGTCGCGTCTGCGTGTAACAGAACGTGTTATATTTTATTAGGGACGAAGCACACGAAAGACTATGTCTCAATGAATGTGATGAATGTATATTGTATTGAATTGATTGCAGTAGGCATTGAAGTAAAGAATCTATAGAGAATATGCGTTTAATAACTATAAGACAGTAAAATATGAATCTGGGCAATAAGAATATATCGACACGGAATAATGGAGCAAGCATACGGAACATAATACATTCGTAAGTCATACAGGTAAAATGGTGCCGGCTCTTCTCCATAAATCCCACTTTTTGGAACCGTTTAACTTTTCAAAAGTATCACTTTACATGGTCTTATTGAAATAAAATATTTGAATTCAGTAATTATTGTTCCCGATCTTCCGTTGGATCGTTATCGATGTATCGTTTTCAACCTATTTTGGGGCAATGTTTACATAAATCAACTAAAAACTTCACTTAATTTACACGTCACGACACGGTCGAACACATCACTAAGTAATTAAAAATAAATAATTACTTGTTTAAACAATAGTAACACAAGCTTCACTTTGACGATAGAACCAAGAACCAGAAATAAAGCGACTAGTCGTCGATTTTATAAATAAAATTCGTAAATCTTCGCGTGTAACGAAAGCCTTAGAGAGCCGATGGCCCCCTCCGTTACTATTGGAACGTCACTCCCGTGATTCTGAATGAAATAACTTTCTCTTAATACGTTTTCTTTTGTATTTCTACGTATTCTGTGATTGTGTTGGGTTCTATAAAATCTACTTTAGCGTGATTCGGAACGGGGCGGGTGACAAATAGTTTTTCTTTGTCACTGATGTGTGCAATATTTTTTAAAGATACAAACGACCACATCAATAATAATGTCGTTTCTTGTCGACAAAATTTAATACTTAGTCGAGTTAGTACATTTATTGTCCCCCAATGTTAGGCAAAAGGTCTTGACTTTATTTCTCTATATACTTGTATATATTTTAATTGTTTTAGAGGATATAAGATTCAATTTGTTTTTAAGAGGTCACACTATAACCTTTTAACTTATTTTGCTTTGTCTTGAAGTAGGTAATTTCGGCTTACGTTGGTCAATCTCATCATCATCATCCTCCTGTCCTTATCCCTATTCACTTGGGGTCGGCGCAGTATGTCTTTTTCTTCCATACATCTCTTTTAGCCGTCATCTCATCATTCACTTCCTTTGTGGTCATATCCTTTCTCACACAGTCCATCCATCTTTTCTTTGGTCTTCCTCTTCCCTTATATCCATCCACATTCATGCTTAAAACCTTTTTCCTCTTCCTTCCTAAAACCTCTTCACTTCTACGCATCACATGTCCATACCACGCTAAGCGGTTACTGCACAACTTTTCAGGACCCTGTCCATTCTTGTAACTCCACCATTCCGCGTAGCATTCTCATCTCAGCTGCATGCAATTGCCTTACGTTGGTCAATCTAACACGCGAATAATCTTTAATTAAGTTTAACAATGGCTTTATATCTCAACAAATGTAATAAAAATTACCAGAATAATCCAAAAAATGTTAAAAAGTAAAATAAGTTTGTATACTAGCAGATAGTGCCATCTGGCGTTTAAAATAATCAATTATTGAAAAGGGGCGATTATTTTTACAGAAATAAATATTAATAAACCACTGTCTAAGGCAATACAATGGTAGGATGGCGATGATAGATGGATGGCCACAACAGAAAGCAATTAGCATCGTTTGTTGCAGTTGTCTGATGCACACAAACCATCCGACATCCGTACTAGTTCGAGATATCGAGTTGGACCGTGTCGCTTTGTGTTTCAATTTCCTTATCCGACCCTCATACGGTATGTATGTTAAATGTATAGACATATACCTATTTATGAAGAATAAAGCTAGCTAGGTAAATCTTATGCAAACTGCACTATTCTTAGTGGCTGTCCAAAATAAGATTGTAAATGAGTAAAATAATAATGTAACCAACATTTTTTTAAAAGAGTTTCTTGCCGGCTCTTCTCCATAAGATGACTTTTAGAAAGTACCTATTGATATGGTCTAATTGAAATAAAACATTTGACTTTGTCTTTGAAAGCATGTAGGTAGGTATCTGTATTTATCCATAATTTATAGAGCCTTTGTAGGGACAACATAATATAAGCGGGAAACAGTCAAACATCGTAACTTTCGAATATAAGTAATTAATGACTGTTTCTTACTGTACAACAATAATATCAAGTATAAAAACAGTATCCATAAACTTCTTGCTATAATAAATTCGATTTTTAACCCCCGACGCAAAAACGACATGGTGTTATAAGTTCGACGTGTCTGTCTGTGGGTGTGTGTGTGTGTGTGTGTGTCTGTCTGTGGCATCGTAGCTCCCGAACGGATGAACCCATTGTGATTGTTTTTTTATTTGAAAGGTGAATTAGTCGGGAGTGTTCTCAGCTATGTTTGATGAAAATCGGTCCAAGATGGCCGACGCCACAAAATAGCGAATTACATATTTTTTCACAACTCCCTCATTATATGGGTATCAAATGAAAGGGCTTAACTAGGAGAATACTAATAATTAAATAAAAATAATTTTAATGGGTACTTATAGAATAGATAAAGGAGAGTTATTTATTTCAAACAAGCTGTCACAAATATAACATTTAATAACCTAATTTAAAAATTTAGAAAACCCCCGACACGAAATGTAATTTGCCATTTTGTGGTAGCGGGCATCTTGGATTTGAAATTTATCATAGTGTGTAGTATTCTCCTAGTTAAGCCTCATTTGATACCCATTTTGAGAATGGTGTGAAAAAATATGTAATCCGCTATTTTGTGGCGGCGGCCATTTTGGACCGATTTTCATCAAACATAGCTAAGAACACGCCCGATAATTCACCTCACAAATAAAAAAAAAACATATCAAAATCGGTTCATCCGTTCAGGAGCTACGATGCCACAGACAGACACACACACAGAGACACGTGAAACTTATAACAGGCCGTCGTTTATGCGGCGGGGGTAAAAAAATTAAAACTATGAAAATTGGCCGATTTTAATAGGCCAACCTTACGAGACTGAGCACTGGAATGGTCGTTAATTGGACATATCGCATGACGTCACAGTTTTCCGACAGTATCGGATGCCGCCGTCCGTCGCCAGTAATTGACACGTAATAAGATCATTCTGCCAGTACCGGTGGCTCACAAGTGTCCAATATTTTGGTCATTAAATCTGATACGTCCCGTGTCAGCATTTTCCTTTGTTCAGCAGTGGATCTCTTTTGGCTGACATGATGATGATTTTCGAAGACTCACTTTTGACAGTGACATTGTTTTTTTTAACCCTAGACATTTTTACACAGCACCATCCAGTCCCAAACTAAGCAGAGCTTGTACTATGGGTACTAGACAATGGATTACTTATATTATTATTTTTGTAAATACATACTTATAATATATAAGAAACACCCAGACAAACAAAAACACCTAAGTTCGTCATATAAATGTTTGTGTCTTGTGGGTATCGAACCCACGACCTCGTGATCAGCAGTCCGGTACTCGAACCACTACTGTACACCACAGACGTCGTCAAATTGTGAAGTTCGAAGATAAAAAATAATAAAAACCGGACAAGTGTGGGTCTGACTCGCGCACCGATGCTTCTGTACATAAGTATATAGTTCGGTTATCTAAATTATATTATGGATTTTTCTCGTAAATTATGCTATATTTCCTTGCTTCTTGCCAAATTGTGCTTTGATTTACTTGGGTCTTCCACAATATGCGGCAAAAATAGCCATTTATTGTACGTATTTTTTTATTGCGTTGACTTAGAAGCCAGATTTATTTTTACAGCCCCCCAAGGGACCATAGACCTACGTATTTGGTTTTAGTTTTAACTTGATATCTCCACGAATTCCTGAGTAAAAGGGTGCTGACAGACAGATAGACAGACGGACAACAAAGTGATCCTATAAGTTTCTTTTTTCCTTTGGGGTACGACACCCTAAAAGTGATCATTTAGAATCAACATAAAGGTTAGCATTTGTTTTAATTAAAGTTAATGAATATCTGTGAGTACGGCAGTAAGAAGCATATACGGTAAATTAAAAGAAAACAGTGTTCATAAACAAAATCGAGATAACGATAACATTCATTAAAATTCACATTACAAAGGAGGTTAAATACCACGTTGAATATTCTTGTTTTAGTATAATAAATACGTGATTGGTTTGTTTAGTTATAAAAATACATTTATTATCATGCCAGTATTCCGTTAGGAGTTAGTTAGTCGAGAAATGAAATTAATATCACGCCTTCATGGTAATATGTAATTTAAAAAAAAACAACCCATATACTGTCCCACTGCTGGGCACGGGTCTCCTCTCAGTATGATAGGGATTAGGCTGTAGTCCACCACGCTAGCCTAATGCGGGTTGGCAGACTTCACATGCCATCGAGAAAATCTCTCAGGCATGCAGGTTTCCTCACTATGTTTTCCTTCACCGTTAAAGCAAGTGATAATTACGCACATGATTTCGAAAAGTCAGAGGTGCGTGTCTTGGATTCGAACTCAAGACCTTTGACTTGGCAGTCCAATGGTCATACCCCTAGGCTATCGCTGCTTCTTATTATTTAAAAAAAAACTAATATTTAATTTAATTTAATTTTTAACTTATATTTAACGTAATTGGTGAGTAAGTATTTAGTATGCCACTGTTATTGAGTTGACAACTAAGATGTCAAGTTCGTTAGCGATAATATGAAACTTCCCGACTGCAAACTATTGACAGCTTAGGTAACTGGAGATCTCTTGTTCCTAACTATAAGCTGGCTAACTAACAATGGAAAATTTCTTGGGAATATTGTTGATATTTATGGAGTTTACGTAAATTTTAAATCACAAGTTTGAAAACATATCATAAGTCCTTCAAGGTTTAAAATTATTTCATAAAACTTGACAAAATTATTCCATAAAACTTGGCATTGAAAGTGTAGGTATACGGTACTTACATCAAAAAATCTATTTTTAACCCCCGACGCAAAAACGACGGGGTGTTATAATAAGTTTGACGTGTCTGTGTGTGTGTGTGTGTGTGTGTGTGTGTCTGTCTGTGGCATCGTAGGTCCCGAACGGATAGACCGATTTTGATTTTGATTTTTTTATTTGAAAGGTGAATTAGTCGGGAGTGTTCTTAGCTATGTTTGATGAAAATCGGTCTAAGATGGCCGCCGCCACAAAATAGCGAATTACATATTTTTTCACAACTCCCTCAATATGGGTATCAAATGAAAGTGCTTGACCAGTAGAATACTATGCACTATGATAAATTTTAAATCAAAGATGGCCGCCACCACAAAATGGCAAATAAAATTTCATGTCGGGGGTTTTCAAAATTTTTAATTTAGGTTAGGTTAGTTGCGTTATTAAATTGGTTTGTTCTGTTCTAATCTCTGAAATGGCTGGAGATTTATTTTAGAAATTTTATTTATTACTAGCTTTCCGCCACCGAATTCGCCCATGTAGTCTGGGTAGTGGGTATCTACTATATAAAAATAAGTCGGGTTTTCCTTCCTGACGCTATAACTCCAGAACGCACGAACCGATTTCCACGGTTTTGCATTCGTTGGAAAGGTCTCGGGCTCCGTGAGGTTTATAGCAAAGAAAATTCAGGAAAAATTTCAACAGAAAAGCGGGTTAAAAAGGTTATCAAGACCACGCGGGCGAAGCCGCTGGCGGAAAGCTAGTTTCTTATAAATTATAAGTAGCTTAGGTATATTGCTCGGGAAAATAATAAATAAATAAATATCCTGGGACATTTTTACGCAGCACCATCTAGCCCCAAACTAAGTTGAGCTTGTACTATGGGTACTAGGGAATGGATATAATACTTATATACTTTTTTTTTTGTAAATACATACTTATAATACACAAGAGACACACTAAAGTTCATCACAATAAATGTTTGTGTCTTGTGGGAATCGAACCCACGACCTCGTGATCAGCAGTCCGGTACTCAAACCACTAGACCACAGACGTCGTCTGTGTTTAAATGTAGGTTTCTAATGATGAAAGAATTTTTTAAATTGGTACAAAGGATTTTGGGAAATTCCCAAGAATAGATGAACGTAAGTCCAGCCGGTCATATAACAGTATAAGTAATTGTATAAATACAAGACGGGAGTTACCAAGATGTTTCCAAGGCAGTGGTTCCGCCAAGTTTGAGATATTACCGACTAACAAACTCCGACTGAGCTCTACACTCCAATGCTTACATTAAATCGAGGTAAACACTTTGTATTTGTATTACTGTATAACTTTTCTTCGTGCATTTCAGAAGATATTTTCAAAGTTGTATATATTTTTTTTGGGTGGTATTTAATACGTTATCTGTAAATCCCCTTTTTTCAATCAAAATATTCAAAATTACCACCAAAAATACTGAATTGTACACAAAATTTGCTCATCAAATAAATAAATTATACTATACTGTTAGATCTTTAAAGCTTAACTGTTTTACTGAATGACTATCTGTTAACTAAAAGTAAATCTAATACTTTTCTACCATCATAAATAACGGTCTACTTTTTACTCAACTATAGGACCGATTTGGTTCTGGCACTTTGCCGGCCGCTGCCGCGGCACGCTCGCTTCGCTCGCTCGGCTCGTGCGTTGTGGTCGCAGTTCTAACCTAAACTAAAAAAATATATTTGTTATGCAGTTTTAGAAAATAATTTTGGAAATTCCGTTGTAATATTGAATAATTTGTGTGCAAATCAGTATTTTTGTTTTACGATGAGTAATAAAAAAAGCCATCAGATTTTGATGAATTTTAAACATTTTTTAGTACAACATGTTTAGGTAATCAAGTAGTTAATTTGTAGTACAGTCATTTATTTGATATGCAGTAGGTTTATTAGTGGAGAAATTTTGTTTGCTTAAATTTCTAAATAGAGGTGCAGTTAAAAATTCCCCATTTTTTTTGAGAAGATGGTTGTGTTGTGATAGAAGCCATCTATCTTCTTGCCAAATTTTATCAAAACCTGTTGTGCAGTTTAGCCGTGAAAAGGCTAAAGAAGTGATTTTATAAGTGCTCTAGTGTTCCGCCAGCGGCTTCGCCCGTGTGGTCTTTTACTTATTTCTTAATAAATTATGCCTATGTTGCTCGGTAAAGATGTAGCTTCCTATTAAAAAAATCGGTCCAGTAGTTTCGGAGCCTAACAAACAAACAAACAATCAAATATTTCCTCTTTATAATCATTATTAGTATAGACTAGCTGATACCCGCAGTTTTAAACGTGTCCTTTTTTCTTTTGACTCAAGTCCTACGAGACGCAGCTTGATTTTAAATAGGCTGTAGGCTATTTAATAAATAAATAAATAAATAAAAAATTATCATGTGGAAACTGTTTTTGGATTATGTGTTGTTAGCTGGAGGGGCTCGTGGCCAAGTTGTTACTACGCTGATCAACCGATCTGCAAAGTTAAGCTACACTTGCCGCGGTCAGTCTGTGGATGGGTGACCATTCTTAACATATCGAGACCCCTCCGTGCCTCGGAGAGCACGTTAAGCCGTTGGTCCCGGTTGTCATACGAACACCTATGACAATCGTAAGTGGTAGTCAGAAACCTAAAAATGCTGACAACCTGCTGCACTAGACCACAGACATTTAAAATCACGCTGCGACTCGAAGGAGTGAGGAAGGCTATAAGGCCTTCAAATGCAAAAAAAATTGATTTGAGATTTGCGCGTTCAAACAAACAAACTCTTCATCTTTATTTATTTATTTATATATACTTTATTGTACACCGAATATAACACAGTAAAACAGGATACATAAGTTATTAAAGATATACAATGGGCGGCCTTATCGCAGACTGCGATCTCTTCCAGGCAACCTTAGCATGGACATAATCAGAACAAAATTATTACATTAGTATAGAAGTAAAGATTAAAATTAAATTAGTGTATTAATTAGTATTATTAAATTATTTCTAACTACAACCAGCATAGCTTATTGTGATCTGATGTAACTGTGTTTATACATATATGAAAGTAATAACATTAAGCTTTCGCCCAAACTAGTGTTCAACTTGCCACTTAACTGCGATATGTTTCAGTTATCATTAGTTTAAATGCTTTTTGAACTGTAAAACCGTATTTAGTTAATGTGTTGCTGGAGCAAAGGGTTAAGTATTGGGTTTTTCTATGAAAATCTCAATTGTTCGAAGTTTGGTTTTAGGCTTGGCGGCCCCCTATTACATGGGACCTAAACATACCGGTCAACTCTGGGTGTACAGTCAACAAAAGAGATAAGTATACAGTAATAATTTCATTTAGGTATCATAATCTGTGTTTTGACAAAGATTGTGATATAACTAAATTCAAAATTCAAAAAAAAATCTAAATTCAAAATATTTTATTTCAATTAGACCATATAAATAGGTACTTTTGAAACGTTAAATTAGTTGCACTAGTTGCATTAAATGCATTAGTTGCATGCAAATAAAATTATTATCCGCTTTATAGTCTGCGTGGAACTAGTTGGCCGCGCCTTAGGTACGACGGACGGTATGACGCGCGGTGAGACAGAGGGGCGGGGGCGCTTGATTTTTTTTCTTTTTTTAATAATAATAAATTTTATTTGGTTTCAGTAGGTAAGTACAATAAAATGTGCAAAGTATTACAGTTAAGTTTTTTTCACAGTAACCCGCCGCCTCACCGCCGTCCCTACCTAAGGCGCGGCCAACTAGTTCCACGCGGACTATAGCGTTGGGTATATACATAAAGGCAGCTAACAACACCTGCAATTTGACACATTTTTCGTAATACATTATTGCTCAATCTTTGTCAAAAAACAGATGCTATCTTGACAACAATTATCTTTTTTTGTTGCCTGTACATTAAGTACATCTCTACCTAGCCCTTTGGTGACTACAGGCGCGATAGTATGTCTAACGAAAGTTGTAGTAGAGGAGACTAATTAAAATCTCCCGCTGCGCCGGATGAACTTTCCCGCTTCTATGGTAAAGGATCATAGGTGTGCCCTCATAATATCAATATGATACACTGGTATTTTGGACAGTCAACATAATCATTTTTAGATCCTGCTAATATTATAATAAAGAATGAAGAAAGAAAGAAAGATTGGATATATGGATGGATGGATGTTTGTAACTCTTTCACGCAAAAACTACTGAACGGATCTAGATGAAAATTGGCACAGAGATAGATTATAGTGTGGAATAGCACTACGCTAATTTTTATCTCGATAAAATTTATGGTTCCCGTGGGATAGCGGGCGAAGCAAACGGAAAGCTACTTGAGTATAATTTCAGACTGCCTCGCTGGTCCCAAGCGCGACTGCTACGATAGAGTTACTGACTTCGAATCCCGAGTCGAGCAAAGTGTTGTTGGGTTTTTCTGTGAAATTCCCAGTAGCAGCTCGGAGTCTGGATCTGTGCCCGGTTGATGGCAATAGGCTCGCTCCCTCTTACACGGGACCTAAAACATACCGGCGAAAAGTGGGTGTAGGTACATTAGTACGCCTCTGCCTGCCCCTTTGGGGAATATAGGCGTGATGTTATGTATAATTTCATATTGTTTTCGGGTGGTATGCTAAACTAAAACGCCTAATTTACAAGTGAGAATTGAAATTTTAATGGTAGCTAATTTCTGGCTAACAAAAATTTCTGCCGCCGCAAATTACATAAGACCTAATCATGGACTTAAACCGGCACACTGTTAGTGTACATTAGTCCGCCTCTGCCTAAGCCTTTGGAGAATACAGGTGTGATGATATGATATGTTAACTATGCTCCAATTTGTCTTTATTATTTAGATACCTACTATAGTTTACTGCCAGCGGCTTCGCCCGCGTTGTCTTATAAATTATTGCGGGAAAGATGTAGCTTTCTGATGGTGAAAGAATTGTTGAAATCAGTCCAGTTGTTTTTGGGCTTACTCATTACAAGTAGTGGAAGGGACATTGACGCACAAACGTCGTGACAAGGTTTCACCACAGTATATTATATATATAGACTGTGGTTTCACTCAAGGACATAAATAAAATGACCTAAGTCATTCATGATGAAAATAATTGAAATAATTATTTTTTTATTAAAATCTAATTTGGGTAGACAGAATTTTTTTTTACACATTCAAATAAAAAAAACTGCAGAGAAAAATGAGAAATTGATGAAAAAAATTAGGGAAAATTTCAACGCAGGGGGTCCAGAATCATGCACTGAACTCATGGTATTCGGATGTGCGTCGATGTCCCTTCCACCTTGTACAAATCTTTTCTCTTTATAATATTAATAATAATAATAATAATAAATTTCTTTATTCGGACAACAAGTAGATCCATTTTGTGTTAGTAAAGACTTAAAAAATAGTGTTAGTAATAATGTTTATTTAAGCTAATGTGCAAAAGCACTCCGTCCGAATTTAAATCATTACCCGGACGAGGTGATTCAGCACGGGCGCGCTCAGGTCCTCGGCTACCACTTTCAGAATACTGTTGTGACTTCCTCGCACTCTCCTCATCAATGACGCAACCTTTTTTCGTAAGACGGCATGAAAGCCGTCAGTATGTGCCTGCGCGAACATTGAGGAAGCACTGCACCAGCGAGGAAGTCTCAACATCATCCTGAAAATGTTGTTATATTGGACGCGTAGGGTATCTAACGACTTCTTGGCATACGCGGCCCACAGACCGCCCGTGTACATTCCCTGACAGTACGCCTTAAACAGCGTAACTTTGACTAGGTCCGTACAGCGGGTGAACCTACGGGCGAGCATATTACCACGAACCGCCATAGTCCTACGCTCCCTTTCTATATCTACATCGTCTTTAAGGTCGTCGGTAAGATAATGTCCAAGATATTTAAATTGGTACACCCGATTGACGTTCATACCATTTAGGGTAATGGGTGGAATAGTCTCAGGACTTCTACCGGCGGCTTTAAAGACCATGTACTCGCTCTTCTTAATATTATACACTAAACCATGTTTCGTGGCATAGGTATCGCAGAGCCTAAGCATCTCCCTCAGACCACGTACTGACGGGCTCAGCAGCACCATGTCGTCGGCGTAGCTGATGTTATTGATACTAACACCCCCCACCCGGCATCCGACACGCATGCTGCTGAGACCGACAATAAGTAAGTAAGTTTAATATTAGTATAGATACAGGTTTATTTCTGGTCCCTTAAGATCCTTTAGAACTTCCAAGTAAAAACTTGGTTCGCAGCACAAAGGGTCTGTGTGTAACCGGGTGTAAGGAGCGAACTACGTCGACGAACTTGTGCGGTAGTTAGTACAACCGCACAAGTGCAACAGTCTTACTCAATGTAATTGCATAACATAGCATACCATCACGACTATATTCCCTGAAGGGTTAGGCAGTAGTGTATTGGATTACACCTACGATTCGTGGCTATGTTTAGGTCTCAAGTATCTAATAGGTGAGCCTATTAATGTAAACTCCGGGCTCAGGGCTGCTACTAAGAATTTCATTGAAAATCCCAATAACACTTTGATCGATCTGAGAATCGAACCCAGGACTGCAAGCTAACGGCCGGATATATTCAAAATTGAAACAATATTTGTCTGAAACTATATGCCGAGTGATTTAACAGGAACTGATCAGAAGCCTCTCTGGATAGCCGCTGACAGTCGGAAATTCCAAGCTGGAAAAAAACTTGTATGAAAATATCTGCCAGATATTTTAACGGGAACTTACTCAGCGCGTCTACATCGGAAAAATACGCCCTAAAACAGTACGTTACTACGTCACTATTCGAAGATACTACTTACTATATTATATTATAGATCTTCCTGAAACTTGCATACGATCTTGCTAAGAGCATACAGAGCTTAGAGGCAACATTTCATAATAGTTACCGTTTCCAGTTGAATATGGAACATGTACATGTACAAAACCGGAATTGTGGGACGGAGTGCGCAACGGAACACGAGGTGGGAGCAACAGGAAGCGGCGCGGGCGGCGAGAGTTGGCCGACGTGCACACCGACCGTTCAGTTCAAACTTAGCAGCGAATACTATTTAAGAGGAGTGTGCAGTTCAGAGAATGCTACAAGGAATGTGTGGAGTTACAAGAATGGACAGGGTTAGGAATGAGTATACAAGAGGTAGTCTGAAAGTGACACCGGTTACTGAAAAGTTGTGCAATAACCGCTAAGCGTGGTATGGACATGTGATGCGTAGAAGTGAAGAGCATGTTACCAAAAAGGTTTTGAGCATGAATGTGGATGGATATAAGGGAAGAGGAAGACCAAAGCAAAGATGGATGGACTGTGTGAGAAAGGATATGACCACAAAGGAGTTGAATGATGAGATGACGGCTAATAGAGATGTATGGAAGAAAAAGACACACTGCGCCGACCCCAAGTGAATAGGGATAAGAGCAGGAGGATGATGATAATGGTGTACAATTCTCGCCAATCTTATTGTCCGGCTTGAAGTTGGCACGAACTAACTTCAAGCTGGCCGTAAAAATCGGAGAGAGAAATATACTGTGGATGTACATTTCTAGCTTTCCTAACTATCTTGGAGTGGCTAACAGACTAACCAGATGCGGCTGAATATTAATACTAAGTATACACGAAGCGACTCCCATCAGACCTTCGCGACCCAATTTCTGAGACATAACATACCATCATGCCTGTACTCCCCGAAGGGGTAGGCAGAGGCGTACTAATGTACACCCACATTTCGCCGGTATATTTAAGTCCCATGTAATCATAATAATAATAATATGTGTAATGTGTGTATGTTTTACTAACATAAATTTTAAGAGAAATTGTTACTAACATTATATGAGTCCGTGTTACTTGAAATAAATTATTTTATTATTACTAGAAATATTTTTGAAGGTTGCTCTTCACGGAAAAATTAAACTGTTAAATTTAAAGTAAAGGAACGGCTTGTATTTTATAGCAACAGACTAAAGTTACGTAAGTGTTAATTATAACAAGAATTTCTTTGAAGTAAACGGTAATGTCGGTCTTGTTAGAATCGAAGCCTCGCCGGCGCTAGCGTTTCTCAGAACAATATAATTTGTATTTACATACTAAGTTTACATGGAATATCGTAATGATACTCAGAAAGGCAGTCTGCAATTAACTGTTACTACATAATGCTATTAGTGAGGCGTTAACTGGTACCTTAGGGTGTGAACTTGGAATATACTTAAGTACTTCACAAGAATAGTAATTATTTTCTTTTTTTTACAAAACTGCTTATTTATTATTATTATTATTTAAATTACAGGGTCTTATAAACTACTTAAATAACATAATTGAAATATTTACATTTTTTTTTTTTAATTTTTTTTTTCTCTGTAGATGTTTTACAAATATATATAATGTAGTTAAAAAAGCTTACGGATCTCAAGCCTAATTGATGTAGTGATCGTAAGATTGGATGCTGGAGTGTGAAGTCCTGGGATCGATCGGATCAGTCACCAGTTTGTTTAGGGCATTATGTAATAGGGGGCGACCCTATCCGTTGATAGAACAAAATGGCAAACTAAAAACAAACGCAAGGAACATTGATGTTTGGATTATTAACATAAATAAATAATCTCGGTACATATCGGTGTGATTGCGGCTACCTTCACGAAGGTTCCGTGCTGTTTAATTTAGCGGAACACGGCAGAGTCGCGATAGATACCGGCGGCGGTCACAGCTCACTAAAGTGTGTCAAATGTTCGCGTAGTGCTGAGCTGTTGAGCACTCGCTTCCTGAAAACGTATGACTAAGTTTGGAACAAGCAATCGAAATAAGTAATCGATTCACAGTGAGGTACTGTTTTAGTTGGGAATTTGTTGTATCGATTTACAATCGATAAAGCAGTCTTGCCAGCCTTTCTCAAAATGGGCGATAATGCCCCCTTGTGGGCGTTTAAGACCTTCAGGCAAGCTGAAGAAGATTTAAAGAACATTAATAATATAAGATTTAAAGAACATTAATAATAAACTAACTTTTTGTATTTTTTAAGCATTTTCCATGCTAAGATTACAAGTTATTTTTAATGAAGGAAAAAATCGGCGGGCGGGCAGGATTCGAACCTGCGCCTTCTGGTTCGGTACATCGACGCTCTGACCACCGCTCGCCCTGCTCGCCAGTCGAAATCTTCCTTCACATTCTAATTTACGTCTTAAAGGTGACGTAGCGACATCTATTGTGAATGCTTCACAACCGACACGACTAACTTTACAGCTAGTTCGATGTCGTATGATACCGCCTTACCTATTAACTATCTTTTTGTATTTTTTAAGCATTTTCCATGCTAAGATTACAAGTTATTTTTAATGAAGGAAAAAATCGGCGGGCGGGCAGGATTCGAACCTGCGCCTTCTGGTTCGGTACACCGACGCTCTGACCACCGCTCGCCCTGCTCGCCAGTCGAAATCTTCCTTCACATTCTAATTTACGTCTTAAAGGTGACGTAGCGACATCTATTGTGAATGCTTCACAACCGACCTTCATTAAAACCTTCATTAAAAATAACTTGTAATCTTAGCATGGAAAATGCTTAAAAAATACAAAAAGATAGTTAATAGGTAAGGCGGTATCATACGACATCGAACTAGCTGTAAAGTTAGTCGTGTCGGTTGTGAAGCATTCACAATAGATGTCGCTACGTCACCTTTAAGACGTAAATTAGAATGTGAAGGAAGATTTCGACTGGCGAGCAGGGCGAGCGGTGGTCAGAGCGTCGGTGTACCGAACCAGAAGGCGCAGGTTCGAATCCTGCCCGCCCGCCGATTTTTTCCTTCATTAAAAATAACTTGTAATCTTAGCATGGAAAATGCTTAAAAAATACAAAAAGATAGTTAATAGGTAAGGCGGTATCATACGACATCGAACTAGCTGTAAAGTTAGTCGTGTCGGTTGTGAAGCATTCACAATAGATGTCGCTACGTCACCTTTAAGACGTAAATTAGAATGTGAAGGAAGATTTCGACTGGCGAGCAGGGCGAGCGGTGGTCAGAGCGTCGGTGTACCGAACCAGAAGGCGCAGGTTCGAATCCTGCCCGCCCGCCGATTTTTTCCTTCATTAAAAATAAATTAATAATAAATTTAAAAAAAACATTATTACAAGAGTCAGAGTTCCAGTTTCTGGGTAAAGCTATGTTGATTCACATAATGTTGTCTCTGACTTTGTGCATGTTGGCAAAGGTCTCCTCCACTGGTCATCTCCTTAACTGGCGTCCTCTTTTGCGTCTAACATTCCTGGGGTACCAGACTGACCAAAGGCTGCTTCTTAGTAGGTGCCCAGTCCACCTCCATTTTTCACATAAGTAGAGACTAGCTTTTCACTTGTTACGATCCTGGCACACCATTTTCGTTTAGTCATCAATCTCCCCATTGATGCTCGTCGATTTAGGGTGCTCCTAACCTTGTCTTTTTTGAGAATGTCCGCAATTTGATTGTGGTACGTTCGCCGAGGTCGGCCCCTTCCGACTCTTCTATTCCTACTCGCCATGTATACTTGTTTCGTCAATCTCCGTTCATTACTCTATATCCCAAAACCATCTTAACATACTTTTCTCAATCCTTGTTTATCCAACTTTATCAGCTTTCATACCACAACTTGATCAACTCGAGGGAGTAAATTGATAATAATGCATGTAAAAAAAAAAATATTTTCAATTGCTGTTTCCAACTTTGTATAAACTTAACATTACTAGGTACTAGGTAAATCTAAGGCAACAAAGCTTTCATTGGTTAATTAACTAACTGTTGTTTTATCAAAACTTCGTGATTGAAAGCAATTTGAACTAGACCGGAGTAGAGAGTAATTAGTTTACAGACGAGGCAGCTAACTAAATATTATCGTTTACCGGTGTTACAGACTGTGGTTATGATTGTGGCCTTCATCTGTCATCATAACAATAGAACTCTCTAAAAATGGGGGAAAAGTCACACGTACTGCTATCAATGTTCCTAGTAATTAGCTCTCTCATTACTTAAAGTTTGCGCCTACTTTTGGACAGCGTTGTGGGTTACTTTATAACCAAATTGATTGTATGTTAAATTAACTGTAAGATTTTATAATGTAATTGTTCGCTGTTCCTATCAATAAAAAAAAAGCAGAGGACCTGAATCTATTTATTTCTTCTCGAAGTTCACCTTTCTTGAATCAAGTTTATACATATACATGAAAGACAATATCAACGAAATAAATGTAATAATGTTACAATAACCACATTTAATTTGCTTTCGTGAAACTCTTTTCTATTTCGATACAAAAAGGGCCAAAGAACCTAGCCAGCTTTTTTAGCAAAAAGTATTCCAATCCCTAATATTCTTCTTTGTCAAACACAGAATCACACAGTAAGCCTATACAAACATATTAGGTATATTGTAGTAGGTACTGAAATGCCTTTCCACTAATGCGTACATTTCTGGGTGTTTCTTGTAAAGAAGCTTTTACAAAAATAACACGTGTCCGTTACAGGACAAGCCGCAACTATTTATACATAGATGTATTGTTTACTAGATGTGACTCAATATTTGACGACGTCTGTGGTCTAGTGGTTCGAGTACCGGACTGCTGATCGCGAGGTCGTGGGTTCGATTCCCACAGGACACAAACATTTATGTGATGAACTTAAGTGTTTGTGTTTGTCTGGGTGTTTCTTATATATTATAAGTATGTATTTACAACAAAAAAAATATAAGAATTATATCCATTGTCTAGTACCCTTAGTACAAGCTATGCTTAGTTAGGGACTAGATGGTGCTGTGTTAAATGTCCCAGGATATTAATTATTTATTTATTTCTTTGTGATTTGGATTATCGTTTAAATACATACATCAATGTCTTCTCTGTCGAATGATAAATGCAGCTCGATAACCCCATCATTCACACATTCATAAAATTCAGACAATGAACAGAAACTGAAATCGCCTACATGCTTAGGTTAAAGGTCATACTTTAGAGGGCGGCATAACTTGGTGTTCTTTTTTAAAACATACCATCACGCCTGTATTCCCCGGAGGAGGAGGCGGAAAATTACTTTTGAAAGGATTGTTAACCCAGTAAATGTAGTTTGCACACCATGTGTGCAAAAAAATTGGCGATTTTTTTATCATGGAAATTCGTAAAATTATATTTTTCCTGCTCTAATTTGCAAAAATTGTAGGGAAACGAAAAGGATGGCAATAATAGTCATATATGCACCTGCAATTTGCATACTGCACATTTTTGCATAAGTTGCATTCTAATCGTGTGAGAGGTTAAATATATAATAATTTAACAATCCTAGTAATGCTCCCCTAGTAGATTAATTTATGAAAAAAAAACATGAAAGTTCTCGTCACCTTTTACTACACAAATAGGTATTATGTATATGTATATGTACAGTTCTCGCCAAACTTATTGTCCGGGTTGAAGTTGGTGCTAGCTAACTTTAACCCGGCCACACAAATCGGAGAAAGAAAAATATTAGATTGTAATAAATAAAAACGAAAGCTCGTAATCTGTCGTTTTAAATTATTCTAATCCAATATTTTTCTTTCTCCGATTTTTACGGCCGGGTTAAAGTTAGCTCGTGCCAACTTCAACCCGGACAATAAGTTTAGCGAGAGCTGTACGCTGCTCTACCCCATTAAACTTCACTCAACTAATTTAATTTTCGTAATAATTATATTATCGACCACTTCTATTACGTTTGAGCCCCAAGCCCCGTTTTCGTTCAATATAATTTATATCTTTACAGATGGTTTATAATTATGTTAGTTCCAAATACAATAAAAAACGAATTGAATAAGTATATGTTAACAGAGTTTTTGTGTGTTTAAACGAGCTTATCCAGTGGAACAAATTCAACGTGCTACATAAATACAATTTCATCCGTTCAAACACATTACTAGAGCTACCTGTGAGGGACGTTTGGGGCACGTCGAGCACCTATCACATAGTACACACCACTCAACCTTCGCCGGTCCTTAGAGGCAGGTAATATGTGTCAATCTACACTTATGTCGCTAATGCTCTGTAATTGTAAAGGGAAAGGTGTTGTTGGTTGTTAATTATACGCTTGTTTGGTGTGGCAAATTAGCAGTTGAAGTTTGAAAGCATTTAAGGACAGATAGGCTCTATAGTCTATAGTTATGTAGCAGTAAATTTACTTTATGAGAGATTTCCTTGATAACCAAATAAAAGAATAACAATCAACCCATATACTGTCCCACTGCTGGGCACGGGTCTCCTCTCAGTATGAGAGGGATCCGGAGTAGGCCACCACGCTAGCCTAATGCGGGTTGGCAGACTTCACACGCCATCGAGAAAATCTCTCAGGCATGCAGGTTTCCTCACGATGTTTTCCTTCACCGTTAAAGCGAGTGATAATTACGCACTTAGATTAATAACATATCTAAGATTACGCACATGATTTCGAAAAGTCAGAGGTGCGTGTCTTGGATTCCAACTCGAGACCTTTGACTTGGCAGTCCAGTGGTCATACCCCTAGGCTATCACTGCTTTATGTTTATCTACACAGATAATCCTAATTGTACTGATAAAAACACACAAGTCCCTGTACTAATTAGGACACTAGTGCTTGTAGTACATTAGCAAAACTATTGGTAATTTGGTAATAAGGCACTGTCATACATCGGTAATAAAAATAACCGACATAAATAAGCTATAAATGCTAAATCAGAAACACGACTCGTCACAAACCGTCGGGTCCCCCGGGGGGCATTTTTCACGAAGCGTTCGGATCTTTGGTTTAATTGCAGCGGAAGGGTTAAATGGAGGTCCCGACGGGTTGTGTTGGCAACAGTCGCTGTCTCGCCGAGATCCTTTGACGCTGACAGCCTCTTTACTCGATTTGCTATGGTTTCAAATTCATGCTGAGCAATTTGTAGTACACTTGAGTAACAAAAATTCAACAAACCGTACAGAACAACACTCCTTCCTAATCCTATATAATGCGTGGGTTCCAATCTCAACGCAAAACTGTTAGATTGTAGTCAGAGGCCCCTCATCTTGTAACTGTATTTATATTTGTTACCTCAGTACGTCAACCATGAGTTGTATCGAATGGCTTTCGATAGGTTTTAAACGCATCGAAACGCTGTAATCTCATAGCAGATTTTAGTTCCTTGCGTAACCACTAGAGGCGCTGTGAGGGTTTTCTATACAAATATTTTACGGCGTTGCTAGCGAGTCTAGTGAGAAAAACTCATGGTCGAGGCACAGAACTTTCGACTGGGTGAACCGAGTTTGATGAGGTTTACTTTATTATTTTAATTAATCAGTCAAATAGAGCTAGGCATGATATTTTATCGGATTGGTTGTGTATGTATACAATTGATATAACTACTATAAGTCAATGGTGTATACTATCAATATACATATTACAATGGTCGCAAACTTATATATAGCTAAACTTATATATTATATAGCTGCGTATGTACTTTTGAATTTTATACATTATAGTGTGCCCGAAAACCAAATCAAGTGATAAATATTAATCACTGGCCTTTTATCGGAGATAGGTACTTTCGTCGCGCGCATTAAAATTTATGAATAAAATATGGCGGACTCTACAAAAACTGCTGCACATTCATTGTCGAAGCTTCGATGAGTCCAATAATGGCGGACGGTGGAAACAATAGAGCTATATTCATGATTGAGATATAGTATTAAAAAAAATAAGCGGAAAACGATAAATAAACTTTATTAAAAAAGAACAAAATTGTGTATTTTGTTGGCTTTTTTTAAAGTGACTTCAATAAGCCGTCGCTCGACGCGACGTCACTCTTCTAAACCACAATGTTATAAAATCCTAGAACCTAGTCGCAGAACAGCTGTACAGAGATTAATTATAAACAAAACTGTGATACGTTAATTGCTTTTCTAAACAAATTATTGTTCTGTAACGAAATTATTTAAGTTGTTTAATTAAATGTCTCTACGGCAAAACTATAATTGAAAATTCTGGTTTTGTCCGTACACAAGTATATTCTAAAGTAGACTTTAGAATATACTTTTAACCATAATTATGGACTTCGCGTTTTGTTTTCTATTTTTACTGTCGATCTAAATACATCCTGAGCAATAATGAAACTTAAATAGGTATCCTTTTCCTAATCTTCTTCCTAGCCCTTTTACCAACCATGTTGGGGTCAGCTTCCAGTCTAACCAACTGCGCCTGATTATCAGTATTTTACACGAAGCGACTGCCATCAGACCTCCGCACCCCAATTTCTGGGCAATACTGATATTCGAAGGATAGACTGACTTTTTGGGTTTCTGACTACTAACGATATAATAACGATAAGTATATAGGTATTCGAATGACAACCGGGACCGACGGCTTTACGTGCTCTCTGAGTCACGGAGGAGTCTCGATTTGTTAAGAACCCATCCACAGACTGACTGCAGCAGTCGCAGGTTAACCTTGCAGATCGGTTGATTAGTGTAGTTATGACTTAGTCACGAGCCCCTTTTTTTTACTAATCATGTATAAGTACTTTACTTACGGACAAACCTCAATATTTCTGGCTAATACCAATATCCTAAGAATAAAGGTAGGTACTGGTTTCTGGTATTTTAGTTTGGGCTTCTGACTAGTGATGATGATGGCTTGACGTGCTCTCCGAGGCACGGAGAAGTCTTAGGCTAAGGCTAACATTCAGAGACGATGCTCAGCGTATAGTAAGGCTTCCGTATGTCAAATTTGTATTACAATTTGACCTATGGAAGCGTAAGTTCATGCTGAGTCTCTTCTCTGAATCTCAGCCTAAGATTCAGAGAAGAGACTCAGCATGAACTTACGCTTCCGTATGTCAAATTGTAATACAAATTTGACATACGAAAGCCTTACTTTACGCTGAGCATCGTCTCTGAATGTTAGCCTTAGTTTTTAATGTGAGCAAAGCCTTTTAACCCATTACATACCTATTACTTGGACACGAGAAATAATTAAATTACAATAATAATTTATAACACTTTTAAAATAAAGTTATAAAACGTCTACATTCATGCTTCAAGTTCGAAACAAACAACATTTACTTTCCGAAACGACTACAATAGGTATGTAATTTACATTTTCATTTTGAAATGTAGATTTTGTAAGAGCATGTTTATACAATGCAATGAATAACAATTTATACAATACTAGCTTCCCGCCAGCGGCTTCGCCCGCGTGGTCTTATAATTTTTTCGCCGTTTTTGATACATTTTTCATTACTACTCCGCTCCTATTAGTCGTAGAGTGATGATATATAGCCTATGTTACTCGGGGATAATGTAGCTTTCCAAAGGTGAAAGAATTTTTGAAATCGGTCCAGTAGTTTTGGAGCCTATTCCTTACAAACAAACAAACAAATCTTTCCTCTTTATAATATTAGTATAGATACCTGTATCTATTGTTTGAGTAGGTATATATTCCTTTTTTAAATGTTTTATATTGCTTTTTCATCCGACTTCAAAAAAAGGAGGAGGTTCTCAATTCGACTGTATTTTTTTTTATGTTTGTTACCTCAGAACTTTCGACTGGGTGAACCGATTTTGAAGAATCTTTTTATTCGAAAGCTGGTGTTTACAGAATCGAAATCGTTTATCGAAATCCGGTGAGCGGTTGTAAAAATATAATATAAAAATATCAACGAAAATTTACAAAATTGTATACATAGATGATACTATGGTTTACCCCGAAACCTCGCTGTCTGTGCCAGTGAGTTTAGTTGCCAGAGTCGGTGCCAAACAGACAATCAACGAAAGTCATATTTAAATTAAATTAGTAGTTTGGCACCGCCTCCTTTTGTTGGAGGCGGTTTGTTTTTGGTTTACAAATATTTTTTCTTTGTGGTGTATACTTAAAATTTTAAGCAAGGCACATTGAATTTGATTCCCTAAGACGCAGTTTAAAAAGATGCTTGTGCTTCAGATTAAATATTCGTTCAGTCGAATCGAGTTTTCTCAACAATATAGGTAAGGATTTAAACTGGCTTGGATGAGGCGATTTACACAATCTAAAAGTTTGAAAGGGACTTTCATAGAACTTTTTAATGTGTAAATTAAATGTTTACGCTACTGGCTACATTTCCAACACTTTACTGAATTCAAATCCACTCATATAGACCACTCGTACAGTGCCGTCCAGTTTATACATATACTTATGTGGCTCTAATACTCTGAGTTGCTTTACTCAACCTGGGAATTGAACCTAGAACCTCTTGCTCAGCAGCCACGCCTCACTAGACTTGAAGTTCAGAATAGCATTAACGCAGACAGAGAGCAAAAATGTTATCACAGACTAGCAAAAATCCTCCTAATGTATAAATCTCTCGAAAATAGTTTTATTTTCATAGCTGAAACATGAGCTAAGCTGAAGAGGCAGTAAGACTGGATTCACACAATATGCTTGGCTCCACACACTAATTAAGAAAGCACAGAATTCCATATATATACCTGAGATTTTCATAATCTGAAAAAATCAGATAATGTGTGTGGTAAACAATTACTTTGTATGGAATTCTAATTTAGATAGTGAAAATTCCGGATGTGTGGTCCAGCCTTAGGTTTGCAAATGCCAGTATTTTGGGGCTCCGCTATTAATTCAGGTTGCACCGGAGGGCCCTCCACCCGGCCCCGTTGCCGCTGAAACGACTGAAACTTTCGATCGCGCGCTGATAATTACGGTTCTGTATGTATGTGGTTTAAATTGACTTCGTTTAAAATATAGATTGGATTTTAATTCTATTTGCTTTGGAGTTAAATTTATAGTCTATAAAGTCATATTCTACTAATATTATATACTAGCTTTCCGCCAGCGGCTTTGCCCGCGTGGTCTTATGATTTTTTCCCCCTTTTTTTGCAAAATTTTTCAATGACTACTCCGCTCCTTTTAATCGTAGCGTGATGATATATAGCCAATAGCCTTCCCCGATAAATGGGCTATCTAACACTGAAATAATTTTTCAAATCCGTCCAGTAGTTTCGGAGCCTATTCAATACAAACAAACAAACAAACAATCAAATCTTTCCTCTTTATAATATTATTAGACCTAATAAAGACTTAATGTGCAAATTCGTGAGGAATTGAGGATAGATGGATGTTTGTTACTCCTTCACGCAAAAACTACTAAACGGATATGGTTGAAACTTTACAATATTATATCTTGTACATCCAAAAACACAGGTTAAAATAAGTCCTTTGGAGTGCGCTAGGTAGCTGTTATAAATGTTAAAATTTGTGAGGATGGGTAAAGATGTTGAGCAAATGGCCAACTTTGCTATAAAAAGAATAGCGACAAAAATTAATTTTAAAACTACATTGCCTTATTTACATAATCCGGTCACTTGATGTTTAGAAAAAGTAGTAAAGTAATAGAGAATACTGAGAAGAATAGTACTCATTATGTAATAGGTGGTCTATGTAATGTTATGACTAGGTCTATAATTAAAACAGTTGAACGTAGCTATCGGAGAAGCCGAGCCAATCAACGTGATCTCAGCACAATATGCGTTAATTAGAAGTCAGGCAGCACGAGAATCAATCGTCGATGTTTCTAGAATGTTGGTGAACCTACTTATATGTAGCATGTTGGCAATGTTTAACGTGAAATCCAAATTTAAAACGAAGCGTCATATGATTCAAACATCGCGACTGTATTCTACGAAGGGTTGGGCAGAGGTGTACTGCGGCAAACCCAGAGCTTGCAGGTATATTTATTTATTTATATATTCTTTATTGTACACCAATAAAATACACAAAAATAGGAAATAACCGATTTAAAAAACATACTATTGGTGGCAATAAATATATATTTTTATAAAATATATACATAAATATAAACTATAAAAGCGAGAGGAGCGTATAAACTACGATGATGTAGTGACAAGGCTAACGCGACAGATAATGTTACTTCATGAGCTTTTTAAACACTGGCAGTGATTGCGCACGTCTGATTGGCACTGGCAACGCATTCCACAGACGAGCAGCCTGCACTGAGAAAGACTTTTTACTTTTTAAGACTATTTACGTCTCTTAAAATTATTTTATTTAAACAAAAAACAAACCGCCTCCAAAAAACACCTAGGAACTAAAAAGCAAAAAATAACATGTACATTTTACATTATGATTTCTAATTAGTTTGGAGTCGGTGCCAAACAGACATCAACGAAAGTCATATTTAAATGAAATTAGTAGTTAGCATATTTAAATGAAGTTAGTTGTAGGCCCGCCCTCACTCCGTTCCGGGTTCTATTATTATATACGGAGCCTCTATTTAGGTCTTATAAGTTTGACTTGTCAGTGTGTGTGTGTCTATCTGTGGCATCGTAGCACCCAAACGGATGAACTGATTTTGATTATGTTTTTTTTATTTGAAAGGTGAATTAGTCGGGAGTGTTCTTAGCTATGTATGATGAAAATCGGTCCAAGATGGTCGCCACCACAATATGGCGGATTACATATTTTTTCACAACTCCCTCAATATGGGTATCAAATGAAAGGGCTTGACTAGGAAAATACTATACACTATAATAAATTTCAGATCCAAGATGGCCGCTACCACAAAATGGCAAATTACATTTCGTGTCGGGGGTTTTCTACATTTTTTATGTATTTAGTTACATAGAACTCTAGCAATACATCAGTGAAAACTGCATTCAATTCCAAGAAGTAGTTTTACGTGATGCGAGTACACACATAAATACAGACAGAGTGACGATTTTAGCTTCTGTTGCTAAAATCGTCACTCTGTCTGTATTTATGTAAGTATTAGGTTTTTTCAATAACTAAAACGTGAAGATATTGGTCGTTATTCGAAGACCATCGTGAAATGTGAACATCTCGGTATCGAATGCAAATATAAAGGCAATTCAATTCAGTATCCAAACTTGATAGATTCGGCCGAAAGCAAACACGTTTGAGTGCCAGCCGTCAAACAAAGTTCTGAACACAATTTTCGGTGTTATATTTACTTTTTAAAATAGCTTTTTCCAATACACTCTGCAAATATGAAGTATATTGGCTAGGTGGTAGGATTGAAGGAACCGCTTTTTTTTATTTTGATCTAGCGCATCGACCCGGCTCTGCACGGATGGACATTTATATTTTCTCTAAATAAAAGATAAGTAATCTAAAACACTTTATAACATCAGCTAGATGCCAGTGAACGTCCCGTCAAAATCTGTCCAGTTATTTTGAAGATTACACGGAACAAACGGACAAATGTTTTTTTATCTTAGATGCCATATGACTACTTTGCAAAAGCTGTTATTTTGATGCTGTTTCCTCTTATTGTATAGATTGAAATGAAATGATATTTATTTCTACAAATAGATCTTTTCAGACACTTTTACAAGTCAATGTTTTGCGATTTTGTGCTAGATGGCCTAGATTTCCTTATCCTACTAATATTATAAATGTGAAAGTTTGTGAGGATGGATGGATGGATGGATGTTTGTTACTCTTTCACGCAAAAACTACTGAAGGGATCTGGATGAAATTTGGCACAGAGATAGATTATAGTCTGGAATAGCACATAGGCTACTTTTTATCCCGGTAAAATGTATGGTTCCCGTGGGATAGCGGGCAAAGCCGCTGGCGGAAAGCTATTTAGCCTATAATTTAGGCCGATAGCCTTGGGGAGTTGGGATTTATGCCCGTTTAATCGCAATAGGCGCGGCCTCTATTACATGTAAATTTGTATACTTATCTCTGCCTAGACCTTCGGGATACAGGCGCGATAGTATGTGTACAGATGCACCAGCTATGCTCTACCTAAGCCAATTGTAGAGGAAAGACAACTAAAGATTGGTTGTTAGTATTACCAGCGCTGAAATTTTAGAAGCTCCATACTTGCGGGTCTGAGAGCTCCATAATTAGCGCAGTCGTCATTATCCGCCACTCAGTAGCAGCGCTTCAGTCAACTGTGGGCGTTGTTGACCCAGTTGTAGCTTGCAATTTGTTGAATTATTTGGCGGGAGATTTTTGTTGTTTTATACAATATGTTAAAAAAACCCTTGTCCAACCCGAAAGGGGTATATAGGTATCCCAATCACATTACCAAATAAAATAAAATATTCATAAAAGTAAGGCCATTAACTGCCTTAAGTTTGAAATTCATGATTTTTATACAAAAATTACACAAAATCTAGCAATTGTCTTGAATGTGGCAACACTATCACCTGCCGTAGTATATTAGGCACCTGTGTCGATTGCCCTAGTAGCTATTTATCTAAATTTCATTGTTTTATAAAAAATAAATATAAAAATATTTACTTTTATTCGGAATTTTTTTTTACATGAACATTGAACATGCAAATTTTTTTGCCGGGTCTTGTGACCTGCGACCGTGACCCTCTTCCTGACTCGAAGGCTGGATTCGCCCTAGAGATGCTCCTTCTTTACTCTAGTTATTAGCGTGGAACCAAGCCGTGTGTTTTATGTTATGCTATGTCACGTAGAGTGTATGGTTCCCCTCTCCGATGAGAATAAGAAAGGTAAGGTGCTCCATCACTTCGAGCATTCGCTCTGTAATGTAACGTTTCAGTACGTCAACCATGAGTTCTATCGAATGACTTTCGATAGGTATTTTACGCATCGAGACGGTGTTGTCTCATAGCAAATTTTAGTTACTCGCGTAATCGCTAGAGGCGCTGCGAGGCTTTTCCATACAAATATTTTACGGCGTCGCTATCGAGTCTAGTGAGAAAAACTCATGGTCGAGGCACAGATTTGATTTTAAGCATTACATTACAGTATTGCCTCCCTGATTATCTCTCTCTCTCCATCATTCTGAGCATGCTGTTACTGTGATGCACCTTGATAATCTGTTTACTCGTATAAAGCCTAAAGGTGCATCACAGTAACAGCATCACTAGGTGCCATCCACTACTAAAAACCTTAAACATCGTCATTCTTAAAGTTACCAAAAATCTGAAAAGTGAAATAACACATTTCACTCTCAGAATACACGAGCGCGCTGCTAACCTTTAATTTTTTATAGCCGCCATGATTCCTGTGTCCGGTCTTGAATTATGGAACTTTTTTTATACAGTCTTTCTGTTCGTCAAACTGTGTTTACGGTCGGTATTATTTATGTTGTTTACCTATATTTACTTTAAAAATAATGTAGCGCAAATAAAATTTATGAAATACTTAATCTCTACATAACGTAGCTGCGTACGTAAAACTTACGTAATTACTTAAAATATATTTGTACACTTTAAAAAAAGTTTTTTTTTTGGAAACAAAAACAACGCGGTGTAGGGATGCCTACACTTTAATAGAGATAAAAATGTTGCAAATAACTTACATAACTATAATAATTAAATTAAATTAATAACGAAATGTTATCTCTACTTATCTTTTTACTTTATTAAAGCAAAACTGATTCAGACTTTCAGAGTAATAAATGTTTGAATATAAAAAAATATAATATATTTTCATTTTGAAAATGAGAAACCACCATTAAAATGAAACTTTAAAAAACTTTACTTTATTTTGGAAACAAATAGAAATAGTAATGAACTAATGACTGTGGCAACATCGCCCACCAGTGCCATTGGCATTTGCAGCGATATTAAAAACAAATCACTCCAATTTTAAACAATGTGACAGCTGCTGACGTTTTTTTTACAACTAATAATTTAAATAGGGTATTGTCATTCTTTAAATTTTGTTTTGCGGTGTGCGTACGTAATTTGAATTATAAACTTTATTCTTATTTATTTGCTTATTTATAGTCGGAGTTTTCTTAAAAAAGATTTTTCATTACAATTAGGTATTGTTTTTGATTTTATTAAAATAGTATTTATATAAAATATGTATGACAACATAAATATTATTTTAACTTTTTTTTGGAGCGGTTATCCTCATGGTACCTCTGCCACCTCGGGAAGCGTCGTGGCATGCGTAATTGCGTATGTATGTGACGTATGTCGGATACCGACTAAAAACCGCACTAATTGCCTTCCCTTGCCCTATAACAACGGCCATGTATAAATATTATACCTAAATTATTTAATATATATATTTTTTAATTTATTTAAATAACTTTTACTGGCCTTTGCCACATACTGGATAACTTGATAAGTTCATATTTTACCACGGACGAGGACGGAGGACGGTTTGGTAGAGAGTTCGATTCCAAGTTGGAACTTTCCAAAAAACAGTTTACTTTATCGGAGAATTTCTATATTACAATATTCCTATCACGTATTTAGTTTATCAATTCTCATTAAATAACAGTCTTAAGTAGTCGTAAACAAAACTATTAACATTACCAGATAAAGTTTCATAATACAATACATGCATGTGACATATGTTTTGTCACTGTCCCGCACGCTTCGGGTCGATAACCGCGGTAATCGCCGACTCGGCTCACGGTCGGCATGCCGAGCATGACCGAGCGCGATGCGGCACGGGGGCGGTGCGGCGCGAGGGGGACGCAGCACACATTCGGCGCGGCAACCAATCGGCAGTGCTAGCGCTCCCTTGCCGCGTACAACAACGCATCTGTCCCGCGCGATAATTTCCTGACAAACATTGAAATATAGGTTAGCTATTCTAAAAATGGCTATGGAAATACAGTTAATAAGTCAAATAGAGAAACACGAGTTTCTTTACAACTTCAATCTACCGGATTACAATAGGAAGGATATGGCGGAAGAGGCATGGGCGAATATTGCAGCCAACACAAATATGTCAGGTAAGTTTACTGTTTAGTACCTACGCCGCATGCATCGCTGCGCCGCGCCGGTGTGTGACGTCAGTCCTGTGCTCTGTTTACATCGCGTGTTTAGTCCAGTATAGTGATCTATTTGTGATGTAAGTGCTCCACCAACCCAGTAATGTATTTGATACAGTTTATTGCGTCTCTGTTGTGTAGGTCCGTTTGATTCAATGCCATACCGCGGCCGCACGTAGGTAGGTGAGTGACGGATCCAGTATTGCCACTTCAGTGATAACTTTTGCTCAACTGTTGCGTCTTTTTTTAAATATATTTTTTTAAAGTTGGTATTATGCTCCTGAAAGCAGTGATAGCCTAGGGATATGACCACTGGACTGCCGAGTTGAAGGTCTCGAGTTCGAATCCAAGGCACGCACCTCTGACTTTAGAAATTATATCAGACGAATCATATAATCAGACAATATATGGGTTGATTATTTTATTATGCTCCTGAGGTAACATGATAACAAGATTAGGCTGAATTGATAATAATCATCTTACTTAATGAACAGATTGCTTTTATTTAATATCAATGTCTTAAAATAGTTTATTCAGCCGCCCTGACGGCTGCGGGTTGGTTTGGCGCAGTGCTCAAGACAACAGCGGCTACCGTTGCAGGTTCGATCCCTGCACAGAAATAGTACCTACCTATTTGCAATAATGTAGGTAGGAAGCTACATATAGTTGTTACCGAGTCTGATTGTTTGTGCTTCGGTTACGTTAGGTTACAATATTATAAACGCTATTTGAATTAACCAAACGCAAACCCTAGTGTAGATATGGCAATATATTAATAAGGCTTTTTGATTTTCTGTTGTTTTAAAATCAAAATATACAGTAACAAAAACGCTCACCTTTTGGTTGGTCAGAAATTGTTTACAATTATTGTAAACTAAAGCAAATTTAATACTTAATCTAACTACAAAAAAGCTACACTTAAATTAATATTATAAAGAGGAAAGATTTGAGTGTTTTGTTTGTATAGAATAGGCTCCGAAACTATTCACAAATGCCTGAATAAAAACGGAGTAAAAGAAAAAATAAAGACCGCTGCAAGTTGTCGTATTGCACATCTGTATTTACTTATTTACATACTATTTTTATATACAAACAATAAAAAAACTGTTACCTGCCCACACCATTCACAGCCAGTTTGCGTGCAGGGCAACAGAGGGCGCTGTAAATAAATAACTACATTATTTTTTTTGTTGCGAAGTCGGTAAACAGCCAAATGCCAATCGTCTGTCATAAACATGCCATCACGCCTGCATTCCTGAGGGGTCAGGCAGAGGCGTAGGTACCAATGTATACTCTCAAAGTTAGCTATATGTTAGCTAGGTATAAGTTAGTATATTTAGGAGAGCGCGAGATTGAACGTATAGCCATTGCCATTAGGCATAAATCCTAACTTCGAGTTGTAATAATAATTTCCATAGAAAACCCAATAACGGCCGACCTGGGAATAGATCACTAGCTTAATGAGCAATTCTCAGATTCTAAATCTTATCTCCCTATTAATTATTGTCTTCTTATTTCAGTAAACGATTGCAAAGAGAAATGGCGGAACATCAGATCATCATTTCTAAGAAGCATGAAACCCAGCGGATTCAAAGTAAAGAAACCATACTACCTAACCGACTACCTAAAGTTTATACTACCATTTCTAAAACCGATAAATGGTATCGAGAGTGCGGACGACTGTCAATATGACTCGTCACAATCTATACACACTGATAGTGTCATTGTAGACTTTATTAAAGAGGAACCAGTCGAAGACGACAATGAAAACGACGAGAACCACGCAGACAACAGAATACTCAGTGAGTTGCTGACGCGTAAACCTTCAAGTATGAGGAAAAGACGGCGATTCGTACCGACAAGGAAAAACACCGACTCACTCATGAGAACCAGGAACAAACTAGCAACTACACTCAACACACCAAAAATTACTAACACCCCACCAGACGTAATTAACCCCCCCAATAATAACAACCACGCAATGAAGATGTTCTTAATGAGTCTTATACCAGAACTGGAAACGATGACCGAAGACCAAATTAGACTGTTCAAAATTAAATCTATGACGTTAATAGACGAAATTAAAGTGAATTATACACAAGTCAGGGAAAGTGCTTCTACAATTAATAATGAAAGACTACAGAAAAGGCTAATAAACCTGCTGTTAAAGAATTTGGAAAAGACAACCAAAGATGGTAGGAAAATGAAGCAAAGTTAGTGTTAAAACGTCTCAGACATATGTATCAAAAGGGGATAGTTATTTTGCTAATTTTAATCACCACTATACCATTGTTTGGGCGATTATGGACCCTGGATGTTGTGAACAGGGTCTTTATTGCGTCGAAGCGGCGGCGCAAAAGCGCGGAAGATTGTATTTTTAACCCCCGACGCAAAAACGACGGGGTGTTACAAGTTTGACGTGTCTGTGTGTATGTGCCTGTCTGTGGCATGCGTGGCAACCGATTATGATTTTGTTTTTTTATTTGAAAGGTGATTTAGTCGGGAGTGTTCTTAGCTATGTTTGATGAAAATTGGTCCAAGATAGCCGCCGCCACAAATTAGCGAATCACATATTTTTTTACAACTCCATCAATATGGGTATCAAATGCTTAACTAGGAGAATGCTATGCACTATGATAAATTTCAAATCCAAGATGGCCGCCACCACAAAATGGCAAATAACATTTCGTGTCGGGGGTTTTCTAAATTTTGATTGACACTGGACTGTTGTGACTACTGACTCGACTATTAAAATGACTATTTTGAATAGGTAGGATACAATGAGTACCAAGATATACTGCGACAATTATTGCGTAGAGTACGCAATGGTTGACGGTTTCTATTATGGGGGCATCAACCGGCGATGCGCGACGGGGCGAAAGCTGACTGGCCCGCAGGTTGTGTGTGTATGTGTTCGCATGCGCACGATATAGTATCGTGGCGCCCATAGATAGAAGTACAGTGACGAGCATAAATATGTGTACACTTATCTTTTTTTTTTTGTATTTTTTAAGCATTTTCCATGCTAAGATTACAAGTTATTTTTAATGAAGGAAAATATCGGCTGGCGGGCAGGATTCGAACCTGCGTCTTCTGGTTTGGTACACCAGACGCTTTGACCACTAAGCCACCGCGAGCCATGCTCGCCAGTCGAAATCTTCCTTCACATTCTAATTTACGTCTTAAAGGTGACGTAGCGACATCTATTATGAATGCTTCACAACCGACACGACTAACTTTACAGGTAGTTCGATGTCGTACGATGCCATACGTGTACACTTGTTAAAATTCAAAAGCGATTTTCTCCTAAAGTAGTGATTAAAATTGTATAGTGTAATAAACAATATATTTTCCAATGAATACTATGATGATATTGATGTTATCTCAAAGTTGCAATCGTTGTTTTACGAGAAAAATGCTTTCGAATTTTAGTTTAGTGTATACTTATTTATACTCGTGACTGTATTTCTGTCCTTTTTAAAATGTATTTTGTAATATACTGAAGTGAGAAAATTAGTTTAGTTTTAATGACAGAATCAGCACAAATATGTTGAATTTGATTGAAATAAAAATTAAAAATAGAATTTATGTGAAAGACTGCTAAGAATTTGATATGAATGATTGTGATCTAATAAAGTTCATAATTTGTTTTTATAATATTGATTTTATTTTTCAAATTAGTATTTATTTTCTGATAGTTGTGTGAAGTTAATGCACAAATGTTCGTGGTAGATTTTTATCCCTTTGTTCATCCCAGTAGAAGACCCCTGAGGTATAGAATAATAAATAAAAATAAATAAATAATGTAACATAACATTTTTAAAGGATTGACTCTTTAAAATACAAGAGTAGATACTTACATAAATCAATCCGCCATTTTCAGGCAAGACTTTGTGATTTTTTTTATCAGAGACGCTAACAGATTGGCAAAGTTAATTTTTGTAAACTTTTACTTAGCTGGCGTAGTTGACGCGTATTGGCAAAATCTACACCAATTTGCAAAATTGAAGTACCTAGCTACACAACACAGGCCGTGTGATTTAAAAATAGATGCTGAAATAGTTAACACTGCTATCTACACGAATCCAACATAGAAAAACCTAATAACATTTTGTTCGACCTGGGAATCAAACCCACGACCACTGGCGAGGCAGTCGCGCTTATAATTTACACTTTCTAAATAAATACGAATCCTGAGATGAACGAACTGAACGAATCCTGACGAATTCTGAGATGCAATCCATCTCATAAGTGGGATTCGCGAGACAATTTGTTTATTTGTTTTGTGTCATAACACGCCACGAGGTTGACCGTTGATGTGCATTACTACAATTTTCTTTAGAAATGAGTAAAATCTATGCTTGACACAAAACCTCTCTTCTTCCTACCTTGTTACGTCATAACGATGTCGTAAATCGCAACATTTACAGCTAAAAATCAAGTGTTATGTCGTAAAACCACATTGTATGCAAAACAGACGTACCTAGTTATTCGAAAAATCTGCATATTTCAATATTGTCCATTAAGTGTGGTGCGGAGTACGAATGCTTGTGAAACGAGCAAAAAGTATCGAATTAATATGCCGTTTGTGCTTTGATTGAAGTCTAGGGTTCCGTACTTGTTGTATATTATTTGTATTAAAAACGAAAAGACATTTTTGGAAATAATTAGCGCCTGTTTCACCACCCCCTGATAAGTCCCCCATAAATTATTTGCCAGATAATTTTATACAAATGATGTTCCATTTTTTTATTTATCCTTCAGTTAGCAGCTATCCAGAGGTTGTGATTCAGGCCCTTAATCTACATTTTTGCAATGCACCGTCTAAGCTAGTGCACATAAAGAGAAGGAAATATTACTTGAACAAGAGATGCACTAATGTTGTAACGTTGGGTTTGGAAAAGCGACAAAAAACCATGGGGTACAGCTATTAAGTACAATAATGTGTAATACAAATTACAAAAGCAAAAAAAATATCATTTATATTTAATGCATTTGGCATTCATAAATATGAGTTATTTTCGACGCGTTAGCCAACTAATAAACTATATAGATACAGTGTAATAGCTAAAGCGTCCGTAGAGCGTCGCAGATTCGAACCCTGCCTGGAGGGCTAAACAAGTTGCATTTTGACATTCGAATCGACAAACAAAATGTATGGAAATTACATTAGTGACAGCCCGATTTGTCGAAAGGTTGTGTCATTTTCATACATTTTGCTTGTGAATTTTTCATTTTTGCTGCAAATGCAACTTGTCTAGCCCCCCTGGTCGTACTTATAAAAAGAGCAAATAATAACTAAAATGTATAAAAACAAAAAGTATAGAAAGATATTTTTTACGGAACCCTAAAACTAAAAAAGCCATAAACCATCGATACTGTTCGAAAAACATTTTTGCTAGAATTTCATTTAAATTGTACAGGATTTTATTGAAAACGCACGGATCAGGGTTGACAACCGTAACGTATTTATGGGTTCGTGTTTATTTTGTGACGTTTACGTGACCCTCGTCGATTTTATCGATATAATTATGACGTTAAAGTCATTCCAATGTTTTAAATCAAAATTACCTAAATTATGTCAGGTTTCATAAATTTCAGAAAAATATGTGCATTGTAAAAATTATTGTACAGACCAAGGGTCTGTGGCCTTTGCTTTCGATATGAACATATATTAGGAGCATATCAATATTATAAATCTACTCGAATGTTAGAAAAATAAACTAAAAAATGGTTACCGTCATTATCATCACCCTCTCCCTCCCCTTATCCCAATTCACTTGGGGTCGGCGCAATATGTCTTTTACCATACGTCTCTATTAGCGTTCATCTCGTCATTAAATTCCTTTATGGCCTATACTTCTTTCACAGTCTATCCATATATATCTTCTTTGGTCTCCCAGGAAAAAATGGTTACCTACTTATGATAATAAAAAATATACTATTTCGTGACAACCCTAACTGACTTACATTGGCTTTTGATACATATTCTACATACACGGTTTGTATTGGAATATTAAAATTTTACGCATATCCGTAACAAAATAAAATATTTAATCAAATATTATTTATGCATAGTCGCCAGCCAGCTATCTTTTTGCATGTCATATGAACTCCAGAATTCCTTAAATAAAATAATAAATATAAATATAAATAATTCCCGCGATTCTCTGTGATTCTTAAAGCAAATTGAAATTTTCAGGGTTGAAATTGAATTGATTCACGCGTCTTCATGAAATAAACGAACTCAATCTACCTACCCATCTTAACCTACCTTTGATAAACGTAAAGGAGGTCATCGAAATCGGCCCAAATGTTGTACCGAAGGTACACTTATTGGAAAAATACCCTGTTTTACGCTGGTTAAAACTCTAGTCGTACTTTTTTTAAATGTTGACTGGGGGATGAGAAAAAAACTTTTAATTTGAGAAATATCATGCCATTTTGATGCACTACTAACTGTTTCGTAATGATTTCATAGTTAAAACGGTCAGTGTCAGTTTCGGAATGTCAAACGCACGCCATTACGGCAGAATAATATCAGTTTCATAGTGATTTCATGGTAAAATCTATCAACTTTTCAGCTGTCATGTACCTCCGGTACAAATTTGGGCTGAGTTGTATGGGCTTTAGATGATCTCCTTTATATGACAGACGGGATCATAAGTTTAACGTCAGAATAGAACGATTAACGTGGTTATCATTGAGCGACGTACGAATATTAAAAAAAAAATGAAGAAATATTTATTGTCTAAGAAGTAAGAACCATGTTACATTATTGTTTTCAGGCTCTAGATAACACACTAAGATTCTCTGTGTTGTGGGATCCAGGCTATGAAATAAAAAAAAATCTTGAAATTTTGATAACAGCCCCTCAACCATGAGTTCTATCGAATGACTTTCGATAGGTTTTTTACGCATCGAAACGCTGTAATCTCATAGCAGATTTTAGTTCTTTACGTAACCGCTAGAGGCGCTGCGAGCGTTTTTCATACAAATAATTTACCGCGTCGCTAGCGAGTCTAGTGAGAAAAACTCATGGTCGAGGCACTGAGCGCTGTTTACTTCTACGTTTACGTAAGGGTTTATTATTTTATTTATTTATTTTTATACTTAATGTACATACTTAGTGTATTGTTTATTGTTAGTTTATAATAATAGATGGATATTATTTGTATTTATTTTTATTAGTGGTGTTACAATAACTATTATTTGTACTCTTATGTCTATATGTATCTTACTTATCTTAATAACTGAACTTCCTATTCTATCTATTTTAATCTGAGCGTCCTGTCGCCATCTTGTGTAGTGTTGCCAACTTCTAAAACATCTTCAACCGCTTCACTACTCTATGCTACACATAGAGTGTACAAAGGAGGTCTTAATGCCTTAGGCATTCGCTACCAGACAACCATAAGGTGATGCAGAGACGAGAACATGGTAGATGCACTAAAAGTGAAGAGGTGAGTGAGAGGTTTAGTTAGTGTATTTAAATTAAACAACATTTAAAAACAACTGTTTATTACAGACAAGAAGACAAGGGAAAAGACACAAGGTTACAAAATGATACATTATGTGTTAGGCGCAGTATACAATATTATAAATAATGCAAATACAAATTGGCTATTCTCATTTAAATTAGTTGTAATACGCGATGTTCTTTTGACATTTACAATTAAAAATTTTAAGGTCTAAGGTCCAATTAAGGCGAATGAACAACTAGAAAATTTGCCTGAGAGTATAGAACACTGGACTGTGACTGTCGGGTCAACTATTTGGCGAACTAGTTGGCCGCGCCTTTGGTAGGGACCGGGGTGAGGCGGCGAGTTACTGTGAACAAAACCAAGCGCCCCCGCCCCTCCGTCCCACTGCGCGCAGGCGACCCAGCCCCGCCGTCCCACCGCTCACATACCTAAGGCGCGGCCAACTAGTTTGCGTTAATTATTATGCGTTAAAATCACGAGTGTCAGCTTGTGTTAAAAAAAAAATCGGATTTAATTAACGCAAAATAAAAATAGGTACTTTTAAACACGTTGATAAATTCCCAGCTGTTCGTAGGTACAGTAAGTGCCGTATATTTTTCCTTATGTCCTCCATTCTACGTGCAGTGTTGCACGTGAGGCTATTAGCTATCGTTCTCCAGCCGGGCTAACATGCACGCCGCGAGAACATTTTGTCTACGCTTATGTCGTGCTTTTGTTTCGTTTTCGCACAAGAAAGAGCGAGACAAAAGAGTAGAATAAATTTTGTCGTGGCGCGCATGTTAGCCTGGCTGGTGTCCTCAAATGGGTTCTCCGCAAGGCGTTTTTAAAACAACTTTCGAAATATTTGTTAGGTATACTTTTTAGTGGTACAAAATCAAAAAAGATGGTGATATTTTTCTACAAAAAGTTTACATACATAAATACAATGTCAGAAAAACATCGTGACGTACCTACAAAAAAAAAAAAAAATTATATTAATTTCTCAACAATTCAGTTTAAAAATTAGATCATATAAGTAACAAGAGACCCATGTATTTGATATTTTCTCTAACAACAAAGAAATCAGCAAATTTTTTTGGTCCCATCACAACAATGATATAGGGTAAAAACCACAATTAATAGCAATGCCTCATAAATTATTATTTTAGGAGCATTTTGAATTCCAAATACAAATACTTATTAGATGGCTCTGTGCTAAGTTATTTTCGGCCTGATATTTTTTAAAAACAATAATAATAATACAGAACGATACAGCTATTCCAAATTCAAATCTTATTGCAGAAAAGGATTCATTAGGCGTGCTTATGAAATGTCATCGATATATTTTTTTTACTAAAGAGTTCTATCTATCCTGTATCACCACATCTTTTTTTCACAGGCTCAGTTCAAAATGCAATGTAAAATAATGGCTTTGAACTAGGTTGTTATGTACTGAGGCATGGCTTTTAAAATAATAGGTTTAGGTCACATTTATCTAAATACGTCTAACTTAACAAGTTTAAATTAAATTGAGTAAATATGTAGTCCATTAAACATTGTTATTATTTTAGCACACTCCAAGCTCAACAACTGATTAAATATTACAAATAATACATTGCTTTATTTACACCACGGTAAGCATCAATTTGCCACACACCATAGAAGCGACAAAAAAACGCACCGCAACTTCTTGAAACTGTGGGATTATGGAGTTTAACAGACATCAAAAAATTTTTTTAATTAATTGTTTCATAGAAATTAAGCGAGAGAGCAGTAAAATAAAATAGTCTGAGAATAAATTTTCGCTGAAGATAGTATAGTTTATTAGCGAAGAGCTGCACTGTAGATTTGGTGCCGTTACCACATACGAGCGCAACAGCAAGAGATACCATAATTATGTTCTTAGTGATAAGTGGATATTTATATAAAAAAGTCAATTTAATTTATTGGAATTGATAGAACCAATCCCAAGAAAATTTAAATTACAATTGTACCATTATCTCTGATTAATCCTAAATGATTAACTCTAATGGTTGTTAATGACTTTCTTTGTTTCGCATTGCAAACTCGATTTAAATATAAAACACGTTGATTGTTTCAATCAGCTATCGCTCAAGCTGAATAATGTCTGATTAGAATGCATAGACATTGAGTTTAATGCCTCTTCATTAATTAACATAAAGAGTTTCAAACTACATCAATAGAAATTGCTTCAAAGCTGTTTTATAGACCAATTTCATTTTCTGTTCTATAGAAGATTTACAGTATTCAGAAACGTAAATTTTCTCAATACTTATACTAAATCGTAGAATTCAACAAAGTTATAAACTATTTTATGAACCGTTCTTTTTTTAATACTTCTTTGATAAACTTATCAAACTCAACGTATATACTCCTAAATCGATCCATAGAGTATACAGGCTACTTTGGAACACGTGAGCCGACCACTTCCACTCTTATAGCACCTGTCACAAACACGGTGATCTTGCTAACACCTTCCAGTCTACTAACAATAAATATCACTGTATAATACACGAACGCTTTTCAGTTTGTCCTTGGGACCTTACGAGTCGGTTCAAAGTGATTTTGGGACTCCCACTCGCACTGTCCGTGTCTCCTTTGGCACAAGTCTTTGTTCTCATTATCATTAGGTCAGTACGAATGCTGGGCCTCCTCACATTAGGAGCGACGACTCCACAAGCGTCTGACAATCTTCTCTTGATGGAGAGAGTGCATTTTTTACTTCTACTGCTTTGGCTGCTTGTGGGTGGCAAGGTGCAAGGACTCCCAAACGCTGTACTGACCCTTTTGTGGTGGTTTGGCGCCATTTCTAGAGGTAAGTTGGCAACGACGAAGAGTTCGTAAAAGAGGTCGTCTACGTGGAAGTTCTTCTTTGCGGAGGTTTCAACGAAGACGCACGAGGAATCTTGGGTGTTGCAGTAAGCTACTGCTTCTTCGGGCTGGACAGTCCTAAGAAAAATATAATTCATTAAAAGACTTTTTACAAATATACAATTTGATCGCTGGCAGTGGTTTAAGATCACGATTTTACTCATTGTTCGCGCTGGACGTAACGATAGGTGAGCCTTCAGACACCTTGATGGGTCCATTGATTGTACCAGGCCACAAGCCTTTCATCATTGTGGCAAACGTCCAGAATCCCATGGTCGTGACTATAAGGCAAAGGAAGGCCAGTGAAGTTTTTAGTCGCTTGAAGTCTCAACATATCCTTGCCGCCCCCTCTAGTGGTACACAACATATATACGATGAATAATATGAGTATTTTCTACATGTTATTTTCTGCATTCCAAAAAAAGACCACGCAGAACGCGGCCGATGCGTAACATTGTAATTGTTAAAAGAAAGTTACGGCTTCTGATTACTTACTTAAGTTAAAGCAAGGGAGAATAATTTCGGTCACAATTTTAATGTCGCACGGTAACAGCTGTAGGCATCGTAATAATTCTATAGTTTATTTTTTTAATTTTAACTAAGTTTACTAAAAATGTTTTTAATTAGACGCTGTCAAAATAAATTGCGCCCAAACAAGTTTTTGTTGACGTGTCGGGTACTTCTTGGAAACTGTTTTCTTTCTTACTAAATTAAGCTTTAATGAGTAAAAACACTTTTATATAAGTAAATTTTTTTTTGCTGCTACAAATAGAAACCTTCCCTCAAAGCAAGACAGTGTTTAAATTTATCTGAAAAGCTAGAATTTATTTAGGCTCGCCGTTTACAGTAAGCGGCTCACCTCACCGTTTGCCTCTCGATTTTAGAATTGAGTGACATACTTCGTTAAGTCGGTAGAAGCTCAAAATGCTCAGGCATTTTAGCAGTAGATAATAAGAGTGGTGCGTCAGGCAAACTTTTTTTAAAAGAGAGAATGTTCACTCATTGTACATTTTATTAAGACAATTTTTAGACATTCGCGAGCAAAACCTCCTTTCATACTCATCATATCATATAATAAAGATGAAAAGAGGTCCACTCGTGAACAACGGCCAGACTTTTACAAGGACCGGTCACATGCCGCCTGCGTCCAACATACTCCTTACAGATTATACTTACTTCAGGTCTCTGTCACATTTATTTCCAGCTATAGCCATGGGTACTCTGGGTGCTTGGCGGCGTCCTCTGCTGCCCCCACTGGTGGCGCTGGCTTTCGTCTCCAGGATCTGTTCTCGAAGCCGGATAACTTCCTCAAAAGACTCTCGGCTATCCATCGCGAACACTAGCACGAAAAGGTCACCTGTTAAACAAAGAAAAAATATAACTAACCTGCTGTAATAAAGTGCTCCAAACCAACCTAGGGGATAGGAAAGATTAGGTATGCTGAGATTTCAATGTAACTATAAAAAAACAGTTTTAGATAACTTTTAATCAGAGCCACACTAATGTTATAAGCATATAACGTACACAACGTACTTATGCGCTAGCATCACCAGGGATACCACTCGTGTATATCCATCTTAAGACCTCTTTATCTCTTAGACACTGTAGCGAGTGTAGCGACATCTATTGCGCTACCTAAGGAACTAATACAAAGCAAATCCTGGATCGTGTACCGTACAACTTGCATATAAACAGTCGCCCGACAACAACCGTCGGGCAGTGGCCCACCAGGCAATCATGCGTAACACCTGCCTGCCCGGAGGATTTTCCCTTTGGATGAAAGGACAAAAGACCCCGTCCCTCGACAACACAAATAAAACCAAAGCAAAGATTACACCTTAATTTGTCATGAGAAAATGCTGTTACGACGTAAACACACCATTAGTTATCCCCGTGGACGGACTCTGGTTCCTCTGAACTTGTTAAGTAATACAATATTAAAGTTACCCGAGACATCTTGGGTTCAGTAATTACTGAGTTACTTTACTTCCTATTACGTACATAGTACATACCATAGGATTACTTTTATTTACTATCAAAACCTCACGAATGAAGTCAGATAGAAAAAAGCTTTTATTAAAAAAATAAAATTGGTTGGAGTATGTTCTCATTTTGCAGAAATATTTCCTTCGTTGATTAATCATAATATTTGCCTTGTAATTTAAACATGTTCCTCGTACATTATATAAATACACGTATGTCATTGAGGCATAGCACACTCCGTCGTCAATACAAAATTACCAACATGAAAGTTTAATGAAAACTACATTGAGGTATATGTACTATCATACTAGACGCCCACATCACATTTACAACCTACCGGTAGAAAATCTCATCTGATTTGACTGTTCAAATTTCCTTAAATAAGTAAAATAACAAGTTAATTAAAAAGATACTATTTAGTTTCTTCTCATAATCTCTATTAATCTTTGAAAAATATTTACGTAACAATGTTAAAATTTCTGAGTTATTTAGTTCAGTTTCGTTCTTTCTATTCAAAATTGACCCATTCGGGTTACCATGGCAATTGTGGCAATTGGTTGTATAAAGTAGGCAAGCCTACTTTAAGCAATGTCATAATATTGCAGTTTTTGGGTCACAAAGGGCAGGACAGGAGATGAGGCATTTGCGACACAGTTCCACATGCACCCTTGTCGTTTATAATAACATAAATTGTAGGGCCGACTCCGCAACTTAAAAAGCAAATACTCGTCGCGCAGTTACCTCCAGTACTTGGTAATTCGATGGAAATGGCGGGCAATTTGTGATTAAATCCACCGTTACTGGTCGTAGTTGGTCAGGACACCGTGATTGCCTCACTTTGCCCGCCACTAATAAATGTATCATTAATTCACAATGTAATTGGACTCTACAAGCGGATTTAACGTTAATATTGACGAGAATGTAATGTTGGTTGATTTTTCCTGAAGATAAAGTATAATTATGTGCGTCACGAAATGCTTTTGTCGACGTATATACGGCCAATAAGATTGGCGAGAACTGTACGTCGCTGTGACATCGCTACGGTTTTAATCAGGCCACTCACTACACACACACACATCGGGGTCGATTAACTAATACGCAGATGATTTAGAAAATTTCGAGATACGTCCTTTGTAGTCTAACTCAAGAATGTGGTCATTTCACTTAGCTTTAGGCTATCACTTCAAAATATCAACAACAAAAATGAAATACCACAACGCCTGTATTTCGAGATGAGTTAGGCAGTTCACCGGTTTGCTTAGGTCCCATGCAATTAGGGCGAGCTTATGACATTAACCGGTCACAAATCCAAACGCTGCTACTGGGAATTTTACAGAAACTGTTCAACCTGGGAATCGAACTTAGCGTAGCAGTGGCGTTTAGGACCACGAGACTATTTAGACAGTTATCAATATATCACTATCTAAATATACGTATCTATATAAAGAAAAATGAATCGCCAAAATGCATGTAGGTACGCGCATAACTTCCGACCAACCAAATTAGATATTTCTGTTTTACTGTGTTCCATAGTGTGAGGACACGGTTTGTGTTAAAGACTTTTTTTTTTAAACCACCATGATACGCAGGCGATGTTGTGCACAGCCGCTAGTTGCTACAATAATATTGTATCTATGCATGTAGGTATATCAACAACAGTTAGTCTAACAAGCTACCATGATTTCTACGAAATGAAGCCTAGGAGCAGTTAACTGAACGTTGTTAAGTACGTGTAACGTGTTACGTAGCGTGTCATGTAACGTGTGCAAACTAGGCCACGTTAATTGGGCCCCCACAGCGAGGTGCAACGCACACCCAATTTGAGCGTTAGATTTTGTCCCTCTTGCGATGCAACTCGAGATAAGGTGTTCGATGGTAGATTTAGAAGGTCGATCTTAATATCGTCATGTTATTATTATGTGTAGAGCTTTTTATAAAGCTTTATTACCCTGTTCTGGGTAAAAAAATCCAAATAATTAACTTTTTTTACCGAGTGTGTGTGTACTTGAGAGTACTTTATAATTTATAATTTCATTATAATTGATGAATATTTAAGTGGTATGCAATAATTGTGTGCAACCCCCATGGACATGGAAAGTGTGATTGTATGAGTAATCAGTCTAAAGATACAAAAGAAAGCTTTTTGAAACTTAAAAACTGTCGTCTCAAAGTAAAGATTAATTGGTAAAAATATTGCTACAATACTAAAAGGATCATCTACAGAAATACCTACACAAATCACAGTCTTTCTAAGTACATTTATCTGAAAGGGAAGATTGCTGTGGGGTGCGAATATTTGTTCGAAAGTTAGCTTGAATCGAACCTGTTGCTTTAAATTCAACCTTGGCTCAACATTTTCGGCAACTTTGATTAACGAGTTATCTACTCAACTCTCTTCTAGAACTCTATATGATATAATATAGTACATTACATAGACTCTAGCATGTATCCCATTGGGGTAGGCAGATACTATAATTATACAGTTCCAATTGTTCCTACACTCGATCCCGGCACACCACTTTCGTGAGGCGAAAGTAACTAACTCTGAGGAAGCAAAAGCATGCTCGTCGGTTTAGGGACTCTACTCTCTTCTCTAAGACAACTTAATACTCTACTTTAACACAAGGAGATTGATCCACATTTCGAGTGATCAGAATGAAGGCTGGCTTGTTTCTAGGGGAACGCATAAGCATTGCCAGACAACGCGGCAATGCAGCCGGTCTTCTGGGCACGTTTTTAAACGACAATGATGCGGAGGAATAGGTACTTTGACGCTTAGTCGCACCACTTTTTTTTGTAGTTGTATATATATATTTTGTAATACCGCATCTGGTTAGACTGGAAGCCGACCTCAACATGGTTGGGAAAAGGCTAGGAGGAAGAAGAGTATACATATTTTTTGCAAAATTATTTGTTTTAGGCCCAAACTTAGAGACGTCACTCAATTTAATGAATCATTAGCTAATAGGGACCCAGTATATCTTAGTGCACTGACAACAAACTCAAAAATGGAAAAATAGGCCGAGATATAGTAGCCACTGTTTTTAACGATTCAATAACGTTAATCGACGTTTCTGAGTGAGGCCCTTAGTGTATTTATATTCCACAAGTATTTTCATTTTATAATCCAATCTCACTATCAATTTAGCCGACCATCGCAAAATTCCGAAACCGAATCGCTAAATCTTTTCACGTTTAAAGACGTACAGTCACGAGCATAAATATGTATACCTACACTAGACAAAATTCCAAAGTGATTTTCTTTTAAAAGACTGATTGAAATTTTGTGTTATTACGAACATATTTACGAACCAATACTATAATGACATTGGTGTTATCTCAAAGTTGCAATCGTTCATTTAGAAAAAGATCGTTTAAGCACTCTTGTAAGTGTTGATGACTGTACACTGTCGATCACGTAAAAGGACAACCTTTAGTTACTAGCTAGTAGCTACTTATATAGTGTGCACACATCGGAGCCCGTCACAATATAGTTACGCGCTAAACTTGTTAGCGCAAGGAATTGCACGCCACTGTAATGTTAATTTTGTCTCCAATGTATCGGGAGATTGTCTTCGCTAATAGTTTTAGTTCAGCAATTTAACGGGCGATGTATCAAGCGCTATTTATAGGCAGGATAAATTCAGTAGCATGACTGTAAATAACATACCATCATGGTATATTTCCCTAAGGGTAAGACAGATGTGGAATACGTAATCTTCTCCGTAAGAGCAACTTTTTGGAACCGCGCAAGTATTCATAACGTTTCGAAAATGCTTGTAAAAGCTTATTTGACATTAAAACAATTGAACCTTTTCCTTTACAGTTTACATTACGTACATACAGTTTACTCATATAATAGGGGACTAGCCTATCTCCATTAAAAATCGAACACAAATTCTGACTCCGAGCTGCTACTGGGAATTTCCCAACAACACCTTGTTCTACACTTCCCGGGAGTTTATATTCTATCGCTATTTATTATATTTCTATTATATTTCTATTATCGCTATCGATATTATCTATTTTATATTCTGGCCGCTAACATTACTGTAGTGTACTAGCAACCGAGAGGTTACTCAACAACCGAGGTTTCAAGATGACAACCTACGAGTTGGCGCTTAGAGGTTACGGTTGCCGTATGCTTGATTGGTTGCTTAGTTATTATCGACTAATTGTCGACAATTCTAAAACACAACTTAGCTAATAGCTACAATGGCAATTTGCTAATTAGTTCTACAAACGTTTAGCCATTATAATTACGCTGACCAGCACACACGTTACACTAGGACCTTAGTTAAGGGGAAGCGGTAAAATTGTGGTTAAGAGAGCGCGAGCGTCAGCGGTTTTCAAACGTTTCCATTTATTATATTCCTTGAACTTTAAATATAAATAGGGCTGCCAAGCATCTGGAAGTTTCTGGTTTGTTTCTGTAAATAGACCTTCATTGGTTACCCTTCCATACAAGGTGGAAGGTACATCGACGCACAAACATCGAGACAAGGTTCCACTCAAAGTCAAAAATAAAATGACCTAGGTCATTCATGTAGAAAATGATCGGTAATTACAGATATTGAAATTTTTGAGCGCGCAGTCTATTGCTAAAAACGTGATTATAATGCTCTGCGGTGAATGTTATCGCGCGCGCGATCCGAAATAAATGAAATAATGTTTTTTTAATTGTAAATCTAATTTGGGTACAGAGAAATAATGCTTTTTTACAAATTGAAAAATGGATAAAAATAGTTACGGAAAATTTCAACGCAGGGGGATCTGTACTGAACTTGTGGTATTCGGATGTGCGTCGATGTCCCTTCCACCTTGTATATTTCTTCTCCACTTCGCTCGGTCCATGACATCGTCTTCGGACACTTTACACTCACTCATGTCTTTTTGGACGTCGATATAAGACATTATTTAAGGCGAAGATCCTCGCAAACTCACTTAAACCCGCTCGCTCCGGTACTAAAATATTATACGACCTGATATTGCCAAGGAGAAAATCTTTTAGACGATATGTATAATAGCCGTGCATCTGTTTCAGATAAATCCTCTACGACTTTGGAATTTTAATCGTCTTATTCGGTTCTTAATGGCTTTGAATGGTTTGAACCAGTTATTACTGGATAAAGTTGGAAAAACGTCTGGAATATTAAGTGCTTAGCCGATATGACTTTCAGAAACTTAATTAACTGTATTTTTCTGTAATTCTCTGAGAAACTTTTATATTTTTGTGAATGATTATTCTTCTTGTTAGGCTCGTACAGACTAAAAACCGCATTAGCCTTTATTGTAGACAGCCCTTAGACTATAATATTCGTGAACACATTATATTATTAACATTGACTTTTCAAGTACTTGCTTAGGTTCTACTTATAACACTGTATAGATACTACAAGTATTCTACAAGCAAGAAGTTCTTTATGCAAGAAGATCTAAAGTACACGATAACTGATACAGGGCCGTTCAAACAGTTTAGCGCAGAACAGTCCCCACTTATGTGAAGTGTCGTTCAATATTTCATCTAATGGCTCTGTGAGGAGCGAAAAGTGGTCAGCTTTGTGACCATTGAGGTATAAGTTCTGAATAAGTTATTTATGATACTAAGCTTTTATCACGCTAAAATTTGAGAATAATTCGATTCGATTAAAAAAACATGTTCGAAGTTTAAATACTATGTTTGATTTTATAGAGTCAAAATGTGCTAATATTTTTGCTAGAGGATTTATTCTCCTATCTGAAATCACTGAACGGGTCACGCACGAGTGCTTATTCTTAAGTTTAAGCCTAATCAATCTCTTAAGTGTTCACTTGACTGAAACTCATTCATATTTATTTAGTGCCTATATAGAAACTTTGATGCATCGATCGCATCTATCATTTTATCAATATTGAATACCTACTTAATCATGAATTGAACCCTATTCTGTACTGGTAGTTATTGTGTCTGAATGCGAAATACGAAAAAGAAATAAGGAGGCGAATAGGAATGGGCAAAAACGCAATGTTTCAACTTCAGAAGATATGGAAGGACCGTAGTATCATCACACGGAAAACCAAGGTAACATTGGTTCATTTACTCGTGTTTGCCATATTTAACTATGGAGCAGAATCATGGACTCTGAAGAAGGCTGATAGAGACCGAATTGATGCTTTTGAAATGTGGTGCTGGAGGAAAATGCTTCAAATTCCTTGGACTGCCTACGGCACCAATGCATCAATTCTAAAATGCGACTGTCCACTATTTGCCTCCGTAAAATACTCGAGTTCTTCGGTCACATTGCCAGGAAAGATGGGCACAACCTTGAACAGCCGATGGTTACTGGCAAAATCGACGGCAAGCACTCTAGAGGTCGAAGTCTTACTAGATGGTCTGACCAGATTCGCACCTCTCTGGACACCAAACTTCACGAGGCACTTCACGTCGCCAAAGACAGGCACAGGTGGTGCAAAATTGTCAACCGCATGATCCTTCCAAGGGATTATCACGAACCTCAGCAATGAGGAAAGCGACTTGAAGAGGAGGAGGAGATATTGTGTCTTAAATTGGTCGCGTGGTATTAACTGATGCTATTCTGTATGTATATAACTATTTAAGGTTTTATTTGTCATACATCATAATTATCTTTGACGACGTCTGTGGTCTAGTGGTTCAAGTGGCGGGCTGCTGATCACGAGGTAGTGGGTTCGATTCCCACAGGACACAAATATTTATTGTGATGAACTTAAGTGTTTGTGTTTGTCTGGGTGTTTCTTATGTATTGTAAGTATTTATTTACAAAAAAAAGTATATAAGTATTATGTCCATTTTCTAGTACCCATAGTACAAGCTCTGCTTAGTTTGGGACTAGATGGTGCCATGTAAAAATGTGCCAGGATATGTATTTATTTATCTACACTAGAATCCATACCAAACAGTGTGTGTGTGTATGTCTGTGGCATCGTAGCTCCCGAACGGATGAACCGATTAAGATTTATTTTTTTTTGTTTGAAAGGTGAATTAGTCGGGAGTGTTCTTAGGTATGTTTGATGAACGTCTAATACCGCCGCCACAAAATAGCGGATTACATATTTTATCACAACTCCCTCAATATGGGTTTCAAATGAAAGAGCTTGACTTGTAGAATACTATACATTATGATAAATTTCAAATCCAAGATGGCCGCCATCACATATTTGCAAATTGCATTTAGTGTCGGGGGTTTTCAAAATGTTTGATTTAGTTTTTCTTTAATGCCATTAAATCGTAAATAATTGCTTTTTCCTTTTAAACCTCTATTCATTATACGTCACAAGCAAATGACCAGTGAAAAGGGGCACTAATGAGGCCTTCGGGCTCCGTCAATCACGACCCTAATCAAATATTGATCAAAGAAACTTTTCCAAAATTAGTTGCTTATTAATCTTCCCTTGAAACGAAAGGCAGCGCCTCAAGCCCTCACCCTAAAACGAGTAAACCTCTATTAACTAATGACACTTTAAAATATACAAGTTGGAAGGGACATCGACGCACATCGGAATACCATGAGTTCAGTACATGATTCTGGACCCACTTGCGTTGAAATTTTCCGTAACTTTTTTCATAATTTTTTCATTTTTTTCTGTGTATTTTACTTGAACGTGTAAAAGGACATTATTTCTATCTACCCAAATTAGATTTATAATTAAAAAAACATTGTTTCATTTATTTCGGATCGCGCGCGTGATAACATTCATCGCGGAGCGTTATAATCGCGTTTTTAGCAATACACTGCGCGCTCAAAAATGTCAATATCTGTATTAAGCGATCATTTTCCACATGAATAACCTATGCAGTCGCATTTAGTTTCAGTTTGTAATTTTATTCGGCAGCTATGTTATGACGTTACCTACATATGTGTATATCACTTCAGCCTACAGGTAATTGTGGTGGCAACCACAGAGGTAACTGGCCAGTGTTCTGTGGGAACATTTGCTTTGTGTAGACTATCGCTAGGTATACTGTGGTCATGGTCGGGGTAGTGTCATGAATTCCATGACTATTGACAGATAGGGCAAGAGGGGGCAAGTGCGGACTATAGTCGGTATAAGTCTGATATGCCATGCAGCTTTCTAAGGTGGCATGAGGGATGAGGGGTTTCCCCACCTCAAAAATAAAGTAAAGGACAAAATATTTTCGATAAAGTCAATTAAAAATACTTTAAGAAAAAACAAATGTTCTTGTATAGAAGTATTTGAAAATAATAAACGAAAAATGCATAGAAAATAGAAATGTTGTGAAGAATAATTATTAATTTGTATCTTTATTTCCAACTAGTGTTCGCTCGCGACTCCATTCCCGCAGAAGTTGAATTTTTTCCCCGTTTTTGCAACATTTTTTAATTGATACTCCGCTCCTATTGGTCGTATCGTAATGATATAGCCTATAGCCTTCCTCGATAAACGGGCTATGTAACATTGAAAGAATATTTCAAATCGGACCAGTAGTTCCTAAGATTAACGCGTGCAACCAAACAAACAAACCAACTCTTCAGCTTTATTATATTAGTAGGTATAAATTATGGTATAAATTAGACCATTATGGATACTTTTGACTGTCAAAAAGTAAGTATGTGCACGTTCTTATCAGTGGCTCTTATGGTAAGACCGGGCTAGACACTCATTGGAAATGGAATCATATGGGTGCCGTCATATTTGTCTGTAGGTATCCTGTACATTTGGGATATGTACCCAAACGCAAACGAGACGTACTTACCTACATTTCTCCACACATCTATTGCATTACTTTCACAACAGCTAACAATGCGTAAATACCGTTCATTCCACGTTTTATTTATCCAATTAGGTGTGCGACACTAAACGTGCGTCTACATTAGCCCTTCCGAATAAAGTAGAAGTAATAAAGTTGTTATTAACTACTCGCACGAACATTTGCACAGTTTAAGGCCTGTAACAGACGAGTGTGGACAGTAGACTCATGTTCTCTAAGAGGCTAAAGGAAATAGGATAACTAACTATTGTTTATGGCCTCATGAAAAAAGAAACCATAGGTAGAGCCTATATAAAAAGACTGGCACATTTTACAGAACACCTCTTCAGATAATAAATAAAGAATCTTAAGTTTACACTTAGCGTCATCTCTGAATATTAGCCTTAGTCCCAAACTAATCAGAGCTTGTACTATGGGTACTAGGCAATGGAAAGAATACTTATATACCTGTTTATAATGAACTAGCTTCCCGCCAGCGTCTTCGCCCGCGTGGTTTTAAAAAAATATCCCCCGTTTTTGCAACATTTTTCATTACTACTCCGCTCCTATTAGTCGTAGCGTAATGATATATAGCCTATAGCCTTCCCCGATAAATGGGCTATCTAACATGAAAAGAATTTTTCAAATCGGTCCAGTACTTTTTGAGTTTATTCGTTACATACAAAAATACAAATCTTTCCTCTTTATAATATTAGTGTAGATAGGAAATACGCAGAACACTAAAACTTATGTTCATTACATAAATATTTGTGTCCTGTGAGAATCGAAATTACTACCTCGTGATCAGTCCTACACTCCAACCACTACACCACATGGCATACGTCGTGAACACAGATTATAATAATGGTTCCAAAACAAAGAAGTTAGTAAGCATTTTAGTTTTATGGCTGACATAGGTATGACGACAACAAGACTATGAAGCGTTGTACAAATGCTATAACCAAGACTTGTTCTTGTTTTTGTTAAATTTCATTTTGTTAATAAAAGACTAGGCAGGAAATCTATTCGTTGTTTATATTTGTTTATTATATTTGTAAGAAAGGTACATTATAGAGCTTATGAACTAACAGTGTCCCACAAAACTGTATAAACAGTTTGACTGTGGGATCAAATCACATAATTGTAAGGAATATAAAGGTTAGTTCTTAGATTCTAAGGCATATAAGGATTATAAAGGTTAGTTATTTGATTAGATTCTAGATAAACATATATTAAAATTATATAATTCTGTTATTATTTGTAGTTACTGCACTTATGGTAAGGTATCTAAGAGGTATTTTTTTAGCTTACATTTAAATTTATTTTTATTTGATTCAAGTCTAATGACCTCGGGGAAACTATTGAGTATATAGGGAATATGTTTCGTTAAAGTTCTATCTCCATACAGGTTTGTTACTCTAGGAACAACGAATTTACCGGAGGTCATCGTCCTTGTATTATAATTATTATGTACACATTTTTTTAGCGATGAGTGATGTTCTTGATTGCTATGGTTATTAGTTGCTAGAAGGTACTTATGTTTTAGTCTGACCGGTAATAACTTACATATTTTAAATAGTTTATAGTAATCGTTTTTATATTTATTTTTAGTCTTTTTATCTACGAGCAGTTTTATGAATCTTATTTGGATATTCTCCAGTTTATCAATATAAGACCTGGATGTGAGTCCATAGCAATCGAGATCATAATCTTAATTAGACATATCGGATAGTCCCTGTTTCGTGTTTGGTCGTCATGTTTCAATGCGTGCCATTAAAAGCGATCGGGGGATTGCATCTGTGTTGAATGCAGTGATTGCATTACTAGTTCTAATATTTATGGTATATTATAGGCTGATTTCTCGATATTATATACACCCACAGTTTTCCACTAAGTACGTTTTGACCCTATTCAAAGAGTAACCAATTAAAATAAACTAAGTGTGTACGATTACAAGTCACTGATAGACCTGCTAATCTAAACTAGGACCTCAAAATCCTTTTTAAAATTACTAACTCAGCATACACTAATTTATTTAAACGATATAATTGGCGACAACATTATTAGTACTTGCTAAAGACAACAGATAACATCTCACTAAAATTACAATTCCGAATTCAAAATTATTTCCGCTCGCTTTCAGTGTACGGTACCTACATTCTCACGCTAGTCTGTCCCAGCCCTAAGATTAAAGGTAAAGGTGGACAAAGGCATTTCATCTGTGCTTGACTCTGCGACTTTATTGTTGGGACGGTGAAATGCGGCCTTCACAGAGGTGAGTAAAATGACCTCGAATTGTTTTTTTTATTGTGTACTAGAGCCTTGTGTTGAGATAATGTACTTAGGTACTCAGTTGTACTATTTTCTTCCATTTATGGAGCATATTTCTGAATTCCGTTCGTTACGTAGTTACTGACATTCACAGTAAATGATGTGACTAAATGGCATCCTAGTTAAACGGCTTCAAAAAAGGGATTTAACTCTATCTTTATGTGCAAATAAAATCAATTTTTAAATGAAACAAAAAACCCGACTGCGTAAAAAGTACTAACTAAAAAACTAAAAACAAGCTCTGTGATGTTGGAAAATGTATTGCAGGCGGGACAAGCTGTTCGTTCATAAAAAAAAGTGTTTCTTGGCTTGTCCCGCCTGCAATACGTTTATTTTTACAGGATATCTGTACCAATTTCGGTGTTTTTTATGTGATAGGTAGCATAAACATACTTCTTAGATGGTCCCATAAAATGAATTTCGTTGGTGTCTAAACACATCACAAAATACTTGTCGGTTATCTGCTTTTGCCAAAAAAGTTCATAATTTTGAATTCATTCCTAAAATGTCCATAATAAACTTAAAATCCACACATGCATTGAAAATATTTCAGTACTTAATGGAATTTCGAGCACCCAATTACTACTAATCGCGAAATTCCAGCCTCGAATTTCATGTGCATGATCGACGTATCTACTCTACACTAGTGCTCTAACTATCAATGGAGTAGTAGTAATGACGTCAGGGAATAGCTGAGTAAATAGATAAATATGGTGATAAATAGTTACATGCAAAAATTCCACCTGTGTAATGTTTCAAGCGCGAGTTATGATGGCAAACAATAACGTTTCTACACGCAACGTTGTCTGATACACGCGAACTTTTGTTCTACCTACTAAGTTTTTAAGTACTTCATAAAGATTATTTTACAGAAGGTTCACTCTTACAGACATTGAAGCAGTCGCCCGAATCCATATTAAAAATTTTATGCCAAAATAACACTTTCTCTCTGCCTGTTTGTTAAGTATCTGAAAGTGTTGTTTGGTTTTCTGTGAAATTCCCAGTAGCAGCTCGGAGTCTGAATTTGTGCCCGGTTGATGGCAATAGGCTCGCCCCCTATTACATGGGACCTAAACATACCGGGGTAATGTGGGTGTACATTAATAGGTACGTCTCTGCCTACCCCTTCGGGGAATACAGGCATGATGGTAGGTCTGTTAAGTCAGTTACGTCCGCAGAATTTTAACTTTATTACATGCTTAGTAAGTCTCGCGTCCCTGGATGCTTTAGCCACTAGGCTACTGAGTCTACAGTGTGTACAGTTCTCGCCAAACTTATTGTTCGGGTTGAAGTTGGCACGAGCTAACTTTAACCCGGCTGTAAAAATCGTAGAAAGAAAAATATTGGACTGTAATAAATAAAAACTAAAGTTCAAATCGTAGGCTGTCGTTTTAAATCATTTTAATCCAACATTTTTCTTCCTCCGATTTTTACGGCAGGGTTAAAGTTAGCTCGTGCCAACTTCAACCCGGACAATAAGTTTGGCGCGAACTGTACATGTCGAATTTTCCTCTCACATTCTGCCCCTTAAAGCGAAGTGAACCTTCTGTACATTCGTATTTTGTCTGACACCGCAAAGTTTTAATACTGTGATATGTGCGAACATGTTTGAACTCGGCTGGAAATAATTTTAGCTTTAAACATTTACATATATTCAGAGAAATTACGTTGATTTCATATTGCTTAATTAATTAAAGCGTTTCTGTTTCTCGGAAATTAACATTCAAGTTTCTTTGAAATAAAAACTTCTTAAAATAATTATTTCATTTTCAATGTTGTTGTTGGCATAACTCTTAACGGCGACTGCTACGCTCAAGATCTTGGGTTCGATTCCCAGGTCGAACAACGTTTTAAAGGTTTTTCTATGGGTATAATTTTCAGTAGCCCTTCTGTCTCTTCATTGTAGTGCTTCCAAATGTTTGGAAAGAAAGCACTTACGCCGTAAGAATTCATAAATAAATATCTATGGGCACCTACTATAGGTACTAGACCATGGATATAATACCCACACAATGCAGACACTTTTTTCTCTGTCTGTAAAAACATAAGTCATAAAACATATGAAACAGTGTTTCTAAAGACCAAGACCAACACATACATCGATCACATAAATATTTATGTCCTGCGGGAATCGAACCTACACGACCTCGGATCACCAGTCCGAAACTCGAACCATAAGACTAGTCTTGTGGTTCGAGTTGAGCCATAGAGGTTGTCTGAGAATAAACGCAGAAAATAATCCTACTAATATTATTAATGTGAAAGTTTGTATGTACATATGGATGGATGTTTGTTACTCTTTCACGCAAAAACTACTGAACGGATCTGCATGAAATTTGGCACAAAGATAGAACATAGTCTGGAATAGAACATAGGGTACTTTTTATCCCGGTAAAATGTACCTTTGGGGTAGCGGGCAAAGCCGCTGGCGGAAAGCTAGTCTTTTATACTTGTAAAGGAAAACCTACAGTTACTTGTAATATCAGTAATTAGTCAGCCACGGAACTACACAAAGCGAAGTCGGTAGGCTTTTTTCGTATTGTGTAGCTACCATTCACAAGTAATACGACGAAGTTGAGTCGTGAAAATCCATTCAACTCGTATACGTGCACAAAGCGAATATGATGTGAAGTAGTGATGTCCGTGAGTTTGTCGTGAAAAAATTCAAATGAAAAGTGAATGATTTATGAAAAGTGAATGCTTTATGAATAGTTTTCATCGTTAATAGCTCATGTTAATAGCTGCTATTATCCTTATCCTTAGTCCCCTTTTTATTATAAATGCGAAAGTCTGTCTGTCTGTCTGTCACGCTTTCACGACAAAACTACGGAACTGACTCAAATGAAATTTGGTACACAGATAGTCTAGAGCTTGAGAAAGGACATAAGCTACTTTTTAATGTAAAAAGGGGCAGTAAGGGATTTGTAATAGAGGATGAATGTTATAGGAAATACCCAGGCCACACGGGCGAAGCCGCTGGCGGAATGAATATATTATTTCAATGGTGAATGGTCACTGTTACTACACAGATAGGTCTATACTCTATTACAAAGGGCTGTCCAAAGTCTTCCACTTCCTAGCCTTTACCCAACCATGTCAGGCTTGACTTCCAATATTCGAAGTATAGACTGGTTGTCAGACTTTTTAGGCTTCTGACTACCACTAACAATTGTAGATATGCCGTATGACTACCAGGACCGAAGGCTTTATGTGTCTGATAATGGTCACCCATCCACAGACTGACCGTAGCAAGCGGTTATCTCGGTTTTTATCTCATTGATTAAGTCCGACCGACAAATTTAGCATCAAATTCGATATAAAATGACGCAACTGTCATGTCTGGGGTCAGACAAACTAAAGAATGAAAGGTAACATCGCATTATACACATTTACAATACATAAGTATCTACCTTCTGTAGATACTTATGTATTGTAAAACATTACTTATACACTTTCACAATAGCGTTTCTGACCAACACTTCTCCACAATATTTGACTATTTGCATTTGGAACCGAGCAACCAGTTATGACATTTCAAATTGAACTGTAGATTATAATAATTTAGATAAAATAAAAAAATACTTTGACTTTTTTTCTGGTCGAAAATCGATGCCGAAAAAAACCAATCGCGAACCCGTAGCTGTCAATTGAACTGTCAAACCAAATTCGAATTTATTTGAATTAACCTTTTTATCTGACTAGCCCCATCACTACGCAACAAGGGGTGTGTGCGCACTGGTTTGAGTACACAAGCATCGTGCATTGTGATCTCAATGGACGGCCACAGAATAATGGACAACGCAACAGAGCCATCCATCAAATGGGATTAGCGTATTTAGTAACGACATCGTTTGGTACATGCTAGTGCTTTGTTTTGTTGTTATAGAAGTTAGTTGGTCTATTATGGCTACGGATATCTTAACCTATTTCAGGTCAATTCTTACGAATTGCAAAGGCACCCTTAGGGGAAGCTCCGGTGTAGCCCTAGCCTAAGATTTGCAAAGATATCACCTTCAATTTGTCCCCAGAATTTATCAAAGTAACCTTAAGTTTGGACACTTTTTTCTTGGAAGCGTCCTTTATTTTTCTTTCGTATCTTCAAAAGTGCTTGTATCTTCAATAGAACCTAAATATATATCTGTATTGGTACATTCTTGTAGCGATTTGTGAAAGTTATAGAATTATATTTACTCAAGAGTTTACAAGCTTTTTTCTATTCGCATATATCTATCGATTTTCAAATTCGATTTTGAGCATTACATTACATTACAGTACTGCCTCCCTGACATGACGACGCCATTCGCCTGTAATGTAACATCATTCTGAGCATGATGTTATAAGTTGTATCAAAATATTACAGACATTCCACACTGTGATACTCAGTTCTGCTCCCTCACCAACGCAATGCTCGAATCTGTAACATTACAGTTGGGGCACTGTAATGCTCCGTTCTCCTCCCTCATTGATGTAAGAGCATTCGCCTGTAATGTAATAGGCCAATGGTCTAAGTGAGGGAGCACCTTAAGGATTCCACTAAATCCATTCGTCTGACGATGATTCTAAAACAAAAGAAATACAATAGGGAATATGCACATTGTTTTTTATATTTTTAAACGATACTTTATATCGTTATGTAGCCGTAAAAAAAAATCCAGCGCCTTAAAACTAAAATTAAGTAACAAAAAAAATTTATTAAATTATGAGACAGATATTGGCATTTTAAACACCCGCGATTTTGGCGCGCTTGCCGTGACGTCAAAGTCTACGTTCTCTCAACCAAACAACCACGTACAACAGACACTGTTTTAGTAGACTTTGACGTCATATTCCATTTGACCGATAGTGTTGCGTTTCAAGTGATTTGAATTTCCAACAGTTTTTTTTGACGTTTTAATAATTATTTTCTCATTAAAAAAGAAATAATGTAAAAAAATATCTACATAGACATAATTCTAAAACGATAAAGTTCATAAAAAAAAATGTTTGACCTTTTTTTAAGTCAGACGCATATTCCCTATTGTGTAATAAAACAAAACTTACCAGTTAGGAACGACAGACGTCTCATGGCGGGAAAAGGATGGTTCCCCGAGGTATCCAGCAGGTCCAACTGGTACACCTCCCCTCGGATCCGGTACAGCTTGCGGTGGAAGTCCTCGATGGTCGGCGTGTAGCTGTCTTCGAACTTCGTGCCCAGGAACCGGGATACTAGTGACGTCTTCCCCACGCGAGCTGACCTGTAACGTATTGAAACGTTAGAATACTTCTATATTATAACTAGCTTAAATCTGTATTAATCAAAAATTGGCGGGGTCAATGCATATATGGACCATATCTAGCCCTGTTCTAGGGATGTCCATGTAACAAATAGCAATGGCTAACAAACAGGACATTCCTTTTTCGATTGATTATAAATTTTTTCGTCGGCGGATATGGAAGAAGGAGAAAACTTCTAAAACCGCGACATTGTTTTTTTAATATCTAATTACAGACTTTCTTCGCTAACCTATTCATCTTTACCTACACATACTCTCTAACTCTATGTCCCATCTTATTTAACATCCACTACCCAAGGACAGTTGAAACATTTTTTTTAAACCTGTTCCCTTATAAAACCAAACAATGTACTTATGTGTTTCTATGTGCTACACAACTATCTATCTTATATCTTCAAAAGAAGTCTTCGCTGGAATACAGAAGTCTTTCCGGTCACTAGAAATTCTCCTATATAGTGTCACTATCAAAGCCAGCAGACAGCCGGAACCGACGACTTGACATGATCACAAGCAAACAGAATCCATAATCAGGGCTTCTAGTAATCTTAAAAGACAAATTCCATTCTTTGATCTTGTTTTTTTTTTCAACTAAATGTTAGCTGGCCATGGATTGCCGAGTCGTAAATTCACAGAGAAGGAAAAGGCTGCATGATATTTTCTACGCTGTGTGAAGTCGGTCAATCCGCCCTAGGCAAGTGCCACAGAGTATTTAAATCTTTTTAATTGTGATAGGAGACAGTGTTCAGCCATAGGACAGTGAATGGGATTATGAAAATGTATATTTGACGACGTCTGTGGTCTAGTGGTTCGAGTACCGGACTGTTGATCACGAGGTTGTGGGTTAGATTTCCACAGGACACAAATATTTATGTGATGAATATAAGTATTTGTGTCTGTCTGGGTATTTCTTATGTATTATAAGTATGTATTTGCAAAACAATACGTATATAAGTATTATATCCATTGTCTAGTACGCATAGTACAAGCTCTGCTTAGTTTGGGAATAGATGGTGCTGTGTAAAAATGTCCAAAAATAAAAAATAAAAAAACTTGTTAAGGCCCCAGTCTAGCTGTGCATAACAAACGAATTCAGTATATTGACAGTTCGCGGGCACGAACCCCGCGAGGCACCCTCTGTATCATCCTGTGATACGTAAATTACAAAGTGTAGAGCAGTGCTACGAAATGAAAATTGCTCTACTTTACAAAATAAAATATTTCTATTTATTTTTAATAAAGGAAAAAATCGGCTGGCGGGCAGGATTCAGGTGCGGTACATCAGACGCTTTGACCACTAAGCTACCGCGAGCCCCAACCAACCGTAGTGTACCGTGGTGTAAAAATAACGTGAATAGTCTTGAAATATCGAATTTTGGAATCGACGCTTATGTTTGAACTTTAGTATTTTAGGGAAACGGAGCATGGGAATGATTTTCTATTTGAAGCCTCCTTACAATTTATTACTTCAGAAATATTTTTGGTAAGAAAAAAATATTAATTTAACTAATAAATGGAGCAGTGATAGCCTAGGGGTGTGACCACTGGACTGCCAAGTCAAAGGTCTCGAGTTCGAATCCAAGGCACGCACCTCTGACTTTTGGAAATCATGTGCGTAATTATCTCTCGCTTTAACGGTGAACGGCATGTGAAGTCTGCCAACCCGCATTAGGCCAGCTTGGTGGACTATAGCCTAATCCCTCAAATACTGAGAGGAGACCCGTGCCTAGCAGTGGGACGGTATTTGGGTTACTTATTTATTTATTTTTTAATAAATGGATACCGCAGAATACGCTCTTTGTATGATTTTATCATCATTATGATTTTTAAAAGTCATAAGGTTATTGTTGTTGTTGTGATCCAACCAGAAACTTTTCTTCAACTTCAAAATAGTAAATACAAATAAATATAAATATTCTGGGGACATATTACACAGCACTAGGTATCTAGTCCCAAACTAAGCAAAGCTTGTACTATGGATACTAGACAAATACTAATTATATACAATTTTTTTTATTCGTACTTATTATACATAACATAATAAGTAGGTAGTCTTTTTCTATTCGTAAATATTGTGGTAAACAGAGATAGCACAGTATTGCAAAATTTGCAAATAATAAAATGTGATCGTTTCGTAAATATATTTCTTATTATTATCCTATCAAAGACCTCCAATCAGATCTGAGCTCGAATTTTCTGTGACGGAAACAGGAAAAAATTAGAGAAATCAACGTCCCCCAGGGCCCAGCGATGAAATGACTTTTATGTGATACGCCTTATAGCATTACGTAATGGTTTTGATATAAATGATTTGTCTTTTTTTTTCATCGAAATATTATTATTTTTACTCCTTATTTCAACGATAGTAATTTTTTTTTTTTTCAAAAGGTCAGGTGCTGTACTCGAAACCAGCATGTGTGTAGAGAACAAGTTTGCATACGAAAAGAACATTTTTTTACATAAAGAAACGTAGTTTACTGTATTCTGAAGCCGTTACAGTAGTTAGCCAATTAATGAATGGCGCAGAAAAATCTTTCAGTATAGGTAATGCTATTTCGAAAACTTTTTTCATGACCAGCACTGAAATAAAAACAAAAATCACAGCCGTGTGCCTCGTAATGGCCGCCACAATACTTTGCTCATATAAACTCTACTCCTCTTAAAACTTTTTTGCTCACAGTTGGGCAAAGTCCTCGTGTAATTCCAAGGTTTCATTATCATCAACCCATTAGCTGTCCCACTGCCGGAGTGCTGGGTACGGAGTATGAGAGGGATTAGATAGATAGATAGAATATTCTTTATTGCACACCAAAACCAATTTAAAGAACAATTTTATAAACAATAAATGGTACAATGGGCGATCTTATCGCTAATAGCGATCTCTTACAGACAACCTTTGGATGGAATTGAATATGGATAAGGCCATAAGTAGTCCACCACGCTGGCCTAATGCGGGTTCGCAGACTTCACAACAAAATTTGTAGAGCTAATTTTCGATGTCGATAGTTTTTTTTTTGACTGCCTCGTTGGTCTAGTGGTCCCAAGTTCGACCTCTACACAAGAGGCCCTGGGTTCGAATCCCGGGTCGAGCAAAGTGTTATTGGGTTTGTCTGTGAAATTCCCAAAAGCAGCTCGATGTGCCCGGTTGATGGCAATACTCCGCCCCGTATTACATGGGACCAAAACATACCGGTGAAATGTGGTAAGTACACCTCTGCCTACCACTTCGGGGAATACAGGCGTGATGGTATGATTCAACAATAATTATTATTGTAAAGAGGCTAATTTTCAATATCGGTAGAGTTTTCTTCTACACCTACGATCATTACTCATACGTGATTAAAGGTAAAGTTCTGTGCTCAGAATCGCACAGTCCTTGAAACCCGATTTCTCGCTAATGTGATTTTCAGACGTCACCTGATCCAACTCGCAGACGACTGTGACGGGTAAATCCTACTTCTTTCGGCGATACCTAATATCGTTCCGTGATTGATTGAGTTACAAGAACTCAATGTTTACCCTTGAGGAGATCACTCGTGAATGCCAATTTATTGCTGTCCCTGACTACGATTAATGCTTGTAATTGGCATTGTCGTGACTTTAGTAAAGGATTTACGTATAAGTATGTATGTAAATCCTATACAGGACTATATACCCCAAAGGATTAGGAGAAATAGCTACGAAATAGCAACCCAACTTTACTAGTTGCTATAATATCGTAATACCTACTCCACAAGTTTGTAGTACGAACTCAGGACTCATGCTGACGACTGTATACTTTTCCGATAGAACTAGAATTTGCTCTCAATGGACACAAAATAATCTCAAGCATCAGCCTCTAATTACAAAAACGAAGACTATAAATTCAGCCAAAGGACCACCTCTACCTTTTCGAGGTAAAAGTAACTAACAAGGCATTCTTAATTTCCCCATTTACAGAAAAACGGACTCGTAATATGAAGTGGCCACTCGTTTTCATTACTCATTTATATTTCAAGGGCACGCGGTACCCAATTAGGAGGTATAGAGACTGACTTTGAAGTGAAATGGGCTAAATAATTGGGTATTCATAATAATATGTCATTTAGGTATAGTTTATTCACCTGCTAGAGAAAAATGCACGACACGGCATAATATTTTCGTCACATATCTCGTACCGATGGCTGAAGACGAGCGGCGAACAATGTGTGCAGAATAAGTCAACGCGACACCAAGACATTTATGAGTCGCTATCGAATTGCTTTCGATAGGTTTTTTACGTATCAAAGATGTAGGTAGCGTCATAACATGCTGCCGAATGAAATTGAAACTAAATGTGACTGCATTGGTATAAAAACAATAGAATTTCGGATCTATACCTCAACCATGAGTTCTATCGAATGGCTTTCGATAGGTTTTTACGCATCGAAACGCTGTAATCTCATAGCAGATTTTTGTTCCTTACGTAACCGCTAGAGGCGCTGCGAGGGTTTTCTATACAAATATTTTACGGCGACGCTAGCGAGTCTAGTGAGGAAAACTCATGGTCGAGGCACTGTAAACGATTTTAGTTCCATACGTATAGTATGTTATGGCGTCACAAACTCATGGTTGAGGCACTTTTTGTCTATGCATCTCGTTGGAAAACACTAAAGAACCTTTCAGCTAAAGCTGCCATCAGTTCTACTGTATTCTGATATGTTTAAGTCCCATGTAGCAGGGGGCGTGCCAGGGTACAAATCCCCGTGTATTACTCTTCTCTATAGCACAAATTTATTTATTTTATTTTGGATCTCCAACAAAGAATACACAATGCATGTTACAAACAAATACAAATCGAAGTCATGATCTCTTACTAGTGCTTATGCAAGGCAATTAACAAAGCATTTTGGAATAATGCCCTCAGATAATGCTTTTTCTAAGAGTAAATAAGTAGTATTCAAAATTGTGAATATTTTCACTATGTTTAGGTACTGTTTCTGTAGATTCTACATACACAGTAAACATATCCAGAACATTCAAAACTAGTGAATGTAAGATAGAATATCGCGTTTCTACTCAAAGCGAGGTAAATTGATGGAAACAAACTCAATTTCTCCTGGGAAAATATAGTCACAGGCAGCTAGGAGGCCTCATATTTATTTGAACATTTCTATATTGAGGTAAATAGCACTTACGGACTAGGTATAGCGTACTTGCACATAAATAATTTTAGCTATCGGTTGAAAGTAACAGAATTATCTTTTCCGCGCCGGCCGTCCGGCCAAGTGGAGTGACGACTTGCGGAAGGCAGCAACTGGATGAAAAGAGTTTGTGACTTATTATTGGGTAGGTTTTGTATTTTTTGGCACTATATATATTGACACTGGGATACCTACCAAAAAACCAGTGGTTTTTGAGCGAAAAACAACAACGATGCATAAAAAGCAACAACAACAACGCATAAAAACGCAAAAACAACAACTCATAAAAAACGCAAAAAAAACAACGCACCTAATAAAAACTAAATACCACGCAAAAGCTGTCCAAATTAGTACCTACAACGCTGTGTCGGGCTTAAAATCCATTCTCCGTTTAAGATATCCCAAATTGTAAAAAACGCGGCCACATCTCGTTATCTCTTTCACATAAAGACAAAGCTTTGCACCACTTTGCACCACCAACACGAAGCTGCAATACAATCTGCGCATTTAAGTTTTGTCCTCTGAGTATTAATGCAACCAGCCTCCGGGAACTTACCTGCGCTAATCGGGGTTTTGTGCCGAGGTTTGTGTACAGTAGATACCTACCTACTTATGAACAAATTCTCGTGGGGAAAATATTTTTCTCCCATTTTATTTGTACTTCTAGATATTTCCAGTATATATATATACGTCCATACTATAATTCATAGTATTCAAAAGAGTAACTGGAAAATTAGATTGGCCCAGTACCTATTCCGGTACTATTAGGCCAGTGGCCTAATGAATACTAAATGAATAAAGCGTTCGAAAACCATTCTTCTTCCCTTTAGACATTACCTTTCTATACCTCGTCTTATTCATACTCAGAACTGCTAAGTTTCGTCCAACGATATTCCAAGAGACCATTATCTGCTGGAAATACTTTCAGCGCAAACTCTTTATTTGTTGAAAAATATTTTCTGACGCTCTTCGCCCCCGTGTTGGTGATTCCAGGTATTGTATGTGTTTTACACCGCGCTGTTGATCGGTGTGTTTAAAGTTCTACAGTACCGTTGCAACATTATTTCATATTTTTAAGTGTTTTACCGAGAAGCGCGCTGAAAAAATTGTATCAACATTTTTTGCACTGTGATGGAAATTTTTTACTTGTATTTGACTTTTAATCATGATTAAAAAGTCTATATAATATGGTGTTCGATCCACTGACTGACTATTGTTTTTAACACGATATGAAAACTATCTTTTAAGCATTTTCCATAACCTACGTCACCTTAAGACGTAAGTTTAGAATGTGATGGAAGATTTCGACTGGCGAGCGGGGCTCGCGATAGCTTAGCGGTTAAAGCGTCTGGTATACTGAACAAGAAGACGCAGGTTCGAATCCTGCTAGCCAGCCGATTTTTTCCTTCATTAAAAATAACGGTATGAAAAATTATATAAGAGGATTTGTGGGTAGTTTCCCCTGCGCTTGCCTAATTTTTTTAAAATCTTTCATGCACATCGACACCTTGTCTTATCAATTACAAGTAAACAAAAAAAAACAGTATTTGATGAATATAGAATGTTAATTCCCTCTTATCCATTTAGCATACGTTTATATGTATACATCTTCCTGCATATTTACGTTCCTCTCAAGATTCCTCGAGTCTTTGTTTGTTTAGGTCTAATGCAGGTCGCTCTTAGACACTCACCTCCCGCTGAATAATTAAATGAGCGTCCTTTGACAATAAACTACTTACCCCGTAAATAGTTATTACCTACGCAAGTTGACGGAACTCCTTTGACGATTCCGTAAATTGTTTGATGTTGAAGTAAGTAGGATAGTATCTAAATAGCTTCCCCGTGTGGGGTCGGGTTAGAAAACAATTCGTCACTGCTATGGGGCCTAGCCAAGTTGCAATTTACAAACAAGACAAACGAATAGAAACAAAATGTATGGAAATGACATTAGTGACAGCCCGACTTGTCGAAAGCTTGTGTCATTTTCATACATTTTGTATCTATTCAAATTGCAAGTTGTCTACAGGCCCGTAACTTTTCTCCTGATTAGTTAGAAAAAGGAGAAGTCTGCTAACTCGGAATTTTAATTCCACAATACTGGTCTCCTTGGCTATAGCTTCCCCCCCATTCTGAGTGGAGACCCGTGCCCAGCAGTGAGACAATAAATAGGTTCTTCTTTTTCGGATATTCGAAGGATAGCCTGGTTGTCATGCTTTTTAGCTCTCTAACTAACACTATGGGCAGTAAATGGGTTGATGATAATTTAATGTGTGAGTTGTATTTCGCTTATATACATCTGTGTAATAAATTAGATGAAAAGGTGACTGACTGACTAGGACTGCCGAATAGGCTAAAATTTAGCCAACAGATAGTAATTATGACGTAAGCAAAGGATTTTGTAAAATTTCCACAGGTTTGGGACAAATTAGATGAACGCGTTTAACAACGCAGGGAATAGCTGGTATTATAAATATAGGCACATAATTAAACCGTTTACCAATAAACTGAGGACGTAACACTTGTTATATTAAGTCAAATTGCCGCAAGTCCTTAGCTTTGACCTTTCGTCAATGTAAATCGTTTGATGTCGATATTAATTGGCTTTCGTTGTTAGTTCATGATTGTCGTGAGGTTACGCTTCAGTAGAACCGTTCAATTAGGCCCTCATATGTGGCGTAATTATCCTTATCTTAATATATGTAAAACAAAGTCGAGTAAGTTATCTATACTTACTTCATATTATAACGACTTAATATTTGAGGACGTCTGTGGTCTAGAGTACCGGACTGCTGATCACGAGGTCGTCGGTTCGATTCCCACAAGACACAAATATTTATGTGATGAATATAAATGTTTGTGTTTGTCTGGGTGTTTTATATGTATTATAAGTATGTATTTACAAAAAATAAGTATATAAGTATTATATCCATTGTCTAGTACCCATAGCTGTTGTAGCTGTGCTTAGTTTGGGACTAGATTTTGCTGTGTAAAATGTCCCAGGATATTTATTATTTATAAAGAGGAAAGATTTGATTATTTGTTTGTATTGAATAGGCTCCGAAACTACTGGACCGATTAAAAAAAATCTTTCAGTGTTAGATAGCCCATTTATCGGGGAAGGCTATAGGCTATATCACATCACAGTACGACTAATAGGAGCGGAGAAGCAATGAAAAATCTTGCAAAAACGGGGGAAAAGTTCTCAAGACCACGCGGGCGAAGCCGCTGGCGGGAAGGTTGTATCGTATAAAACTCAAGAATGGCTGCAGATTTTTATGGTCGTTGATTTGTTGTTTGGCGCGAGTAAAGCTGCGAATAAAAGCTAGAGGTTTTCAGTCCCTTGTAATAGAGCGAGCCTTTTGAACGAAAGCGTGTTTTCTTAATATTTTCATACTTTGTGGAACAAAGGGGATGAAGAATCTCACCCAATTAACAGCTTACCAAAAACCCTGTACGTACACCCTCAGAGAAAACCTAAAATTAAAATAAGAACTTAATGCAAATGCACTTTGTTACTCTTCATAACACTAAGTACCTCCAACTTTTATCTTTTAGCAGAAAACTACACTGTCCGGACTTTATATAATATAATATTTTATATTTTTCAAACTGGAGTAAGTATGCTTAGTTGTATGTAATTATATAAAACTCGGTACTGCAATACTCCGCTGGCGATCTGCCGCCAAAACTCGATATAATGCATTTAACTTGTAACATTTACCTGTACTTATGTACACCCACATTTCGCCGGTTTATTTTAGGTCCCATGTAATAGAGGGCGAGCCTATTGCCATTAACCGGGCACAGAGCTGCTACTGCGAATTTCACAGAAAACCCAACAACACTTTGCTCGACCCGGGGATCGAACCCAGGACCTCTAGCGTAGCAGTCGCGCTTGGGACCACTAGACAAACGAGGCAGACTTATCTAATTATAACAGCATTTTATGACTTAATCAGAACGCTGTTCCGGACACAACAAAAAAGCTTGCTCGCAACCTCCTCAGATTAAAAAAGGACAAAAACCGCAAGGTTATAGGTATTATAACCGGTCACTTCCCCTAAACAAGCACCTCTTCAATATACCTGTGACAGACAGCCCCCTATGCAGAGGATGTATGGAGGGAGAAGAAACGCTACAGCATCTGCTTATGGAATTCAGTAGTGTGGCAGATCAACGGGCACAAACTATTCAACACGCAGCATCGCTTGCGGAAGCCTGCAGCAATGTCAACGGACTGCTGGCCTTTTGGGAGGGCCTGGCCTGGTTAGAATAGGTAAGTAACATTTGAAAGACACGTACAATGGCCCAATTATGAGGCTAAGTGCGGAAAACACCCAGCAAAACTAACTAGCTATAGCTTAATCTGTTAGATATTATAGTGTATACTAATTTCTGACACTTACGATAATACTAGACATTGAAATAAAACTACTTGTTACGGATTTTATCGCGTTATATTGATATTATAACGCTTTAAAATCTACCTACCACCTTAGTCACCCGTGACCATGGACGCTGTAAAGGGTCCGAAACGTCGGGATTAAAATAATATCAATATAACGCGATAAAATCCGTAAAAAGTAGTTTTATTTCAAGATATTATAGTGCATATCGTGCTGCATCGCTATTGCGTTGCTACGGAATAATCCGGCGCGCCTTCGCCAAAGCTCGGTGGACGTATCGCACTTATCTCGCTAATTGGCTGCCGCTCGCCGACTGTTCACATTTACACGAGACTCATTTTATATTCTGAGAAGAGATATAAATATGAGAGGGGATAATACAAGAATAGAGGGCGTCTTTCAAACATTTTTAGTAGAATTTCGAACGAACTTCTTGAGTTAACCCCACAAATCTCGGACTAGTAAGCCCTGCCCTAGCTCAGTAAAAATAACGGAAATTAATGTGGAAACGTACTATTATTTATTTTTATAAAAAAAGTAGGTAAAGGAGAATTGATTAAAAAATATTAAACACGACGGCATAACCCCGGCAAATCTCCACAAAAGTGCTGATGACGACAAACGTTGAAAAAATCATCGCCTGCTTTTAAACGGGAGATTAAAAAAGCGCAACTTAAAATACGTTTCAGTGACTTCCAAAAGGCTTGCAGCTCTTTGATTTTTATCCAGAACGTGATCTCGTAAAGAGGAAATCCCGCAATGTTTTTCACAACGTTTAAAATTGCACCAATGTGATGTTAAGTCAACGAGATAATGTGTTCGTTTTACTCGTGTTATTTGGAAAATAAAATGTTAAACTGTTGTTTTGCACTTTTTTTAGATTTCGCAACGCTACAATTTCGATCAGTAATGCAATAACGCTACAATTTATATCATTAATCAATTAATGTATGGACTGTGTATTAGCCATAGATTAGCCATAGACTGTGACGCCAGAGATTTTGAGTTCTATCAGGTTGAGCAGTGTTAAGCAGAGGTGTTACACCGTTCGCCGGTATTTATAGGTCCCAGGGGGCGAGCCTAGTGGTATGAATATCCTGGGACATTTTACACAGCACCATCTAGTCCCAAACTAAGCAGAGCTTGTACTATGGGTACTAGACAATGGATATAATACTTATATACTTTTTTTTTGTAAATACATTCATATAATACATAAGGAAACACCCAAACAAACACAAACATTTATATTCATCATCACATAAATATTGGTGTCTTGTGGGAATCGAACCCACGACCTCGTGATCAGCAGTCCGGTACTCGAACCACTAGACCACAGACGTCGTCATATTAACCTGGCACACATTCAAACCCCGGCCCGCTATTGAGAATTACATAATGAAACCCCAATTACACTTCTATGACCACCAGGAAAACCAACACATACATTAAGTATATTTCATACCTAACTAGCTTTTCGCTGGGTATTACTTATAACTTTCAACCCCTTACAGCCCTTTTTTCGCATTAAAAAGTAGCCTATATCCCTTCTCAGGCTCTAGACTATCTGTGTACCACATTTCATTTAAATCGGTTCAGTAGTTTTGGCATGAAAGCGCGACAGACAGACCGACAGACAAAGTTACTTTCGCATTTATCATGATTATGCTGTAATGCTGTTTATTATCGTTTTATGTAGTTTTAACTAAAGTCTAAACCTAAATTGCCGAGATTACCTTCAGTGTAACTAAATATTTCAAGAATATTTTAGAAACTAAGTATTTTAATACCTACTTACCTAATTTGTTGTGTAAAACGAAAACAATTAATCAACGTCAGCGTCGCTAAAAGCGTTTAATTTGAAAGCAAAAACATTTTAATTTACACAGTTTAATAGTGTAATGGTTTCTTGTTAAACAAGATTATAGCGTGAAATATTTTATACATCAACATCAATCTGATAAGTATAGGTATCCATGTATATGGTTATATACTTAGTCTTTGGTGGTGTATGTGTCTAAGGCTAATATTCAGAAACGAGACTCAACATGAACTTATGCTTCCGTATGTCAAATTTGTATGACAATTTGACATACGGAAGCCTAAGTTTATGCTCAGCATCGTCTCTGAATATTAGCCTAAGTCATACATAGCATCAAGCTTATTTCTCATTGGGGTAGGTAGAGACTTAAAATACTATCTTAACGTACCTATTAATATTTATGTATTTAATTTACTGTCCTAACTTTTGCAATTTGTTTATCGGGCATGTAATTTGTGAAACTCACACCGCCTTTTTTCAAATCTAGCGAAGAATAAAAATCTGACGAAATTCTTCGCCATATTTTCGGAAATGGATTTTTTTTTGTTGTCAATAATAACTTTTTCGCTGAAGCAGTAACAAAATAGGTACCTACTCTAAAACTCCTTCTACATTAACTTTATACTTTATTTACATTAAATATTAAATACCTACCCAATTCATACAAAACATACATTTTGATTAGAAATATGTTAATGTGACTCCATATTTGATGTTCGCAAATCCTCGAATTAATTAGGCCTAAAACAACAATAGAGAAATTTACGGAACGCATAATTAACTGTACTCTGTTATCTCTTATACTGAAAATCCTCTCTAAATTTATATATTATACCTACTAAGGCGTATTATATGTTATTTTATGTGATCCTATGAAAACAAACCTAACACGTTATTCCTTAAAATATTTTCTAGCCAAAACAAACAACACTACCTATAAGTACTATATATTGAAAAATGTTTTTCTTGCTTAACCATTTTTATTTGGTTTATTTGGGTAACTGAAAAGCCACTCCACTTAAGATTAGTGACCTTTTGAGTTAGGTACTCTAACAAACAAACAAAAAAGTGAAACTAGAAAAAATATTTTTGTCTTCAGATTCACGTTTCTCCCCTCGAGAGTCTTTGAGGTTTTCCTATTGAGAAGACAAAAGAAGATTGTGGATAATATCACAACAATGTGGATACACTCTCTAAAAACATCATTTTCATTGATTCAGAAACTTCATGATCAAAAATCAAGACAAACATTTTTTTATTTAATAAACTCTTTTATAATGTTAAACTGTTGATACATACAGGTATACTTCTGTAAAAGCTTACGTACCTATGTAGCAAGCTTGTTGTTCTTGTTTTCCTTTTTTCATAATAAAGCGGCCAAGCGCAGTTCCTATATCATAGTTTCTTTAGTTTTAGGAAAATTGTAAAACGCTTTTACAAGAAAGAAAACGTAAATATTATTTATCGTTGTTTCTTTTAACTTTACATTATTAAAGACTGGCCTCTCAAGACAAAAATATCAGTGACAAAGTATTTAACCAGTGTGACCAGTGATGACATGTGGCACAGAGACGTGGTCGCTCACTATGGGCCTCATAAGAAAGCTCAAGGTCACTCAGCGAGCTATGGAAAGAGCTATGCTTGGTAATTCACTAGGCGATCGAATCAGAAATGAGATGATCCGTAGAATAACCATAGTTGCCGACATAGTTAAAAGAATAAGTTAACTGTTGTGGAAGTCTATAGGGGAGGCCTTTCCAATTAATTATAACTTTTTGGACTTCACTTTAGTGATAGGTGACCTAATAAAAACTCCTTCGATTTCCAATTCAATGACCACAGAACTTGATTAATGGCCCAACCTGATCGGCAATCCAGATTACGTACAAAATTATCTTAGCAAAGTTTGGGCGGCTGTTTAGTTTACGTAAGGAAATTGACCCCAATTAATAAATTACCGCAGACTTATAAGGGCGTGTTTCACTACCTCTGGATAGCCGTAACCACCGGATTAATTCAAAATTGGAATAGTATTTGTATGATTATCTGCCCAGTAATTTAACGGAAACTTCTCAGTAAGCTGTGAAACAGTGCCTCGACCATGAGTTTTTCTCACTAGACTCGCTAGCGACGACGTAAAATATTTGTATGGAAAACCTTCGCAGAGCCTCTAGCGGTTGCGTAAGGAACTAAAATCTGCTATGAGATTACAGCGTTTCGATGCGTAAAAAACCTATCGAAAGTCATTCGATAGAACTCATGGTTGAGGGGCAGGTCCATTAGGTCTTTTTCTTCACGTCTTAGTAAGTACCCGTTAAATTACTAGACAGATAATTTCATAAAAAAATTAAAAAATATCCGGCGGTAACCGGCTATTCAAAGGTAGTGAAACAGACCGTTAATGTAGATGCTTTATTAGCCTGATGGTCGTAAGCGCGACTGCTACGATTAAAGAGTTCGATTCCAATGTCGGGACAAATAGTTATGATTAGTTATCTTAACAATTGTTATCAGCAAAAATCTGTAATTGGCTTTCTGTATCCCAACTGTTGCTATTAAATATATGCATAGCTGTAGATTTTCCGTAAAATAAATAAATATCTGAGTAACACCTCGGAGTTCGGATATGTACTCGGTTAATGCCAATAGGCGCGCCCTCTATTATACAGGGCTAATATATTTAATACCGGCCAACTAAGTACTCCTCTGCCTAACTCTTCGGGGAATACAGTCGTGATGGTATCACGCATTAATTATAGCCAGAGAACCTGTTACCATAATCAGGTGCCAGTTTTAACAAATGAATGGCTCTCCGTAGTCTACGTATCCACGTTGTACCAATAGATCATGACAACGGTGATAGATGGCGCTGCTATCGCCGCCGTACCCAGTGTATTACTTACGTAGTAACATAATTTACTGTTCCACTAGTAATATTAGACTTTATCTAATTACCTTTTAGCTGTAACCTACTCAACTTCGAAGAAAGCGTATGAAGCTAATAACTATTCAAATTGAGGTAAAAAAATATTTACTTTTCTACTATATTCTTTAGCAATGGTAATTAAAATATGACCAGCTCGTACCCTTGATAATGGAAAATACCTATAAGTTTAAGTAACGAATTATATTTTTTTTTTCTATAGATAATCAATATGCTAGCCTTTTCCTAGATATCTTTCTAGGAACACTTTTTGAGACGGAAAGCCGACTCCAAATCGGGTTTCCATCTAAAAGTGTTCCCATCCCACAACTAACTGCGGCAAACACAGCTTAACCTTGCAGACGGATAGATCAGCCACGAGCCCTTCAAAGGTTTTTATCTTTGAGGGGCTCGTGGCTAAATAAACAACGAAACAATAAAATTTTCAACAAATGCTCATTTGACCGTTCAACTCAATTATTTCAAGCATCCAAGATAGCGACGTCGAAGAAAATAAATAACAATCCTATTAAACGATGGATTCCCTTTCAAAAGCCCGTCGTACTAATAAGAAGGAGGGTGGGGGGGGGGCATCGACTTGCGGTATTAATTCTCCTCCTTCAATCTTCGTAAGGGATACAAGAAAGAAAGAAATAAAGAAAGAAAGATTTATTTCTCAGAATATGGGTATACAAAGTTGTAGGTGTTTTCATTTCGGGCACTAACCATACTCTACCATTGCCTGGCGTACAAATATCGTTCAAAATTCTATCAAATGCATGCATTAGAAGATGATCACAATGTTTTATCGTTCAAGAAATCTTTTATGCTGTAATAACATTTGTCCAGTCACAAAATCAATAAGTTTCGCTTAAAAACATTTACAGTGTTCATTGCCATCAACCTTTTTGGTAATTTATTATAAATACGTATCGCCATGCAGTATACAGTCTGACAAAATACATTTGGACTTTGCTTACGTATTAGCAGTTTATGAATGTTGTGGGTTACAATGAAATACTTGGGTATTTTTTACATTAAAGCGAGGTTTGTGCTGAACAGTATTTTTCAACCAAGGTGGTTAGTGTTAATATAATTGTACTAATTTGATCGATCAATTGAGATTATCAACTCAAATCTGATATATTTCTTCAAAATTCTTATTCTCAAATGGGAATTAAATAACAGATGCCTTAAAAATTGGAGAATACTAATACTATTACCTAAAACTGCTACTAAATATACCTATGTCTACTTTAACCAAACATTTGTAGAGACGCAAACGCTCCAGGGCGTCTACACTGGCGTGCATGGAATTCAGGCCAATTCTAAATTTATAAGCGTTGAATTTTAAAGAAGTTGGCTTCACAAGTACACACAACAATACATCAAGTCAGTTGCTGTACAAAAATCATCACTATTGCGACGAAATACGGTCTTGATATGCCGCTGTCTGTAGCACGGTGGATTTTCGTAAATCATTTTGATGGTAAGCTTGTTTTGCGTCGCGTAAAAGTAGACGGGTTAGTGGACATCGTAAAAGTTTAAGCACTGGCCGTGACGGTTTTTCATCTAATTGGTCTAGTAGTAGTAAATCTTGAGTCGTAAGTGGGCTCAGTACTAAGAACTGAACTGAGTGACGTACTTACTCGTAATTTTTGTAGAGTAAGCAAAAATTTCAATGAAATAAAGAAGAATTGTGAAATAGTTTTTTTTTTATTAGGACGAACCCTAGGAAACTTGGAGGGTCCTGTACCATACCTAACCTAAAAATAAATAATTTTACTTGGTAAAAAATCCTTCCCTTAGGATTTTTTTAAATCATCATCATTATCATCATCCTGCCATTACCCCTATTCACTTGGGGTCGACGCAGTACCTCACTTTTGAAAGGTCCAGTTGAAAATCAGCGCCAGGCAGCTCACGAGTGGTCTGGCATATAGCTGAACTGGGGCCTCTTTGGCGCAGCCGTGGGGCACACAATATTTAACTTAAATCTTATGTAATCACTATACCTACTATTTCTATATTTGTGTGCTGTGTGACTGAGTCAATAAATCTTTTTCTTTCTTCTTTCTTTCTTACCTCGTCTTTTTTTTCCACATATCCATTAACCATCATCTCATGATTCAACTCCTTTGTGGTCATATCCTTTCTCACAGGTCATCTCACACATCTCATCTTTTCTTTGGTCTTCCTCTTCCCTTAGGATTTTTTTAAATACGCTTGGGAACTCCTAAAAATATAATTCGTACCGACACTAATGCAAGAATTAGGAAAAATCATAAGTTTCAAATCTTCATAGCAAACGTGATGGTCTTAAATTGAAAAATGATATCAATAGCAATTTTAAATGTAAACTAAATTCACACGTATGTAATTGTAGGGTATCGAAACGTAGAATTATCAATGAGTGCAGCAAAAACTTTTTATCGTATTTCATATTTATTGGTTGAACTTTCCCAATCTGCCAGCATTTCAATCAGCCGCGCTGCGAGTGTTTGCGAACGATACGTCGGTTTTCAATGAAGTACGATCATAAATAACCATGAAAGTATCAAGTAGGTGTACATACATAAGGTACTTTCAGAAAAACAATGTTCATCCGATGAAAATGTCAGTTCAACATTGATATAAATGAGTATTACGAAATAAACGAAATTGAAAACAAAACCTAGGGGCCTTAAATGTTCAACTTGGTAAACACTATCGGTATCTTTAGAGGTCAGAGCGTCTGGTGTATTTAACCAGAAGACGCAGGTTCAAGTCCAGCCCGCCAATCGATTTTTTCTTTCATTAAAATAACTGATAAATATATTGTTGAGTTACAAGCTTTGAATAATTTCTTAATAAAGTATAATATATGTTGTTGTTGTGTACAACAATGTCATAACAATACATGTAACTTAGACGTTACATTACAAAACGCTACACAAAGCAACTACAACATACATAATGTCGGACTCTCGACAAGCAATGTTGATTCTCCTGAGAATTCTATCTGCAACACAGTTGGTAGATGTGTTATGTGCAGTTATGATATAATAATATAAGATCCTGTTACACAGCTTTCTGATAAATTCCCGTTAAATTAGCTGGGACATACATTCATATAAAGGAGGTCATCAAAAGCCCATACAACTCAGTCCAAATTTGTACCGGAGGTACATGACAGCTGTCAAGTTGACAGTTCTTACCATGAAATCATTATGAAACTGATAATAATGTGCCTAAATGGCGTGCGTTTGACATTCCGAAACTGATAGATAGCTGTCAAGTTGACAGTTTTTCTATGAAACCATTAAGAAACAGATAATGGTGTGCCAAAATGGCGTGATTTTTCTCAAACTAAAAGCAAGTTAGTCATCGCCTAGTCAACATTAAAAAAAAGTACGACTAGTGTTTTAACCAGCGTAATACAGGGTTTTTTTTCCAATAACATCGGTACATCATTCGGGCAGATTTCAATGAGCTCCTTTATTTTTATTTTTTTTATATTCGGCGGGTTGCGGCTACCCAAGTGACAAAACAGGCCCTAAATCTAGAAGGCATTGACACAAGTATCTGCCTACATGACTGCCTTTAATTCTAGTTATCCCAAGCGCGTCTGCTACACTTGACATTCTGAGTTAAATTCCCGAGTCGAGCAAAGTGTTGTTGGGTATCTCTGTGGAATCCCCAGTAGCAACTTGGCTGGATTTGTGCCCGATTAATGGGAATTAGTCCCGTTTACATGGGTCCTAAGGACCTAAACATACCAGAGAACTGTAGGTTCACGCACAAAATGCTTAAAATCTGTTTTTGTAGGTAGTTTTCAAAAAAGTTTGCTTTTATCAAATGCTTATAACCTAATCAATTCGAATGAAATAATTGACTTGAATCGATTATGGAAACTGAAAATGAGGTTCCATGCCAAAAGTTCCCACAGTTCTCGCCAAACATGTTGTCCGGGTTGAAGTTGGCACGAGCTCACGTAAAAATCGGAAAGAAAAATATTAGATTGTAATAAATAAAAACAAAAGCTCAAGTCGTAGGCTGTCCTTTTAAATCATTCTAATCCAATCTTTTTCTTTGTCCGATTTTAACGGCAGGGATGAAGTAAGCTCGTGCCAACTTCAACCCGGACAAGTTTGGCGAAAACTGTGATTTAAAATTAGAATTTCGCACCTCAACAGCTACCAACATTAACTAACAAGACATAAAAGACCATTCACCACGAAAACATCTGTGCGAAAACCAGATAGCAGTTGGCACACTGATAAATGAACGTGACGTAAACATTCGGGCAAAACAGATTGTTACGTAATGTAATAGAAAACCTATTGGATGGCGGTAATCTATCAATTTGCCGGGCGAACGATCAAAGGTAGATGTGAACTGCACTAATCTCACACGTATACCATCGTATAATTTGTGTTATAAACGCCTAACCATTTGTTCTCGATTTAAGTACGAATAGTGAGATTCTATATAGCCTAATCTGTAGATTCTGACTGACTGATTCAGAAATCTGACTTAAACTCCATAGAAGTAATGTCAAATTTCTATCTCCAGTAGGGAAAACAATCTACAGATTTATTAATTTCGGCCGTTAAAGGTCGAAACTATAGAGAAACTTGAAGAAATAGAGAGATTTAATTGTGGTCGGCGCTGCCTATTGTTTTCTTCCATTCATCCCTGCTAACCGTCACCTGCTCATTAAATCCCTTATCCATCATATCGACCTTAACGCAATCGCTCTGAGTTTGTTTCGGCGTTTCTTCTCAGAGGTCGTCAGTTAGGAAATGCCGACGCCATCTATCACAAAACCGCAAAACATTGACTTGTAAAAGTCTCTGAAAAGATCTTTTTGCAGAAATAAATATCATTTCATTTCAATTCATCCATCTTTTCTTTGGTCTTCCTCTATCTCTCCGTCCTTCAACATTCAATGTCATCACTCTTTTAGTGACCGCGTCTAGGCAGGCGTAGTGTAGGACGCCCGCCGGCCAGGTGGAGTGACGACCTGCAGAAGGTAGCTGGCAGCAACTGGATGAAAAGAGCTGATGATCGAGCTCTGTGGCGTTCATTAAAGGAGGCCTACGTCCAGCAGTAGACGAACACGGGCTGATGATGACTCTTTTAGTCACATGCGTTTCATCCCTCCTCTTTACGTGCTCATACCTAGACAAACGATTCCCCTTCAACCACTCTTCCTGGCTATGTGACCAAAGAATTCAAAAACTCTCCGAAGCTTAGTAGTAATTTTTAATACTGTGGGAATTAAGGTGCTGGTTCACTGTGCCGTCCATTAATTTAAACATTTAACGAAAATATGATATTTTTCGCACTCTCAGGTAGTAAAATGTAAAATTCAGGGATAACTAACCTAGTTAGAAGTTTAACCATTTCGTAAGTTTTTAATTAATCATTTTAATTTTTAACTAACTTTGCTAATTTATACTGTGAACAATTTTATACGTAAAAATGAGTTATGAAAGGAATATTCCCCTAAGCGTTAAATATTATATGTTGACTAATATATATGTATATTCACATTTCAATGGTATGTTTTGGTCCCATGTGGGGGGTGAGCCCTATTGACATTACCCGGGCATAAATCCAAACTTCGAGCTGTTACTGAGAATTTCAGAGAAAACCCCAATAACACTTATTTCGATCTGGGAATAGGACCCAGGACCTCTAGCGTAGCAGTCGCAATTACAACCACTTTACACTAATGACGCAATTAAAATTTATGTCAGAAGCATTCATTAAAATGAAATTGGCTTTTTACTTTCCAGTCAAGCTACTTAAAATTTTTTTTTTATAAAATTAATATTTGTAAAACTAGCTGTTCCTCGCGGTGTTACTCGCGTAATTATATCCAATTTTAATATATAAATAAAATCATGGATATTAGTCACTTGCGAGTGAAAGTTCCGTCAAAATTAGACAGACGGACAAAAAATGTAAAAATTATTTTTTTGATGTAAGTACCGTGAATACTTATACGCATTTAGCGAAAAGCTTTGAAATTACAAACAGAAACTTTAATTCTATTTATTTATTTGTATGTATATATGTAGGTCCTTCACAGTAATCCTTCCCTTCCAGTTGACTTTATAAACTTGCGTGGGAGCACAAACAGCTGACATATTCAGTGTCCTTTTTATCCTTACATCTCTGTGTGTATCATGGAAGTATCAAGTATATAGTACCACTGTGTATGACAAGATGTAAAAACGTAGACTAAGCAAAAGAAGTACGCAAGAATCGTGTAGCAAGTTGCGTTCTGTTTCTTCTGGGTAGGCAGAAACAGAACGCAACTAAGGGAAAAAAGCGTGACTGTATGAAACTAAACACTCACTCATTTATTATCATCATATTCATCGAAAGAAATAGCCAATAACACCATCGCTGCTCGACCTGGGAATCGAACCCAGAATGAATAACCACAGAATGGACACGCGCTCGCGCGCGCGTCGCGCTTATGCGGCATCAGAGGTATCTAAGTACCCAGTTAGTATTTATTGTTTTTTTTTAAATATAAGTAATATGGTGCATTAAGTAAAAGTTACATACTATTGTTTATTACAAATTGATTTGTTAAGTATAGATTTCGATAGAGCTATATTTCTGTTTTCTCCTTCATAATATTTCTTTTTGTATTTATATCAGACTAGATAGCCGATAAAAATTGTACAAACAAAGCCAAAATACAAAATATTCTGTATACTCCGGTATTTTGACCAATAGTAGTGGTTGTACCGCGCGGTACACTCGACGACAGATATGGTAATCACGAACGTCAACGCTTCGACACGACACGACGCCGTATTCGCAATTTGTACCGCTGCGATTGTCACGCGGCCTGATTTATTGATACTATGAGCGCTATACCGACGTGTTTGTATTACAAGAAGCGACACGAGCGTGTTGAGACACGAGTGTTGTGTATCGCATTTACGTGTGCATGTTTATTTAATACATTCCTGATTATGTAACCAAATTCTAACTTTTAGCAATTTACTGGGTGTTTTTACAATGAATAAAATGAAAAAATAAACCACATCGCACCCCTATTCAATTCTTTAGAAAGTGATAAGAGATAGTAATATAGGTGACGGTTTAATATACCTCTTCCACCCCTTCCGAGTAAGTAAATACTCAAGCTGAAAAGAAAGCATTAATATTTGGTATTAATTATAAATTATAAGTATCCATACTGATAATATTACAAAAAAATTAAACAAAAAATAAGTTTATAAACTAAAAAAGAAAGAGAATAATCTAGAGAGAAGAGCATAATAAAGAGATAGAATCTCTATCTAATACAAAACGTCACATGTCTGCAATATTTTCAAGCAAAAAGGTTCAAAAAGTATATTGCAGAATGCGGTATCTAAGAAAATAGTTTTTATTTAGGTTTATGGTAGGTACCTAATACCTACCAACATAAAGTTGGATTTGTTGGCTGATTTACACGAAAAAAATATTTAAAAGCCTTTTGCTATAAAAAACACAAACAGTTTTTAATTTTAATAATTTCAACATGCTAAGGCAGCCAGTCCAATGTTCCATTTTCAAAATTGTTGCTCCGACCTATCCGACCTTATTTCTTACTGTGTACCTATTATTATTTTGCTAATCTGATTTTTTATAAAATGTTAGTTTACAGAATATATCATGGGTTTATGTATAGAAGATGTTAAATGGGACCAGCGATTTGTGTGTGTACATAGATACATTTATAGCAGACATCTGCCCAACCTCTTCGAGGAATACAAGCGTGATGGTAATATAGCTTGATATGTAGCCGTATGAAACTAATTCAACAAAAAGCTAACACCGCGCGTCAATCGCAATCCGTTTGAAGCCGTTCTTTACGAGCCGCAATAGACCCGTAAACGTGATTTGTGACGACATAGAAACTGCACGTAATATTGAACCGATTGATCTTCTACAATTAGCTCATGGTTGTTTAGTCTGAGTGATAAGCATGTGTGAGAAAATTGCTTTATATGTGTGTGTTGAGCCGGCAAAGGAACAGACGAGCCTTTTGATAGTACGTACTACGTAGCATAGATCGACACCGAAAACACCAGGGGCATTGCTGAGACATTACCAGCCTTTAAAAAGCCGACTGCAAAGCTATTGAAAGCGAGACAGCAACAGATCTTACCACAGAGCAGGTCAGATGTTATCTCGCCTCTTACGAGATGTCTGAAAGTCAGTGAGGAATTGTAATAAATGCTACGATATTATATTGTTTTTGTAAACTAACCCTTTATTTCATAGGAAAACGAAGAGATTTTAGAATTTTGCTATCACATAATCATACGCCACCTGCTCAAATCCTTGTATAAATTGCAATATTTCGGAGCAGCTAAGCAAGCTCTTAAAGCTCTTACCCACGTCCCATCGCGCCTTAACGCCTCAATATCAAGTAGATAACCTACCCTTGTCCCGAAAATTCAGTGACACATACATATTAAGTAAAATTCCGTGGCAACAGGGACATTCTGCAATCCAATAATCAAAACGATCACCACAGAACTTTCAGCAGAATCGCCCTCCACATTTTCTCGAGCAAATCGATTTAGTACGAAGGTTAACTAAGCGGTCCGATCTCTTTTTCTTTGTCGGGAATTTGTGGGATGCTGAGGCAAGCGGATGTGAATCGATTACCAAATGAAATGTGTTTCGAATGTAAATTAGTAATCAAAACGGTCCTACCGTTTTAATAAGGAGGCGTTTATTTTTGGTCCAGAAACTTTTTGGATCTGTTGTCGCCTAGGTAGGTGACGCGTCGAGCTTCTATCGACCAACAATGGAACTTATCTTCGTAACGCTATAGTTGTAGGACGTGGTGTCAATTTTGTCGCGACACCGAGGCTTTGATCCGTCACGATGACGAATGTCAGGTCACTGGGACTAAAGGGACAAAGCTTTGTCGCGCTACTGAAAGACGTGAGTGCTGGTGCGGGATACGCGCGTGCCGCCTACTGTACCAAGTTAATTTCGAATTTCATACACACATCTCTTCTATATTATTTCTAAATTTTCTATATAATTTAGACATCGTTTCGGCTGTTCGTTAGATGTATAAAAATCAAGCATTACCAGCCGATTCCAGTAACAAGAAAGTCAGCAGATTTTCAGTCAACAGATTGGATTTTGACAAAAGGCTAATTGTCTTACGCAAAATAGTTAAACGAAGTTTAAGATTGGCTGTAAAGTAATCAGAAAAATTATACTTCAAAATAATCGCACTTACCCCAACATAACCAGTCTGAAGCAGTTCTTAGGCGGAGGCACAGACTCGTCACACGCTTGCAGCACCGGAGCACTGGGCCCTGGCGATCTTTCAGGGTCCGACTCCTCCCCGATACCCGCCCCTCTCCGGCAAAGCCACGAGGCCCCGCACTTGTCTCTCGCATCTTCCACGGGCGCTGCAAACTGACACCTTCTCGGAGATCTCCTGCCACTAGCCAGGGAAGATTTTAGAGGAGATGGTGGAGCTCTGACGGGACTGGAAGTGGCCCTGACGGGAGATGTGGTCACTTTCACTGGAGAGGATTGCAAGGACAATCCTCCCCGTTCTGTTGTCCCGTTCAACATTGTTTCCGTTACGTCCGGTGTGTTTACGTTTGGCACTTTGGTTCACACATTGTTTTGGTTTTTTGTTGGTGGTAACACTTTATTTTCTCTATAGGCTATGTTTTCTGGGTTGTCATACCTAAAAAATATGGATAAAAATACCTACTGTCGTGACTTTGGTAAATTTCAAAAAGGCAATTCTACATGAAATTTCAAAATACTTACTACCAAGATTTTCTGACACCACAAGAAATAAGAAAAAAATCAAATAAGATTTTTAAGGTCCTCTAATTTGAATATGAATGACGTCTACATCAGATTGATAGTATACCCCTGTCAATTTATAAGCATTCTCCTCAACAATTTTATCTCCAAGATGTTTTTTTGTCATGTCATGTCAACGCAAATAAGTTTATGTACGTAAATATTTTTTATTATATCTACTTATAATGGTTATGTTAGTATCGTTGAATTTTCTATGTAGCTATTATGTATAGGAAATTGTAAAATCCCCTACCAATTGTTATCCCGCACTTAATCGTGGCAATAAAGTATACTAAAATACAAATCAAAAATATTAAGATAAAACGACCCGTTCCTATCATTGATGGGTTACGGTAAAGAGTTATGTTGCCAATAACTGTAACAGATAAAGCTGAGTTATATTGATATTTTATTATTTTTACTTTTTAGTCACGCTAAAAAACTGATATTATTTTAATTTACTTACCTATATCCTAATCTGTATTTACACAGTCGCCTTCAAATGTAATAATCCATAAAGCAGATTTCACTTAAGCTTTCGTCACACAGAAAGCGAACTAAAGTCTAGACTGAATATTTAAATGACATAAAACGAAAATGTAGGGATTGACATTTGTCACGTGATTTCGTTTATTTGGCAGATAACGTGCCCATTATTTCTAAATGCTCATTCGAAATACTCATGGGTAGGCGAACCCTTGCCTTGCCTTTGAAATTGAGACAAAAATGACAGCACTGATATAAAATAAGCCTTCGTGATAATACGCTTTATTAATAATGCTTTCGCTCCGAGTTCTATGTCACACAAGCTTATCGCCCGCCAGGTCTTCCATTTAACAAATAAAATACAAAACAAGTATTGTTTTTACACGGCATTTTTATGCTCCCGTATTTGTGGAAGTGGGCTCCTAATAAAAGGTGAAATGGTCTTTATTTCTGTGTTACGTTATTATCGTTTTTCACGTCGAGTTGACGACAGGGTGTCATTATTGCTGGCTGTTATCTTAACGGGGGAATATAGACAATATATGTATAACAGATAGAATAATAACAATACTGTAGAGACCACAAAGGTCGCTACCAATATTTGGTATACAACTGGCTGGTTAGCAAGCATTCATATAAAAAAAAGATAATGACGTAGATTGTTCTAGAAGTAGTTGTGTCACAGACACCGTGACATGTAATATTGTTTCAGTGCTCCCAATAAACAAAGTTAACGATAAATAATCTTTTTAGTATTCCCGAGTACTGTGGAGGACAAGAGCCTCCACAATACTTTGGACTTTAGTCATTCAAATCTGGGGAATGTGGTTGTTAAGGTGGGTAATGTAGGTATAGTGATATTTTATTCGATGGTCATATCGAAAATAATGTAATAAATGTACGAAGATCCCGAAATAATCTTAAGGTACCAGATACTGTTTCTAAACGACTTTCATAAAAAAAGGTTCACAACTCTTCTTCTATTTTTTTATTTAGATAAAACTGTACTTACTTCTCTATTTTTATTTACCATTTGTAGATGATCCTGAGTTATTTACTATTTTTGTTATAACAACGCTGATCAACCGATCTGCAAGGTTAAGCTACGCTTGCTGAGGTCAGTCTGTTGACCATTCTTAACACAATCGAGACCCCTCCGTGCCTCGGAGAGCACGTAAAGCCGTCGGCCCCGGTTGTCATACGAACATCTATGATAATCGTTGGTGTTAGTTAGAAGCCCAAAAAGCCTGACAACCAGTATATCCTTCGAATATCGGTATTGCCCAGCAATTGGATTGCGGAGGTCTGATGGCAGTCGCTTCGTGTAAAATACTGATATTCAGCCGCATCAGAGGGGCTAGACAAGTTGCATTTTGACATTCGAATTGACAAACAAAATGTATGGAAATGACATTAGTGACAGCCCGATTTGTCGAGAGCTTGTGTCATTTCCATACATTTTGTTTGTCGATTCGAATGTCAAAATGCAACTTGTCTAGCCCCCCTGGTTAGGCTGGAAGCCGACCCCAACATGGTTGGGAAAAGGGCTAGGAGGATATAATATATTAGGTAATCAAAAACCCGCTTTTTAGTGACGTGAACGTCGAACGGTTAGACATAGCTACTTTCGCTTTTAAATAATATGTATTACTGTGGAAGTATTGGTAGTATGGATGGACATTAGAAAACTTAATAAAATAAATAAATATCTTTGGACATTTTACGCAGCACCATCTAGTCCCAAACTAAGCAGAGCTTGTACTATGGGTACTAGACAATGGATATAATACTTATATACTTTTTTTTGTAAATACATACTTATTATATATAAGAAACACCCAGACAAACACAAACACTTATATTCGTCACATAAATATTTGTGTCTTGTGGGAATCGAACCCACGACCTCGTGATCAGCAGTCCGGTACTCGAACCACTAGACCACAGACGTCGTCAATAATGTTGTACTTGGCCAAGTTAGCCCGTTTGTCATCTCAGTATCGATGTAATTTACATTTAGGTAGTATAGTTAGCTACTATACGTATAATATGTCACTTTATCGTCGGTACTATAATATAAGCTCACACTCCCGCTACCTCGGGGCCTGATAGTCATATTATATCGCGACGTAATATAGGGATTTGAGTGCGTATCTTACCGTATCCGAAGTCATTAGGTCTCGATGGAAATAAGATGAAACTTGAGCGAGCGGTGAATCGATAGTTCATAACGTAAAGGAAAATACGTCGTACAAGGTTCATGAAATGTGAAATCTTTTTTACATATTTCATGTGAAATCAATTTGTATGTATGTTACCGTTTAACATCTAAACCACTGAAGAGATTCACCCTATTATATTGTAACTAGCTTTCCACCAGCGGCTTCGCCAGCATGGCCATTTACATTTTATACAATGTATACAAAAACTTGACATATTATATACTAAAACCTTCCTCAAGAACCACTCTACCCATTAGTGAAAACAGCATGAAAATCGGTGTAGTAGTTTTTGAGTTTATCGCGAACAAGACAGACCCGGTGGAGAACTTTGTTTTATAAGAAATATTATTATAAGAGGGTACTTGGTTATATTGGAAGTTCTAACTTCCACCAAACAATAAAATCCCTGCAGTAGAAAATCATAAACAGCAGCAGGGTTGAGATTTAATTAAAAATAACCCGCCAACGGTGCCCGAAAGTAGTTTTACCGAGCGTACAATCTTCAAAATAGTATACATATTATAGTAATATCTTTAGCCTCTGCTTGCCTCCTAATTGGACGAGTCGTGTGCAACATCGAGTGCCGATAGTTTTCATGACTCTCTAGGGATGTCCCGGATTTATAGCGCGGAATCCCGGCAATGAACGCGGCATTGAAGTTGATTTTATCTGTAAGCGAAGCTGCTGAAATTTCCTTTTCAAGAGTAATGGCAGAGGATTTTTTTATTAAAAATAAACTGGTATCCTTATACTAACAAATGCGTAAATAATTGTCTCACAAACTCACAATGTTGTCCCTTTTATTTCTTTCCGTTTCTTTTCGTTTTATTGTCAATTAGTATAATTTTATCAAAGCCTAGTTCCTTAATGGAAGGTGAATGCATGAAAATAAAAGCTCTCTTTTTAAAATATACTTAATGGAGAGATATGTAGGTATATATTCAGGATCAAAAACCAACCCCAGAAATAAATTCCCCCGTATAGAGAAAGGGAAACACGTCAGAGCTAGAACTTGCACTCAACTCCTCAAATTATCTTTCAATGGTACTTTAACAACGAGTGTGCCAGTCCGATCATCATGATTGTCAGCTTATTACCGTCCACTGCTGAGCGTAGGCCTCCCCCAAAGAGCGACAACCATCCCGTTCTTGGGCAGCAAGTACCCATCCGCTGTCAACTCCTTCTTCAAATCGTCGGTCCATCGTGCCGTAAGACGTCCCACACTACGCTTGCCCGAACTCGGAAAAACCTGCCTAAATCCCATATACCACTAAGTTTAACGTTTATTCATCCAAACTTTTCAAATTCCGAATCAGATTTACAATCACCTCGAAAATCTTGCTTAGTTTCAACAAACCCAATATTTACATAATCCTAACTACATTTTCGTCCCACACTAACCGAGGCCTAATTCGATTTTGGGATCGGCAAATTCGTGCGTTGCACAACACTAACCTCAACTCAATTGTTCCCCATTGTCGGCGGCTGTCCGCGTGGAAACAGCCGATGAACTTACCAGTGATGTGAACTGCATTGTCATCATGTTATTTATCTGGCTGATTTTGGCTAAACATGCTTTAATTTCGTGATATTAATTTTCAGCGGAGTTTTGGCTGAATGTGCTCTAACTACGAAAAGATTATTTAGGTAAATCGTATCAAAACATACCATACATCCACCTAAGGGATAAATATAGGTACTAATTTAAAATATGAGGCGAGAGTATTGCCATGGCTATTTAATTGTAAGATACGCTTGTGCCTAACCTTAGAGGACCCGAGTGTAATAAATAAATACCTAAATAAATATTCTAGGATATTTAACACAGAACCATCTAGTCCCAAACTAAGCAGAGCTTGTACTGATGGTACAATGGATATAATACTTATATACTTTTTTTGTAAATACATACTTGTAATACTTAAGAAACACCCAGACAAACATAAACACAACTTATATTCATCACATAAATATTTGTGTCCTGTGGGAATCGAACCTACGACCTCGTGATCAGCAGTCCGGTACTCGAACCACTAGACCACAGACGTCGTCAAGTAATGGTACAGTATCTAATAATGTCAAAAAAAAAACTTTGTTTTTTCTAACCAAGAATTACCTTAGATTTATGTGGAGCAATGTATCCGGTATTATAGCTGACAACCTAAAATATGAAATTTCGCAATATTTAATAACAGTGCAATAAGGTCGACTCTCAAAATGTATTCATACGCATGACGTCACCTACCGCAATGTCCAGATTTTAATCCCGAATATTCCGAATTTCCGACAATCGAAAATTCAGTGAAACCGGGGTCATGTAATACCTACGGCAAACATGAAATGAGAGTGTAAACTGTACTCACAGCAGCGCGCTTATCTAAAACCGATTATTGTAGTGGTCAGAAAACGAACGTCCGACACAATAAGCTATGCTACGTAGAGCTATGCATACACTCTTTAATTTTATTCGCTACTAGCTTTCCGCCAGCGGCTTCGCCCGCGTGGTACCTTGATAACTTTTTTCCCCCGCTTTTACCATTCTTCACGATTTTTTTTATAGTATTAAAACCTTCCGTGGACCTTAAGGAACATACAAAAAAACTAGTGACCGACCGAAACATGTTATTTTGCCGACACCGAAACCGAAACTGAAGGTTCGGTTTCATTGTAGTTTCGGCCGAAACCGAAACCGAAACCGAACCTTTTATAAAAAAAAGTCCTTAAAAAGTCGAAAAAATGTTAGTAAGCCCGTTTTTTTCTAAAATTATTATCTCGCCGACCTATAATTACAGGTTTCTACTTTCAAAGATTTATCACAATGAAATTTCAGCACAGTTACAGAGGTTCTGTTTGAAAATTTAACTACCCTATAAAGTGAAAAAAATACATTATTTGTAACACAAAGTTAGCGATTTTTAATGGTGGTATAAAATAAAACAAATTTATTATTAAAATATGATGCTCATATATTATGTTTATTTATTTTCAGTTACTTACATTTTAATTATACTCACAAATATCACAATCAGTTAGCCTCGAATGGCTAATTCAAATATAATTAGATAATCAAAATAGTCAAATTGATCACCTTTGGTAATCATTTTAGCGAACCTTTTTTTTATTATGTAAGGTGCATAACATAGGTTATGATAACAAATCGGAGTTAGGCGAGCGACGCCATATTGCCAGCCGTGCCGAGCGCGCCCGACGTTAGCCGAGCGCGACCCGAAGGTACGATGTTGTAAGTTTCGGCGCGGCCGAAAGGTTCGGCCGTTTTTGGCCGAAACCGAAACTAGGGCCGAAACTGGCCGAAACCGAAACCGAAACCGAAATTTCGATCGGACACTAAAAAAAACAAATTAGCCGAATTGGTCTAACCATTCTTTAGATATTATGCGCTTACCAACATTCATTTTTATTTATATAGATTATACAGCGTTAGTTTTTGTTTATACGAAAGCTGAAAGTAGTTTGTTCAGAATCAGTAACAGAATCGATTGCAATGGTTTTTAACCTATGTTATATTTTTTCCTCAAAAAAAATGGTAATTTATTCAAGTAGGACCCATTTTCATTAACAAAAACTAACGTTGTACCAATTTGTAACGCTATATTCACACAATTTCTGCAGAAACATTTTATGGGACCTAAACATACCGGCTAAATATAAGTGTACATTAGTATCTAGTTATCTACACCTCTGCCTAACCTTTCGGGGAATACAAGCGTGATGGTATGTTCTACAGAAATGCAGATGTAACTTGTTGTGAGCTTTAGATTTCAAATCGTAACGGACAGCTGTTTTGTCCCACCACAACAGTTTCTGGTAAAATATGGCAATTGTCTCTAGTTCATGAAATCTGTGATGTTTTTAGCATCGTTCGTTCTAATTCTAAGTTCCGGTTCGTTCGATCAAACCCAGAGTAAAATATCTAGCCTTTCGTTTCGTTTTCATATCTCCCTATGTAAAAACCGGAAAATCACTGGAATGAATACCGACCACAGCTGAATACCTACTTTTCAACCAAGCTATTCTCATAATATAACAAAGAAAGTGTCATTTCAATAGTTTCAAACTGCATAGCATTGTCCGCACAGCGCCCTGTGGAACACAAACCGAGCGTCCACAAACATTGGTCGATTCGTTCTCACACAAGTTTTAATTGGGTCATTCTGTACAGATCCACCCAATGAAATAAATGGTCGCTAACGTTGGGAAATTCCCTAATGATTTCGGAGATTGATGAAAGTAGCTATCAAACTATTAAGGGTGTCAGCCCCACAAAGTACTGATGAATTCGTTTGAGGACGAAAATTTTTGATGTATATTAGATTTCAGTAAATTGACGATATTGATGTCTCTTGTGATTGGATTAGGGATTCTTTCAAAGTTCAAAGTTCAAATGTTTTTATTTCAAATAAGTCACTTATGAAACGTTAAATAATTTTAGATGCACGGTTCCAAAAAGTTGATCCTATGGAGAAGAATCCGGCAAGAAAGTCCATGGACACTTATCACAGCAGTCTTAGTTAGGTACATCATGTTTAAAAGGTGAAAGGAAATAACCTAACCTAACCTAACCTAAATAAAAAATTTAGAAAACCTCCGACACGAAATGTAATTTGCCATTTTGTGGTGGCGGCCATCTTGGATTTCAAATTTATCATAGTGTATAGTATTCTTCTAGTTAATACCCCTATTGAGGGAGTTGTGCAAAAAATATATTATTCGCTATTTTGTGGCCGCGGCCATTTTGGACCGATTTTCATGAAACATAGCTAAGAACACTCCCGGCTAATTCACCTTTCAAATAAAAGAAACAAAATCAAAATCGGTTCATCCGTTCGGGAGCTATGATGCCACAGACAGACACACACACACACACACACACAAACACAGACACGTCAAAACTTATAACACCCCGTCGTTTTTGCGTCGGGGGTTAAAAACATATTGAAACGAAGGCCTAACAGCGAGATAAAAAATTTCTCGGGTGAGAATGGCACCTATGACACTTAGTGCAATGATAAAACTGATGATGATTGATAACTGCTATACCAAACATGCGTTCATTTCCGACTGCCGCATCATGAGCAGTCATAATTACGAGTATGTACAGTTTTACAAAAATAAAAAACGCTGTAATGAAAAGTATCAGAAAAAATTTGACTCGACACGGCCCGGCATTACACGTTTGTTCGACTTCTGCGCTTTGTGTAACGGGTTAGATCACCGCACAGAAGAAATATTTATCAAGTCTGGTAACAAAATATTTGTATGGTAACAAATAATCTTATATATTCTGTACTATGTCTTATGTATTTCAGTATCTCCTTTAAACATTTTTTTTTCTTGTTTTGTTCACCAATTCTGTCTGTGCATATCACCCTAAGGTCGACTGGTAGAAAATGCATTAGGCATTAAGTCCGCCTCTGTACATACACACATGCATAAAGAATTAATAAATAAATAACTGTATGGTAACAAATTTCTGTATGGTAATTGTTCCGGGTTGAATATACCTACGTGTATGTGAAAATGTGTGTTTATAAACCCACCCTACACGATACAGAAGAATATTAACGTAACATTTTTGATTTATAAATAAAAAAAATGCAAAGGTGTTCATTAAAAAACAGAAACAGAGTAAGTACTTGAGCCCATAAACTCGCTTTAATTAAAAATTGTAACAAATTGTGCCGTGAATAATAAGTTGACTTAATAAAAGGATATTAATATATTAACTTGGCAAAGTCATTAACAGCTTAAACGGTTAAAATCCTTCTAAATTAGCTGGGCTGGAAATTTGTGAAACTCATTGACCCGGAAAATTATTATGGAAACTATCTGCAAAGGGCTTCATCATAATAAGGAGTAGTTCACGATGGACGGTATTACCGTTTCATCACTGGTCACTACTCTTAATTGTGCCTTTTATCTGATTGAGCAACGGACTCCCCGTGTCAGACGTCCGAAGGCTCATTTGATGAAGTCCTGTGATGTCCTTTCTAGCAGACATTTTCTAAAAAATACCAATAAACCCTAAAAGAACAAGGTAAACACAACATGAAAGACCCGACTAATACTTAAGATCTCCAAATCATTAGCTACCAACCAGTGTAGAGAGACCTGTCCTTCGAAAACCTAATTTGTAACACTGAAGCCAATTATAGCATTGAATGAGACGTGGAGGGTCAGCTAGCTTGGTGTCTCTAGGGACTACGCTGTTAGACTAGCCAGACACTTACAAATACCTCGTTTCGTAGTTTTTGGATCATTACGTAAAGACAATGCTTACAAAGCCTCTGTATTTCGGTGACCGACATTCCTTTTTCGTAAATAATGTTTTAATAAGTTTTTTTTTTCTACTGGCCATTTAACATAAATACCAAAGAGATCTTAGAAATATACGTTTTATGGTAGTTATAATTTTCATAATCATTTTATTACTATTTGATATCCAGCCTTTTTTAAAATATCAAACATTTGACGTTCACCTTTGTCAGCACGTGAGCTGGATGAATTTAGTATCTACGGTATTAATAAGAAGGTACATTTTTCTATTACAGTAAATGTAATTTCCGAAGAAATGAAGTTCATTTGAGTGCGGAAGATGCTTAAATTTTTTAAGACTGAAATGAAATCCATTCCATTATTGTTGGCTTTTAAAATGAAATACAGAACGTCTGGAAAACTCGGAATTATCATAACATTCTAAATGATTTTCCCTCTACATTGAATTTGTTTAAAATATGCAAATTGATGAAGAATTTGGACATTCATGGGAAATTACAAATTTGAATGTAATATTTTAGAAAGTTTCTTTTCTCTTTTCAAAAGTCAATGGTGACATTCTACTAATGGCCATTTTAGAAATTTAAAATGGACATTTAAATAATACGCGGGATAACACGAACAAATCGGAATTAGATAAAATCAAATTAAGATCAAAGTTCTGTATTAAAATGGAATCCTATGCAACCTCCTTAATGTTCTTTCTAATATTTTAAAATCTTTTTTAATTTTAGAACATTGCAGTACAAACAGCCAGTAGAATTTGTAATGTTCACACTTTGATTTTTTACAGACTCGCTCGCAAGTATGTTCGGGGATTGATTGACTAGTTTCTACGTGAAAGAATAACAGTACCGTGCTAAAGCTTGAGGTGAGTAGAAGCTTATAAAAAGTAAAACAATATTTATTTACATCTTCCATCATCATTCTGCCTTTGTAGCATGTCCTTTTCTTTCATTTTTACTTTCATTACTGTTAGTCACCTCATTATAAATAAATAAATACTTGAAAAGGGTCGCTCCCATTACAAGTATTTATTAATTTCAAGTTATGAATTTCTTTTCAGCTGACTCGAATATACCTAATTTACTTTTTACCCGACTGAAAACTTTTGTTAAGGACCATTTAGATTTTTTTTTTATATCCCAGGGCCGCTTGATGGTAGGCGGTTACCTCAGCCTATGGACGTATACAACACCGAAGCATTGCTCACTCATTGCCGACCATAAATTCAATCAAAGAACAAAATAACCCTCAGAATAAGTTCATAAATAAAAGAAATGTAAGTACGTGAAAGTCCTTAGATATAGAGGCGAAAAACCTTCGTTTTTTAAATTCTGTTAAAAAAAGAAATAGTTATTTGTTATACAAGAGTGCAAAGTTGCTTTTTAACCGCGTGCTCAATTTTGATGACCGAGCAAGCGAAGGATTCTAAAATTGAATCACGAGCGGAGCGAGTGATTCAAAAATTAGAATCCTGAGCGTCAGCGAGGGAATTAAAAGAGCACAAGGTGAAAAATCTTTGCACTCGAGTGCAACACGTAACTTTTCATCCCACCTCAGCGAGGAAATGACTAAAAAAAATATTTACAACCACAAGATACTTTTATTTCAGTTTAGGTATTAAATACTATATGATAGGTAAGTTTTACAGAATATTCTTTAAATTATAACAAATAATACTAAGTATAATTAAGAGAAATTGAAAGTAACGTTGCTACAATTACTTGAGTGTAATATTTTTGTTGGTATTGTAATGTTGGTGTTAGTGACTTAAAAAAGTACACTAAGAAAGTTCCGATAGGCTTGTTGAAAAAATATCGATACATCGATATATCGATATTATTTTTGAGCGATATTTAATATTTCGATATATCTATGCATCGATATAAAATTCAAAGTATCGAAAAGGTATAAAAATCTACATTTTTTACAGACCAATAAACATTTATAAGTTTTAAGATTATAAAATCCTAAAAAGGAATACTTTTTTATACTAACATCTTTTTAACAAATTATATTTAATGTATTTTTTGTTTTTGGTCGACTTGATTTGTTGTTTTATAATTTGGTTTTTAAGATATATCGCCCATAATATCGATATTTTTAAATAAAAATATCAGTATCGATACTGATATTTTCAAAAAATATCGATACGACATATATCGATACTTTGTTGTGTAGACTCGGAACCTAGGGATGGTTCCAAGTCTGAGTTTTAAAAAATTAAAAAAAAGTTGTATGATAAATTCGGCGCCAGGGGGGTAAAAGCACGATGTTCTAAATTCAATTTACTTTGTCTCTCTAGAGGATAAAAACGACTTTTGCACTCAGGTATCGAAGAGTAAAAATACTCTTTCCGAGATGGTGGGATGAAAAAAGTATTTTCATCCCACCATCTCGGAAAGAGTATTTTGGAACCTTCCCTAGGTTCCGAGTGTAAACGCAACAAAGTATCGATATATGTCGTATCGATATTTTTTGAAAATATCAGTATCGATACTGATGTTTTTATTTAAAAGTATCGATATATGGGCGAGATATCTTAAAAACCAAATTATAAAACAACAAATCAAGTCGACCAAAAACAAAAAATATATTAAATATAATTTGTTAAAAAGATGTTAGTATAAAAAAATGTATTCCTTTTTGGGATTTTATAATCTTAAAACTTATAAATGTTTATTGGTCTGTAAAAAATATAGATACCTTTTCCATACTTTGAATTTTATATCGATGCATCGATATATCGAAATATTAAATATCGACAAAAATATCGATACATTAAAAAAATAATATCGATAAATCGATGTATCGATATTTTTTCAACTAGCCTATCGGAACTTTCTTGGTGTACTTTTTTAAGTCACTAACACCAACATTACAATACCTAACAAAAATATTACACAAGTAATTGTAGCAACGTTACTTTCAATTTCTCTTAATTATACCTAGTATTATTTGTTATGATTTAAAGAATATTCTGTAAAACTTACCTATCATACAGTATTTAATACCTAAACTGAAATAAAAGTATCTTGTGGTTGTAAATGTTTTTTTTAGTCATTTCCTCGCTGAGGTGGGATGAAAAGTTACGTGTTGCACTCGAGTGCAAAGATTTTTCACCTTGTGCTCTTTTAATTCCCTCGCTAACGCTCAGGATTCTAATTTTCGAATCACTCGCTCCGCTCGTGATTCAATTTTAGAATCCTTCGCTTGCTCGGTCATCAAAATTGAGCACGCGGTTAAAAAGCAACTTTGCACTCTTGTATAACAAATAACTATTATTAACTTCTCCAAACGTTCGTATTCTTTGCCCTTTCAATTCCATTATTTCGTCAAACCAAAGGACAATATTTTCTTTTGAAAATGAAATTATCGCCGAGTTTACCACCTGTTCCCGTTAAACTGTTAGATTTCCCATGTGGCGAACGTTCATTGCCCACGACACAACAATACGTCGACCACAGCCAATACCAGGCGCCATTTTTGATTTTTCGTTAAAGTTGCCACAGCGGGAAAAAATCCAGTGCGACCATGATTGCATGTGACAAAAATATTAATTAAGTAAATCGAATTTATGAAATCTGATATCGTAAAAACATTTACTTTTTAGGAACATACCATGAAGCAAAATATCGCCTCGGATAAAATACTTAGTATTTTATTTTTGTATTTGTTTATTTATTGTTTAAAATTGATACGAAACTTTTTATAATAACCTATGGTACATAATAATGTCATTTTAATTCAATTTGAAAAAAAGAAAATGATCACAATCGGCGAAGATAAAATAAAATTCAATAAAACAGGCGAATTGAGAACCGTGAAATACATGTTTTTATCTTGAAGTAATCCGGTATATTTGTGGGTTTAATGATAGATACTTAATACATACGTAAAATACGTTCTTGTTTTACGTATACATATATATAGTCATTACAAAGGTCATTCATTTATTATCCAGTTTCCTAAGTAATGTCACTGTCATTATTTTTTTACTATTTTTGTGTTAAAATTCTTGCAAATTGAGAATAAAAGTACTAGTTTCATATGTTGCAGCTATTTTGGCGTCGTTCCAACTCGTGGAAGTTAACGTTTTAAGTACAGCTTTAAGTAGCTACTTTATGTTTTTACTACTGTTAGCGGTCCAGTACAATGGTAATGGAGCTAATAATATAATAAACTTTAAGTACACGTCATTAGAGTTAATTTTGCACATCGCAGCATGACGCTTGTTGTTCAAGAAAGGTTACGTCAAGATGTACCTAATGTTTTGTACCCACTGTTCACCAATTAAGCTAGATTTTAGGTTCTATGTAGAAATCTGAGTAATTTTCTTTCACCGAACTCAATTCCAAACATTAAGTTCTTCGGACGAATTTCTTAAGGCAACCTAGGTATGAAACTGGTCCCACCTTTGTAGAATGCAAAGAGGTTTAAAGATATTGCATCCGCCATTTTCAATTTTTATTTTAAATGGCAATTACTCGTGCAACTCACATCATTATTTCGATAGCTGACATTATTACAATTAAAAAATAACAGATAAAAAAATCTCGTAAATCGTCGAGTAAGATTTTTTTAGAAATAAACACCTTAAAAAAACATCGATCAACTGTATCATTCAGACTGTGGCTATATTAAATCTTGCTCGTGACTTGACATGTTGAGGGAATATATAATGAAAATAAGAAGCGAAGGCAAGACGCGACGAATAAACTCGCAAAATTCGCATAAAAAAAACATGTTTCTGTAATATCGCTATCTATCGTATTTCCCTAGGTATTTATTTATACGTTGATTTACTAGTAAATGCGACGAATGCATTTTTCTGTTTGTGCTTGATTTTCTATTTTAGAAACGTTAAAGAAGATTTTGAAAAATTACACAGGATTTATTTCCCACTATGCTATCAATAGTGCTACAAAAATAATTTTTGTATTTATTTGTGCTTAATGTACAGAAATGTACAATGGCGTCTTAGGCAGTAAAGTAATGCTTCCGTATATCAAATTTGAATTACAATTTGACATACGGAAGCGTAAGTTTGTGCTTAGCATCGTCTCCGAATATTAGCCTTAATGCCTCAGGCATTTTCTGCCAGACAACCATAAGCTAAGTAAATAGGGTGAGCAATTGCATAATAACGGACCCTATTTGAAACTGTATATAGTTCTTTGCTCCAATGAAAATTGGCTGTTGATACTACCCCTTAAAAAAATTAAGACTACAATAACACGATTCGTATTCAGCTATTCGTGGAGACAGCTTTAAAAGACAAATTTAAATACTCAACATACTTGGCCCTAATACATATTAAAAATTCTTCTATCGAACATTTCGTTTATTACGGAATACGAATATATTCATAAAAGTTCCTTTAAGAACTTTTTATATTGGTTTTTGAATTCTTGGAAACTGAATACTCAGGAGTTATACCAAAATTGTAAAATTTAAGTCATTGTTCATATTTTAAGTATTTTAAGGGTCTGCTTCAACACCTCTGGATACCCGATAACCGCCGGATAAATAGAACCATTTTTTTATGAATTTACTTGAACATGAATGAATTTATCTGGTAATTTTTAACCCCCGACGCAAAAACGACGGGGTGTTATAAGTTTGACGTGTGTGTGTGTGTGTGTGTGTGTGTGTGTGTGTGTGTGTGTGTGTGTCTGTGTGTGTGTGTGTGTGTGTGTGTGTGTGTGTGTGTGTGTGTGTGTGTGTGTGTGTGTGTGTGTGTGTGTGTGTCGGGAGTGTTCTTAGCTATGTTTGATGAAAATCGGTCCAAGATGGCCGCCGCCACAAAATAATGAATTACATTTTTTTTCACAACTCCCGCAATATGGGTATCAAATGAAAGAGCTTAACTAGGAGAATACTAAGCTACATTTCAAATCCAAGATGGCGGCCACCACAAAATGACAAATAACATTTCGTGTCGGGGGTTTTCTAAATTTTTAATTTAGGTTAGGTTATTTTAGGAATTTACTTGAACATGCATGAATTTGTCTGGTAATTTTTATGGAATTTTTTAATGAAACATTATCCCTGAATGCTATAGACTACTTTTTACATAAAGGAGGTCATCGAAATCAGCCCAAACGATGTACCGAAGGTACACTGTATGTTCTGAAGCTTTTAGTTTATCGAATCTATCAATCAGAATATGTACGCTACTTTGCCAGCCTACCTATATCAGAATGTTTGGCGTTTCTGAAACAAGCGCTCAAAACTGAACAGCATTGTCAATCAAAATATTGCTATATTTTTAGTAAAGTTTCTGTTTCACGTCATATTAGGGATATTGGATTCGAAATGGATATAGTAAGCCTGCTAGAAGTACATATGGTTAAAAAATAATAAAAAGGTTACCTACCTTTCAAGTTATACCAGCTGCAATATGTATATTTAAAAGATTTAACATCATGCATGATCATCATCAATCATATTTTTATCAAGTTTTCACTGCAATCTCAAGCATTCAATTTGACAAGATCGTCGTTTCATCCTGTGAATTCCTGTGATAATTTCGGCCCATGGAACCAAACAATACCTTTCAATTGTTTCAATTTTACCTTGGTCCAAATTGACAATTATTCTATTGGGACTATTGTTTTTTTAATTGGATATCTCAGGGATAAAGTAGTTTCTTATAAATAAATTGTGTTTTATCTATAACAAAACAATACCGAGAAGTTGAATTTACGTTAAATAAATATAAATAAGTAACGTTAAACGGTTTCCTAAAGTTTCCTAAAAAGCCCGTACTTTTCCGTCATTAAAACGCTTCAAAGTGACGTTTTAACACAGAGATAGGTACGTAAACATTGGTCATTATAACAACAGTGCAGTATTTACTTGCTAAATTACACTGTATTTTGTAGTGGCGTGGTAAGTACTTCAATAACTGATGCTATCAAAATACATAATTACTTAGTATGTTTTTATATAGGATATAAGCTGGGTAGTTACCACACTTTTAAATTAATATCTCTCAGTACAAAAAGCAAAATACTTTATTTGTAATACGGGTAGGTTCTTTGGTATATTATCTTCAAATATATGGAAGGAAACTCTATTATCTTTGATATTTTCAGAGTATTGGCGATTTTTGCGTACCTCTAAATTTTGGGGCATCTATATAGGGGGGTAATTTGCCTAATTCATGTAAATTACGTTTAGGATAGATGGGGCATCTATCCTAAACGTAACTGAGAAAGAAGGCATTTATCCCGCAAAACTTTGATCGCACCTTGCTTTTCTAGGCAATCGCGGACAAGTAAGTGGTAGTTGTAGAGTCTCTCGATAGATAAAATAAAATAACATGACTAATTTATCCGCCAATCTAGATAAATTACAATCGGGGCAGTAATACCCCTGGGGCAACTATCCTGGACACCCTATGTGAATCCTAGTAATACAATAGTAACTAAGCTTTTTGCACCCCGTGTACGGACGGGTAAGAAAACAGTACCCCATTACCATCTCGATTGACATTGCCAAATTTTATCGAAATCTGTTCAGGGTTTTAGACTGAAAAGGTAGCAGACATACAAACAAAGTTACTTCGAATTTCTTTTCGAATTCAAAAATCTTTTTGTATTTTTTTAAGCAATTTCCATGCTAAGAAAAAAAATTTAATAAGGATGTCCAAACAAATCCTACTAACACCTACCTAACCTAACATAATATTATTATATCAAAAAATCTATATCTATTTCATAAAGGTCTCCTAGGTATAGCATAACAAAAATATTTCATAAAATAATAGACTCAATATCGTAAGTGGGATTAAAATCTGGATCTAAATTAGACATGACCGGATTTGAGCTTCAACGAACTTGTTATCCTTGTTTAAAGGTCACTGAAATATTTAACATTTTAGTATACTTTTCATATCAATTACGAACGAAATATTATCACATCAAAATAGAACATAATATTATTTCTCGATTTTTTTGTGTTATTCCGCCACTCAGAGGAACATGGACACAACATATCAACATAAAATATTCTCGAACTTCAACATTCCCCTTAAACATAAGGCCAATACTTAAGGCGCAGTAGCGCTAAATCACTATATTACACGAGCAATATCGACGGTCTTCAAAAGAAGTAGACAAAGGTGTCTGTAATAAATTTTGTAGGCAATCTCACTTGAATGTCGGGAGAGCGCCCCTTTAGTCCGCCCGGCCGGGTAAAGAATATGGAAGTGGTATGAATATTGGCTTTAGTCAAGAACTTCTAGTGAAGGAATTAATTTATTGTTCGGTATGAAATGCGGTGTTTTCAATTTATATCTCACATCTCTTTCTCTTCCAGTATCCTCAATCCTCACTTACCAAAATAGTCGAAAGAGCCGCCAAAGGGGCGTCTTTTTTACGTTCTATAAAATTAAATCCACAGTCGCCACAGTCACCAGTTTGACATTGTCTTGGATTCGAACTCGAGACCTTTTGTCTTAGGCAGTCCAATGGTCGTTTAGCTGGCTAAGGCTGCGTTTCCACCAGAGATGTGGATGTGCCAGGAAGCTGAACAGAGCGTGAGGATAAATTCCACCAATAAGCTGTGTCTCCCACTAATAAGTTGTGTTATAAACTTATAAGTTTGACGTCTGTGTGTGTGGCATTGTAGCTCCCGAACGTATGAACCAATTTTGAAATTGATTTTTTTGATTTGAAAGGTGTATTATTCGGTAGTGTTCTTAACTGTGTTTGATGAAAATCGGTCCAAGATGGCCGCCGCCACAAAATGGCGGATTATAATATTTTTTCACAACTCCTTGAATTTGGATATCAAATGAAAGGGCTTGACTACTAGAATACTTTACATTAGGATTAATTTAAAATCCAAGATGGCCACCATTCTTTTTCATTTTGTGTTGAGCGTTTTTAAATTTTAAATTTAGTCTTGTTAAACGCAGCCGATTGGTCGATTTTTCCTCGTTCACCCCTCAGCTTCCGCACACAAATATATGATGGAAACTCAGCGTAATACTGCTGTATCATTGTCACATTGTATAATTATCTATACATAGTATGTCAAATTAACATTAACGATAGCTTCGGAAAACTCAATACCGAAATAATTATTAGCTCGTCGGTTTAGTTTTTATCTGTTATCACGGCTTTAGGCATTAAAATGATACCTTATCGATTCTTAATATAAAGTTATGAATTTTTACGTTCCTTCCTTCCAACTTTTGTTTGACGTCCGAAAAGTTTTGTGGAATATAAATGGGCGTTGTCTCTTCCTATAGGATATTTTAGTTTTTATTATGGGCTTTGTAGCGACATCTGTCGCGTTATATACGAAACTGAACGAAGCAAAAATCCTGAATCGCGCAAGTGAAGTTTTCCGTGCAACTTGCATTATTTATAACAACACCCGAAACCCGTCGTACAGTGGCCCACTAGGCATAACATGGTAGGATCCTCCTTTGGAGGCACACACTCCCACAGGCTTGATCATCAACCCTTGTACTGTCCGCTGCTGTGCATAGGTCTCTCATAAGGATAAGATTAAAAGTCTACCAGGCTGGCCTAATGTGAGTGACAGACTTCACATGCCGTTGATAAAATCTCCTTGATAAAGTTTCCTCACGATGTTTTCCAGTGATAATATTAACACGCATGATTTCGATAAGTCAGGTACGTGTACGAACTCGAGAAATTTGAAAGAAAGAAAGCAAATTTTATTGAATTGACTTGTCACTCCAATGGTTATATCACTCGATTATCACTGATTTTGTAATATATAAAGTTTATGCGATAAGACTGCTAATTGTACTAGCTACATATAGTTTATTTATAACCACTATCATTTTTAACCCCCGACGCAATAACGACGGGGTGTTATAAGTTTGACGTGTCTGTGTGTGTGTGTCTGTCTGTGGCATCGTAGCTCCCGAACGGATAAACCGATTTTAATTTTCTTTTATTTGAAAGGTGAATTAGTCGGGAGTGTTCTTAGCTATGTTTGATGAAAATCGGTCCAAGATGGCCGCCGCCACAAAATAGCGAATTACATTTTTTTTCACAACTCCCTTAATATGAGTATTAAATGAAAGGGCTTAACTAGGAGAATACTATACACTATGATAAATTTCAAATCCAAGATGGATGCCACCACAAAATTTAATGTCGGGGGAATTTCTAAATTTTTAATTTAGGTTAGGTTATTGTTTAGTGTAGGTACAATAAAGAACATTCCATTTATTTCGAATACCTAGTTGTTAGTTAATAACAACGTTGAAATACCTTTATGAATTCTCGTAATAGAAAATTGCAATGCATTCAGTTTTCCTGGAATATTAATTAAGTTTATGAAAAACCTCACTAGCATAAATTGTTAATGATGTCATATTAAATTACTAGCTCTGTTTTATTTTATCCGTAACAAGTTTTCACCGCAACCTGCTCCAATCATTAATATTATGATTAAAAATGTATTTTGTCGAATTTGTTTGTCTTAGTGGTTGAACGACTAGCTTCTCCGCCATGGGATAGGTACTAGTTTGATGCCCGTGCGGAACAAAGATTTGTTTGACCTTCAGGTCGTTTAGTCTGGATTTAATAGACATATAGGTACAACATAAGTATACCTACTTAACTGCACACATTCTGTTATCTCCATTAATTTAAACAAACAATGTTAATATGTGCACACTTGATCTCGATCTAGACAAATGACTGCAACACGTTCGCTTACAATGTTCGTTGTTGCATAGCGTAACATGCAATGCAACGCAGCAGTAATTTTCGTAACCGGTAAAAAAGGTACCTTACGAATCTCATTATTGCAGCAAAGAATTAATAAAAATTTGGTTGTAGCATGTAGTATAAGCCCTGCAAATTGATCATGTGCCTGGCGGCCATCTTGGTGACGTAAAAATGACGTAACCGCTCTCAGTAGGCGTTAGCACCACTAGCCGACAAATACGGCTTATGGCGTCATATGGCGGAGACATAAATATAGCATTATTAGTGGCTGTGAGTACGTTTGTCACGTGATTATGATCCAAGTAATTATTTTCATTTCTAGATAGATACAGTATCAGATACATTACATGCTACACTACTGAGTCGGTACCCTTTAGGAAACTCATGATCGTTACAACAAATTGCGGCAAAAAGCTGATTGTCAAGGAAATGTTCAGGGAAAAACATTTAATCTAAAAGACAATAATGACTGTTTGACATGCGCTTGCTCTATTACTGATTACTCGACGGCTTTCGGGCGTATTTTTCCAGCATTTCCTTCCCGTAACAAGGATATATTCATTACAACGATGGGCCATCATCATGACAATGTCTATTTCAAGACTAGAAGGGTCTGTAAGCTGCGTTGATTGGTGACCAATCAACTTCTTTTGTTTCTTGCCTGTACTTTTTCAAACGCATAATGTAATAATTTTCAAATATCGAACATCAAAAGCATAGATTAAATATAGTTTTCAATTATCGAACATCACAAGCATAGATTGTATTCATATGACCATGGTCTGCGAAGTTTTAGTTTTTAACCGACGATCGAAAAACCGGAGGAGGTTCTCAATTCGGATGTTAATATATTTTGTTTTTTCGAATATAAAGCCACTACACGCAGCAGCCATAACTTTTCGAAATCAATAATTACTCAAGGAAACGTGCATCCCGCACTGGTCTAGCGTGGTGGACTATAGCCGAACCCCATGCCCAGCAGTGGAACAGTTAATGAGTTAAGCCGTTGAGGTAACAGTAAAGTTGTAAAACCGCTGTCATAATTTATATATACCTTGAAAAATCTAAATAAATAGGGGTAAATGACATTTAATATCAGCTTATTATGCTGCAATATTACGTGTCTTGCTTCTCTCAACAGACAAAATATGACGCCAGAAAAATAAAATTACTTTTTTCATTAATATTCTGAGAAAAACGTTGAGCCCTTGTCTCTTAGAATTGATTTTGTACGCAAGGACACTACCGATGACTTTTAAGAAAGTGTTATTTGAGAGGAACATTTTTAGCAAGAAGAAATGTAGGATTACAAATCTTACAATAATATATTATCGTTTTTTTGCTAAAAAGATTTTTTTTTAACGATCTTGTCTATTTCTTCCTTCATTCCTTCTGAAATATGTATTGCGATCCCTAATACCTATGTTATTCGCGATCAAACACGTCATATCAAAAGCTCAGAACAAATTTTATAGTGCTGCTAAAAACAAACTACCCTCACGCTTGTAATCCTTGAAAGTTAGGAAGGAGTGTACTTATAAACCTACAATTCGTCGATATGTTTAGGTCCTATGTGAAAGAGGGCGACCCTATTGCCATTAACCGTGCACAATTCCAAACTCCGAGTTGCCAGTGAGTAATTCATAGAAAACCCCAATAACACTTTGCTCGACCTGAGAATCGAACCCAGAATCTCGAGCGTAGTAGTCGCACTAACGACCATAACCACGAAGAAGGCAGTTTACACACACGCAGATGTACGCAGACGAACACACACACGCACACAGGCACGTCAAACATATAATATCTCGTTGTTTTTGCGTCGGGGGTTATAAATAAATACAAAACAACCCTAAGCTCAGTTGACATAGGTAGAATTTAATTCCTATTCGATTCTAAGCCATTAGTGGTTGAAATCGATTATCCCAGTCATAGGATTAGATTGCGTACCGATGTTATCGTATTAACAAAGGTAACTTAATTGGCTAAGTTCTAATTAGTGCAATGGCAATTTATATAATGACGTCACTATTATCATGAATTGTTTTATTGATAGCACACAAATCGTAATTTAAACTTATTGCTCATTGCAGGTTCGGTGACCCATTTATCAGTATGGATTAATATTCATTCCTAGCTGACACCCGCGATTTCGTCATTATTATATAAAAAATCTAAAATAAAAGTAGCCTAAGTTACTCCTGCGAGTGAAAGTCCCGTCAAAATTGGTCCAGCTGTTTTAGAGATTAGTCGGAACAAAAAAATACAAAAAAAACTTTATTTTTCTATATATAAGTAAGTACCTGAAATAGAGTGAGAGCCCAGGCCGGCCAAACACCCTTTATTTTCTAAAGAATGAAATGTGGGGCTTCAGGTACTCCTCATAGGTAAGTACCTTAAATACCAGCATACTTGCTAGAGTGACCAATTAACAGGTACCAGGTGAGAAAGATAATTAAAAATAGGACGAACTTATTTAAATTGTAAAGGTTCATTTTTAGATAATGTTGAAGAATTTTTATTACTAAATAATATTACGCTATATTGCTTGACACTTCACTTCGGTCAGCCTGTGGATGGGTGACCATGCTAACACACAACACTAAGAGCGTAAAGCAGGTAATTTCAAAGAAAAACCCAATAGCACTTTGCCAGACCTGGGAATCTAACCCAGAACCTCAAACTGAAACCGTGTATTACCGAATTACTGAAACCATGAAATCAACGTAGTGTTTCTGACTTCGTTAACAGCTACAGATTGTTATTACTTTTAAGACTTAACACCGTCTGACTCAAATAACCATTTTCTTTCTACTTCAACATTTAATACAGAAACAGGTGTTGATTTACTTTTCAAAAACTCCTTTTTCTTCAGAACTTTGCAAAGTTTCAAGCGATATCGATAAAAAGTTTGTCGACACCAATCGGACGTAACTTGAGTAATAAATAACGTCTCGAGAATCAAAATAACTAGAAATTAGCTTTCTAGTTATGTATGTAACTGTATTTTCAGCTATGAAAAAGAACGCAACGAAGATCGATTTAAAACAAAAAAAGCGTTTTTTTTTATTGCTTTATGGGTCTAATGTTCGCAAGGAAGAGTTAGATTTTCAGTTTGTGTAGTGCTATTGTTTACTATGACCTCTGAGCATTCCTTTACTTAAACCTCCATGCAGGCGAAATGGTATTTTATTTTACATAGCTTTAAAACCAACTTGTTTTAATAAATACTGCACATTTACCTAATAGAAATACTTAGAAAAAATTATGATCGCAATTTTTGAGTATACACTTTAACAACACTGGACACTAGATGTCCTGGGTTCGATTCCCGGTTCGAGCAAAGTGTTGTTAGGTTGTTCTGTGAAATTCCCAGTAGCAGCTCGGAGTCTGTATTTGTGCCCGGTTGATGGCAATAGGCTCGCTCCCTATTACATGGGACCTAAACATACCGTCGAACTGTTGGTGTGCATTAGTACACCCCTGCCTAGTTCTTCAGGGAATACAGGCGTGATGATATTATGTACAAAACGAAGATTAATCCATATCAATAAGTTAGTTACCAAAAATGCAATCGAGATTCGATTACGTCACAAAAATCCGGATATTGAACCATTAATCCGAATCAAAATTCCTATCCGTCTTTTTTCCGTCACCGTGTATTACGGAGGACCTTACTTATTCATAAGGCGAGGCGACACCTGCGAGGCCCGACAGAACCAACTAAATCCAATTCGTATGTACAATTTATACGCCAACGTGTGGGAACTATTTTTAGGAGACGGATTTTGCAGTTCGTCTGTTCTTTTTTTGAAACGCGGTGTGTTGTGGTGCTGTTTTTTTTTGTAGACGTACGGATATTCCCTTATTCTGCCTACCACTGTTCGTATATGAACAATTGAGCATAGAGGTTAAATACCATCATTAAGTTATTTTTAATCTTAGCATGGAAAATGATTAAAAAAAGACAAAAAGATACCATCATCAATTTAACATAACTGCCTCGTTAGTCCAGTATTCCTAAGCGCAACAGCCAGTCTTGAAGTCCTGGATTCGATTCCCAGGTCGATCAGTGCTATTTTTCTATCAAATTCTCAGTAGCAGCTACGTGTTTGAACTGTGGCTATACATTTTAGTACACCTCTGGCTTAACCCTTCGGGAAATACAGGCGTGATGGTATGTTATAATTGAGACCATTGACGACGTCTGTGGTTCGAGTACCGGACGGATCACGAGCTCGTGGGTTCGATTCCCACAAGACACAAATATTTATGTGTTGAATATAAATGTCCCAGGATATTTATTTATTTATTTATTTATTGCGAGTAACACCGCGGATACAAACATTGCACATATTATTTGCATTAAAATAATACAGATGCCTACTTAAGCTTAATATTTACATCAAAAAGTTGACCTGTCAAGATCTTTACTTGTAGCTTAATATAGCTTAAAACTAGTTACAACAACACACAAAGTTTCACACACAAGTATTAAGTTCACAGGGCTTACAGATGCCCGAGGGAAGGCCTCGGAGCCTCTCTAGCTTATTAATGAAAAACTCCGACCAGTAATTCAATTCCCGAACCCAGCGAACGAGACACAAGTCGTGTGTATTAGGTACTTATTGGAAGATAACTCTTTGATGATGAATTCTACGCAAAAACGACGAGTGTTATAAGTTTGACGTGTCTATGTGTGTGTCTGTGGCATAGTAGCTCCCGAACGGATGAACCGGTTTTGATTTTGTTTTTTTTTTTGAAAGGTGAATTAGTCGGGAGTGTTCTTAGCTATGTTTGATGAAAATCGGTCCAAGATGGCCGCCGTCACAAAATAGCGGATTACATATTTTTTCACAACTCCCTCAATATGGGTATCAAATAAAATTTATTACAAATATAATAAATAATATAATTATTATTTATATTTGTAAGAAAGGTACATGATACAGCTTATGAAGTAACAGTGTCCCACAAAACTGTATAAGTAAATAGTTTGACTGTGGAATCAAAATATCAAGTTTCAGTTTTTATTTTAAAGCAGAATGCAGATGAGTTCGATCCCGGGGTCGAGCAAAATGTTGGTTTTCTGTGAAACCAGTAGCAACTCGGAGTCTGAATTCATGGGACCTAAACATACTGAAGTACTATGGGTACACCTCTGTCTAACCATTCGAGGAATACCTGAGGCGATGGTACCTATCTAAAAATATTTTTTTACAAATACTCTCAAAATACGTTATGACGTAATTTATTCGTAAAGTATTTTATTCGTAAAAAACCACGGCTTAATCACCGTGTACCTACGAAACCGACCGACAGTAATGTAAAACGTGAGTTATTACGGCTGAAAATCGTGTAACAAATCACGTAAATACAGTCATATCAAACACACGGAAAATTGCCTTCAAAACCTTCTTAGTACAAACCACGGGGAAAAAATTTGTACACATATCGAAAAATACAATTTTTCGCTTGAATCACCTTCATACGTAAAAGCCGGTAATATCTCATGTGGAGCGGATGTGGCGTCTCCAAAAAGGTAAGATGGGAAGCTTACAAGATATTCTAAGGGAAAATACGTAAGGAGACCATTTTTCATGATCATTTGAGTTCATAAAGATACACTACTGATACAGTAGTCTATATAGATGTAAATATTTCTTAATTATTTTGTGGTGCGACCCCTTAAGGATCTATTATGACGCAGACGAGTTTTCTAATGTTCACTCACTGTTAATAAACTAAACTAATTACTGCTTCTACGTTTAAACATAATAAAAACTCGCCTAAACACTGACTTCTAAAGTAAAATTTTGTTTTCATAAAGCCGTAAATGTATAGCAACAATCGTCCTTCAATTTCTAATATTTGCGTGCGTAAATTAGCACTCGTTTAGACGGAAAACATCGTGAGGAAACCTGCATGCCTGGAAGTTATAGCGAATACGAGTGAAGTCTGCCAACCTCTGCGGTAGGCTAGCGTGAGAGGAGAGGAGACCCGTTTTGTGCCCAGCAGGTAGAAGTATATGGGTGATGGTAATGATACCGACACAACAATGGAAAAACAAAACAAAACGACAACCTGCAGTATGCTAGCGTGATATGAGAGGAGACCCGTGCCCAGCAGAGAGAAAGCTTATGGGTTGATGGTGATGATACCGACACAACAATGGAAAAACAAAACAAAACGACAACCTGCAGTATTCTAGCGTGTTGGGAAAAGGAGAGGAGACCCGTGCCCAGCAGAGAGACAGCATACGGTCGGTACGGTACGGTGTGTCGGTACCCATATGCTGTCTCTAACAAACAAACAATGGAAAATCAAAAGAAAACGAAAAGATTTCTCTATCACACTTCGAATGTTGATATTTTTTTGCACATGGTGGAACGCAGTAGAACTGTTTGGTAGCGGTCTTACACGCGGGAGTGGTAGCTTATATCCCATAACTGGAACCCATCACCAAAGGTTTTATACGCTTTTATACCCAGCGCACGGAAAGGAGGTCTTGATATACTTAGACGTCCTCTCTTCTGAACAAGCAAACTACTCTTGTCACCAACGCATCCTACTGTCCCTAATCCAACAGATTTTACGACACCATAAGAATATGGAGCAGTTGTCGACCGCCATACCATTTTATCGCCTTACTTTTACAACCCCTAAACATTCTGGTGGCTATGATTGAATGTTATTTATAGAAATATATTAGACATACGCCATAAACTCTTGGAGGATTTATATTTATTATCATAGCCGGATTACGATTTATGATTGTGTACGTGAATATAAGGAAGGTTAAAGTACTTTGATGTCATGACGATTCAGTTAATGTGTTTATGTTTGTCATATAATTTGTGTGTTATCTTTTTTTATATCACTAAACTAAATAGGTACTAGGAGTTCTGTCAATTAAATTTTAAAATATGTTTGTATTACGAACAAAAAGTGCTAATAAAAATCTGGCAATAGATTTCAATATTAAAATAATATAAAAAACATAGCCCAAAATTACTTTTACACTCGATAAACTCGCCATAAAACCAATGACAAAAGTGTATTTACACTGAGGGGTTTATATCCCATTCACTGCACTGGAATTGAAAAAAAATATATGTCAAAGCAAAACGGGAACATTCACTGCATTCAGCGCGTAGTCCAACGAAAAAATAAAGCTCGTAGCCGCGGCGTATTCGTAGCGCTACGGCGTAGAGCTACGCGGGTGCCCGCGCGCGGTCCTCGCTCGGCACTGACTCACAACCGCTAGGGATTCCAGATGCGAATCAAATTACCCGATAACTTGCCAACTTCTGAATTATAAAGTGGGGAGAAAATTTTGCCCAGCTGCGTCATGACGATAGTCTGCCTTAAAGTTTGCTTATGACATTTGGAAATTAATGAACTGAGCTTTCTTATTATAATGAAATTTTGTCCTCGTCTTATTTTTATGAATACTCCGAATAGAATGGAAATTGCTTTATATTAGATTCCTAGCCTATGTTTGGTGATCACGTACTAGAAATATCTCACAAGTATTTTCATTATTTATTTTCTTTTATTATAATAAGTCACTTTATGATTTTTTCTGTAATAAAAAGACAAAATTATTGAATAAATTTCGGTGCACCAAGTTTGGAATGCAACGAGTGCATTCTCCCATTTTATGGGTAAGCTGCAAGAGTCTGGTCACCCAGCTAGCAACAGATATCTGTTGCGCCCCCATCGGCCACCATACAATTAATATTACGCAGCTATAGTTTACGATCCCATTTGTCACAGATACTACAAAGAAAACTATTTCATAAAGTTGCGTTATCTATGATGGTGGAGCAAGAATGGATATATTCGAGGTAAAAATATTGATACTTCATCTTTGATCTGATATTACCTACAAGATGTTCCCCGCGGGGGAATTTAAAAAAAATCGTTTCCAATTCGTTCAGTGATTTGCACTGTGCGTTCTTGTGCAGTCAATCACGTTTCCTTTTTATATTAATTATGTTACGGCTAAAAGCCAAAGTGTGACATCTAGTTATATTTATTTATTTGTAGCATAGCATAGCAGTCGCGACCTAAGCTTTAGTCAGATTTTTTTCTAACTTAGTTATTATTGATAATTTGAAATTACTGATATTTAGGGAAAGCAAATTCGTTTGTCTCAAAAATCGAAGTCAAAGTGAGGAGAAAAAAACAGTCTTGCATTTAACAAAACAACAACCAGCACATAGTTTATTCATCGTCGCGTCTAGCTACTGGAAAGTACGGTGCAAGTAATTCTACTATGCACACCTGAGGCTCATCTACTTAGATAAATCGTTTTGTTATCCTCCCGTCAATTGTACTTGAGTCTGTGGCAAAGCTAGTCTTAGAAGTCTATAAAGATGTCTAGCACAGTTAATGTCTTAAACTGTGCTAGACAGTTAGGCTTGATATACAGAGACGACGCTAAGCGTAAACGTACGCTTCCGTATGTCAAATTGTAATACAAATTTGACATACGGAAGCGTTACTTTACGCTTAGCGTCGTCTCTGAACATTAACCTTAAACTTTAAGAAATAAATTTCCATAAATAATTCAATTCACTTAACTGCCTCGTCAGCCTAGTAGTTCTAAGCGAGACTTGCTACGCTCCTGGGTTCGATTCCCAGGTCGAGCAAAATGTTATTTTGCTATGAAATTCTCAGTAGGAGCTCGAAGTTTGGCTGTTTGAAACAAGTACTAAATTTTTTTAACAAATCGTTTTTCTCTTAAAACGAATAACATAATGCACGGTGCTAAACACGTCTCTGGACTGGCAAAATTATTTCGTTCTTAATTCAAAAACCGTGTCCCCGTCACAGTATTTTAATTAAACTCCAATTTTATTTGTTAATTAATTCTTTGTGCTCTTAATTCTGTGTAATAAGTCGGTTTTGGTATTAGCATTTCCGAGTGGCCTCTTGGTAAATATAGGCCACCTACTTTCATCCCGTGAGTGACGTATCTTCTACTGTTATAACCATTGTGAGTATTGGCTAACCGAGGGTTTGGTGATTATGATTTAATCCAATGACTAGCTTTTACTCGCGGTGTTACTCGCGCTCATCAAATTTTTAACAAATAAATACTCTTTTAGCGAATGCCAACGCCTCTCTACGATCTGTGTACCTGTCTTGATAGATCAGTCAGTTATCATTTCCTTTTATAAAAACAGATTCTTCAATGTTTTCTCACTTTCAAATTCAAATAGTAATAGTAATATTAATATAATAAAATAGTAATATTTCTGATAAGTAGCTTAGCAAAAAAATAATAAAAAAAAAGTAAACGCTATTTGAGTTTTCTCACTTAGGCTCTGCTTAATTTTACGGCTCTTAAAGCGTAAGCTAGGTATAAATACATTTTATACTTTTTTGACAATGTTATAAAACGAGTGTAGTACTCATGAATTCCACAAGCAATTTTAGTTAATGCTTTGATAGTCTTTACGCTCGGGGCCACAGAGTACTTTTTATATACGTTAACTAGGGTTCTCGCTTTTACAACCTCGTGCCTTCGCGCAACAATACTTAGGTATAGAAAAAGGTCAATGTGTATTCGAATTTCGAATCTCGCGCCTTACACTGCTGCTCCAAGCTTCCAAACTCGAACGTACGATCACAACGATCAAGCATGTAAATTCCACATAAGACAACGGTCTCGCAAATATTTAACGGCCGGAGCCTCGCAATGTTACTACTACGCTACTTTGTCTTTTATGTACACTGCACTCGTTAAAGCAAGAAGCATGGTAATTGATTTGCCACGGTTTTGCAAGACAAAAGGCTGTGACAAATCAACTCGCTCAATAAAACCGTTGTGATTCGTCGCATCGTGTTAGCTGTAGTGTGGATGTGAACTTTGAATAATGAAAATCGAAATTGAATTGAACTGCGATTTAGTTTTAATGACGGAAAACATCGGCTGGCGATAAGGATTCGAACCTGCGTCTTCCGGTTCGGTACACCAGACGCTTTTGATCGCTAAGCTATCCGAGCCCCACTCGCCAATCGATTTTTTCCTTCATTAAAAATAACTTGTAATCTTAGCATGAAAAATGCTTAAAAAATACAAAAAAGATAGTTGAACTGCGATTTTAACAACATCAATCCAATGAGAGACACGCAGTCTATCGTGCTACTCTAATCTGTGTGAATTGGCAGTAAAATAAAATAAAAACCTCACCTAAAAGGTTTGGTTTGAGTTCGTTGGCCTAATAGCCTTAAAAAACAGTCGAATTAAGACCTTTTTGTAGTCAATAGAAGTATATTGTCAATGAATAGGAACTCTTCACAGGCCTGTAAGTAGTCAGCCCAGTATTAACTGCATGTCATTATTACTGCACTTAATAAATACACCAACCTATTAATCAGCCTCTGCCTATAGCAATCCTCTTCTATTCATCCTTCTTGATCGACCAGCATGTCTGTCAAACATATGTAACACCAATAATTTTGTCGTCGTATCTCATACTAAAACTATGGATGGAGACGAGATAATGTGACGATAAATTATGTCGCAGCAGACATATTACATACTAGCCTCCTGCCAACAGCTTCGCCTGCGTAGACTTGATAACTTTTATCCCCCGTTTTTACAACATTTTTCATTGCTACTCCGCTCCTAATAGTCGTAGCGTGATGGTATATAGCGTATAACCTTCCCTGATAAATGGGTTAACACTTATAGAATTATTTTTAATGAAGGAAAAAATCACCTGACGAGCAGGATTCGAACCTGCGTCTTCTGGTTCGGTACACCAGTACCTGGTGCCGATTTGTACTGGTGTACCGAACTAGAAGACGCAGGTTCGAATCCTGCTCACCAGCCGATTTTTTCCTTAATTAAAAATTACTTTACATTCATATTAGCATGGATAATGCTTAAAAAAATACAAAAAGAATTATAGAAGTTTTCAAATCGTTCCAGTACTTTCGTAGCCTATTCAATACAAACAAACAAATATTTCCTTTTTATACTATTAATATAGATTACCTTCGCGTGAACACCTCCAGTCCTCCACGTGTCAAATTATATCGAAAGTCGAAGTCATGTGACAAAGCAGCTCCCCTATAAAACGTCAATAATTTGGAGCTTATCCTTAATCAATACCCTGTCAAGTATTTATGGGGATCGTAATCTACGTCGGATAAATTTGGGGGCGCATAAAATGTTTCATTAGTCGTTCTGTCCGAGATTATTAAAAAGGAAAATTATTCGGAGAATTCATATTATTTTGATAAGATTTTTGGGGATCAAAATGAGTGTCTCGTGGAAATAATATAATATAAACTCGATGCGGCAATAAAGGCATTTTAATAAACCCGTAATTTATAGTCAATTAACATACAAGATTCGTAACGGTTTTCAGTAGCATTTGGACCGATGTTTGGTATTTCTTTCTTCTTATATTTTGCTTTTTTCTGTTTTCTTTCTTTCTTTCCATATATATTTTAAAATATTTATGGGATGAATATAAGTATTTGTGTTTGTCTGGGTGTTTCTTATGTATTATAAGTATGTATTTACAAAAAAAAAGTATATCAGTATTTTATCCATTGTCTGGTAGCCATAGTACAAGCTCTGCTTAGTTTGGGATTGGGACTAGATGGTGCTGTGTAAAAATGTCCCAAGATATTTTTTTTTTAAATATAAATAGATAACGATGATAAGTTTGCGGAGATCATAGAAAGTATCTTCCTGTAAACGTCTCCTCAAAACTATTGATGATGGTATCGAACTTATAAAAAAAAATGGTACCTAACTACATATAAAATTATTGTGTACCTCTAGTAACATTTTAGAGCTCTTGACCAAATATTCCAGTAGGTATGTTGAGTGTTGGAAGTCGGTCTAACTTCCAATTTGTTTGGACTTCGCTCAAAGTCTGCAGTTCGATAATTGCTTTTCCTATAAATGAATAACATGTATGTTAATTTAAAACATAAACGTATTACTATCATGACTGAATCCCGGATTGTTAAGCCGAGTTTGTTTCCCAGGTCAAGCAGTGTTATTTGGTTGTTCTCTGTAATTGTCGATCAATTCAATTTTCAAAAATAAAAATCAAAATACTTAGGCAGTTATATTTTCGTATAAACCTTATAGGGCACTTAATGACGAATCTAGGTGCACGGTTTCAAATTAGTCGTTTCGTATGGAGAAGAACCGGAAAGAAACTCCATGGTTACTCATTTAAACAGAATCTCTTACATCGGACCTAAAACCATACTCTCATTGAACTGCTCTATTGTGGAACTCGCTGCGGAATCTATGTTTCCCGAGGCTTACAATTTGGGTGTCTTCAAGACAAGGGTTTCTTCTAGGCAAGCGGGCTCAAACATATACCACATCGTTGCTTAACATCAGGCGAATTGTGATCTAGCGCAAGCCTATCTACACTAATATTATAAAGAGGAAAGATTAGTTTGTTTGTATTGAATGGGCTCCGAAACTACTGGACCGATTTGAAAAATTCTTTCAGAATTAGATAGCCCATTGATTGGGGAAGGCTATAGGCTATATACCATCACGCTACGACTGCAATGAAAAATGTTGCAAAAACGGGGGAAAAATTTATAAGACCACGCGGGCGAAGCCGCTGGCGGAAAGCTAGTCTAAAATAAAAAAATAAAAATTGGCAAGCTGTGAATAGAGTGTATCGTGTGGAGTACACCTCTCTTTAACCCATCTGGGAATACAGGCGTTTTGGCGTGTTATGTAAGACCGTGTTCTACAAGTATTTATACATAAGTACTACTAGACTTTATACTTATAAGATAACAAAGGCACACAACGGAAGACCTACTAGCGCACAGTATTAATATAAGCTCTGAGACCCGTTTAATAAAGCGATAGTTGGTTCTCGTTATAGTTCCATAACATACCATACCATAACGCCTGTATTCTCCGAAGGGTGAGGTAGAGTTGTAACATGTACAGTACCTACCAGTCTTTAAATAACTGGTTTTGGAAACAAATAGATGGCTTATTGATAAATGCAAACTTTAGATTGCAAAAACACTGCGCTCGATGGACTCGAAGTTAGAACCCAGCCCTTCACGACCAATGGAAACCGCACACGACCACTAGCCCTGCAGTGACAATGAGACGGTAAACTCTAACTTCAAAAGAAAAAATAACCAAAAGATTTAATTCAACATAACATACCATCACGCCTGTATTCCCTAAAGGGTTAGGCAGAGGTGTACTAATTACTGGGGTACTAATACCCGAGAGTTCGCCGATATGTTTTAAGTCCCAAGTAGAGGGCGAGCCTGTTGCGATCGACTGGACACAAATCCAGACTCCGAGCTTCTCTTAGGAATTTCACAGAAAAACCCAACAAACTGCTCGACCCGTGAATCGAACCCAACACCTCCAGCGTAGCTTGCGTTGGGACCACTATACCAACGAGCAGAGATGTACAAAATGGTTTTAAAAAAGCATTTAAATACAAAAAGCAAAATACTTTACAGATTGACTATTTCAAATGCAAAATACCAAATAGTTTTGCGTTTTGTATTTCAAATGCTAAATGTAAAATAGGTATTTTCAAAATAAAATACTTTTTGACTAAATCTCAGATATTTTTATTTATTTTAGGTATATGTATATCATGAGAAATATATGAATATCATAGCTATAGTTAATGTTTGTCGTTTTCGTTTGACTTTGACACTAGTCAACATAAGGCGCGCACTCGACCAAAGAAGAAAAAATAAAAGCTTGTAAAAGGGCGCGCCTAAGACGAACTTTAAAAACTTCTGCTCAAATGTTAGTTAAAGCAACTACGTGGAATAGATATTTACCTAGCTGTGGAGACGTGAATGAAATAATAGTTTGTAATATTTATTTTTCGCTGAGTGAAGCATGCTTAGTATACTTTTTTTTTACGAAAGAGGAAAATAAAAACACAACTAGATATACAACATTTTTGTCTGGGTTATGCAGTCTTTCGAAGTGTAAGAGATCAGTTGATACATGATTGGTATTGTATTGGTATTGATACAATTATGTATGGTAGGTTAAGTATAAGTCGTTGAAGACCGAAACATCAACAAACAAATTTAAAAAAATACTAAAATGTTATATTATAGAAAATACAACACTAGATTAAATTAATATATACAGTTGCAATACAAGTGAACACTTACAGTTAAAATATTAATAGCTCAATATATAACTATACATTTATGTTAAATCATAAAAAATAATGCATGCTCACTACCTACACCTAAATTATTTTACACTATTTAGTTCATAAGTTGTCTTGTAAAGTGAAATTTGTACAATTTCTTAAGACAATAAAGAATCTCTAAACCGAGAAACCGAAACCGATAATTAAATTATAATAATAATAATCATTTATCAGTATGATTATTATGATTACTGTTGGTGTAGGTTTTCAAACGGTGTAATATTAGGTCAATATAGCTCATTGGGTGTAAAGCCTGTTAGGCTATGTTGATTTTTGGTAAATAAATAAATAAATGATATAAAATCTAATCTACCTACTACCTCTGCTAATACAATAAACTTAAATCCAGAGAAACAACGACGAAGAAGTATTTATAAAAATAAGAATAAGAAAGCATTTTTTCAGACGGACAGACAGACACAAAATACATATACAACAAATTCTAATACATTTAAAGTAAGTAAAATAGATAGGTACATATAACAAGGGAAAAACAAAAAGGCAATTAGGGCCTATTTCACAGCTTACTGATAAGTTCCCGTTAAATTAATTAACAGATAATATCATACACATTTTGTTCCATTTTTTAATTTATCCGGCAGTTAGCGGCATTCAGAGCTGGTGAAACAGAACTTTAATCAATTAATCCCAATCATCTAACTCGTTTTCGAGCTATATTTTTAAGTGATAAGTATATATTTTATACCCATAGGTAGGTACATGCATTAAAAAGGTTGCTTACTACAAATCCGTATAACTCAATTTTGGTCTGAGATGTAGGAACACCATGATGGCAACATTTTTTAATTTATGTAACGTTTTTTTGTTTTAATTGGCCGAACGTCTAGTGTTACCAAATTTAAAATATTATAATAATCTCGAGCATTTTTATCCGAAGAATACTTTGACCAGGTAATAGCATCTCACAGTTATTATAACCACTGAACTGCCAAGTCGTTGGTCTCGAGTTCGAATCCAAGGCACGCACTTGTGACTCGTGACTTTTCGTAATCATGTGCGTATTAATAATTAATAATCACTCGCTTACAACGGTGAAGAAAAACATCGTGAGGAAACCTGCATGCCTGAGAGATATTCTCGACAGCATGTGAAGTCTGCCAACCCGCACTAGGCCAGCGTGGTGGGCTGTAGCCTAATCCCTCTCATACTGAGAGGAGACCCGTGCCCAGCAGTGGGACGACTACAGTTTTTTCCATCCCAGGACTGAATATTCAAATCACCTGTAACTCCAAAGACTATCCGTCAGGAAGGAAACAGAGAAGGTTATGTCGAACATCTACTGACCAAAACACATCAATGTTGTCATCATTTTTAAATAATAAAAGCGTAGGAATAATATGATCAAACAGGATTATCCTGGTAACACCGTCAAAGCAGTGTTGCCAGTGACCGGCTACTGACGCCGACCGCCCGTCGCCTCTAATGGACTAAACTGAGAGCCTTTTAGATTAACACTTTTCAAACTAAATAGGTCAATGCTTACTTTTTTACTTAGGATCATTTATTTTTCGGCTTTTTTTAAGCCTCATGATGAAAGGCTGGGATTAATAATGTGTACTGACTCATTGAAAGAAAGACACGTATTAACATCTCCTTGCTAAAAATCTACAATAATTCACTCATTAATTTGTACCCTATTGTACCCTATTGTACCTAAGTATAGGTATGTGAAATAAAAGTGTCTTAAATTAGACGCTCTTTTTAATTAATACAAAAAATATTTTGTTTATATTCTACTAGCTTTCCGCCAGCGGCTTCGCCCGCGTGGTCATGTATTATACATATGAACCTTCCTCTTGAATCACTCTATCTATTAAAAAAACCGCATCAAAATCCGTTGCGTAGTTTTAAAGATTTAAGCATACATTTAAGGATACAGGGACAGAGAAAGCGACTTTGTTTTATACTATGTAGTGATCTGCGATCGTCATCGCTCTCATTACTTATTTATCGTATTTATTAGTTGCAGAACCAGTCTACCTACATATGTATATTTTTTTAAATTTCTGAGTTATTAAAGTTACATAACCAAAAATAAAGAGTGGACTGTAACCCGTTATAAGGAAAATTGCAAACAGACCTTTTTCTTGTCCATCGGAAATGCTGAGTTTATCGCTGTTTGTGCCTCGTTTAAACTTTCATAAATTTTTACTCCAATCGCCGAAGGAGGGTTATAAATTCATTGGGTGTGAAGATCCAAGGAGGTTCATTTACGAGGCTAGCTTCGCAGAAACCCTGGTGGTATGTAAAAGAAACAACTGTCATTTAGAATAATTTTATTATATTTAAAATCTAAATGTATTGTTTAGAAACGTCAGAAAATATTATGAATGCCATTCTCTCGTAGCGATAAAATAGCTCCAGCTGCGTTCTCCGGCACCAGTGGTGGCTTTGTGGAGATTCAGAGCCTCCAAAAAGTGGTGGTCACGATCAGTAAATGAATGCTGCGTTGAGTTGCAAGTGACTGCGTCCGAAAACCATCAACTCTCGAAAGAAGAAGAGCATTCTGGACTGTTCTACTACTACTTATAAGTAGTGGCAAAACAGCAGGATATATCAGGGGAACTGCATGACGACGAGAAAACATTTTATTATATTTAAAAAGCTTGTCAACAGAATATAAGAAGAAGCTTGCAACCAAGATATATGCCGATAAGAACGAGTTACGCGCAACGTTAATTCAATTGAGAGATGTGAAGAGAAAGAGCTGGCATCAATCAATCTTCCGATAGAGCCACCGAAGGGCATTCGGACACGCAGACCAACGAGTCCTGTGGCGACACCATACGCTTCCTCGCCACGTCAATCGCTAGAACAAAGGACGGAAGAATTCCTCTCGAAGACGCGTGCGTTCCCCGGCACCAGTGGTTTTATTTATTTTTCAGGGCCCGTGTACCACAGTACCTGTTATGTAATGTGTATAGCTGCTTAATAAGTATTCGTTATTCCTGGAATTGCTATAATAATCCGGAATAAAATATTTTATTGAAATATTGATAAAATATTGATTGATTGATTAAAATGTAAAGATCCCTATGTTCATACTGGTTTGCTATTTAAGATATTATTTAAGTTCTGGTTTAAAAAATCTTTCCACCTCGTTTCCATCCAATTTTACACTCATATCAGTGGGAAAAAAAATAATAAACTTATCTTTCGACTCAAAAACTCGTACTAAAATCAAATGAATGTTGCTCCAGTAACTAGCCCGTGTAGTAAACGCACCACGGAGTAACTTGCCGCTCACGACCCTCGGACAGTCTGACCCGTCCATACAAATGAAGCAACGCACCCCTAAAGTTTTTGAGTCAATATTAACATCACCCTTTCTCATCACATTTGAATGACACAGATTATTTTCTTCTTATAAGGCTAACATTCAGAGACGATGCTCAGCGTAAAGTAAGGCTTCCGTATGTCAAATTTGTATTACAATTTGACATACGGAAGCGTAAGTTCATGCTGAGTCTCTTCTCTGAATCTCAGCCTTAGAGTACCTCGACACTTAAGCCTAATTTAGACAAACCCACAGTTCTTTAAATAGTACACAGGTATATATGTAAGACTTTTTTCCTCAACTAAGTAGGTACCTACATAACTTTATGCACCGTCACGCCGCTCTGGGGAAGGCGGCGCGGTGTGTGGGACTCCGTCCTGAAAATGACGTATACCCACTAAAACCAGACGGGTGTGCGCCTCATGACCGTTCGGCGAGGGTCACAGGAACGTGACCCTGGCTTGATACTCTTCCGCGACACTGCCAGCTGCCTTCCTCGCTGGCGGGCGTTCCTACACTATGCTTCTTGACGTGGTCACCAATCTACTTCTACTGCTAATCGCTTCATATAAAATACTGATATTCAACCACATCAGCAATGTCTAAACCATAATTTGTTTCACAACGATTAGACTGACAACGATGACATCTAGTGTAGGCTCCCGGATATATTGAGAGATGACCCAACCTTAGTTGAAAGAAGACTAAAGATGATGATTTTTTTAATTTGACACTCAGGAAAAACATAAATGTGTTTTGAAGAAACAACCCAAAAATAAAACGCCTAAAGATCGCTTAGGATCCACATTCACGGCCTTTTGATGTTCAAAGTCCTTTACTTTTAAGCTCTCATAAACCACATCCCGACCCTTTTTTGTGGGTAGGTAATTGACTTCCAATAAAGGTGAATTTGCAATGAACAGATTCCATTAAACATGTTGTTTTTATTGGGGAATCGAATTTATCGTCGATATACGTCTTGTAACCTTATATTTTTCTATTCAATCAAGTTGATTGATTGTGAATTGCGTACATTTTAACATACTGTACGTATAGAATATTGAAGATTCATGTTGAGTCTTACATAAGTATTATATTATATTATTTCAATTGAAAAGTAACGACATGCGCCATAATGTCCATTTGCAACTGATTTGTGCAATTAAGCATATGTTTAAGTACCTATTTAAGCAGATAGGTACTTACCTACACACGCAGTAACGTTCCTATTAGGTACCATAACAGCCCAAACTCTATGGGATGCGAAACCTACTACTATCTACTATCTACTTCATGACTTTTTGTGCGCCGCAGACTCGGTGGCACAAAAGGTGTGTCATATAATAATTTATTCATAAAGTAACATGACTCGATTGTGTTAGTAACAATGTTTCCTTACACCTATGTTAGTATATTCCTATTCTAATCACTTAAACCTAAAACATATTCAATCACTGCCACATGCCTAACTCCGAGGTGGACAGCTTGCAGCAGCGACTCACATATGAACAATCGAGTCGGCTCGCCACACAGCGCAGAATATGGTTGGGGCTGGCCCGCTCGCGGCGCACCAGGGAAGCGCATCGCTTTCTCATCGTTGTATAAAAGCAGTCGACTCGAGCTTCAGCAAACATCCCTGATGCACTACAGAAGCGGGGCAACCCCATCAATATCCTGAACACATATGCACTGCAAATAAAATTATAACTTTTTTTTTTATTATATATTTGAGTGCATTTTGCAGCACCTCACCTGCTGGTAAGTGACCATGCTGCCGAGGATGGAGCACGCAAACTCAAATAATCTCGCCTTGAAACTATCTTCTGTAGATAGGTGTTGTTTGTGCATAAAACTTAAAATAAATATATATAAAAAATCCTAGTAGACGAGAAACCGCTCGAGAGCGCCATCTTTGACGCCTGATTTATATAACATTAACTAACCAGAGGAACGTGAAAAAAATACGTAGATAAAGCTAATATAACATATATTCTATCGCGATAAAAATATATGACACTATATCCTTCCTTTCCTTAAAAAAACGTTGCGAAAATGAGCTAATAATTTGACAACTGCTAAATTTTGCTAGACTGGGGCCTTAAAGATCGAAGCTGTCATTAACAAGCACAATATGCCAAGACCGGGAGGTCTTAAGCTTTATCAAAAGTTATTAATATCTAAATAAAGACATTACCACGACAGCAAATGCTTCGTATTAAGGCTAGGAGGACGTAACGTTATTCAATATGAAAACGAACGACGTGAAGCTCACAGCTATAACCATCTGCATTATTATTAATATGAGCTGAATAATATTGAGAACATGTTGTTGTTTACTGAATAATTGTTTGTACGTTTGTCCGCATTTATAATATTATCTTAATATTTTATATTATTCTACACCGAGAATCTGGTTCACGACGTGCACCCTTAGGGACTACGCGCACTTATTCAGCTCCATTCGCGTTTCGCTGAACGATTTTGGTCACACTTAAAACAGCTCTGCTTCTATCAGCCGCGTACGGCGTCGAATCAATACAGGAACAACAGGTCGCAACTTGTCGACAAGGAGTCGCGAACCATCCCTGTAAAGAGCTATTCCGCCGCATTCGACGGCGAACAGCGCTGTACGCGGCGGAACAGCTCTGTTCGCCGTCGAATGCGGCGTCGTACAGCGCCGCGCTCTCTATAGCATTCGCACAGTAAAAACACATTTATCCTCATTTTATGCTGGTTTGCCGCGAAAGCAGAATGGACGCGGAAAGCTGAATCACCATACAAAATTGTTGTTTTCTATGTACAAAAGCTGAAGAGCTGAATAAGTGCGCGTAGTCCCTTAGGGTCAATTCAGATCAGGCGGAAAAATGTTGAGCAACTTTTAAATGGTAATTAAAATCAACCTTGTTCCATTTAGATAAAGCTGAAAGTTGTTGGCTGCGGTTTCACTCCCATCACAAAGGTCTTTTTGAGACAGCTGTGTTCTTCTTCAGGATGTAATCTATATTTTTATAAAATAGTATCGAAATCTGTTCTGCGGTTTAGGCGAAGAGAGGCAACAGACAAATAGAGCTGCTTTTGCACTCATTAAATAAGTTCAAAGACAATACTTTTTCAAATCTGGGTACGGTTAGTATCACAACACACCACTTAGATACCTTCAGGATTACAGAAATAGCCTGCTGATACTAGACTTAATATGACATTTTTGCAAGTAAGAATCCTTCAGTCTACTGATACGTTGTTAGCACGAGGAATCAATATGAACTCTCACAAAGAAACACTGAAACACCATTTATTATGAGAAGCATCCCCTTTGTACATAAATCCGCACAAAAAACAGGCAAAACCGCAAGAAGCTCATAGTAAAACATATTGCAAAACAAACGATTCTCAGCTTCGAGTTTATAACCGACGTGACTGGTTTAACGTCGGCATAAAAGATAAGCAGTGCGTCTGATATGAATTCAGCGCGTGTGCGATACAGAACGCAATTTGTCGGGAGAACTTGATTAGATGGCGGGATTCCCGCGTTTTTACGAGTAAGGCTGCGGTTCTATGATCACGGTTACAGCTTGTTCGAAGCCAGTAACGACTTTATAGATGGCATTTTGTATTTTTACCTGTAAATCCTTTCAGAATAAACACTATCATCATGCTACGATGATACCGAGATTTTTTGTAACAAACTTTTTGGATGTACAGAAGAGGCGAAGGGGATGAAATAGGGTATGAAAATTATAAGAAATAAGACGCGGGCGAGACGGCGGAAAGCTAGTATCTTATAATTTAGACTGAACGAATAGCTTGTCCCACCTGCAATACATTTTCCAACATCACGTAGCTTGTTTTTAGATTTTTAGTTTGTACTTTTTACGCAGGCGGGTATTTGATTTCAGTGCCTCGACCATGAGTTTTTCTCACTAGACTCGCTAGCGACGCCGTAAAATATTTGTATGGAAAACCCTCGCAGCACCTCTAGCGGTTACGTAAGGAACTAAAATCTGTATGAGATTAAAGCGTTTCGATGCGTAAAAAACCTATCGAAAGCCATTCGATAGAACTCATGGTTGAGGGGCAGTTAATAATTGATTATACTTCCTACTTTTTAGTATCACTAGATTAACGGTGAAGGGAAACATCGTGAGGAAACCTGCATGCCTGAGAGCTTTTCTCACCGGTATGTGAAGTCTGCCAACTCGCATTAGGCTAGCGTGGTGGACTATGGCCTTATCCCTCTCACTGAGAGGAGACCCGTGCCCAGCAGTGGGACAGTATATGGGTTGATTATTATTATTATCAATATAACTGGTAATCTTAACATGGAAAATACAACATCGCACGACATGAACTAACTGTAAAGTAAGTCGTGTCGGTTGTGACTTTGTGAGGCATTTGCTTTCGGCCTGCCTTTTTCCTGGTGGATTAAAAAAAAGCTGCACACAGTTCGCTTTAATTATAATTTTACTATTGTAATTTTTAATTCTTCTAGATCGAGTTGCCTATTGTAAATCCCGACAATTGTCAGGTGGCGCTGCGTAAGACGCGTCTGGGCAGATTCTTCCTGCTGCACTCCCCTTCATGTGCGCCGGTGGAGAGCCGGGCAAGGATACCTGCAAAGGAGACGGAGACAACTCTCCTGCCCTATTGAGGTAAGGATCACTCTGGCCGAGTGCGGGTTAGCAGACTTCACACGCCATCGAAGGCATGCAGGTTTATTTATTTATTTATTTATTCTTAATGTTGAAATAGTGTACAAAGGCGGTCTTAATGCCTTAGGCATTCTCTACCAGACAACCTTAGGGTTTAGGTTTAGGTTTCCTCACGATGTTTTCCTGCACCGTTTAAGCGAGTGATAATCCGAGATGATGATATTATTACGCAATTTTTTAAATAAATTGTTTCGTATTTGTGCCCGGTTAATGGCAATAGGCTCACCCCGATTGAGATAAAATACCAAACAGATAATCCCAATAGTCCCAGATTATATTTAAGTAAAAAAAAATTTAATACATATTTTAATCTGTGAATTTGAAATAAACTGTCATTTTTCAATTCTATTTCAGAACTAAAAGTACCTACCGTTACGTTGAAGTTAAGTGGTACCTATTGGTTGCGGAGAAGACGGAACTCTACGTCGACGTGGCTCTGATGAGAGACTGGATCGACGACAAGATCGGCAAGGGCTACGAACCCAACATCTACACTTATTAATTAAAAATATACAAAAAAAAATGTGCCGCAGTCAGAGACGTTAATTTAACTTTAATGAAGCATTAACTGTGGTATTGTGGTTTCACATTGTACAGAAATTAACTTTGATACTTATGAATCTATTGTTTGTTTGTTATACTTTTCGACATTTACTTTACCTTAGTCGAGTTTGAGTAATGTCTGACCAATTTTTTTTTTTAATATTTCCGAGCATCGTAGAGGACACAAAATACAACTCTAGCGCCACATTGGATTTACTGAACTAAAATAATTGATGTAAAATTTAATTCAAAGTGTCGGCCATGTGTCGGCAGTTTTTATGAGAAATGACAGTACAAATGTTGTTTTGTTTGAGTTTTTGATTAATGCGACCCTGACAGTATAGATTGTAGGCCTGACAATATATAAATAATAATAAATAATATTAAAAAATAAAATAAATATACAGGGTGTCCCAAAACTCAACGATAACCTGGTACCGGGCGAGAGGCCAAGGTATACCAGTTATGAAAAAAATAAGAAAAAAAATCTATGTCACTTAGTCAACCGATGATAGACATTTTTCGAAAAAGTTAAAAATTTGACACCCTTGGTCGCATTTTTAGGATTTTCACAATTTTACAGTGATTTTTTTAATAATGTTATCTCAAATAACAGTGCTATTAATCGTAACCACAAATGAAAGTAATAATCATTGTTAACTAAGTAAAATAAATTACATTTTGACGAATTATGGTTTATAAAATTTATGTCAGTCAACTTTGACACTCCACGTTGGAAAAAAAATGTACTACTCTACCTATGGCAAGTTTTTTTAAAAGATGGCCCATTTAGTCTAGATTTCAAAATAGTACAACACTTGCCACTTTTCTTGCCAATAAAACTGCTATTTCGTATTTTTTGCGAAAGGAACTCATGAAAAATTTAATCAAAATAAAACGGTAAATTATTGTAACACTTTATTACTCCTAAAACTAAAGCAGATGCTCAAATTGTTTCCCTCCAGCACGAATACAAGTTCTGCATCGCCTCAGAAATGACCTGTTCACCAGTCTTGCAAATCTCCTCGCATTGATTTCTTCTGATGCTGCATCAATTTTTTGGCGCAATTAAAGTAAGTAAAATAAATTAAATTTTGACGAGTTATGGTTTATAAAATTTATGTCAGTCAACTTTGACACTCCACGTTGGAAAAAAAATGTACTACACTACCTATGGCAAGTTTTTTTAAAAGATGGCCCATTTAGTCTAGATTTCAGAATAGTACAACACTTGCCACTTTTCTTGCCAATAAAACTGCTATTTCGTATGCTATGCGTAGGGATCCCTCACTTAATACCTGATATTCTTTTGTTTAAAAAGTTCGAAGTCTCCATTGTTTGCAATGAACAAGTGATAAAAGAAATGGATAGTGCCCGGCCTGTAAGAGAATATTTAAACGAATTATATCCCGGTAAATGGATTGGACGCCTTGGACCAATTTCATGGCCCCCTCGTTCCCCAGACCTGAATCCAGTAGATGTTTTTTTCTGGGGATGCATAAAAGAAAAGGTCTACTCAAAACCGAATCAAATGTAACAGAATTGCGCCAAAAAATTGATGCAGCATCAGAAGAAATCAATGCGAGGAGATTTGCAAGACTGGTGAACAGGTCATTTCTGAGGCGATGCAGAACTTGTATTCGTGCTGGAGGGAAACAATTTGAGCATCTGCTTTAGTTTTAGGAGTAATAAAGTGTTACAATAATTTACCGTTTTATTTTGATTAAATTTTTCATGAGTTCCTTTCGCAAAAAATACGAAATAGCAGTTTTATTGGCAAGAAAAGTGGCAAGTGTTGTACTATTTTGAAATCTAGACTAAATGGGCCATCTTTTAAAAAAACTTGCCATAGGTAGTGTAGTACATTTTTTTTCCAACGTAGAGTGTCAAAGTTGACTGACATAAATTTTATAAACCATAACTCGTCAAAATTTAATTTATTTTACTTAGTTAACAATGATTATTACTTTCATTTGTGGTTACGATTAATAGCACTGTTATTTGAGATAACATTATTAAAAAAATCACTGTAAAATTGTGAAAATTGCGATCACAGTACCTAAAAATGCGACCAAGGGTGTCAAATTTTTAACTTTTTCGAAAAATGTCTATCATCGCTTGACTAAGTGACATAGATTTTTTTTCTTATTTTTTTCATAACTGGTATACCTTGGCCTCTCGCCCGGTACCAGGTTATCGTTGAGTTTTGGGACACCCTGTATATTAGCCACATCTTTCTATATTTATATAAAAAATACTGTAACATCACTGTCAGAAAAAATATCCCCATCTTTACCTTTTAAAACTAAAAAAATATGACACTGAACATGTTTTGTACAAAAAAAAAATTGTCTTTAAAAAATTAAAAATATTTGTCGTTTTCTAATAATTGAGAAGTGTTTATTCGGCCGTTTCTGCCTTTTTATTACATTTTCATTATGATGATTAACCTTATAGAATTCTAATTTTGTCTATTGCTTACTCATTGTTTTAAGAATAAATTATACTTTTAAGAAATTACAAGTTTTTGTTTAATGAAACCCCGACGCCAAAACGACTGGATTTTATACGTTTGACGTGTTTTAGATGTGTGTGTCTGGCATCGTAGCTCCCGAACGGAAATACCAATTTTGGTTTTGTTTCTTTTGATATATGAATTGGTCTGGAGTGTTCTTGGCTGTTTGATAAAAATAGGTCAAAGATGGCCGCCGCCACAACAACTACAAGGTCACTTGACCATGACCTCAAAGGTCACACTAAGGTCACTTGATTATGACCTTATCTGTCACACCGCCATATTCTGCGGGGTGCAAGGGGGTCAAATTTTTCATTATTTTTGCGCTAGGACACACCGTTTTCGAGATATAAGCAAAATTCGAAAAATTTAAAGTTGGTAGCTTACACACTAGGTCCGTCATCCTATTTCTCTACACAAACAGGTAGTTCTACGATTACACCGGACCGTATTTTTACGGATTCGTATAGGACGTATAGTGCGTGCGTTGATTATGACCTCAAAGGTCACACTAAGGTCACTTGAATATGACCTTATCGGTCAGATCACCTCATTCTGCGGGCTGCAGAGGGGTCAAATTTTTTATTATTTTTGTCTAGGACACCGTTTTCGAGATATAAGCAAAATTAAAAAAATTAAAAGGTATGGTAGCTTACACTAAAGGTATTCTAATCTATGGCTTACACACTAGGTCCGTCATCCTATTTCTCTACACAAACAGGTAGTAGTTCTACGACTACACCGGACCGTACCGTATTTTTACGGATTTTTATCGGTATAGTGCGTGCGTTGACTATGACCTCAAAGGTCTCACTAAGGTCACTTGATTATGACCTTATCGGTCACTCCACCTCGCTCGGCGGTATGCAAGAGGGTCAAATTTTTCATTATTATTGCGCTAGGACACACCGTTTTCGAGATATAAGCAAATTTTGAAAAATTAAAAGGGCTTACACACTAAGTCCCTCATCCCTCATTTGTATACCGGACCGGACCGTATTTTTACGCATTTGTATCGGACGTATAGTGCGTGCGTTGACTATGACCTCAAAGGTCACACTAAGGTCACGATTATGACCTTATCGGTCGGTCCACCTCATTCTGCGGGGTGCAAGGGGGTCAAATTTTTCATTATTTTTGCGCTAGGACACACCGTTTTCGAGATATATGCAAAATTTGAAAAATTACAAGGTATGGTAGCTTACACACTAGGTCCGACATCTCTCTATACAAATAGGTAGTTCTACGACCACCGGACCGCATTTTTACCAGACTACGTTTACGTAATTATCACTTGCTTTATGGTGAAGGAAAACATCGTGAGGAAACCTGCATGTCTGAGAGATTTTTTCGACGGCACGAGTGAATTCTGCCAACTCGCATTAGGCCAGCGAGGTGACCCTGACTAATCCCTCTCATACTGTTAAGATACCAGTGCCCAGCAGTGGGACAGTTAATGTTTTGATGATGAGAAGAAATATTTCTACTTATTTCATTTTTAAACTGGTTCCATAACACATTATTATCGCAAAATTATGCGCTGGCGACTAATGTCCCAAAAACCTACTTTACGACCGTACTATTTTTGGTCATAAAATCATGTTAAATATAAATGTACTATGGAATAATAGTCTTTATTCTCGAAGCCTTTATTTACTTCGTTAATTATTTAGCGTAATTTTACTAAAAATGATCATGTCTACAAATTAACTGTGGGTAACATTAATGAAAAAAAGCATATTATATTTCAATAATCATTTTATTTATTTATAAATTGCTTATCGCCTGTATCTACTGTCATCTAACCATAATAAACCAATGATAATCGTAAAACCGAAATAACATCCTACGCCAGTCAAATTATCTTTACAATTTACAAGAAGGTATAGGAAGAATATCATAGACAAGAAAAGACAGATTTCAAATACCGAGGTCTATTCTCAATTACTGGTTTAGACCAGCAGACATCAATTAATTAACTTTCAATTAGTAAAAAACGTGGGTGAATGATTAAAACCAACTCATTCGTTTTTATATTTATTACATCTACCTTGTTGATTTGTAGACCTATAAATATATTTGTACGCAGAACTGAACTTTTAATAATAATTTGAGGATGGACCCCAGTATATTAAAAACAAAACAATCATTTTAAAAAGAATAAAACATATAAGATTGAGCAGTGTACAATAAATAATGTTTATATAAAACTACTTAACACTACAGGAATTAAAGTAAAAAATCTTTTTTTCACTAATTTTACCATCCGACAGCTTCGTACTGAAAATATTTTACGTAATTAAAGGCAGACACATTTTTTATTAGCTCAAATACAAAAAAACTATTTATACATTAGGAGGAATGAATTGTCAACCGTAAGGTAACTGTCATTAGAGCTATATTTTTTAAAAACTTTTTTAAGAAAACCATTGTAAAATGTGGCTGCAATCAAACTAATGAGTATAAAATATTACGGTAGGTATCTATGCTCCGTTCTACTTTTGAATTTATAAAAAGGAAAAAAATGATAATTGTATTCTAAAATAAAATTGTATCTAGACCACAACAAATTACTTAAAACATGCAATGACAAAAGTTTTTTGTCATTGTATTGTCGGGATAACTCTTTACTAGTTCCTACATTAATATGTAAACTAGTAAAATAGCCAGTTCCAACGCCATTTTGTCTCAAATATTCGATAAAAAGTTATGTATAATAATAATAGAATTTTCGTACTTTCCAATTATCATATAATTTTAGATTAAAATTCAGATATTTTTAAACTAGCAATCTCCGTGAGAGAAAGGCGAATAGTATGTAAAGCCGCCTTTTTAATATTTCCCTATTTCAATTCCAAAGCAGCTTTTTATTCGCCCTTAATTTGAACGATTTTATTATAATCTCAATTGTCCAAAAACACCAATTACTCATTCTTGAAAAAATAAATCAGTTAAGAAGTATTACCAACTAAAAAAAACTTTAATAAGTATTTATTTTAAGCAGGCAAGCAAAAAAAATGTAACTGATTCCTCAAAAAAAATATAATGCGAAGCGTAACATTGAAGTTAATTATTCTAAAAGAATAAAACTTTAAGGTGAAATTTGATGGCTAGCTCAGACTAACTTAATGACGAATACGATCCAGCCGATAAACGCCTATATGATATTCTGGTGTAGAACAAAAAAGAAGTCAATTTAATCTCATGAAGCGGATTTTCATAGTTCCAATGAAGTTGAACACCGCTTATTTTAATCCAGTATGGTACTCAATGCGGTTATAAAAGTCGCAACCACAGCAGTGATATTAATTATATTATTACTATGAATATTGTGTCAGATTTATCGATGCTATGTTTTCTAAACTTTCCGTGAATACTTGTCGAACTGTGCAAGTAACGTTTACGCTAATTAATCAAGGATATGCGTTCATAATAAAGGAATGATTACAACAGAATCGTATTTATTATAACTTTATAATATACATTTGCAAGTTAACACTTCGACCTTCAAAAAAACTAAGGCCCACATAAAATTACAATATAACAATTAAAATAATTCTAAGAAAATGTGTGATTCGATACATTTTGGCGTGCAAGTTACTTGCACAATGAAAAAGCGCCTTAAAGAGAAGAAATGCTGCAAGTTTGGGAGCGGGCGTAATGCTTGTTGGCGCTTTTAAAACTAAACGTTTGTAAGTACTTGTATAAAAAAACCCGAAACTAAGTCAAAAAGATCTTTTCTTTCAGTTTTTTAGTTACTGCAAAAAATATAATAAAATATTGTATTTACTCTATAAACTGTTACCGTTAATTAACAAAACTTAAGTACACTTTTGTATTTCCAAAACAAGCATAGTATCAAATCAAAGTAACCATTGTATTCTGACAGTTTTAAAAGCAAATTTCATAATAAGCCAAACAATAAATTGGTATTTATCTACTGGCATACACTATATTACTTAGGCCTTGATAACTTTGTTATTTATTGTAAAGACAAGAGTGTATTTAAGCTTCATAAGCCAGCGGATTTGAATACGTCATAGGCTAGTCAAAATACACATGAGATACCCGAACGGTACAGCTCTTAGGCTCAGAATATTTATACATAATTTATTGAAAAGATACGTAATATTTCAACATAACCCGCTCCCTTTAAATTGTACTTAACGAGTAACATGTTGCGATAAAAAGTGTCCAGTCGATATTAACCCCGAATCTCTCACTTTCGTGTCTTTTAAAATATTAAATATATTTTTCACATGAAAATATATTCATGCCGATTGCCTTATAATAAATGTGAACGATTTATATAAAATCGACTAAAGCTTAGCCGATTAATGATGCGCAACCGACTAATAAGCTCAACTTTTTTCAACCGATTTCAAATCGATTTTCAATATTTTCATGCGTGCAAATCACTTTTATTATTCGATTAAACGTTTAGTCGATTAGTATAATTTTATCGTGTCACATTTTTAACATTTTGGGTTCTCTTAAGCCATTTTTGGTAAACGTTCTACTTGTTTAAGAGTAGTCAAAAATTAATCGAATTGATATCGATACTTAATCTTAAAGAAATCGATCGTGACAAAGGCGGTGAACAGACGATTTACAATGCGCTATTTACTTAGCTTGGCTCCAATACAATAGCGGGGTTGAGATCTAATCTTTTCTATACAAGGAATGCCAATATGACGTGGTTTAGAAGTTAGTGACTAAAACATTTTTATTTACAAGTTATAGGTGATATCGACTAATACAAAATATAACTTTGTACCGTGATAATATGGTACATAGATCAGCATATCGCTTGGCAAGCATCGTGATCATCTAAAATGGATATTAAAATAATTTCATCATTAGAATGCTCGTATCATCGTGATCGTGACAGTAAAATTAACAATTTACTGTGACCTCTAGAATAAAAAAAGGATCACTTAGCGAGGTAAGTTGCCAGTGAAAAGTCCCTATTTAAAAACAAGTTTCGCTTACAAGGGTATAATTACAGAGATCGTGGTTGTCTATCACGCGCCTCGTCACGGGTGACGTCACGGCGGTGACGTCATGTTCAGTTGGCGGGGAGGGAGCTCTGCTGTTGTTTGTGTCGCCGGTGATCGTAGTTGACGAGCCGCTGGCCCACGAGGTACTTGTCGTTCTTTATGTGCTCGTATAGCTTGCGGAATTGCCGCACCTGCGGTTATACATATTGTATTAAAATAAAGTATTCTTTTTACACACCAATAAAATATGATAGGAAACTCTAAGGGCATGTTTCACTACCTTTAGGTAGCCGAATAAAGTCAAAAATGGAACAAAATTTGTATGAAATTATCTGCCAGCTAATTTATTGGGAACTTATCAGTAAGGTGTGAAACAGGCCCTAAAAGTAGTACAATGGGCGGTCGTATCACTAAAATGAAATATATTTTTTGTTGTTGTTGCTGTAGTACAATCACGAGCAAAAACATGTATACAGTAAGTTATACACTAACAAAGTGCTGAATTAATTTTCTCCTAAATTGAACTTTTGTGATATTACGAACACAGTATTTACGCACCAATACTATAGTGACATTGGTGTAATCATATAGTTGCAACCGTTCATTCATGAAAAAATCGCTCTAACCCTTTTGTAATATGGCTGTGCTTGTGACTGTACAGTCACGAGCAAAAACTGTACAAAATTGTATACACTTGTCAAAATTCAAAAGCGATTTTCTCCTAAACTACTAATACAGGAATACTTTTTAAGCAGTGCGCAAAAAAAATTTGGTAGTTCAGTATTAGTCCACAGTCCACATAGAACACATTCCCATTATTATTTAAAAAAAAAATTTTTAATTTTTATCCGGCTTGAAATCAGCAAAATATGGACACTTATCTATTCAGATAGTCGTCGCGCGCGTCATGCGGGCGGATCGAACGAGCGCACAGCTGATGTAGGAAGGTACTAAGGCGCGCGCGCTTTGCCGTGCGCTAGCGAGTAAACATAAAATCAGTTTCAATGTAAACATCTTTCGTTAACGATAACTTTGACAATTTGTACAAAGACATCAAAATAACAAATTGGTTTTTAATAAAAGTCGTTTAAGTTTCAATTGACGAAGTTTGCACACTGAATAAAAAGTATTCCTGTATAATTTTGTGGTATTACGAACTATACTGACATTAGTGTTATCTGAAAGTTATCTCTGTGTTCTGTTATCTCAAAGTTAGTCTGGTTGAATTTACCGCCCGTGAGAACAGTTAATTCATGAAAAAAACGCTCTAGCCCTTTTGTAAGTGTTTATATATTTTTGGTCGTGAGTGTACACGTCTGCTGTGATGTGTGATATGCGCCGGTATGTCCATGTACCTGGAACACGGTGAGCGCGACGACGACGGCGGTGAGCAGCAGCGCGGGGTACACCCGGCGCGCGTACACGTTGCGCTGCGCCGGCTCGGCCTCCAGCAGCGGCACCGCGCTGTGCGCCACCACGTACGGCACGGCCAGCGCCAGCCCCAGCCAGCACACGCACGGCGCCGCTATCTCGCGGAGAATGAATCTGGGGAGACAATGATCACTTAATTATACTCAAGTATCGTCGATCCTTAAAATATACTCCGACAGCTTTCCGCCAGAGGCTTCGTCGGTCGGGGTACTTAGGAAACGACTTATTTGGATCGGTGCACCTAGATTCAACATTTCATGGAAGCCTAGGAAATAAAACTATTTTACTTTTGGCTTCTTATAAATTATTGCTTATGTTGGGACAAGGGCAGGAAGATGATGTTACTCAGTAAAGAAGTATCTTGCTAATGGTGAAAGAATTTTTCAAATCGGCCCAGTGGTTTCTAAACCTAGTCATTGCAAACAAACTTCCCGGAATCATAATATTAGCGTAACAAATAAAAATAAGTCTTTCAATGTGATGTAGTGTGTCAAATCTTGCTTTCTCAATAATTAAATACATTATAATATTCAGTATTAAGTACTTAATATTTGACAATATCTAAATACAAAATGAATGTTATATTCAAATTAAATATTAGATTATGAATTATCATTTTTTTTTAATATAACGACCATAAACCACTTCCAACAACCAACTCATTACATGAGAGACTGTTTAAAAAATAAGAACAGTATCATCAGTACATACTTGAGGTCCATCTCTCGGATGCCGTCGCGGTAGGCCTTCTCGATGGCGCGGCGCATTGCCCAGTCGGGCCCCATCATGGTGAGCGCGCACACTATCTTGGTGTACAGCACGCCCAGCGCCCAGTCCTGCCACACGAACAGCACCGGCGACTGCTCGATGGGCACCCGCAGAGGTATCACTAACACCTGTTTAGAGGAGTTTATGGGAGCAACACTATTTCTGTAGTTTCTTTACTTGCGTGCAAAAAAATCGGTCACCACTTTATTTTCCTTTACACTCTATTGATAAGTCCTGCAAGTGGCTAATGTTCTGGAACCTTGTCTAGTTAACCTCAAAGTGACGTCATCCGCCGTATTTTCCGGCTAGTAGTGCTAACACGTACTGAGAGTGGTTACGTTATTTTTACGTCACTAAAATGGCTGCCAGATACATTATCAATTTGCGAGGCATAAAAATATATTGATATATAGATAAATACACTCAATTATTTTTTTTGCAAGCAAGTCTATAAAAGGGAAACGTGACTGACTGACTGCAATGATTTATCAACACACAGCTCAAACTGGATTTGGCTGAAATTTGGCATTCATGTATTATGACGTAGTCATCCGCTAAGAAAGGATGAATGCTAGTAAGATCTCCGGAAACATGCTGTTACCAGTTCGAGCAGCAGGCCGAACATGAGCGGCACGAGCCCCAGAAGCGCGAGCGCGGCCAGCGCGGCGCGGGCGGCCACGCGCGCCCACAGCGCCGCGCGCGCCGCCAGCACGGCGCGGCCGCCGCGCGCCCAGCCCGCCGCCAGCGTGCCGCCGCGCCCCACCGCCCAGCACACGTACATACCTACACACACACACGTCATACCAACACGATAAACATAAACAACTACAACTAATTAATACTGATTCATAATCATTATGAAGTCGGGGAAAAAGGTTTTTCGCGCATAGTATGTATAAACTTTGTAATGAAATCTATTTGGCTGTACTATTTGTATCTGGCTGGTTTTTATGACATTAAAAAGGTTACATTTCAAAATAAGAAACACATGATCGATAGATTTGCACAAATCGGTTTGCACACATTAATCGCTACGATATATCGTTACGCATGTAGCTGACATTAGTAAAATGTTGTTTCGTCGCCCTGTTACGAATGAAGTAGACCCTATTAAAATCAGTAATTGCGACTTAGCTGAAGAACTAGGAAACCTAATGAAGCGTGTACCCATTTTTGACGTACTACAAGAACGTGTGAAGAAAGTTGTGGTCAAAAGTTAGTCAAGCTTCACAGAATGTGGCAAATCCCGGGGCTATCTCGCAATATGGTGATGCTGTGTGTATTGTGTATGGTGGGATTGGAAGGACATTGTTCATTCCAAGTTTTTACCGCCGGGCAGGACCATCGATTTGGATCTCTACTGGTGAGATTACAGCAAGAATTTAAAAGAACGCGGCCGGAATTGATCAATAGTCCCTTTCTATTGATCAATTCCGGCCGCTTTCTTTATCACGATAACGCTAGATCACACACATCTTTATCCACTCAGCAAAAATTAAGAGAGTTTGGCTGAGAGGTGTTAATGCTTCCGCCATATAGCCGTGACTTTGCACCTTCAGATTTCCACCTGTTTCGGTCTTCTCAAAGGACCTGTCGCGTTTTTTTAACTAAATTCCCGAAATTTCTACCACAGGAGATAATTCGGAAATATGTTGTATTGTAAGCTTTATTGATAAAGAAAAGTTTTTATCCACTTCGTGGAGGTTCCTATTTTCATGTTGCGCATGGTCAGATAAAATGCGCTATTTTTGTTGACGTGACATTCCCTTATATTAGATTCAGAGTGAGATGTATACAGTAAACGTTCTTATAATATTTACAATCAGTATTACACTACAGTACATACCGCAAGCCGCAGTGTATAGTTCATGGACGCCGTCAGATGCCTTTGGCAGCCATATTGCCATCACTTTTCTTCCTAGCGCGACGGGAATCACCTAAGGATACCATCATGTATTACATACAAGTAAATTAAAAATCGGGACAAAGTCCCGAGCTGTCTTCGGAGCCCTTAGTTTAGTTTAGTTTAGCTGGGCGTTTTCCGCACTTAGCCTCATATTTGGGCCATTGTACGTGTCTTTCAAATGTTCCCTATTCTAGCCAGCCCAGGCCCTCCCAAAAGGCCAGCAGTCCATTGAGATTGCTGCAGGCTTCCGCAAGCGATGCTGGGTGTTGAATAGTTTGTGCCCATTGATCTGCCACACTACTGCATGGCAGATCAACGGGCAATCAATCGGAGCCCTTACAGGGGCCAGAAATGCCACAAACGAATGCTCGGCAACGAGTACCCGAAGCCAGAAGACTTAAGGTTCCATCCTCCTAGTAGGTTAGCCTTAGCTTCATGAACCACGAGTGCAAAGATTAACGAATATATGAACACAAAAGATGCCACTGGGTCGAAATTTTGCCTTTTCCCACATAGCAGGATAAGATAAATTGAAAATGGCTATCACGAAAGGAGCGCAGTGCAGAAGATTCTGGTGAAATTCGACTACATTCCGCACTAATTCACTGTCTCATTGGTCTAATGGTCCGGACTGCGACTACTTTGGCAGACATCCTAGGTTTGATTCTCAGGTCGAGCAGTGTAATTGGGTATTTTTATGAAATTCCCAATAGCAGCTCGAAGTCCGAGTCTGAGGTGTTACTGAGAAATCTGTGCCCGGCAATAGGCTAGCCCCCTATTACATGGGACCTAAACATAGCAGCGAACTCCCTAACCATTCGGGGAATACAGGCTTGATGGTATGTTTTTATGTAATAATAGAAAAGAAATTGTATTATTATTTCTGTTTTTATGTATGCTAAATGTTTTGTACTTACCAAGGTTAATGCGCTGGCCATTACCAGCGATATGGAGACGAGGACCAGTAACGCGCCCAGACGTAGTGGGAACCATGACACTCGCACGTAAGGCTCGAAGCCGGCTGGACCGTCGCGTCGCATTAATGCCTGCGACAAATTATAGTTAAGTGAGTCTACGGCCCAAAATCAGAGACGTCAGTTAGTTAATGAATCGTCAACAAAAAAGTCGCTACTATATCTTGGCCTATTTCTCCATATTTGCGTTTGTTGTCAGTGTACTAAGATATACTGGGTCTCTATTAGATAATGATTCATTCGGTTAAGTAAAGTCTCCGAGTACAGCCCTACGCGTCGGAAGACATACTGCGCCGACCTAAGTAAATTGAGATAAGGTCAGGAGGATGTACAGTTCGCGCCAAACTTATTGTCCGGGTTGAAGTGGAGCTAGCTAACTTTAATAAATTTTTGTAATAAATAAAAACGAAAGCTCAAGTCGTAATCTGTCGTTATAAATTATTCTAATCCAATATTTTTTTTTCTTCGATTTTTACGGCCGTGTTAAAATCAGCTAGCGCTAACTTCAACCCGGACAATAAGTTTGGCGCTAACTGTATATGTAACAATAGCAAGCTAAAACCCCTTGGAGTGCGTGCCCGCTGGAAATTTCACGGTATTACAATTGCGAACAACGAGATATACTCGAGTGACATTACAAGTCAAAGCTATATCATTATATCTCACCAAGACCTTTATACCGTTGTCATAAAGTTTGAATTTCAATAATTTTACGGTTCTCATGATTCTTACTTGATGTGCAGCTCCAAGTTGATGCGGCGGGCGTGGCGGGTGCGGCATCGGCTGGTCGTGCCGCATCTCGCCTAACAGGTACGAGCGGAGCCCCAGAGCGCCCGCTGCGCATGCGCACCATGTGCGTACGCCAGCCTTCAGCCAAGTACGAGTGTGAGACTGTTCCAGCAAGGCTGGTAGGATCACCTGGAACAAACAAAAACATGATTGTGACGAATATAAAGATTTGTTTATACAAAAAGAATAGGAAGTACTTTTTTTAAACAGAGTAAAGTGTATTCGAAGAAGTACTTCTAGACTAGAGTCTACTTTTACTAATTTATGTTTAGGAAATATTCAAACAAATGTGCTTTACTGTTCTATAGGTTATCGTACTTGCATTAACTTATACTAAAGTACGTAGGTATTCTTATTTATCGTCTATTAAGTTAACCTCTTTTAAATTATTTTTAAGCAAATTCGTCTTTTATGTTCCTGCTTTTTGGGTTCTCGTATAAATGAATTAAATTAATTATGCGAAAAAGTTTCTTGAACCCGAATATAAATTCAAGGACCAGACAATAAGAACGGCGGAATATAATTAATTGCGACACATCTCAACACAATTTTGACCTACATGACTCACAGGTACACATCTATAATTAACACAGTATATAAGTTATTTTCATAAATAAAGTACAATCAACATAGTTATGTAAATCGATGCATGTAGCTCTCGTGGTCAGAACATGCAACAACCCAATTTGCATGCGTCGGTACACACTTTCCTTGTTGCATATGTTTATGTCTTTGCGCAAAGAATACATTATTCCACATAAGTACAATTTTGTTACTATGCACGAAGTTCATACTTCTCTTAGACAAGTTGTTTCTAAAGTCGACTGGACCGCGACTCACCTAAGAAACTTCCAAATCAAGACTTACTTCTTGGTTAAAGGATAAACTGGTTGTCAGCCATTTCGGTTTTCTGATTACCCTAACTTCATCACAGATGTGCGTATGACAACTTGACAACAGGTTAATATTCATAGACGATGCAAAGCGTAAACTTGCGCATCCGTATATCAAATTGTAATACAATGTAAATTTGACATACGGAAGCGTTACTTTACGCTTAGCGTCGTCTCTGAGGCTAATATTCAGGCTAACATTCAGAGTTTAGGTTTATGCTTAGCTTCGTCTCTGAGGCTGAGATTCAGAGACGAGACTTAGCATGAACTTACGCTTCCGTGTGTCATATTACACACCCATTTTTTTTATACTCAATACATTTAATGCACTCCACAAGTTAAATAGATGATAACAATAATATAAGAAGAAACAGGGCCTTGTCAGGCACGGCAAATGTAGAAGAGAGGAGGAACTCGTGTTTATGACTCTTTATAACTTTGTAATATTATAATTTTGTATTATTTTTGCTATTTATATTATTATAATTAATATTATAATTCTAACCACGACAAGCATAGCTAAACCTTATAACTTACCCACGGGCCCCTGTGACCAAAGCTGAACTGATTCCTTGTCAAAAACAATACAACGGCCTACCACCGGAAACTAGCTTAATAAATAACATTCCTCATACTGAATATCTTATATTTATTAACATACATAAATAGTACAATTACTTTTAAAAATGAATACAATTAAAATGTTTTTGACACCCAAATTACAATCAAAGGGTCAGTGTCCCGTGCTGTATAAATAAATAAATCAGAGTTTTAACGATTTAATTATCATAATATGACATACCTTTGTTTATTTTTATTGAATTAATCTTTTCTGCAGTGCATACTTGAATGTATAAATCGCTGGTTACTACAGTCGTAAGAAGTATTACTAACATAAAATTGATTATTTATTTGGTCTGATTAAATGTTATTGTTATGAAAATAAAAACTACTTTTTCACATTTGACTATGATTTACACGTGTTCAATCCAGTTACTTAGTCAGCGATGGTACCTTCAGTGTCTTTCTGACTTTTGAAAGCCTGATTTTGCTTATTTTAAATTCTATTCTGAAAGCTTTTATACAACATTTGTTAAACAGTCCTAATTTATTAATACCTCTTCTAGTTTTTTAATATAAATTACTGTACGGACCGCCGTGCGGCTTTAAACAAAAGGCTGATATAAACGGAGCAATTTAATTGCCGGTTGTAAGTTACTTTCAATAAATAGCAACTGGCAAGAAACTTGCATCGTGTAAATGGGCCTTTAACTTGACTGGTTTTTTACCTGAAGCAGCAACAACTCCAAGCTGAGTTCATTGACTGGTGCATCAGTGTGTACCGCGACGGCGTACGGCAGGAAACCAGGCAAGACGTATTTGATCACCCGGATCGGCAGCCACAGCATGAAGAGGACGGCCGTGCCGAATATCATAGCGGACACCACCAGGCGTCGGATATGAGACCATACTGATAAATGGATCATTTCCTGATGACAACAAAAGGTACAACTTCATTTAAAAACGAAAGCTTATAAAAAACTAACACCACCACGAAAAAAATCTACTGGAAAGCATGTAATAAAATATTGATTATGTTTATATGTATAAAATGTAGCCTATGTCACCCAGACCATAATAAAGAATCGATTGACACCTCATTTATCAAAATCTGATGAGTAGTTTATGTGCTGCAGTGGAACAAATTTAAATACAAACATAGCGCAGTGGTCGAGTCTGCTGTATGTCAATATTTTTTTTATCTTGTGCAATACTCCTGCAACATGAATACTAAATAATATGCAAGGCTACTTTGCACAAAATAACTGAGAATAACGTAAAAATAACTAAATGAACCAACCTGCACAGGACTGAAATCGGGATCGTTTAAATTCTTCAAAAACCACAGCACACCAGGTCTTAAAACTTCCCTCAACAGAAGAATGAATGACGCGAAGTAATAAACGTAGACCATGCCGACGATCCAGTGTATAAACATGAGGGTCCAAGGTGCAGCTTGGAGACTGGACTCACGCTCCTTCAGGGTGGCATCAAACATTGACAGGGAACAAAGGTCCAACCACCAACCGCATACTAGAGGAATCACTCCAATCTGAAACAAATGAGGGTTTATATTAGTATAACCTTCCACAAATGCTTATGCATAATGCGAATGATAAGTTGTTTTATTTCTGTAAATAAATAGTTTAAAGATACTTTTAAAGCTAAAGGTTATTCTTAGTGCTTCTCGTCTAATAAGGATAAAATGTCCTGTATTGTTTGTTTCTGGCTCTAAATTATTTTGTTTCTGATTAATAGGTTTGGGCTTTTAAATACTATACTACACGGCAGCTTTCGTTAGAGTATATCCATAAATAAAATTTAATATTAAAGTGTCTGTAATTTCCAAATATTTGCCATAATTTAAGTGGTAAAATAAGTAAATAGGCTCTGAAACAGGAGACTTAGAGGGTTCAGAAGATATCGATATATCGCGAAACAACAGACGGACAAACGCAGCGGAGAACATTGTTTTATAATATGTAGTGATGATATAAATTCTCTCGATATTTAATGGTTTGCTTCAATGGAAAGGTTGAATAAAACATAACTAAAGCCAGGTGTGTGGTTGTCTCTCCCCTCCTCCTCCCCTTCATGCACAAGCACAGCTGCCGCCGACATTCCAATACATGAAGATAGCTATAATACAACGCATTTTGTATCTTCATCCATACTCGCAATTATTATTATTATAAATATACATAGATTTAGCGCGAAAAATAATATTATGTCTGTGTAGGACATCTCCTCCGAAAGGTCAGGTACAAAGTACACTTAAAACCAGTACATATCAAATACTACTTAAAGAAATTAATATAAAAGAAACAAAAAGTGCATACTTTAGTCTGCCATTAGAATATGTATTCTATACACATAAAAATGTATCTAAACTAATATTATAAAGAGGAAACATTTGATTGTTTGTTTGTTTGTATTGAATAGGCTTCGAAATTACTGGACCGATTTATCGGGGAAGGCTATAGACTATACATCATCACGCTAGGACCAATAGGAGTAGAGTAGCAATGAAAAATGTTGCAAAAACGGAAAAAGTCAAGACCACGCGGGCAAAGCCGCCGGTGGGAAGCTAGTCCTTAATAAAGTATCAGATGCTTAGGTACACAGATTAATATGTATGGCTCTAGGTATAACCACACTACCATGTAATATAGGAAGAGTCAAATCATGTGACCTTTTTGATACAATGTAGATAAGGTTCAAATTTAAATAAATGATGCTCTCAGAAATTGCAACAACTAGGTATTTAGGACATTGTCCTAATAGCTAGGTTGTTGACTGCTAAGTTGAAATCGTCGGGTGATTGTACCAATTTGCATTATAAATCAGGTACTTTTTATTTTATATGCAACTGCTGCGGTTTAATTTCCAGTCCTAGCAGCGATTTGGTTTTTTTATACATAAATCATTTGATGATGGTACTTCTTAGGCTTATGTTATTTTTTTAAGTAATGCATGCTCAAATATTTCATATTCTACATACATATATACTTTTAATTTAGTTGGATGAGCTGAAAGCCTGAAGCACTTGGATATTTGGTCAAGCTACTTTTAGCATCAATTAAAAGCCATGATACAACATAATATAAACATGTGATACCTATATCTTAATTGGTTTATATACCTAATTAGATAAGATAAGGTCATAAAAATATGTTTTTTACTACACTTACTATTGAATTGCAAAACTCTGCAATTTGCACCAGGGATATTCATAATAAAATTATTATCATTTGTGTGTAAATAAGTTATCATTATTGCACGTTATTACACAGTCTCAACAAATATTCCAAAAAAGACAAATTTATTGCTCCAATCTCTATGCTAAGACTCCAATATTATTTTGCCATGTTATAGAAAAAGTTAGTACATTCATGAGCCTATCCACTTTAATGTACCATTTATGATTATAAGTTCAATTTTATTGAAATAAAACTACTTTTTACGAATTTTATCGCGTTATATTGATATTATTTTAATCCCGACGTTTCGAACCCTTTAGTCACCCGTGACCATGAACGCTGTAAAGGGTCCGAAACGTCGGGATTAAAATAATATCAATATAACGCGATAAAATCCGTAAAAGTAGTTTTATTTCAATGTCTAGTATTTGCGTAAGTGTTAGAAATCAGTATTCAATTTTATTTTTATGTTTATATACTTAGGCAGTTGTCTATACTACAGTTGTTGTATACTAATATTATAAATGTTTAAGAAACTGTCTGTTTATCTGTTACCTTTTCGTGCCTAAACAACTGAATACATTTTATAGTCCATGCGGAACTAGTTAACTAGGTGAGGCGGCGGATTACTGTGAACAAAAGCAAGCGCCCCCGCCCCTCCGTCCTACCGCGCGCCGGCCACCCCGCCCCTACGTCCTGCCGCTCACATACCTAAGGCGCGGCCACCTAGTTCCACGCAGACTATAGTAAAATTTGGCAAGAGGATAGATTGGAGAACTTGAAGGACAAAAGCTTGTTTTTTTAATCTTAATAAGTCTTCTTTGGGAAACTGTGGGCAATGATTATGTAGTTGCTTTAAAATCTAAATAATATAATATGATGTCTATAAATAAACTATTCTATTATACATAGTCTAGGCTAGATACATAGGAGTTTATGTTCTGATACTTATAGTGCTACTATTTTTAGCCTTGGATTGATAAAAAGGAGTTTTACTGATAGTAATAGTTTACTACTACTTTTACAACTAACACACTTTAAAAATACCTACCCAATAAAAAGATTCCAAGATCTTTGCATTTTTTTTTATAAAGGGTGTCCAGTCCATACTGCTTTCATTATGAATTCCCAATAAATATAAAAAAAAATTGGAATTTAGGCTGTTACATGTATGGAATACAAAAAAATTATGTTATTACTCACCTCAACAACAGATAGCAGAGCCACCTTCACAACAACATAACAGAATCCCAAAGCTTTCTTAGCACTTCTCAGACGCAAAAGTGAGGCCATGCCATGTAACACTGCCAGTATTGCTCCCACAAGCACATAGCCTGCCAGAGCGGTCAGCGGCCCAGCAAACGGTCCCTCAGCTGTCAACCCTGCCATAGCAGCCCCCAACCTTCCAATGTGGTACGGACAGAAAGCAAAGACCACTATGAACAATGTATTCAGGGACACAACCCAGAAAACATGCTCCAGGAACACCATAGATCCATCCAAGCCTAGTAGACGGGCCCAAGTAAGTTCTTCAGCAGCAGCACGGTCCCATTCCATAGGGTTCCAGTTAGCTTCATCACCAACCAATGGGTCTTCTCCAACTTCACCATTTACTTCATCTCTCACCACTACATCAGCATCACCTGCACCATTGTTCACTCTGTCATTATTGTTATCTTGCAGTGGTAGGTCTTCGGGAGGAGGAGCTGGTAAGTTCTCTCTTTCCATCCAATCAGGACCCCCGCCATGCATTATTTGCTCTCTCAGCCAGACAAGACCAATGAAGGAGAACAGTGTACAGGTAACAACAAAGCAACCAGAGAATACATCTTTAGCTAGATTTTCTGCTGATACAATGTCAAATGGTAGTGAAATCACAGGGTCTAGAGATCCTGAGAACAGGCAGCGGTAGGTTCTGCAAGCCGTTAGCGGCACAATTCCTAGCCATGCGAGCGCGACCAGGGTGTAGTGCAGCCAGTCTTTCACGGCAGACGCCACGGACGTCACCAGCCCTCCAACCACGTCGCGAATGGGCAGTCTGCGAGGCATATCGGGCGAATAAATTGGCATGAATGAAAACCGGTGACCGCACAGTTCGCAAATCTCTTTCCTTGAGTAGCGCATCCATTGCACTAGACACTCCTGGTGGATCCATTTTATTGAGCCGGTGCAGATGCAAGGATGGAAAAGCGGCCTGTCAGACGATGCTTCCGAGCGACAGAATCGGCAGAAGTCCGCGCCGGACGAGTCCGAATCCATCATTATCTTCAATCCAGTTTGTCTGGTTGATTATGCGATCTGCGAAAGTTATCACATGATTATGGTAACAACACACAACACACACTAGTTAACGATATTAATAAATCAAAAACACACCTTGGCACGTAAAATTAATGGACAGCACAAAATACAATAGATTTTTAAGGAAAAAATAGATTATTTTCTCTTTGTTTGACAACCAGACAGCCACAGCGAAAAAGTGTAGCCAGAACTATGTTAACAAAAAAGCTACTAATTTGACGGCGAATCAGCTGTGATTATGACTGATACTGATACCAAATAAAAACAAACCCAGTTAAAGTAGGTAAGAATACTTTATAAGTACAGCGGAACATAATTTATTCGTTTATGTAAACAATAAAATTATTCATTTATTCATTCGGAAATTAACTGTTATTTTTACTAAACAATACCTATAAACCAAAATAAAAAAAACTCATTTTGCATGCTTTGTTTAGCTAGTGGATTAAATAACGTGACTCGTGAGATGCTCGTTAGTACAATATAAATATAGACATACCATCTAAAGTTTTGCCCATGTAATAGTGCGAGCCTATTTCAGCCTATTCTCGTGATAGACATGGAAACCACAACAGTTCGAACTCCGTCTGCTACCACAAATTTCCTACTCTAAGTATTCTTTAATAAAATTACATTTTCCTTGCCTCAGGTTCTGAATTGAACACCAAGACAAGACCTCACGCTTGTTAATTTTTGTGTGGATGCCTCGATAGCTCAAAATTTTAATATATTTTTCACAGCGTCGACAGTGGCAGCACAGAAGGCACTTTGACCCGCAAGGAGTAATATTGTTTTGTGGCTTTGACTGCAGGTAGTGTGAACAAGTGTTGCACAAAGGCACATAGGCAGAAAAATATTGAACTATAATAAATAAAAACGAAAGGTCAAGTCATAGGCTGTCGTTTTAAATACATAATTTTAATCCAATATTTTTCTCTCTCCGATTTTTACAGGCGGGTTGAGCTAAGTTCCAACCAACTTCAAGCCGGACATAAGATTGGCGAGAACAGTACCATGGTTTGTGACACAATCCCACATCCGCATCCTGTAGCCATTTTATCGAGATCTTGATCTCCACTTCATCTGATTTGAATTACGCTTCAACACCCAAAGAGTATAATAATATGGTGTTGACTCATGATATTATTATACTCTGGGTGTTGAAGTGTAATTCAATTCATCTCATGCTCAGCAATCACGATCGTGCGGCAGCCATGCGGCAGCCCATTTATTTAATTATCAATTACAACAATCAATTCATCAAATAATGAAATACCAAGTCATTTATTGTGAAGTAAATATAAGCTGCTCGCTAAAATTTTAGTAATTATGTAAAAAGTTATATGTTTGGAACCTAGTTTCATGTATTTAACTAGTAAGGTTTTTTTAGCGTGATTTACGCTCTAACGGGAAAGTGTCCCACGTCTCGATCATAGTCTTGAGACTATGTTCAAGACGTGGAACACTTTTTCCATGACAATAAAACAAAGACTCCTTCAAAGAGTTTGTCAATATTCTGAGAGGACTCACTTTTGAAACCATTTTGAAACACTTTCGTTCAGTATTTACTTTTTTAAATGACATGATGACTGGCTTATTAAACAAAACGATGACGAGTCCCTATGATCCCCTTATAACGATGACCTTGGTGATCAATTATCGATCTTCTGTTTTATGGCCATTATGTGCGATGATTCCGTCATCGAATCAAGTGAGGTGGGGTAAAATATGGGTGAAATTTAATGGATAAATAAATAAATGGATTATAATAATCAACCCATATATTTGTCCCACTGCTGGGTACGGGTCTCCTCTCAGTATGAGAGGGATTAGGCTATAGTCCACCACGCTAGCCTAATGCGGGTTGGCAGACTTCACATGCCGTCGAGCAAATCTCTCAGGCATGCAGGTTTCCTCACGATGTTTTCCTTCACCGTTAAAGCGAGTGATAATTACGCACATGATTTCGAAAAGTCAGAGATGCGTGCCTTGGATTCGAACTCGAGACCTTTGACTTGGCAGTCCAGTGCTCATTCATTCATTCACTGAAATTGCGATAATTTTTTTAAATTGCTACTATAACAAGGTTTTTTTTAATAATGGCAATGCCATTGCATTGATGAAATAATTAATTGGTCAACTTTCAAGATAGCATGTTTTTTATTTAGTTATTCGTTTTTTATTATTAATAATAAATACTTGTTAAAATCCTGTTTAACAATACAGGGAGTAGGAGAAAAAACCCTCTGTAATTTGAATTAATTTGTCTCGACAGCGACAGACTAGGAACTTATAGAAGAGCCTGCAACTATCACAGATTACTATATTGTAGCAAGCTAGCAACTATGCACGGCTTCTTCGTTTTTAGATACGATAATTTATGTTGCCTTCAAAAGTCGACATCTATCACATTGTATCAACATTTATTAAATTTCATTGCATTCTGTTTTGTTGAATGTTTGAGATTTTCATTTGAGGTGTAGGCTTGTTGAAAAAATATCGATACATCGATATTATTTTTACAATGTATCGATATTTTTGAGTGATATTTACTATCGATGTATCGATATAAAACTCGAAAAGGTATAAAAATCGATATTTTTTCAGACCAATTTATAAGTTTGAAGATTAAAAAATCCCAAAAAGGAATACTTTTTTTATACTAACATCTCTAACAAATTATATTTTGTTTTTTTTTTGGTTGACTTGATTTGCTGTTTTATAATTTGTTTTTTAATTTGGCCGATATATCGATATTTTTTGAAAATATCAATATCGCTTTTGATATTTTTATTTAAAAAAATCCGACATCCTTAAGAGGTGTCTTTGAAAAATTGATAACTGTTTTGAATTTAAATTATTATTATATAATATAATTACAACAATTTTATTACCACTTACCATCAGGTGGGCCACCTGCTTGTCTGCCATGCACTGTAGGCAATATAGGTTAGGTGTGTGTATATAGGTTAACACAATATTTAGATATTTTTGGATTACCATGGCAAAAAAATAATTACAGATTGACAGTGACAGTTCTTCTTCTTCTTCTTATTTATTTATGGCAATTGGTGCCGATGTCGACAATTCTGCCAATGTCAAAGTGGATAGGTACATTTAAATAATATTACAAGTAATAAATCGCTGTACTTTGTAAAATATTTCAAAAACAAGCAAAATGGCGATACGCCACAACCATGTTGGAATTCGACGTTTACATTTGAATCTGAAAAATTGACAATCGACAGTGACAGTTTACCTGTGACATTCACATTTGACTTGTGTGTGACATTGACAGTTTGACACTTGATTACCTATTGTTGACAGATTTTGTTGGCAATTTTTGGCATTTTTTGGACTTGAAAGTGAGAGAGGATGGTGTCGTGGTTTTAATGGATTGGCTGCAGTAATTCAATTTACCTTTTATTTACAGTTTACCATTCACAAAGAATAAACTATGATGTAGTACATAACTACGTTTTCTGTGATCGTTAATTCGCTACCTTCAAGGTGAGCTACGTTACGTTAAGTGTTAGAAACTATCATAAGTATCCTATCTTTAACTCTGCCAGTAACGGTATCGGTATTTCTTCTTTTCCTTGAACCAATGTACGTAATAGAAGTATGTGATTAGTATATGCGACCATTGTACACGCATTGCTCATATAAATCTGCACTTTAATTAAAATTTTACGATTGCATTGTATACTTTGCAGGCCATTATTTGTTTTCAAACAATTCGTACAAACTTGAAACTGGAGTGGTTCATTTATGCGTGTATGTAAACAATAACTTTGTTTTTATGTGTAATATTATATCACTTTTATTTCTTTTTGGTGTGCACATTATGTAGTACATAATGGTGTACTTTTAATATTATATTCTTTCCTACAAGTAGCAAATGGAATCTTCCTAGAAATTTCATATCTTGCGAACATTTAATTTTAATGAGGTGGTAGGTAAATTAAATTTTAACTGCCACTTCATTAAAATGAAAATGTTCAGTTATCAATGTTGATTAATTCACATGGAATTGTGTGTGTAGAAAAATTGTGACTGTGTTGCGATTTGTGTAGTCATTAAAGCCATTCTGTATGTCTCTATTATCTAGTCTGTGGTTAAATTCAAGTACTGAATTACTAAAACCTTTAGTTGGTTTTCTGTTTCCTTAAATCTTATTCTAGAAACCTTAAACAGTTTCAAATGTGAATTAAAAAGCCAAATAGTTGTGTTGTCTAAATAACCGAGTTTCAAGTGCTGATATTATGAACAAAAAAATATCAATAATTAATGGCCCAAATTGCCATGTGAGTATTTCTCACCATCACTGAAGTTTTATGTAGCCTACTGAAACATCATGAACACAATAACTATCCCACTGCTGGGACAGGTCTCCTCTCGGAGTGAGAGGATTTAGGCTATACTCCACCACATTGGCCTGGTGTGGGTTGGCAGTCTACTGTTAGTTGGTCTACTGAATATTGCCAAAAAATACATGGTGAAGCTAACTGGTATTAATAATTTAGGATTAATGAAGGTATTAAAATTTGTTTTCAGAAAAACTCCAGAAAGCTTTTAACAACAAAACGTAATGAGTTTCAAATGATGGTAACTAAAGATTCTGTGATAACAATGAATCAACCAAAGGACGCTGTTATACGTATAGATGTGCCTCTTAGCAAGAACGGCCAAAAGACCGAGAAGGCAGAAATTAACATATTATGCTTTGACATAACACCATACAGCCAATTAACACAATTCATGTGTTGCTCAGTCTTCGTATTTATATTCTACTTAGCATATGGATATTTTCTAGAATTAATATTTTCTAATTCTGATGTGAAACCAGTGAGTTTGTATATAACATTAGTGCAATTTTTAATAACTATGATATTGAGTTACGTTGAGTCCCTGATAAGGAATCCTATAAAACGAAAGTAAGTATTACATTGTGCTTGTAATTTTTATTGTGTTTACAATTTATACCCAACTAGCTTCCCGCCAGCGGCTTCGCCCGCGTGGTCTTATAATTTTTTCCCCGTTTTTGCTACATTTTTCATTACTACTCCGCTCCTATTAGTCGTAGCGTGATGATATATAGCCTATGTTACTCGGGGATAATGTAGCTTTCCAAAGGTGAAAGAATTTTTGAAATCGGTCCAGTAGTTTCGGAGCCTATTCATTACAAACAAACAAATCTTTCCTCTTTATAATATTAGTATAGATGAGTGTGAGTAGTTGAGTATGTTAAATATACATCTATGCCACTAACTTATCCGCAATGGTGTCCAATGTCAGTTTGGTTGGAAGGATACATTACATATAGCATAATCACCTCTCACATAATTATACAATACATGTGTGTGCGCAAAAGCCCCATAAAATGATGTATGAAAGCAACCTTTATTTGCACTATGTGTACCCTGACCGGAAACTAATATTTGTAGGTAGTTGGTAGTTACAATCCTGTATAACAGAACTTGAATAACAAATGAATATTAGTAATCAAATAACCCACAAAACTTTTCAGAGTACCTATAAGAACATATGCATTACTGGCAGCCTTGACCTTAGGAACTATGTCATTCTCAAACCTAGCTCTGAGCTACCTCAATTATCCGACGCAGTTGATCTTCAAGAGTTGTAAGCTAATACCCGTGATGATTGGCAGCATCATTATAATGGGCAAGCGGTATGGCTTCCTGGACTATGTTGCCGCTGTGATCATGTGTATAGGACTTACGATGTTTACACTGGGTGAGAATAATTAAATGTTTTATGCATTTTTCAAGGAAGATAGAAAAAAAAATCTTTATCAATAAAACTTATAATTTACTTACAATATATCTATTAAGAAACTAAAAGATTTACTAATAAAAAAATGCTACTACGATTTAAATGAATACTTAAATGAAAAACAACAACAAAAATACTTATTAAATCAATAAAACTATAATAATAAATACTTATCAATAAATATCAATAAACAATAATAAATTAATTATAAAATATATTCCTATACAAATACGCCATGCAAATACTTAGATAGAATAAATAGATAAACTATAGTATATGTTTAATGTCATTGGATACAATATATAAATATGTATAAAGTAAAAAACAAGAAAAATGTGCAAGTTTAACAAAATACCTTCCTCCTCTCTCCTACATTGCCGTGCCCGACAGGGTCCATGATTGATACTTTATTTATTACGATAACAACTGTTAAAAAAACATTGTGGAGTGCAATAAATATATTGAGTATTGAGTATTGAGAACTTAATAACTAGTCGCCTTTTTACAGTTCTCGCCAATCTCTTTGTCCGGCCAGTCGTTTTTTTTATTTTAATACAATATTCTTCACTCTGATTTTTAAGGCTGAGTTGACGTTGGCTCGTGCCAACTTCAGGCCAGACAAAAAGATTTGCGAAAACTGTACTTGCCTTGCCTTGCCATACTCAGTGGCACAGTACAGTGATGCAGTGGGACACCTGTATTCACCCTCACAGCTTTTTCCTTACTATGTTGGGGTCAGTTTCCAATGTAACCAGATCGCAACTGAATACCAATATTTTACATGAGGTGATGACTACTACTAGTACTTGACTACTAGTGAAGAAGTGTTAAGGGACTATGGTCCTAGTATTTCACTAATTTCACAACTTCATGAGATTAATGTTTGTCCTTTATACATAAAAACGAAATCATAGCCTTTTTTGACAATTATAGGCAACAGTGTAAATAAGAACTATTTTTTTTGCAGCTGACTCGAGCACCTCTCCAAACTTCAACTTCCTGGGCATAGTCGTAATATCTTTAGCTTTGCTGTGTGACGCGATTATCGGCAACGTGCAAGAGAAAGCGATGAAGCAGCATCAGGCTTCCAACAACGAGGTCGTGTTCTACTCGTATGCGATTGCCTGCATCTACCTGGCGATTATTACAGGGTTTACTGGTGTTTTGAGTGCAGGTTCTGACTACTGCTCACAGGTGAGTTATTACATTACAGGGGACCCACCTAATGTGGTATGGAAGTGACACTTTCAGGAACAATCCTTGGCGTCCTTTTTCGTCTTTCAAAATAGATGCTTTACAACTGTATTGATTAAAACACACAGTCCCTCGAACAACAGAGGACATCGATAGACCGGACTAGAAAAAAAGTTCGGGAAAGTCCCCGTAAAATAGAACTAATGTGACTAGAATGTGCGAACGATAAGTGCTCGAGAGTGACTTATTTCACTAAACGGAGAGACATATCGCACACCAAACAGGAGTCCGTGGTAATTTGTCGATGAACATTATATTCACGACTCAGAGATTTTGGTCCTCTGTGGACAAAAGTCAATTGTCTGTGTGTTGCAGGCCTTATACTTCATTCTATAAGAGAAAAGTCTTTCTCTTAATTTTAGTAGCTTTTAAGGAAAGTAGTTGTTCAGTATCATGCAAACTCCTTCGGATCGCTATAATCTTTTCGAATACACGTGGAAACAGCAAAATTTTGGACAGTATAAATTTTTTTTTTGTTATAAACGTTTTTTTTTATTTCAGAAACCTTTATCAATATATCCAAACATTTTCTTCCTAAGCCTGAGTGGGTACATGGGTTTGCAAGCAGTGCTGACTCTAGTGCGGATTTGTGGAGCCACTGTCGCTGTCACCGTGACTACCTTCAGGAAGGCACTGTCCATTATCATATCCTTCATGCTGTTCAGCAAACCTTTTGTTTTTCAGTGAGTTTTTCAATGTTTGAACCTGATTAGTTGATTAGTTTTCTTGGTTACAACTGGGGTGGTGGTAGGTTTTTGATAAATGAGGGTTCCAAGAATATGGCACAGCATATTTTTAGATATCATAATTTTTTTCGCATAAAACAGCTTTATTTTTGATGGTCAATCTATACTAATATTATAAAGTGGAAAGATTTGTTTGTTTGTATTGAATAAGCGCCGAAACTACTGGACTGATTTGAAAAATTCTTTCAGTGTAAGATAACCCATTTATCGGGGAAGGTTATATATAGGCTATATACTATCACGCTACGACAAATAGGAGCGGAGTAGCAATCAAAAATGTTGCAAAAACAGGGTAAAAATTTATAAAACCACGCAGGCGAAGCCGCTGGCGAGAAGCTAGTCAAAAATAAAGCTGTAAATCCTATCTGTTGAATAATATGTATGTGTTTTCTTACAGATATGTATGGTCAGGTATGCTGGTAGTCCTCGCCATTTACCTGAACCACTACAGCAAGAAGAATCCGAATTACATTCCAATGCCTATACTCAGGTGTTGGCAATATATGGATACCATCTACCAGTCGGAGTACCGATACCTCAGGATAAAGAGCAAAGTGTATGCCGATACTGTGTAAAATTTTGGTAATTACTCATTATAGTATTCAGATTTTTGGGGGCATGTGGAGTCTGAACCAAAACCTGTGATTTGCACAATCAGTTTAGGGAAAGTTAAACTCTTGAATACAGTCATTACATTTACATTAGAGAAAAAGATTTCAATGAAAACTGCCTGCAGCGCCTCAAGCGTTCTCTTGAGTAACTAAATTTATAGTGTATTTATTTTATATGGTCGTTCTTCAATGGACGCTTGCGACTATTGCTTGCGTCATTTGTGAAATAGCTGTTGCTAGTTACAGCTTCATTTCAAAGATGTTATAAACACTTTTTTAACGATAACTTGGTTTTGATTCTATGTCATTGTCTTATTAAATATCGGGCTGAGTGGCTCGTCATCGAAATGAGTCGAATAATAATAATAATAAATACATACATACTATACTTTGATTATATTATACCTATAGAAAAAAAATAGAAGATCGTAAAAACCACGATTGACGTTTTATGCTGACGCTGGAGTCGTGACTAGTTTAGCTACTATTTTAATAGCAAATCAGTAGATAATTGCATTTTTATTAAATAATCGTGATATTCATTTCATCATATCATTATTTTAGAGTATTAGTTAAGTTTGATCTGTGTCTGTCAGTCGCTATTATAAAAAATACTAAGCTTTAGGTTTAGATGACAATATTTATTGTAGTTGATGATTAACATATAACCTTATTTACTAAGAAAATAATTATGTAGGCTGTGGTCTCATAAAATTATTTATTGACATGTAATTTGTAACTTCTTCTTCCTTCCTCTTTCCCAACCATGTTGGGATCGGCTTCCAGTCTAACCAAACCAGCGCACGGTGGTTCCCCCGTAGGTCATAAATGCAAAAGTTTCATCATCAATTACCCACAATTTAACTATCTATAATGATTTACCGATAAACAAGCTACCCTAAAGTAGAAATATGTCACCCATTTTACCTAATTATCACTTATTTTTCGACCTCCGAAGTGAACACATCATTACGTTGCGCTCGCCTTATCAGTAACTCATTAGCAGTACTGTTTGTGTAACTGTGAATTCCCAGAATTGCATTGTTTTTGAGTGGTGATTGTGACATGGATTTTCAAGATCAAGGTATGTTATTACTAATTAGTTATATTTTTTAGTTTTATTTTACTTATTATGATGTATTTTTACGTGCTACGCCACACAATATTTTTACCAAATATGTATCTTATAGTTGATTTCACATAGACCTACAAAAAACCATAATCGAATGCTCTCACATATCTTATATTGAAGATTGAACTGTCTATTTTGAAAATACATAAGGTTTTCCTGCGCCCTTTTGCGCCTTTAGTTGCTATATAGCCGCTACGGTTGCGTAGGCTCTGGCGTAGCACGCGCTACGAAACATACGTAAATTTTTATTCTTTTTTTTTTTAGGTAATTTGATGAAATGTTCTTTCTCAAGGATGAATTTCTTTGACATTTGGTCTGCCATAACAGGAACTGTTCCTCAGAAACATCAACACGTGTTGGAAACTATTCTAGCTTCACTGGATGAGGTCGAAAATGTAGACATTAGGAACTTAGATAGTAAGATACTCAATTTATGTAAAAGTCTTGATAGATTTTGGAAAAATGTCTCTAGAATTAAATCAAAATTTTTGCATAAGTACTCAGATTAGTTGAATGAAATTTAATGTGTCGAATTAGTAAGGGGTAATGAGAAGTGCATTCAAGAAAACGCGAACCAGCCCGGGCCATCTTGCGAACGCGGACGTCCCAGGAAAGTTTTTTCAGATTTGTCTAAGCGCTCGTAACGTAGAAGGTTGGCAGAATTATCTCAAGTAGATGACTCTGCCAATATCCAATATGATATGCCTATCCGTGGTTTAATCTCCATGCTTCCGTTCACAAAGTCCTCATCCATGGTGCTGAAGTAGCAAATTGGTGGATGAGGACTTTGGCAGGCAGTATGCTTTATTATCTATCGGGGAATTATCCAGGCAAGAGATGATTAAGAGGCAGCAGAATCTAACAACAAAAATTATAAGGGATCACACGAGAAAAATGTCGCGAGTACTTACGAACATCGGACTTACTTAACAGACTTTTACTCAGCTCAGACCCATTCATTACTGGTCTTCGGAAACATCCCCATAAGAAAAAGAGCGTTATGTCGAGGCAGGTTTTAGATTTATTAAGAATTTAGTTTAAATTTAAATTAAGTTGATTGTTGTAGTTATTTAACTTAGTTGTGGTTATGTTGACTTTGTAAATAAGATGAGTTTTAGTTTTCTTATCTTTTGTTTTACATAATATGTATAATATATGTATAAAAGAATACATATTTAATGATAACCCTTTCATGAATAGCTTTAATATCATATTCACATGTATATCCGAACGAGGGAGAATAAATCTCAAATATTGATAATTTAAATTTATATTAAACAGTACATATTGTACAGTTTATTGTATATAATGTATTAAATTATGTAAATAAAGCATTAATGTACATAAGTGAAGTATGTTTTTTATTATTTACCCTTCAGAAAAAATCCCAAAAAAATATAACAAAGTAAGGTATTTATGACCGCGCTTGTAGGGCGCTTGGACCAGCGTGCAGCGGCTGAATATTGAAAACTGAAATTGTTTTATAGCTAAAGTTCAGCAATACAGTATAAATTTTTTTTGGTATTGTTCGTAATTTTGTGTTAATGATAGGGCAAGAAAAGCCACATCTGCGTTGTCGAAGCGAATATTAGTAGCTCCGACCATAGCGCCTGGGGAGGACGATACATGACAATTTTTGCATCAGAAAAGAAGGGTAATACTAACACAAATTTAGGCGGGCATTCCATAATCTCCGTGCATTTTATATTATTAAGCGGGTTAGGGGCCTCTGTAGTTTCGTTGACGCAGTTTTGCAATGCACTGTGGCAGTGTGGCTGTGGTTAATGTATTATGTGTCAAGATAAGTGTTTTTATGTACATTTGTACACAATGAATGTGATTCATAAGTATGTTTCTATTACTTAGTTGTAATTTTGAGATAAGAGATTATTACACTGTATAAATGTTAATGTTAATTGTGAATTTGACTTTGAAATGGAAAACATGAAATACCTAGAACCTAAGAACATTTTATAGTTAATAATTTATGAAAAAAATTAAAAATGATTTCTTGTGATTTATGAATTTATGACAAGGATGAAAAAGAATGGAATGTAATTATGCTACAGTGTAAATAAAAAATAATACATTATTTATATCAATGACATTTATTTTCATTGTATGTACAAAATCTTATAAATCTAACGTTTTCATACAAAAGTGTCCAAATTTAACGTGTTTGAATATTTGGAATGTTATTTAAGACACTATTTTCATTGGCTTTATACATTTTCTAGGACGACAAAACGATTAAGTTGTTAAAGCATTTTAATACTTTTAGGCGAAGAAAATAAACATATTTGAGGTTAAATTTTGTGGTTATTTGAATAAACAACGGATCGATGATCAGTTGATATTAGATTCCAATTAAATTAACAATTAATATTTTTTAAAGTTTAATACGCGTCAAAAATGGGAATATTGGTCAAAATAATTAACATTATACAGGTCACAAGGTCTAACTAGGCTATAAATTAAATACACTTCTCTCTACATCTATCATTCGCTCTTAATGTACAATTAACTCTTTGGTATACGGTCCTAAAGCTAGTATTATTTGTCTTTTTACATGAGGGTAGTTGGCCCCTTTGCAAGTGTTGTACGGAGCTTAGATTGAGCACAGGTTTATCACAATGAAGTACTTACTAGACAATTTTAGATTCAAGGAGTTACATGACAACTTATAGGTTTATTTTTATCTTTTTTTAATATATCATTCATATGATAATTTGCAAAGGAGCCTCATAGAGTTTCAGTTCTGTTTGCTTGTCATATTAAAGGGCAGTTATACTTTATACGCAAAACAAGACATAATGTGGGAACTTTAGAATAACTTGGTACAAAGCACAAGTGAACCGTAGGACTGAGATCTTTATCTTACTCCATGCCAGGCCTTAAGTGATAAAAAATATCACATATCAATTTAGAATATGAAAATATCGTGTTAAACATTTCGTTTTAAACCTTATTGCTTATGTCATAGAGAACGATTTAGTTTGTACAAAATGCAAAACAACACTACCAGTGCTTATAAGCTACATAAATAAAATGAAGTGAAATTTGCTCAATCCTATAAATAGTTAAGTTTATTTTAGTGGACTTACTCTTACTATCGACAATCTTGGAGTATGACCACTTTTCGCCCTTAATGCCAACAACACAAGGTCGAAAAGTGGTTAACCGCCACCGTACATCAGTTTTTACGTGTTCGCGTTGACTTAGGCTTAGTATTTCGATACCAATATTGACTCCCAAAACAGAAGAGAAAAGCCGTCGACCAATAAAAAAGAAGCTCACACATTCCTGTATTGTTTTAGTTCAATAATGCTTTGAGTATAAAAATACTAAAAGGAGGCGTTATAAGTGTGTGTGGACGTGACGTCATAACAAATGTCCGGCATACGTTCTCCACACACAAATTATAATTCCATATTTGCTAAGAGGACCCTACACATCGTCTCTCACGCTGCACATACAACACTATTATTTCACTATATCACAGCACTAGTCTTGCACTTCTCTGTACGGTATCTCACTGGTCACTGTGAACGATTCGAAATAGTGGTTCAGGAATTCGAAAGTTGGTCGTTTTTCGGGGATGGCGTCCCAACATTGCAGCATCAGTCTATAGATATCGTCTGGGAGGTAGTGACCGACTGGTTTCGGCATTCTGTACCCTCGTTCCACTTGTTCGATGACGTCTTTGCCGTGGAGACCAGGGTACGGTATCTGTCCGTATGTGAATAGTTCCATCAAAAGAATACCGTACGACCAAACGTCGCTCTTGATGGAAAATCTTCCGTATATGATAGCTTCGGGCGCCGTCCACTTGACCGGGAAGCGAGAGCCCTGTTTCGGACAGTACTCGTTGTCCTCGATCACCCTAGCGAGTCCAAAGTCACATATTTTTGCTACGTTATTTTCACCTATTAACACGTTTCTAGCGGCTAAGTCTCTGTGTATTAACATTTTGGATTCTAAGTACTCCATGCCGGACGCGACTTGCGCGGCGATGTAGACGAGGTCTTCGAACTGGAGGAACTTGCCCTCGCCATTTCTGAGGAACTCGAGCAAGGAGCCCTTGCTCATGTACTCCTGGATGATGTAGACCGGCTCCTGTGTGGAACAGACTGCGTACAGGGCGACAAGTCGCTTGTGCCGGAACTTTTTCATAATGGCCGCCTCCTGTAAGAAGGCCTGCGTCGACATCGTACCTTCTCTTAGTGTTTTCACGGCGACCTGTAAAGGTTATTTAATATATCAGTATGATGTGGTTAAGATTGATGTTGTTTTGGAGATGATGAACCTAACCAGGTTTGAGGTGTTGCTGAACTGATTCACATTTTCTAGTCACAAGAATAGGTTCGGCTGTTCGGCAGAGACGATTATATAATTATTCTCGGCTTGAGAAAGACTGTTTTTTGCTTTTGTTTTAATTCATTGCGAGGTAAAAAGATTATTAACAGGTTGTTAGCAAGGCTGATTGCTCCACCATTTATATATCGTCAGTTGATGCTTTCCGTGTTCAAAATAAACACATAAGTATAGTTATATCTTTGCATGACCGAATCACAGTCCAAGTACACAAGATATGAAATTAAAAACAAGATCACCTCAATATTGTTCCGCCATTTGCCATAGTGGACTTCTCCGAAGTTCCCCTGGCCCAGCTTGCGGATGAGCTGCACCTCCTGGCGCGGGATCTCCCACTGGTCGCGGAGCTCGGGGCCCAGGTCCCACATCTGCGGCTCCGGCTTCGGACACGCTCGCGCCAAGACGTGGCATAGACCTAGCGCGTTTTCTATAGTATACAATAATACCAGTTTATTGATATAGACCTATGAAGTGTATAAGAACAGAGTCGGTATTTTTGAAGCCGTTGAAGCCCTGATGGAAAACTAAACTGAATCCCTCATGGAAAAACAGAGGTTTCCCTCGGCGAATGTAAGTAAAGTTCTCGCCAAAGGTTATACGGCAGCAAGTTTGGCGAGAACTGTATTCAGTAGTACTTATAAATATCTTATCGAGTTCTCGCTATACTCTATAACACTGTCCGGAGAATCGAACCCAGGAACTCACCTACAGTAGCTGCGATCATGACCAATAATATGAATCAACAAGAAAAAAAATATTCGAAGTACTTGGAATTAATAAAAATAGATATTACAACTATCAATTACGGCATATTTTACCGTTTACTAGTGTTAAAAGTAAGTCACCTTCCCTCACATCGCATCGAATTCTAAATTTGCAGGTAATCGACAAATTTTTATTAAAAAATCTATTGCGTAGATGCAGTTATCAGGTTTATAAATTAATACGAATAGTTTTACCCTTTTCGTATATTTTCTTCTGTATACATGTCATCTTTTAAGCGTCCGGGGAAAAACGTCCGCTATTTACGAATGCTTTGTTTTATTTTGACGTCAATATATATCAGGCGCATTGAAGGTCTATCAAACACAAGGAAAAACTGAAGCGTTGAACCAGGTACCACAAACCAATGCTTGTATCATAATTCAATAACTGGTGAAACATCCTCAAACTAATATTAAGTTGATATTCGGGATAAAACCTACGTGTTCGTGATCTCATTATATAAAGACTGTTTCAGTAAATATGTTGTCAAAAAGGTGATACAAATGTTGTATTCTAATCATTCCTTAATTTTTCGTAGTCGGGTAAAAAGGATTGCTAACAAATTGTTCACAAGCGATGCTATGTGTAAGCTAAATTCTACTTCAAAACTTTATATTTCATTGTTGGTTGAATCTATATTCTGGTCCAAACAATCTAATACATAAACAAGCAACTCACTGGTATAAGACATCACAAGCGCGGGCAAGCTGGGGAAGGTCTGGTTGGTCGCGATATAGAACCCTCCATTATCGAGGGGTTTGATCTTGTAATGCTTGACATGGTAGCCTCTGCCCTCCTCCCAGTCCTTGACGCTGAGGCTGAAGCCGTGAGGGTTGTGCTCCGCCGGCCGCACGAGGAACGTCCCCCGAGGGTTGCTCTCGGCTAGCAGCAGTTTGTCAGCCTCTTTCCGGGAGACGTGCGGAAAGAACCAACTGCAATGTGATGTTGGCCTTTAGCGGAAAGTCGCCGATTAATAACATGTAGGGGAGGGTTGTGACCCGTCACCGTTGTTACTGTCAGTTGTAGCTTTGTTGCTAGAATTAGGAAGCTGCAGGATTAGTACTGAAAGCTAAAGAACGACGACGCTTTTTTAATCAAATTCAACGGAGGAGGTTCTGTTTGATTGTATTTTTTGCGTATATTATGTTACGCGATTTCTTCACTGATCGTGAACAGATATCGATATTTTTTTCTGATATAATATACTTCCTAGTGAGTCATATTTTGGTTGGCGTCTAATTAGTTCTCAAGATACACCATCGGTTTTCTTTCCCCGAAAAAGTTAAAAGGACCTTCAGATCCTTTTACCGTTATCGCTTGTATAGGCGTTATACAGTGCCTATACAAAATTTCCAGAAAGTGCAGTTTTTTTAAACTGTTAGGCTGAAAAGACCGCTATATGAATATAATATATGAATCATATGATTCGCACTAGAAAATGTTTAAGGATCTGCTATGGGTTCTAAATATGAATTGATTCCAGAGTTACATCTATTTACAGTGCGCGAACCTTATAAGTAACAAATGGGTGCCTGCGTCATAATAGTGCGCCTGCACATCTATCTGAATCTGGGTCAATCAATGAATATGTGATTCCAATTAGTGTTTGTTATTATTTTTAGAGTTTTGCTGGTAGTAGTAAGCTATAAGAACCAGACGGCTTGTTCTACGGTATTTACAAGTACGTAGGTAGATGATTTATGAAGAATTTCAAGGTGTTAGTTAAACTTGAGGACAAGATGATAAGGAGACTCACAGGTTGCTTTTAGAGTTAAACGGGTGTTCCATACGGAATATATACAATTAAAGGTAGGAGTTAGAAATAAACAGAAGGTTTATAGACGAACTTTGCCCACGAAGTTATGTGTGTTATGTGTTGTTGGAGATCATAAATAAATAAAATATTCGGTTGTTAATTTTATATTCTGCAATCGGCAATCGCAGGCGCATTAACAACCAAAACCTTTTCACCACTCCATTTCAACTCTCCAAAGCAATAAAACGCTACTCACTCTTCGCACTCCACCGAGCTTTCTTCCGCGACGAAGTTGACAGGAATAAGTCCCTCTCTCCTGGTCGTAAGGTGTAGTACCCTCCACCAGTCGGGTTCGGCATCACTCAGGACTTCCATGCGGTCGCCCTTGCGGAACGAAATGTCGGAGTCCGCGCGAGCTGTGTACGCGCATAGCGCCTTCACCACGCGACGACCACCGTTTGTTATGCCTGAAATAGGTTGGAAATGAATTAGAATTTGGTAGGAAAATAAAATAGTTATCTTTAGTGATTCTTTCATGCACAGAACAAGGAAAACTAGGCCTTAATATAGCTTATCGACATTAATCAAATTGGGTAGGGTAGGCGGAGATTTGTACTGTCGTAGATACTTAAACTCACATTTTTTCGCCAGTTTTTTTTGGTTCCATGGTAGGAGGGCGATGATAAGGGTTTAACAGTAGAGCAGCAATATGTTTTTAATTTGAAAAAATATCTAGTCATTCATCTTTTGAAGGAGCAACTTACCTAAAAACTTAGGTTTACTTTTATGTCATGTCCATACTCACATTTGCCAGGGTTGCGTGTGCGCACGATGTCAGCTGGCGGGCGCGACAGCACGCGCGTGTTGGGTTCACCTGTATACCGCGTCTCCAACGATGACGGGCATGCTGTAAAACCCGCCTCGTTCTTGTACGCCGGATATACTGGAAGCAAACACACTGATTGTTTAGTTTTTTACGGAAAGATGTGTTTCTTCAACACAGTCCTCGTGAGATTTGGTGCCGAAAACCCATATTATAGTTATGTTTTTATTCGTTGAATTGACAATCAAATGATAGTACTAGATGGCTCAACATTTTTTAAGTGTTATTGTAAGATTAAATTCCATTGTAATCACCCTTGACCTTTCCGGATCAATTAATTACTCGTAATAACATCGAAACTGTAATTGCTGTTTGATTCATATGACCATTGAGGTGCAATTAATATTGTTTCCAAACAATGCATGTGGCCTCAAACTGGCATCCAAGTAGAATAGTAACGAACGAATGCGAATTGCGTCTAATGGTCGGTTTTAACATCGTGCGAAAAAATCTAGCACCATTGTTCTTTTCAAGGAAATAGGTTCCGTTCGGCTCTTTTAAAAGGAATCCACTTTTGTTGCTCGTTTTGTTTTAAAAATACACTAGTCTACAAGTAATTTATTTCGAGTCCTTGATGAAAACGCCTTTTAAGTTTTGTTTTGTCGCCGGATTTGGAGGTAATCAAGGAGTTATGTATGTGTTGTTTTGTTGTTTTTGGTAAATTATGATCTATATGTTACGAACGACAACTAGGAATACTGCTGAGCACTGTCTACTGGGAGAATGGCGGAATCAGAACCGTTCTGTGCGCCATTAGAGACATTACACGCCTTCAAGAGACACATCAATCAGGCATAGCTTCCATAGGTTTTATGCATATAATATGTACATTGACATACATATTTTATAGTATGATATAATATGTCATATGAAACAATTTACATTCAATGCTATTTCAGTACAACATTCATGAATTAATAGTGCATTATATTTCAAACAAACAACGATCGAGCTCGAGGAAGATTGGAGAACAAAACGTCGCAAAGCAGATTATTTCTACTATTTTTACAACGTAATACATCTTTATTTATTTGCAATCGAGTGGTACTTGACAAGTTTATATCAACTACAAGATTGTTGAGATACTTATCTGTGGAAGTTTAAACTAAGTCGTAGGACTTAGAATAATGAATAAAGCAGTTTAAATACACTTGATACTCAATAAGGCACCGCTTTTCCAATTCAATTTTATGATTAAAGTAGCTGGAATCACAAACACACTTGTTATTGTTATCATTCCAAAAACAATGAACGCATTCTTCATATTGATACGACCTCAATACCGATGGCTGCAATTAAATTAACTCGTTTTGTTTTAGGAAAATGCGTTCAGGAAAACTTTATATATCTTCTCTAGAAGGCTATCGAGTCTCACCAACTCGTATTTATGTTTATGTACCTGCTGCAATGATTTCGTATGTCAATATATATCATATAAGGTTGACATACGAAATCATTGCTCCAGATACATAAAAACTAACAACTAAAAAGATAACAATGATAAAGATAAAAATGTAGCACCAGCAGGTGCTACTGCTAACTATATTGTTATATTCGAGTTGCTAAATAGAAGATTCACGCCAAGAGTCGAGATCTACAAGTTGAATGTTATATGTATAAAATGTAGTCCTATCGAGTTCAGTCAATCGAATATAAGTAGTTCGTCAACTTCACTTGAGGTTTAGTATCATAAGATCTGTGAAAAGTGTAACCGGTTCACATAAGATCTTTTAGTCTAAAATGTATCTATATAAAAAATTATATTAAAAACTTTTTCACATTATTATTATTATGCAAATATTGTGTTGAATGTCCTCTTAACTCACCCAAAGGTCTATCTGGGTCATGGCGGCGGCTGCAGCACTTGTTACCCATGGCGCGGCCCGCCGGTTACGCCGCGCCAAGCTCCTGAAATAAAAGAAAATAACATTAACTACATGAAAGAGAAACATGGCGTCCTTTGATTCGACACGATTGGCGCTTTGGCTGAGCGACACGCTTGTGCCATGGGTTCGGTTCCCGCACACAATTCAGAATATTTGTATGGTTTAGGTTCTGGGGATTCGTGTATGTGAGAATTTGTGCTTGTAAACGCACCCATAATTATTCGTGATTCCCCATTCAAAGATTTTTCTCCCATAGTATGGGTACAAGCACCAAGAGCATGCATGCTTTATGCATATGGTATGTTGTATTAGCTAGCGTAATTAAAATTTTAGTATAACATTTCAAAATACATAAGCTCTGAAAACTAAATGCATGAAAAATATTTGGGTTGCGTCATAACGGTGTATGATTGTGATATACGGTTTAATGTGAAGTCGGGACTGTCATCATGAAGAAGTAAGTAGGTTACATTAACATTGTTATCTTGCGTGATAAGGATGAAAACAATGCACTGTGCTTGATGGGAACAAGTCCCATTTTGATATTATTTATTAAAATTATACTGTGTGAGTTTATGAGCTATTTTTTAATAATAGCTCTTGCGGTGTGATAGAGTTAGTGCCCTCTAGAATAGATGGAATGGAAGAATGGAATATCTACATGTGGAATTTCTAAATGAAATACTTATGTACATGTAATTTGTGACGAGACAAGATAAGAATGATCAAGGAATAAGTACCTAACAATAAAATATTGTACCAGTTATTAATCATAAGTATCGAATACGAATGATGGAATATGTATAAATACACAACAATTGAGCAGAAACCATTTATCCCCAAGGAAAAATATAACAGCTGTCGCTATAAATATTCATATTATGTAAGCCAGAATATGAACAGATTCGTGATCAACCTTAGGAGCTTTTGGTAACAATTGAAATCAGCACTTCGTCGAAGGCGGGACGATGAAAGGCAATTCATTCATTCAACAGTTACATGGCGACGGACGCAGGTAAAAATTATTCGCTAACGGTTAGTAAATGGACGGTTAGAAGCTTCTCAATTACGCAGTGCGGTCTTTGCCTTTTCCATATTACTGAACAATGAGTTAGGTGTTTTTTTTAAATCTAGTCATAGACTGAAAGTCGCGACGTATATGGTCCAGGAGTTAGAGAGCGGTGAAAGACGCTGCAAGAGCGTAGTTCGAAGAGACGGTTGACTAACAAGCGAATCAGGACAACAACGATAACACTAAAGTTTTGGGTCCAGCTGTAAGGCAAGCAAATATGAAATACGAGCCTCTCTGCAGTGTTGCAACAACAGTAAGGAACTGAGTTGTTATTATTATTATAATGTCTGTCAATTCTATCATAACATTCTCTATTTCATTCTAAATTACGGTGTTTTTTATCAGAGTGCTACAAAAAGGACGTTATGAATGGAATCCAGACTTTGCCTTTACTAACAGGACGAATTACGATTAGGCATGTCCCACAGCTGGGCAAAGGCCCCCCCCCCCCCCCTCATTCCTCCATCAGTCTCGGTCTTGGGCTAACTGGGTACAATCTGCGCTAAATGTATCAAGATAGTCACGCCATCAACAGGACGAATGTAGCATAAAAATGATGCTAATACACATTCTTTAATCTGTGCTAAGCTAATGCTGAAAATAACTTCAGATACATCAGAACCTCAAAAATAATTAAGAGGATAGGTTATAATATAAACCTTTAATAAACAATAAACAAAGTCGGCCCATAGAGACTGTCATGACATTGGTATATCACTAAAATCATGCAAAAAAACATTTAAGATCGTGTGTACATTCAAACTTTCTTTCTCAAATCATCACGGTTATGTTGATATTTTAAAGCTTGTGCTTACTAAACGAGTGAATACCTACTTCCTCGGCTATTGAGGGTTAAAACGGCAACGTCACGTTATCAGAGTGGTGCTAATGAACTTGCGTTGTGATAAACGGGTGAGCGATAACTTTTATAGCACACACGTAGTTTACGATACGGTTGCTTCGGGGAACTCAGCCGGGAATATTGATGAAATATTATGCTACAATGCAACATGACTAATTGGGAAATTAAGTAAGCACATAATTTGAAATTATAATAAGCCAGCAGAAAAAGTTTTTTTTTGTAGAATTTATCATAATAGGTAACTGCTTAATTTGATTTTTGTAATACTCAATTTAATTTCGTATACTAAAAAAAAAGAAAATTTATTTTTCTTTATACGTATAATGTGTAGGTTAAAAACAATTTGAAACTTCACAGTTTTTAGAAGATTCCGATTTCCGAAGATAATGGTTAAAAAAATCCACACGCTTTATATGTATTGATTTTACATCCAATTAAAGGGTGTAATGACTTAATTAAACCACATGGTTATAAGTGACCGAGACTCGGGATATCCTCTGGGATTTCCGGTCCTTTCAGTAGGTAGTTAACCCACGGTGCAAACAATAGGATTGGCGTCTCCTTTACCGTCTCAAAGGCGTTATTAGATAGACCTGACTGGAGGTTATCCCCAAGTGGGAGGAAGATTATTATTATTGAGAGAACTTATCAGACATAACTATTGTATTAGTTGTATAGTGTATAATTAAATATGATTTGAATTTAGGATATAGAGTATCATTGAGACAGTAAATTGTTATTGTAATTTTACAGTCAAATTAATTTACAAGGACAATTAGGGGCTATTTCACCATCTCCTCGCAAGAGGTGGACCTATTCTCACATAATTTAAAGCAAATAATTTCTGCGGCACGCATCTTCCTTTCCTTCCATCCTACGAACCCCTCATTGCATTGATCTCACAGTAACACTACGATCAAAATTGTGAACCCCATAATAATTATTATCTAAGTTCAATCATGTATCTATCTGTGGCTTAGTCGCAGTGCTTTATAAGTAATATAATATGCGAATTGTAACTAATTTGTAGACGCTTTGGGTTACCTGTTATGTCTATAAATATGAATAAATAATTCAATCTCCTGATAAGTTCTCGTTTAATTACTTGGCAGATAATTTTATACAAATTTTGTTCCGTTTTTTAATATATCCGGCGGTTAGGTGGTGAAACAGGCCCTTAATGTTATTAGTTGTTTATATTTTTTGGGGAAATAATAAATTTATTAAAATCAAAACAAAACCTGTGTGCTACACACCTGTTAGGGTCGGCATTAATCGGCACAGCCAAGCTATTGAATAAGTTGCAACAAAAACTGATGCTTAATATGGAGAAGTCTATAAAGATCTCAGACAATAAAAAAAAACCCGGCATTTTCCAAGTGATCCAATGATACTGATTGGAACCGTAACTGCAATGTAAGCTTAATTTATAGTCAGTTGTTGACGTTGACGAAATTTTGCATTACCTAACTAATATACTAATTTCTTCAAAGACCAATGATTCATATGAGTTATTATTATAATGAATCATAGTTCATGGGTAGCTAGGATATTCATATTGCAGTTCCTACTTTGTACAAGATGTGTCGTGGACGTGGACGAAGCAAAAGAAATAACCTATTGTTTTGGAAAGAAACAAGGATCGTAGCAATTGGCGTCCGGTAGTTTTTGTAAAGGCGTCGCGTCGTTGTGTGTATTTATATTGACGACATCTGTGGTCTAGTGGTTCGAGTACCGGACTGCTGTTCACAAGGTCGTGGGTTCGATTCCCACAAGATACAAATATTTATGTGATGAATATAAATGTTTGTGTTTGTCTGGGTGTTTCCTATGTATTATAAGTATGTATTTACAAAAAAAAGTATATAAGTATTATATCCATTGTCTAGTACCCATAGTACAAGTTCTGCTTAGTTTGGGACTAGATGATGCTGTGTAAAATGTCCAAAGATATTTATGTATTTACAAAAAAAAAAGTATATAAGTATTATATCCATTGTCTAGTACCCACAGTACAAGTTCTGCGTAGTTTGGGACTAGATGGTGCTGTGTAAAATTTCCCAGGATATATACGTTTCATTACTCATATCACCACCACAAGGTAATTATGTTACGTTACATGAAAGTTCAGTGAAGTCTTATCAATAGCATAATCTCTGGCCTAGTTGAACCGGTTACAGTTCCCACGGCTCGAGCCCTTGATAACAGGTGATGTATCGATGCGAACGCCTATACCGATGATAAAAACAGTGATTTATGTATAGTGCTAAACGCTATCTCAACTAATAGGGGAAAGTTGGATGAATGATAAAGTTTGATGGCGATCTAAATTTGGACTAGTATGTCACACTCGCAAAAGTGGCTAAATATATTTTATTTCATTGAAAACCTCTTTTGTTCCACTCCAGGGCAAAGAGTTTTATATGTATTTAGTTACCAGCCTTCATAGTATGATAATATTAAACAGTAATCATGTTTCTTTAAAAACTGTTTTTATGCCTCAAATTCAATATTTAGACTAGCAGAAGCCAATGGAATTATTGTATTGATATGTGATCACTCCCTATTGTATGGAACCTCTGGATGTAAAGGATTATGGGAGGTTCTACCCTCCCATAATTTTACCCTGTACTCCTTCTACCCTCAACGCAACCCGGATCTACGGTGTAACATAACGCACCAATATACTACATGGGACCTAAGTATGAATATAACAGCACTTTCACCTGTCCAACTGTTCCTTATGCTCAATGATGCACAAGCTGTTATAAATAACTAAAAAATGTAATGCAACATAATGTATAAAGACATGTGTGGTTTCGACACACAGTGTTAGGGTTCCGGTTCTTTTTTATAAATGGACTTAACGAACGGTTACCACCTGACGTAGTAATCATGTGTCCACACAAAAGACTACGTGCAGGTGACGTATTTGGTATTAGCAGCGATTAAGTACTTACTAATAAAGAAAGGACCTCCCGGTACTTCATTAGATGTACATTTTGACAGTCTAGACATGTTTACTTAGGTTACACGAGGATAAATGACATTTAGAATTTTAATTCCGGTTTTCCTCTATTAAGACGAAATAGCTTAATGGATTATAGATAGTAGAAATAGCGCAACAAACATTAATGGAAAATTTCGGATAAATGGGCTTATAAAAAAAAATAGTCTGGGTGTCTGAATATTGTTTCAAGAAAGTCTGAAACCCTAACTTTACTAAGAAGACCAGGAAGGGGAAGAAAGGAAATATAAGCAAGATCTGCCCAAATGAATGAATACAAAGTGATGCGTAAAATATACAAACTTGAAATCATTCCCTACTAACCGAATAACGGCAGAACCTCATGTTAATTGATTCCGAAACCGCTAATTTAATATTTCACTGTAAGTAGCAAATGCGAGAAAATAGTATCTCAATGTTTAATTTTCACCAGATTTTCTAGAATCTTTAAAAAAACAAACATTGTATCGAGCATACCGGCTTCTCTCGGAACTTGTAAAAGTATTTTCAATTAGCTCCAATGTAGATCAAATAGTTACCGGTTAGTGTTTAAGCGGAACAAAGCGTATTTTTCCGAAAGAGAATCTTCTAAAGATTTACTCTGCAGCGTTATAACTTCTTTACGGTCGTTTTCATTGTGTTAGCCTGTATATTTGTAAAGAGATTCTGTTCTGTTTTATGACGCAATAATTACAATTCGATATGGCTTATGAATTTTACATATGGCGTACTATGAGTATGAGTAAACTTAGCGCTTAGCGCTAGTAAACTTAGCGCTCGCACTATGAGTAAACTTAGCGCTTCTTTGCAACTATTAAAGATCTAAGTATCTATAATTCCAACTTGATTAAACTTTTATAGACACGATACAAAGATCAGCTAATTCATCCTCTTTTTCAAGGAAGGAATTGGACTGTGATTCACAATACTTACATGTATCACAGTCTCAGTGCAGGCTATTAGACTAAAGGGAGACGAAGAAGGAAGGATACAGAAGATTAAAGGTACAATGTTGATCAACAATATGAACATAAATCTTCGTATGGTTTTAGCGACTCGCACTGTCACTGCTGAGCTGGTGGTTGCCACTTTGAACCTGTCTGTGGTGTTTGTTTCTTCTTGTGCCAATAAATAAGAAAAAACTTTAATGAATAAATTAGACAAACGTTACTCAGGGCAATCGTATAGTAGGGCAATAAACACTGATAACATCACACTTTAAAGTGAAATTCATTCAGAATTATTCAGTTGACTGTCCAATTTATTTTCAGCTTTTCTTCTTTTAGATTAATCTAGTGCACAAAGAAAATGTTTATGTCCCTCTCAGGTGTCCTTTGTAGACAAAACGCTCTTTGTAATAACAATACGAGAGAGAATTTACTTTTGGCTTTAGTAAAATTGGTTCTTTGATGTCTCGGGTGTCCTCAGACTGGGCAAAAAGAAATTTTCCATAAAAACTACTCTCTGAAATTGGAAACCTAAGTAGTAAAACGTGAGAGTGCTAAACTTAGTTTGAGAACTTTTCGCAGTCATTATTTTCGCGTCTCTTTCAAGTCGAGTCACAATGTCGAATGGTTTGATGGTATCATGTTCAACAGTATTGACTAGTTTACAGTTTTGAGTTCGCACTTCGTAATCACGATTGAATGTTATCAAAACGTTTTCCTTGTAAATACGGAATTCGTATTTAATTCAGAAAGCACTCAACATCGACGTTCGACGTTTTGTCAACACTCGTTGCGTACGGAATACACAATAACATCCGGCCGAAGGCATTTAATACAAAGAATAGAACATTTAAACCCTACAGTTATCGGTAAGACTTACAATTGTGATGCTCTTTTGTTTCAAGCATTTTTAATTTGAAGGTTTTTGTATACGTGGCATACATGTTGAATTCATTGCCATTTTTGACAGTTGGAATTGAAACTGCTTACACCTATTACACTTATTTTGGCTTCAGCCTTCCTTACTTGATTAATGAATTCAGGTTTAAACTAAAATCAGTTTTAATTTTAATAGAAATCAATATAGGTTTCAAGGTGTTACCCAATATTAGGAATGATTCAGATATCAGAAAAAATACTATAATTGTAGGCCCAAATGGTTAAACACGGAAGATACCGAAGACGATAGCTTTAAGCGTACAAGGCGATAAAACCAACTCAGACACGCTTGAGTTAATTCATACGTTTTATCCATTAAACAAGCGGAAACTGAAAACAGAATAATGGCAGCCACGTTTTTACGAAAAACCCATGACAATGCTAATCGCTTAACCACTTAATGTTGTGACGTAAAATTAAGCATAACCTTCATAATACAGGTGGTTCGAGTTTCTAGATTTTATGGTCCCTAAGCACAAAACGGTGTAACAGTCTATTATTCAGTGTCATCGCCACGTTGCCGTCGACTAGGGAGGGTAGTCAAGTAAACAGTAACAGCTTATCGATAAATTGCTACGAACTACGTCGGTTGTAGCGCACGGGAACCGATTTACACACAACACACCAAACAAATTGACTGCAAGAGATTGATCGTTGGCGGATAAACACGCTAAACGTTGCTATCGACTGGATACGCCAATAAAGATAAAACATAGTAATGGAAACAAGACGAACTCGATAACACGATTACAGCACTAGAAGCAACTGTTCAAGCGCAATTCTCAGAGATTTTAATTAAGAAACAGAGTTCCATTAGCGGACAGCGTGTCTTTATTTTCATTAAAATGCTAAGCGTTAGTTAACTGTCATTTTTATTATGATTTAGCAGTTCCGTCATTAACTTGGGTTCAGAAGTCGTTTATCATTGTACTTAATTGTGTGGAACATAAAAATACTTGAGGACAAACATTGCTTGTAAGATTTATAAAACTAAGAACCAAGAAGGTCAAACAGGAACCTATTTCTTGAGAACAAAGGAAAACACATTTAAAGATTATGTAGTTGGTAAGTATTATGGACAGTTTACTTAGGAGAGAAAGAGTTCTTAAAAGCTTTGTTTGGTCTCGGAGAAGAAAGTGAAGGTGATGGTGCGGAGCAGTATGCGGGGGACGAGACGCCCCAGCCACCTGTTGCTACCAATCAATAACATCACCAACGCACCATTGTTCCCTCAAACCGACTAGTCGCCACCATAGCTAAACTGATTGAAACAGCACCGAACTACCAACAAATTTTAACATTATGAATGATAAAAGCAAGCTTTGTGGTCATGTCTTTGAACAAAGAAAGTTATGGTACAGTTACACAACTATTATTGTACTTGAACCTTTTTACAAACCACAACCACAGAACCGGACGAAAACAAAGATATTAGTGACCAGTCTCAAAACTAAATCAATGTCCCTAACCGATTGTAGTTAAGCTTCAAAGGGCAATAAAAGGGCTTAACGAAGCCTTGTTCAAACACAACTGCTTTAGATAACAGGATAATCAATACCGAATATGTTGAATGACCATAGTAGAGACGCAGATGCTAAAAGCGAAACGGAATAATGTCTAAATTTAAATAGTTGTAAGTATAGTATGGTTTGGAATTTTGAAATCCGTAATTTCAGATCTAGAATTTCATTTTGTTGGTGTGAGGAAAAATTGTAGAGGAGAAAAGTTTATTCGTTCGTCGCGCATGTACCGAGGCCGGTCAATAACCTCAGCGGGCGGAATCTTGAACTTGAACCACAAAGCGAATACGGAAACACCTATATTATTTCCGCTATCCAATTTCAAAAGACAAATGCAAAGCCTGATCGCGAATGGATTGGTGTGTTCAGGTTCTAATATAAATCACTGATTCGACCGATCAGTTGAAGTCTAAAATAAAAGGAGTATATTGACAAATGATACGGGACTGGAAAATCGATACCTATTGTATCGGGCTTTATTTATTATCTGAACGAAATTTATGGGTAATTCCGTAACATTATGTTTTACATCAAAACCATTAAGACGAATTGCGAGTACAGGTGTTTTTTCGCCTCAAAACAACTTATTCGGTACGCATCATGATCATTGAATTATTCATTAATAAGGTGAAGCCTTAGTCGGAGGCCAATTTTCACACGTTTTTAAAATTCGAGACGTGCGATCGAATTGAATAAGTTTTATGAAGTTAATACGAACCGAACTCGGGGCAGCGATAAATTATGTTTGCTCGTCTGAGAAAATCTTCTGATAAACGCCACATATGAAGCTAGTATGCGGTTTAGTGTGAAACCGCAAATGTAGGAAGTAACTTGAGATCTAATAGTCGTTAGTTACAAATGTGCTCAACAGCATGTCAATCTCTTAAGCGTGCATGTCATAACTTTAGCATAGACTTTACATAACACGCAATGCGGGTAACATGTTGCAAAAGTGACAATTATTATTGTGGTGAAATAACCATATAGTGGTGTAACAATATACGAAATGGATCTTATAAAAGAGAAGACTATATGTTAATTAGGAATTGCATTATCAACGTTTGAACATAACGAAGTTAACGTGTTACAAATTTTAAATTCTATAAGGTTGTAGAAACATACGTTTTATGTTTATATGCTAATTAATTTTAAATCTAAATATTATGAAGTCTCCGTGCGTAACTTCTGTTGAACTTGACAATGATTTATATTTGAGGACACTAAGCACAGCTGTGGTCAACACAATGGGTTGCTTGCCTGCACTGAATGTTGTTATGGTTAAAGTGCTCACTATCTTTACAGAAACCGACGCTGTCATGTGAAACACGAACATAATAAAGCGAGACAACGGCTTTCAGTCACATACGCTTGTGGAATCTAATGCAAATAAATTAAGAACATATTCATATGCCCTGTGCGTGATAGAGCATAGAGCATTAAAATTTTAGAAAGGAATTAATAATTGTGTAACATGTATTCTTTTCATAATACAACAAGATTACCTGCAGGTGTTAATAAATTAGATGCTAATTCAATTACAACACTAAACTGACATAACGCTAGTAATGCAGGCAACAATTTTCATTGCATAAGTTGAATTCATGGCATGGCTTTAATAAATTCATCGGATAACTACTTGACTAGTTATTCAATTGAAACAAGTTACAAGTGTGAGGCCGTTTATACAACAACCAAGAATTCCTAATGCGAAGAGTCGAACTTTAATCAAGAACTAGGGGCTCAGTTTCAAATTACATAATTGATTCCAGACAGCGAATTAGTCTAAAAATCTTGGCGCGAGTCGCTCTTAGTACCTCATTGAGACTTTTTAACTAGCATAAAAGCTTTTAGGTCAGACAAGTGTTGGAAACTAGCAATTTGTCCGCGAACAGCGTCGCAATTGCCCTAAATTATGTACCGAACTTGGCTCCTTCTTATAATTGTCATGTTACATAGTTGAAGAAAGAGCCATCCTATCTTTCAACGGATAATACCAGAAGAATATTTTGTGCTAAATTAAGTAAGAAGTATAAAGAACACAATTGCAACGCCCCCGCTTCATCTTTAATTAATGGATGATCAAAGTGGTCAAGAACTTGTTAATAAGCGAACAATTTCTATAACCAAGGCGGACGGTACGAAAGTGTATAACGAAGAATATTTCAAAGCATTGTTTACATTTTGTAGTGTTCAAGTAAGTTCCACTAGACAATCTGCTCAGCGGAGCGTATAAACACCAACTATGAAATAGGAAGCTCACGAAGTATCAGACGACTTTGATTATGCTGATGCAGGAAACAATCTGTTGCCGTATGGTACTAGTTTATAATAAAGGGGGTAATGAGGAAGGATTACACGATAACTTTCTTGATGTCAGTGAACTTGCTGTTTTAATTTATAAGATTTGATGGTCGTCGGTAGTAATAAAGGCAGTTTGTGTGAACTCCTGTAGGTTCCCAGATTCTTCAAAGAAATTTTGGTAGTTAGTAACAAAGCGAGGATTATGGTTATTTACCAAATTCTTAACAGTTTTTACCCATATAAATGAACACTATAATTTTCTCGTGACAAGCTATCAAGACCTCTTATCGTTCAACATACTTTCTTCAAAACCCCTGTATCAGTGGCATCAAAGCACCCGAAGCTTCTGATATGCGGTAATGACCAACACGACATCCGATAAGCCTGATGGTTTAACATATCAGAGCCAATTGGAGTCAGATGTCTGTCATGATATCGGTAATATATGTACACCAAATCTACATACGTATTCATAACATGTTTTCCTTAGTTGGAGCTAAATAAGTCGATATCAGGGTGTGTCAAGGCAATGATGCTTGAAGCTACATGTGACAGTGAGGTATTGAATATGGAAGTTTAATAATACTCGAGAAGAGATATTTTGCTGTTGCGTTGCATTGGGAAGGAAACAAAATAGAACCAATAACTTATTGGATCCAATTTTGATCCGACGAATCTATGTATTATGATTTTGCGATAATACACGTCAAGGGCGTTACGTAAAGACAATTCTATTTATCAAATTGAGAAGAGCGAAGAGGGCTGTGTGATTATACAATGATGGCCTTTTTAAGAGATTTTAAATCTCCTTTTATGGTTACAACATAATGCGGGGTACTATAAAGCTTTTCCTTTGTATCTCTCCCATATTTAATATGGAAATTTGCTATCGATGGAGTTAAGAGCGAAAAAACATGCAAATTCTGCAAACCTATTCACAGAGACAGGCAAGAATCTTAGAGCGTTTAATGAGCCTTTTTTAAACCCAGGGCACGTTTGAATGAAGCAGTGAAGGAGGTATTACCAGACGCTATCCGCCGGAAACCGTTGCTTAGACATATTATGACTTGTACATCGATCATCGGATCCGTTCAGGTTGATAAAATTACATGTTATAGATTATACACCTGATGCACTTAAGTAAGTATAAGGATGGTCCTCAGGTATATTTGTTTAGGTACTAGAAATAAAAAGATAATTGTAGAAATGGGCTTACCTGCAGATGATTGTTGTGCGGCATTTATTAATTATCATCAGCAATTAGATAATTACTAATGATCTAGGTATAAGTAGTACTACTTATTGCTAAAATTGTTCAACCATTAAAAATAACATTAACATTTCTACTATACTATAACTAATTAGAGCAATGGAATTCCGACATTACTACTAATTACAGGGTTCACACGGTTGAGAAAAGTTGACATGAACTCACTATAATGTGAGTAACGTTAAGTTTTGTGCCGTTAAAGTGTTGACTTTGTACACAAACGTACAATATCGGCAGTGACAATGGCTGTACAAACAATAGAACAGATTACCGAGACGAACGTGCGATTACGTACTGAATAGGCGAATAGATGAGCTTCCGTACCACGTTTTGTTCGAATGTCACTGAACGGAATAGCTTTCGATTAGGATTTTACTGCAAATCTCAAATATTGACACTAATATCCTAATGAAATTCTGGACTGGACCCCTTACTAACTCTTCGATAGGGATCCAATATATCAACGGACTCGCAGAGAAGATAAACATGGAAGTTCGTTACTATCTCACGCCCTAAATCTTCGTTCCCCTACAAGAAAATATCTTGGATATTTCCCCTCTGCCATAACCCTCTCTGTTTGGGCAATTTCCGCTGACCGTACGGGTACTCCACTTACGACGACTTGTAGATACAGGTAGGTGTTAAACGAACACTTTATCTTGTTTATCTGTTTCGTGGAACAACTTTAACAGCATCGGGGTATAAAGGACAGGATGACACCACAATGCGCCCGCATATTCGCTTGTTGGATAAACAAAGATGAATTCCATTCCGGTATTAAAAAGATATAGTTCCGTAACTCTTTTGACTAACGGATGGTAACACGATAAGGGTGAAGCAATCTGTCGTGTGCAGAGTAAATTGAAACAACGATGCAACTTAATCGTAAAGTGATTAAATTATATTTGGTTAACCCACTTCCTTCACTCACGGGATGTTTGCGTCCGAGCGGCGACGCAATGTTTGTATTGGAAACACTGAACTACAAACTGGGACAAATCTCCACTTTGTGGATACTTGTACCAAAAGAAACAAAGTTCCATTAGGGAGATTAAGCCCGGACTACACATAAACAGATTGATGAAGCATAAAAACAACGTAGTATGCAATACAATCGAAGGAGGCAACGTTACAGAATATTATTGTGTCTTATCTTAGCAAAGGTAATAAATATCTACACAGATTACTCATTTTCGAATCGTATTTCCGCAGATATATCTATAATAGCACCGGAAATACAATTTGGGTTTGTGTAGCGTCATTCGATTGCATTACGTCGAGCTCTCGACAATTTGTATAAAATTGCCGTCAGTACTTTATTCATAGGACAATAAACTTTCAGCGCTCAGGGTCGGCGATTAGGCGCAGGGCCATTAGTACAAAGACCTTAGAGTTCGGGTCATGGAGGTCGAAAATTCGGCGCCCGGCGCCCGACAGACAAGCATTTTATTAAAGCGAATTTATTTGACTGTAGCAACATTAATTAGCTACTTCATTTCAATTACAGCATAGCTTCTCATTATCATTCTGTTATTATCGACTCTCTTGAGACTGTCTACTTTGAGATCTTGTCAGAAGTCTCGAATTAGTTCACCGACAGCATGGAATATTTTTTTCTATTACACATGTTGAGCCCATCAGAGTGTTTACGGGAAGCCGGGAGCGCCCTCCTGTCGCCGATGGTCATAACGCTTGGGGCGCGAACGATCAATACACAGGGCTTCCCTACTGGCATGCCGCCGACTGCGTAGCCCACTTCCGAACGCCGCTCACGCAATTTTGTACACACCAATTACTTGTTTAATTCTTTGGGAAACAATTAGTCCTCGAGCTGTCGGCTCGAAACTTTGACGTACACCCCGAAGTCTTTATGGACGACGTTAATAGATGGCTTAGCTGATCAAAGCTCGCTAAAGTTGTTAAATTAAACGTTCCGTCAGCGCTAATTGTGCATGCGTCTATAATATGCAAATGAGGGGAAAAAGCGGTTCTTGGCTCATTATAAAGGAAATAGATGCAGATGAGTGCTAATTTCAACCAACACATACTTAGGTAGCGATACGTGATATCTATAAGTATACGAATATTACTTGTACAATAAATAATGATAGAGGTACGAAAGTCGAAACCCTATGCGTTCTGTGTGGTATTTATCTTCAGTTGTGTGGAAATTGCGTGCGTATACGTGACTCAATGAATTTAGCTGTGGGTATAATAATATGGCAATTTCATTCGTCCTATATGCGGCAATTTGAGGGTTTATAACGAACCACACGAGGGAGTGTCAGGAGTCAATGTCGCTGTCGCGGGAACCGACATATTTGTTATTTCGACCGAAATAAATTCTTCACGTTTTGGATACTGAATACAGATTAGAAACAGCTTGCTTGGATATAAAACCGAAAAAGAATACTACTTTCGCGGGTATTGCAGTTGATTAACTCCGTGCAAATTCTTACCTTGATGGATTGATGACGACTGCCCGTGTTGCCATTCTTATTAAAGTATGCGGAATAAAATTCATTTATCGCTAAACACCACCTGTAATGGTCTCTTCTTAATTTAGGTAAAGGTACTTAAAGCGCTTAGAAAAGCCGAGGCATAGTTCTTTCATGAAGGTAAGTACTTGTCGTCGTCTGCGATTTATGGTCTCATTCCGGAGAAAATAACCGTCTGCATTATAGAAACTTTGCTAAGGTGTAAGCTAAAGTGCCTTTCATAACACCAGGCACATCCAGTAAAAAAAATATTAGTTCTTTATGAATATTCGTAATAAAGGACAGAGCATTGGAATGTCTTATTAAAAAAAAGAGTGATCGGGGGACAATGTGTACCATCCTACAAATATACCTTTCCAAACTTAATTCAAGAGAAAAGTTTTTATGAGTCAATAAAGTAGATCACTTTATTAAACGAAAGAGATCTGATTAAACTTATGACATGCTTTTGAAAATGTTAACGAAATTAAACCGTCTGCGAAAACTGCCAGATGTCATATTTTTGTGACAGGGTCTTAACGGCCTCTGCATTAATTAAATAAAAGGACAGATAATTAAATTAAAAAATATTTAAATTTGTGTCAAAGAGGATAACGGGACTAAAAACACAAGTACACAGATTTAAAACGAGAAAGTCTCATATTGTTTGGAACATGGGAAACATTGTGTAGACAAATTTAATGTTTACGTGTAGACGACAGTTATTTATTATTTTTTGCGTGGGGTTTAACACAGGGTTATTAATAGGAAGCCAGCTAGCTGTCAAAAACATTCGGGCAAATGCCATATGTCTCTACATTCGCGACGCAAGTTGTCAAAAGTTGGGTAGTTTTTATAGTTTCTACAACTAAAGTAATATGCTAAGGGTGTTCGTTGAAGAGAATGGAAACTTGAAAGTATACATGTTGATTGTTGTCATTTAGTTCAAGTTATTGAGATATTAAATGTAGAAGTTAAGTTAAACGATGAGAGTGTGTGGTGTGTGTTGGGTCTTTATTGATTAGCAACTGGACAAAGTTACCATGGTAACGAGAAAAAAATATAGATCTTCTGGGAAAAAACAAACTCCATTCAACTGTATTTGTAATCTGAATGAGAATCCTGGAATCCCTTGAACTGAACCTTTTTTACTTATCTATTATTGAGAGCAGAAATCTGTACGGAAGAGGACATTATCTGATACGGTTATTCCAGTCTACACTAACGGGCTGTTTACCAAAGACATTTAAATATTACCTACATACTGACGACTTCGAGGGCCGTATAAAACTGTAAGTACATTCATTTGAACATATTCTGGCTATATTATTAACGTAGTCAAGTTAATTACGTAGTTTCACCAAATATTTAATTAAATACTCCTCCATAATTATTCGCTATTTCATCCTAAATATTTACATAGACCGGTACATCACACACTTGTTTAATTACCTAAACTATAAATGAAATGCAGTTTTATAAATTTATTGTTTCCGACCGCACCCAAAGAGCCACTGGCCGGTTAGCATCCGTTTCGTGACACCTGCGTCAACCGTCAAATAAAAAAAGATGCTTGTAATATCCGATCAGTGTCTAATAATTGTATGTAAATATAGCAAGTTTACCTTATTTCAGATTAAAATTAGTTTTAGGTTCGCTGAGTAACGTTGTAAGACCCTATATAAATATGGCAAGTTTACCTTATTTCGGTTACGTGAGTTCGCTGAACAAAAACGTAAAATACTTACTTAGTTTACAGCGACAACCCTAATTGAAATCACGAAAATATAGTCCATTGTGTCCAATTCCGTTATTCTCACCCTAATAGCTATAAGTACTATTGTATCCCTGACTTTACGGTCTACAGTTTCTGCGAACCCTTCAACCCTCAAATTTTCTATGTCTGAATGTTTCGAAACCCCGCTCTCCCCTAATGATTTAGCTATATGTAAATACAATTTATACAGAAAGTGTACTTGTAAGTGTAAAGCAACGGTCGTCTATAATTCGTGCATGTGTGTAGTTTTAAACATAAAACACCCTATTGTTGGTCTCTGGAGTGCTTTTGAGAGTATTTTATATACTACAGTTGGGCACACCTTTGGCATGTGAAATAAGGTAAAACTAGAAAGATTACTTATGAAGGCTGTGTCAGTTTACGACTTTCACCCGATGTGTATTTGAGTATAAGATTCTAATCTTGAAATAAGCAAAATATATTTTTATAAATTCAATTATGTCGTTACTGCAACATGTTACATCGCCAATAACAGAACATCTGGATAAAGGTTCTTTGACCTAACCAAAGTTTTGTATATATTTGGCAACTGAAGGTCGTGAGAGACAGATACCTACAGTATTTTTACAACGTGCTCACACAGCAATTTTAGAATAGAATTTTATTATTTTCAGCAATTCACAAAACGATAAAAAGCACCCGTAAAACTAATACGATGTTCGTCTTATTAATTCTGATTTTAACGGGGCATTTCGCTCTGAAACGCAATCACAGTTTACGTCTTTACGACGGCCATTGGTGAATATAAGACCGTTCAACGACAAACATTGGTTATCAATCATATCGGAGACTCGATCGAAATATAAACATCCGATAGGATATTGATGAAAAAGTAAACATGCTTAGAATTAATATAGAACAAACGAAGAGCCGAGAGACAACAGAAACAGAACATTTAACATTTGCGTCATTTGGAATAGAAGTCTCCAACATCGTGAAAATAAATAAAGACGAGGAAGTTAGAGAAATCTTTGATAATTCGTTATCAAAACTCTGTAGCGAACACGTTGGAAAGTCGGAAGTAATTTGAAAGCAAGACAATTAAACGTAAAGGAAGGTGACAGAAATATTTCCTTTAATTATTTCGAGGCAAAACGAAGTAGAAAATGTTCCGTAAATGTGAACAATGGCAATAGAGATTTGAAAGAAACCGTGACGATATGGCCGTTGATTATTTATCGTGAGTAACGTTACACCGAGGGGCCACGGCCGGACACGAGCAGCACGATAATCGCATATGACTTCACACTGTAACCACTACGAGAAAATTTAATCATGACACACCAGTTGAATAAGCAATACGATTTATAGAATAGGAATTAAGGATTAACAATAATTGTTGGTATTTTACGAATGGTGATTTTCTCAATTTAGACCGACTTCATAATTTAAGGGGATTTTTTATTCAGACCAGGTTTTGCCTAAACAATAAGATGGTTGAAGAAAGCATATAAAGTTCAAAGGAACACAACACACGTAATCTACAAGCTTCCAATAACTTAAAAGTTTGGATAGTCCAGGTTATCGGTAAAAACGGGTTGACAAGATAAGATTTTTGCGGTTCTTCAAGTAATGTGACAACGTTAGGTACATATTAAAAAATAATGGACTTATAGTTTTGTTACAATCAATAAATCGGATTAGTATATTATCTTTTTCCTGAAATAATGATAGAAATCCCGAACTAAAGAATTCTTTGAATAGCGAGTAAACGGTATTGTGCTCAGATAAACAAATATTATTTGTGGTTATCTTACACTTTGTAAAAAGGTTTGAAATATCGAAGTCCAACCTGAGACAGATGAATAAAAATATAAAAATCATTTTGCTATAAAGAACCTGCAGAATTCTTCTAAGTAGTTTCTTGAATACTTGGAATGCCGTAATAACATTCTTGCAGTTCTATTCATGAAATAAATAACATTTTAAATTAAATGGTCATGCTATTTTAGAATTCATGACACAAGAATTTCACTATGCGAATAATCATTTTATTTTTCTAGAAGATTATTCTATGCGAAAACAATTAGGTATTGCAAGTTGAATAAAAGAGTAACATGAAGCATATCATTGCCAGGAAATAAGTCAGATAAGAGTCAGTCAGTATAACGTTAAAAGGGTTTAATAAAGATATACCAACATGATGGGTTTAAAAAATACTTATCCACTTTGAAGGAACTGGGACCACTTGCAGGATATTGTCACTCAGCAGTTTATAAGTGGTTGTAAAAAAAAATCTCAAGTATTTACTATTCTTTGCTTAAGTACTGACTGCGGCATTTTTATCAATGTTGAGTAGTTTTTATTTATAAAGTAGTTTGACTAAACTAACTTAAACTATATTGAAATTTTCAATCCGAGTTTTAAAATGCTAACAGCAAGTTACGGAGAACAATATAAAGTTCTACAAAAAATCAATTAACAAATCAGTAATAATTGCGTCAGAAAAGAAACTAAAGTATGTAAGAAGCTTGTCGCAATATTTCTCTCAAGCAACTAGTAAATAATATACTAAAATATTCCACGACGATGAAGATCAAACATTCTATAGAGGTGTCTAGAATATATAAAGCGTAAAAAGCTAACACTAGGTAATAAAGCGCCGTTTGTCGACCGTTTAAAGGTCGATTTTATTCAACCAACAATCATGTAGATAACGAAGAGAATAAAAAACAGCATTTGCTCGAACATAAATATTCACAGCAGTCCTTACAATGGTGATACGTGGGTGTTGAACCTTTCTACCCACGTCTGGTGATTATTTTAGTAAATTCTCATATGTAAAACCATGTTTATTGTTAACTTAATATCCTGTTCTATACCAACGCGGTTGGGACTAATCTCTAAATCTCTACAATGGCAATATCCCTGGTTCCTAGATACTGTAGCTCTTTATTACTTCGGGGATTTGTTGGTTATGGGTTTCTGTCATGTTTCCGTGTTAGGTAATGCCATGATCAATGTAGCGATACGAGCCTTTCTTTGCTTACATTACCGGCCATTACGCTTTCAACTTATGGCTCTTATCGCCACTTTTATTTACGTATAGTTTGAATAACGCAACAAAACTGTACTCAATTTTGCCCTCGGAAAATTGAACATTACCTAATAAATCGGGCTTGGCGTAATTCTTTCTGCTAAGGAATATGTTTTTGGTATTTAGATACGGTATCTTGTACGCTAAGAGTGTTTGTTCGTTATGTAAATAATTGGCCGTGTCGAAGGTCGGGCTCAAGGGCTTTCTCTTGTACTTTTTATTCCTCCACGCTTATGATACTGATACTGGATCCACTTATGGGTTTGTGTTTGTTTTTATGGGTGCAGAGATTGCTACGTGACTACGAAGCTTCACGTTACGTTTGTGAAGTAGTCTGTATGATCTAGAACGTGTTCTACTGCACGTGTTTTGTACGGTCAGGTATTACAAACAGTGCGTTAGAGGTATGTTTTATGTACTTTGCGACACAAAGCGCAGCTGCAGATTGACCACACGCCTCGGCCCGTCTGATATGTGGTCACTTACATAGCTATTTAGATGTGTATACTTCAGGGCTACCACTATCATTGTCATGTACCTACTTGTATACAGGTTATCAATTGTTACATGATTTCAACGTAATAATATAGATTAATAAGTATGTTTAACATGTGTTATAAATTTATAATATATATCGTGGCTGTCAAGATAATTGATATATCAGCTGATAGTAGATACTTTGTTTATCGCGATTCATCAAGAACGATCAATTATAGCAGTTTCTTTAGAAACATTATTATCCTAGGTAGGCTAGGTACTGTTATTGCGTGTCACGTTACGACCATTTTCAGTTATTTTGTTGTACTTAAATATTTTTCTGGAATAATTATACTAAATATTGTTCAAACAATAATAGGTTAATTGTTAGAGGTAATACTATACGAAGAACGTATTTAATTAATTAATACTTTACTTAATTGTACGCGTTGATTATAAATACCACGCAAATATTTTCACATTGTATGCGGTACTTTTATTACAAAACAAAGGTTTTATTACAATAATCTGATAACGCTGGGTGGTAACTAGGTATTTAACGTTAATGTATCGAGTTACAGAGACCAGCCCTGCGGAGTTTCGTTCCCAGAGAATGGACACAGCCGGTCAGCGTGCCACGTATCATATGCTCAATTACACCGCTCTGCGACGGCACGTCAGTTCCCAACCCGACCTCCTGGTTCAATACCACTTCTACTTTTTCGATTCTATGCTTGCTTGGTACTTTAAACGAAATTGATCGGAAGAATGGAACTAACCTTTAAAATTCAAATAGAATATACGAACTGTGGGGAATGGTTTCCGAAATAAAACCATTTTCTATATTCGGATAAAACGTGTTTTCGAAACCAAAAATAAATCAGTGTCAACGCTCTTCCATTCATAAATCCTGTGCGGAATGGGGGTGTCAGCAATTTCATTGTGTGTAATTTAATTTAATTTTGCTATACTGTGCAAATTCTAGTCTGTATCTAGTGCAATTTTTACTGCAGCGCCCGAATAAGTTCGAAACGGAATGTGGATGCAATACTTCTGCACCCTGTTTTCACTCAAAGGAGCATCTGGAATCACTGCAAATAGCTAAGAACTCCGTTTATAGCCTTGCACATTCTTGAGACGTTTACGAGGAATGTCCGATATGAGCGAGTCAAGCAAACCAATACGCGAACATTATGAGCTATCTTCAGATATTGCTAAGACCAATATGATTTTGCTTCATAACGAAAAAAGTAGTAAGTGTAAGAATGAAAATAAAATTAAAGCTATTTTCTTAAGCGTTGAGATAAAAAGGCGAAACGAGCTGAATCGGTAACGTAGAGCGTCTTACAATTATCTCGAGGTAACTACCGTCGTAATAATGGTGTTTTTACCGACAAATGAAAATGAAAATTTTCCGACGGGCTGTTAAACGTGGGGGAGAGTGAAACTTTATAGAGACAGTTTCAGATTCACAGTCAAAGGTTTGGAGTGGCTTGGGGCGCGTTCGTTTTGCGCATGAATATGACATTTATTAATTTTCACGCACACCCTACGTCGTTTTCACACATCAACTTTTTTGATAAAGGCGAGAATTGTACGAATTTATGAAAATGTTTGACAAATTAGATATTTTTGATTCATTACTACATTTCATTCTATCATTCATTTCATTATTACATACAATATTGCTAAAATGAGGTTATGCCTATCCAGCAAATGTTACACGCTTCTAGCGACTACTTGTAACACAATGTTCTTAGATCTCATAATTTGGTGTACCGGCCTTCCAAAATCTATTAGAACAAACGATATGTATTAATAAATATATACTTCTAATCACTGCAAGAGAAGAATAAGTTAACTAAAACAATCTTATTATATTCATGTTCATGGTAAAAAGGGGGGAAAAACAAGACTGTTTTGTGCATTTTGACGGTGTTTGCCCTCCGTGCTAGACGGAGCGGCACAGTAAATACATTACCAGGTCCATGAACTTGAGTCTCAATTGCATATTATATTTTTAGCTTGACGCTTACTGAAATTGTCCGTGGTACGCCGCTATTAGCGGACTATACGTAAGTAAGATAATAGATAATATTGGTTCAGCAATCGATTTAATTATCATTTTAATAATATATATATGTAATATGTGTCATTTCTAACCTAATACTTACGGTGTTAATTATAAAAATCTATCGATTAGCATTAGCCTTTTTAGGATTTACTCCACTGGCCTGGTCCAATGCGGGTTGGTAGACTCCACAAGCCATCTTGGCTAACTAAATTGCTATTGCGGCAGTGAAATAAAAATCTTTCATTTTTATAGATTGAGAAGCACACCTTCCAATGAACCTTGCAACCCTGACGTTCCATATAAAAACTAACAATAGAAATTGCAACCAGTCCCAAATATTGCTGACAATGGACACGAGCGTTTATGAGAATTTGTCGCATCGTGATGAACATATATGGGCGTATGATAAAATTGCATTCATCCACTCATATGCACTATTAAAAACATCACGATCCAATTACTGCAGTCGGATAAAAAATGTAACTAAATTCCACTAGTTTAGGAATTCCGTTCGTCGTCGTCACGTGAAGCAGTAAAAATTCATCGTCGACAAAGGAGTGGAGTTCCCGCACAATTTGCTTTATGCTGGCTAGACTAAACCCGTTGGCTGTATGAAATTACAAATGAAGAACGTTATGTTTTACTTCTTGACTTTCTAGTTGTTTGTTTTTTAACTAGCTGTTACTGGCGTGTCATCCCAAAATGACTATTTACAATTTCTTTGTCAATAACGGTACAAATCCTTCATCTGCATACAATATGTCCTTGTTAAATTTTGTCAATATCAGACAGAGTTACTGTAAAACTTAATATGGATAGTATTACGGATTGTTACAATGTCGCTGTAGCAAAGCCAGTTTCTAAACTTGGTACTCTGTCATCAGTGGACTGTGCATGACAGTATCAGGCCATCACTTGGGGAGAGCGGACGTCATAATTAGTCATATTTTTTACTTGCGCTCTAAAGAAACGAAGGAATTCAACAGCTGACTGCATACCCGCATAAACACGGTGATGTAACAAGGCAATACCTACACAACTGCTTGCTGACACAATGAGGTCTGTTACGACATTACGGGCCTGCTTGTAAACAAATATTCAACAATGCATTGAATCAAGACACTTGCATGGTTTGCTTTCAATAATTCTAGAATGCAAAATAAGTAGGGTGCAGGGAACATGAATAAAAACATACCTTGTATTTTTGATTTGCCTTTGTAATGACTACGATTCAAAAATATTATAGTATTGTGTGACTCAAATCCGTGAACACCGTGATCGCCTACTCACAAATATTATTTATTCGAATGCACGAACTTACTCTGCCATTCCCGGTATGTGTCGCGGTCCTAAAAATTCCATCCCAAACCAAGTAATAAGGCAGTCGATGTGCCCTCCGCGCCTCGTTTTGCGCCAAACGAGCCCCACCGGGCTTTCAGAGACCCTTACGGTGGTCTGTTTGAGACCAAAACCAATCCTTTCTCTATATAAATTGAACCGAACTTGGAACATTTTACTTCAAATACGAGTTCTCGCGTTTAAAAGTATTTTTGCAGTCGGGCTTTTTGTTATCAGAGAAAAATGGTGGAATTTCCCAGAATATTATGAAACTTGAAGTTCCGTGGACAGTTTTTGTTCTTCGACAAAGCCCTCGGTGCCTCGGAGCGCGAAGTATCCGCTTGTGAAATATCCACATTTCAACTTGGTATTTGAGAATTAATTGGAGCTGGAATTAAAGTTAATGCCAACTATTTTGAGCTTTATTAGAATGGAGTCGCATTGGTATATTTAATACTTCGTAAACAAAAACCACGTCGTTACTGAATAGCTGGTTGTTTAGCAAAGAAAGTAGGTACTATGTACTTACGTATAACGATGTCTTTTAACGTAATCACCGACCCGCTATCCTCGTCCATAAAATACGTAAACTGCTGCATATTCCCGTGTTTACTTCAATCGCGTTGTTAGACAGCTAGGTGAAGTGTAGCAGACGTGAGAATCTTTCTGCGTCGGGTTTCGCGGCCAACCGCTCATTGGTTTGACGACCTAATGGCCGGTCGGTTGCATAATAACTGCAATTAAATCGCAACTGATCCCCGCGGGGTGAACCATTGTCAATCTCGACAGCGTTTCATTACAAGCAAGGACTGGCTTAGTTGCGTGGCTGCTATTATTATGCGCCCTATTTAATTCAGGCCTATTGCGCTGTTCCCATACGTCCAAACGCGTTATTGTATGTATGTACAAATAATAACAACAAATGCATTTCTCTATTAATAAATTCCTTTCGCATAGCGTAGATATCACACACTTCCGAATGCGATTCTATAATTGAGTTACAGCCTACACTCGGAGAAAGTAAAAACAATTAGTTTTTCAATCAATTGAATATTTACACCAGCGTTTAATTGGATAAAGACCAACGTTTTCTAAAAGGGTGGAAAGTGATTAATTTTGTTTTACATACAGTCTATACTACGGTACAGATAGAATTTACCTATGTAAAGTTGTATATTTATAACAGTTGAACACATTGGGGTTTAAAAGTGCGTAAGTCGATTATACGGTGCGTAAATCAGTGGTCATTAAAATTTATTCGTATATTATGTTTGTGTATAGAAACATTTCTATATTAGCCGGATTTGCGTATCCTGCGCCGGTCAACAAACCACAGCAGGGTGAAAACCTATAGTTGCCATGGTTCAACGCTCCTATACACGCAGGGTAACAATGTAAATGAAATTCTATAACCTTTCCACCATGGAGACCATAAAAATGACCGCGAAAATAGTTCTATGTAATATAATAATACACTATATGGGTTTAAGTTGAGGATGCTTCTTATGAAGGAATGTTTGCTCTTCCGATTTTAGGGAATCTAAATATAGTTTGTTTAGGGGAGGTTGCAAAGGTGGGAAGCCTCATACTTAAAGATTGTCAAGCAAAATCAATGTTATAAAAAGATTTGACATTTTGAACTATAGAAACAAACAATGGAACTGTGATATATGATATATTGTCATGTCACAATACCGTTTCCACTTAGTCAATCAAATTTTTCCTGTTTTGACAGAAAGATCATTGCCATAGGTATCATTGCTATATCAATGCGAAACTGATATTAATAATGATAAAATAATTTTAGAATGATAAAAATGATAAAAATAATTTTAGAATGATAATAGCGAATTGAGCGAAATTGTCTAACTGCAAATTAGTTAATAGAAACCAGAATTGTAAACTAGTTATGAAGTAAAACTTCTGAATTCTAGGTACCTACGCGTCATATAACATGTGTAATGTTCCTCAGTTCCAAGTATGTTTAATTATTAGTGATTTGCACGGCTTTAAGATGTTAAGATAACTTTCACGTCATGAACAACACGAGTAAGAACGCAAGAATTATAGACTTTCGTTTGAAAATCGAATGCGTAACGAATTTCAAAATGGCGAACTAGAATATGAGTACCTATACTTTAATTTAATTTGTGATTTGTGTTGCGTCTGTGATAAGCAAAGGTAATCGATTATAAATAGTAAGTACTTCGAAAAATAGGTGTGTTATCAAAATATGAAGTATAAGTAGTCCATGAAGGTTAATTAAACTCACCACTTTCAACAATCTTTACATGTCTCGTACCTGAAATAAATTATAATACATTAATCACACGTATTGATAACACAAGAAATTTATGATTACACCGTGAAATGTGTCACTAACGATATTACGGCAATTGGTAATATTATGGACATCTTAATTATAAGGTAATTTAATCATTAACAAAAGATTATCCTTATTTGGACTAATAGTGAAATTAATACTTATAAGTATTTTTAGGTGATTTAAATTACGAATATACTCGTACTTATTCGTTTTCCGAGAACACATATATTATTATCCCAAGATAGTGCAAGCAAAATATTAATGTATGCAACTCTATTATTTTAGTAAATAATATATGGGCACTAGTAGCTGTGTTGTGGGGCATTTATTTGGTTATCGTAAACCCGTAGGACTTTCCCTAAATACTGCTCATTATACTTTGATACTTGCACTTACTATATCTAACTATTAACCCGAGAATAATCAGTACACTAACAATTCGAGCATGTCAACCAATACTTGAAATATTACTGTAAGATCAAGATTCATGACTCACGAGCTTGCTCATGAGGAAAATAATTAGTCATGTAATTCATTATGATTATTGGTTCTGGTGGATAAGAACATCACCGATTGTATGATAATTGTACTTGTAATAATTAGTTAAAAGATTTTTTCTTATCTTTTTGTATTTTTTAAGCATTTTCCATGCTAAGATTACAAGTTATTTTTAGATCGATTTTTTCTTGTTAAGAATCTACACATTTTGCTTTCTGACTACCCAAAGTAGGCCGGCAATCACATGACAATCAGAACTTTATTGAACGATTGCTTTCTAATATATTCGCCTCCATCCTCAATCTTCGCTTCTAAGAAGACATGAATGAATAAACATATGATTCGTGATAGTGTACCGTTGAAATTCATCGGCCATTACAATTACTGTCTGTCAAAATACTTTTAATGATTTCATCAATCGTAAACGTCGTTTCCTAAGCCGCAATTTACTCAACTGCTTCAAAATTTGCATGGTGCTTGCAAATCTTCACGCAAAAGTTAATTGGAATTGGAATTTTGAATTATTGTTACAATTTAATAACCATTTAGGCAAAATAATTAGCACATTTCATGGCCTAAACGATTGCTATTGTAACAAAGCCAATTGAAATTGTTTTTTATTTATTAGATAGTGAGAGTGAAATTATTATAAAAGTAAAAAGAAAACGTTTGTTGCCTTCAATGCGTTTGACCCCAGCATCGCCTCGTGGAAAGCAGAAAAAGTGCAATTCAAGTAAATACCTTTTATGGCTAAAGCTTTCTAATAGATACGACGGTAAAACAAACTCTCTGATCTTACATATCATGGAAGTTAGTGAGGCGAATCTTTAGATTCTACGACCCAGTATGTTAAGATGAAGTTTCGCACCTGTCCTCCCACGGGCAAAATTCCAGAGATGTAGAAAGTGTAAAAATGTATACATTGATCACACCATCAATTCTGAATCTTTATAGAGTTAATATTATCATTACAGCTAATGAATCAAACGAGCTTATTGCAAAACGTCCTGCTATTAAAGAACAGTTACAATCAATCGCGTAGCCGCACCATATCTACAGATCACGTTGACCGACACAAAAGATTGTGTAAGTTCGTTTAATAGCTTTGAAGGACCGGCTCATTGTTTGGGCCTCGAACAGTTTCCGATAATAAGTCTCTTTGTGTGAACAACTCGTTCTACTCCAAAGGTTCTAAGCTCTGGTCTACTTAATCTAGTCGGGTAAAAAGTTACAAACTGATCGGGTACATGATAGTCGATTTCGGTTAACGGCCACTCAAGCGAGGTCAGCGCACCACAAACATCGGAGACGCACTGCCATTTAGAGTTTTATGGTGTTTTATCAAGGTACCGTTGAGGCAACTTCAGTTTTACTGCTCGACAACTTTCCTTGCGATGAGAATATTCTACTGTCGAACAAATATTTGTTAATACAATACCCCCATTCTCCAGCGGGTTCACTTGGAATTCTACCAAGTTCAGTGTTCACCTAAAATTCTATATTTAACTTGACTATTTTTGTGTCTTCAAAAGAGTATTCAGTATTCACATTTCAATCAACAGTGAACGTCAATTAATGAGTGGTAGTTTTTTTTCTATGGCAGTCCCTTCTGTAAATGGTTGAAACTGAGCCCTTTGAAGTTCTGCTCACGAATATGATAAATGGCAGGGAAACCCCCTTTTGACATCTTACCTTTCTTCGTCGCCTATTCCTTAATTTATCATACACATATTTAACTGAGAACATGATAAGTATCATATCATAGTAAATGGGTATAAATATTACCCATTTTATTCTACAAAACTGGTAGGAAGTTAAAAACAACTGCATCTTATTTCGATTATTATCTTTTTGAAGAGACTAATATCCTGATTCACCACCTCCTGATATGTTACCGTTATATTACTTGGCAGATAATTTCATACAAATTTTGTTCCATTTTTAATTTATCCGCTGGTTAGCAGTTATCTAGAGGTGGTGTGAAAGGGGCCCTAAGCAAATTAATGGCAACAAAATAATCTAATCGAACCTATAATGGGATATAAAGCTATTATATAATTATGCCAAGTCAGGTCAATGCTCTTATCCCTAGACACTTGGGTCATGCATCACTAATTATATTACTCCTTAGGGACGGTAGTCAGTACCTTTATGGGTCATAGCTAATTTAGAACGCAAACAACGCAAATTACTATAATATTTTGTAAAATGAAAATCTTACTCAGCATGATTTTAAAATAAGACTTGTTGACCAGTTAAATTTATTTATAGCTATCACTTATTGCAGCAAACCAATTAAATAGCTAAATGATAATCAAAGTTCGCTTTACGTAGAATCGCAAGAAGAGAAAGGTTGACGAATTGACGATGAACCTATGTTACAAGACCTCAGTAACAGAAATATAATTTGTGTAGTATCTGAAATGTTTTACATCAGTCGAGAATTTATTCAAAAGCATGCATAAATTACTAAAACCAAAATAAAATAAACAGTAAATCTTACTGAAATGAATCACCAACAGCAAGCATAATTAAAACACAACATAAACAGGGCCGCGCCCCAATGCCTGAACAATACTATTCTATAAATAAATGGTTTATGTGTAATATTTCGGCCCGCATACGAACAGCCATCGCTCGATAATCCCGTATAAGCTACAATTTTATTACCCAGCGATGATGAAGAAGATTAACTAATGCTACAGTCTGTTGCGTTAATTGGATTTAATTTATAAATACGCTTACAAGACCATTGAGAAATCTCGGTTACAGCAGCTTTTATCTCAACAGTGAATGTTGATACTTCGATGACGATCGATGTCTTGAAAGTTGAATATCTTATTATAGATGGCGAAAAATTAATATCCAATGCTAATTTCATTACATGGTAACGGAATGTGGAAATTAAATTTCTCATGAAGCATTATATTAGTAAAAGAAAAATTTACTATTACTTATAAAGTTGGACGTTAGGATCTGTTACTTCTCTTACTTATCAAACGCAAACGCAGTATGTCATTGTTTATAAATCTGTAAAGAAATATCACCACCAATTTGACCTGGAGATAGAACCTACGACCTTAGAAGCGAAAACGAGCAAATGCAGTGCTAGTTACTACTAGTTCAACAAACAACAAAGCATTATTCTCGAACAAAGTTTAATCGATATCGTATCTCAAACAATCGAAAGATTTTAGATGCTTCAACTATATGTATAGTATTTGTAAGAAAAGAAGATGTGGCTACAGCAGCAATTATTAACGAAATTTGATTTCAATATTCATTCCGTCGACCTTATGTCAAATGCCAAGTAAAACTTTGGATCCGTAAGTAGAGCATAAGGATGTTTACATATTAAAATTACTTGCATCAATGTTACTACCCGCATGGTACTTAGCAGTTTTAATAACCATTATGATTAACCTTTAAATGCTAAAGTATCCCTTCGAAATACGACATACATTAAGAATGTCACTGATACTGTTTCGGATATAAATACTGTATAAGCAATGCTTGCTAAAGGTTAAAATGCTAATGAGATAGGTATACATAATTATTTCTTTCAATTCTTTTAATTCTCGATAGCATTAAAATTAATCCTTGCGTGAATATATATAGTTGACCATCTTTGGAGGACTTGAAACCCCCAACCATTAGCCGACACTTTTGTACAATAAACTCTTGTCCTGTAGATATTCTACAAATAACAAATGCTCATGCAAAACTAATATTTAGCGACTAAACGTAGAATTAATTCAACGTCGAAATAGTCGGATAATGACGAGTAAGTAACATTGATGGATCCGACCTTCGTAACACAATACTTAAACACGAAGATTACCGTGCAATAATCACATCGAGTTCCGAAAGTCATCACTAAGCTGGCATCAACAAGTGCTTTAATGTCAGTAATCTCCTCAGCCACTCTCGTGCATAGTCTATCAACAAACAACGCTTCCGTTCATACAAACATAAGGAAAAACTTTTCCTGTACCATGCAACGTGGTCACGAGCTGAATTACCGTAATTACATTTTGTTCTGTAATAATATTGTTAACATTAACTACAGAGATCAAATCTTATTCTGGCTTTGTTTTTTGCTAGATTTGTTTACTCGCTTCTTCTGTTACATCGCAACCTTTGATCAATTTGTATTTTTAACGCTGTTTTATTTAAAAAATAACTGAGAGTAGCTCGAAATTTTAGTTCAAACGTACAAATAACGTTGGGTTTTTTACGTTATTTTCTTGGGTCGCTGTATTGTTTTCCTGTTTTATTTATATTAGGGAAAATACGTTTTGGTGTTTACTTCTCTTTAAATGTAAGTTTTCAAAGATGATATTGTTTAATTTGAATTGACTTGTTGATTACTGCATGATGATAGAATAGAAACACAAATCTTGCCAAGACAAGACCAGATCATTATGGTTGACGTCAGATTAATCTCATCAGATACTACCGTCAGACAATGTTGTCACGCTTATCTTGACGTCTTCATCGACTGATTGCTTGAACTTATGTGACCAGCTCTATTAGATTGCAATATTCCTAATGATGTGTACCTATATCAGGAGATTAGATACTTATCTTGAAACTGATTTTCTTTATAAAATCAAAACCTTGTCCTTCAACCATAGGGTTGATACTCCATACAACCATAGATTGATAGTCTCCTACAAAAGTTATCCCTGTAGTAAGTTCGAAAGAATAATTTTACTCTCCTCGAGAAATCTACGTTCTCTTGGGGATACAAGTCAGTAATTACGTAGTGGGTGTAGTTCTTCGTGTAATTCTTTGGATGTATTAGTGTCAAGATTACCAATGCTGGTAGCGTTCGAGGGTCATGCGTATTCGTGGAAGCTCTCAGTAAGTTTCGCAATAACCGACAACACGTCGTCCCACGTCCGTTCGTCAATGTTCTCTTGATTTTATGATAATGATCTGTTTATTCGTGAACGTACAAAACAACTAAAAGTAAATTCATGTTCTTTAGTTGCGTATCAGTCACGGTATCAGTAAGCTATAATGAAACGAAATTCACAAGTCTAAAAGTCTACAAAACTGGAACACGATTGTACACTTCGGTTGCATGGTGCAACGCCATCCATTTCCATACAAAATTGATGCGAGCCACCGGCAGGAAATGCTGCCTGCGATACCAGACACTATCTCGTCGTGAGGTGCATTCGTCAGACTTCGGTCGCATTATATCACACGATACGACATTGTTATAGATACGGACTAGATGAACAATAAAGAACTCACTGCCTAACGAAAGTAAACAACTCTACTATAAATTGTTTGCTCAGCTTTTAATGACAATGCTACACAAAAATCAGATATCATAGGTGGAAGAAATGGTCTGACACATTTTTATGTGTGGTTAACACGAACACATACAGGTAGGCGGATGGTGTAATGGACAAACACTGAGGTGTCTACTTCCCTGAAGCGCTGGGTGGAAGAGTGCGCAAGCCATAAATATTAATGACAAACACCGATTCAATAGTCGGGCGGCAGACAGGTCAGCGGCCTTTGATCCGATTGTTAGATGCTCATTCTTAGATGTAATTAGAAATGCCTCGTAAAGCTAATGTATACTCCAGAGAAAAAGGAATTTGTAGTATGAATAAAACATGACCCATTGAAGCTTTCAGACGGTAATCAGGTCAACAAATAAAGTGACCTGACCAGCAGATGTGATTAATCATATTAAGATGATTTCGTATTTACAATAAACATCGTTAACCTAAATACATTTGTACATTTAAGTGCGTAGCTTAAATGCTACAACTCGTTGGGTAAGCTTCCAACAAGTCAAACAACATTTCTTCAAGCGATATACTAACTAGATTATTGAAATACAGTACAGCAGATAAAAAGTGAAATTGAGAATATCAGGTCAGCTAAAGAGGAATGCAGAAGTTTTAATTTAGTTGGAATTTGTTGGCTATTACTGTGAACTTGATTTATTTAAATGGTGATTCATTTTAAACGGTTTGAATTTAAAAAAGGAGGAACCACTAACAAAGTTTATAATCAATTAAACAGAATTTGTGACTAAACAGTTTGGTCACAAACCACACAATTTGGACCAGTGAAAGATAGTACTTACTCATCGGAAGTCCTCACAAGTGTCGGTTACATCCCAATAAGAGCGTGATTCATCACTCAAGCATTCTGAGATCATTTGAATTTTGAATCCAATCCAGCTTTATGTGGACCATCTAACAGAATAGGTAATAAGATGGCGACCTTGTGAACAACAAATACTGATTTGTTATGAAGATAAAAACATTCGTAACGGACATGAATCTTGAATTTGTAAGATACATTACGTAGATAAGTGATGTCAGCAAGTCCATAAATCGGTTCTAAGTGATCGAATGGGTCAGTGTCCTCTACATTGATTGTAAGCGAACGTTGCAGACAATAAAGCAAATTATACTACAAACGGATTTCATCACATCACTAACGCGTTTAAATATCAATTGTCAGGCAATTGTATATTAACCTAGAAATTGATGATGATGATGATGTCTGATGATTCTTCAAATAAATCCAGTATTTTTAAATCAAATATTGCGTTTAATGTTCCACATATGAATGAAATAAGTGATACAACGTTACGAGTAGTACACAAAGGCTTGGTTGTAGTTAAATTGACAGCTAGTGACCCTCGCTGGGTCGCCGGACGCTCGCGTCTCGTTAAATAAATGTGTGTGAACATCACAGACATCAGTGTTGCAATAAACACTACTTGCATTATTACATCTTGACCATATTATCCGAATTTGGTAAAACATGAGCATTACATTACATATTTGGAAAGACTGCTATCACAAGATTGTTTTTTTTTGTTTTAACATAAATATGAACTTAAATTAATTATTATCTTAAGATAACGCCTTATTTGTTTAATATCGTTTATGGCGAAAATTATCATTGACAACATCGCTAAAGATATTACTTACAGATTGATTTATTTGTGATGTGATTCTTGTTCAAGCAGATATAAATATTAATCCAATTAAAATGCGTTAGTTATGTAAGAACAGAATACCAGCTACTTTAAGAGAAGAAAGCGTGAGCTTCATATTACTTTTTGTAAGAAACAAGATGGTCGAAATTGCAAACGACACAATGAGGTTCTCTTGAAAAGGTAAATGTAATGTGTGAAAGGAAAGTATAGTCCCGTGTGAAAGTATGTAAGTAATCTAGTTATGTAAAATCATTATAATTCTGTTACATAATGAATTACATGTGGCTGCTTATGATGAGTAAAGGGCAAGGAAGATAAAATCCACTCCAAAGATAAGCATTCTTAACCCAAAGCATTGTCGAAAGTAACGTGATCATGTTGGAACTTGTTCGTCATATGGGTCTCCGACTAATCTCAATAATTTATAACTTCGACAGTATACAGGAAGCACATCTGTTTAATTTATATGTTAAGCAAGTTTTATTTAAAAAAACTGAACTTTTATAGTTAATTTAAGCTCAAAAGAAACTTAGATGAAATTGTTTCTGTAAAAATACAAACGTCTCATTAATAACTAATTCTTACAGCTAGTATTAACAAACTTCAAATATTATGTGATTCAGTGAGGGCTTGCTTGTATTCACACGGAAATCCCTATCGTGTAGCTTTATGGACTTGGCAACCCCTCCTCCAAGGATATACCACCGTCTCGCTCACACGCGAATTCACCCTCTTTCATAGGATCATGGGATAATTAAATATTTATGTAATCACGGACGACATTATTAACCTTCAATATAATAATCAATATTAGGTTCATGGTATAGCTAATCAAGTGTGAAAAACTTTCCTTCGAAGTAGTTGCATCCATAGTTTCTCGCTAAGAAGATTTTAATATTTACAAGTATCTACATTCAATTTTATTATCCACACCAACCTTTAAATTGATCAAGATCCTAATTCTCCAGAATCATCCCGTAGACTGATGCAAAGCACTGTCACGAACTTAGTTAAAATAAACTATGCCGACACTACCGAATCCGTTTACAAACACTGTTCAGCTACAAAATTAACGAATTAATTTATAAACACAAAATCCACAAACATCAGCTTAATATATACCCGAGAATATTGCCATATGACAAAACATGGGACACATAATTATAAATTTCTATAAAGCTCGAACTCGTGAAGCTTTTTTCAACGAATCGACGTGCGGATCCAACGGATGTTCGATACAGACTGCATCACTCAGAACGGAGACGACTGCGGTTGGGGGAGGGGAGATCGCAGTAGGGGGCGCGCGCGTCGAACGCTACCTAGCAGAGGCGCCGAACTAGCCTGTGTCACTGACGTTGATATGATAACGAATGTACACAAAGCTAATGATATCACAATTTACGGACTTATGAAAGAAAGATATGTAAAAATTTGTACGCAGTCGGAATGGATCAAACATCAGTAGAAAATATAAATAAATCCCAACCCACTGACGATAAGAAGCAACCAACCAAAACAGATGTCTATTGACAAAACGGGTAACAAAAATAAACAATAAACGGAGAGAACAATAAATCTTTTCGTAGCAAGAGGGTTGAGTTAGAGTATGGGCTAGCTAGATAAAAGACGCTGTGCCATCATGAAATTTGAAGTTGGATAAAATAAAACAATAACTAGAAGTGTATGTAAGTATGAGAAAAAAACAATCATCTCTACATAGAAATTAAAATTTTCGTAAGAGTCCTGATCCAGATTCCTGTTGAAACGTCCATCTGAAGCCTGGAAAGTTTCAAACTAATATAAGTAGATTAAAATAAACTTTGAAAGTGACGATGAGACTTAAAAATGAATGCCTCTGCCCTTTTCACGTCGTCGTGTTGCATCTAACTCCAAAATAAACATTGACAAGAAAGTGTCTCATCTTGCGTAATTTTGTTCACATTTGTAAACCAGAGGCTAGTGGAATGAAATTACACATAACAAATGAAATGTACTAACTTGTACAAATTACAATATTCCATTATTCTCACAACCTCACGAAATGTTTAATTTTGTTTTATAACATTTAGGTAGTAACGGGCTGAAAAACATCAGTCATAAAACTGAATGAAGAAAGTAATCATAAACACGCATTTTTTTCTGAAAAAGTTGAATTTAGTTTCAGTTGGTAATTTGGATGCGAAAATCTTTATGTTGAAGGGAGCAGAGGTGGTGTGAAACTGAAATGTTTGATGAATTTCCTCGATGACACTTTAAAAGCGATTGCATAAAGTGGCGGAAAAGTGGACGGAACACTACGAGTAGGTTTTGATAACTTCTCTCGTACGCTGTTATAAATTATGTTTGCAATTCGAGTGTGCTGGTTTCCGGAGTGAGTGTAAAAAATGAACCTTTTTGCCAAACCGTTTTACGTGGAAATCTAGATTCTAGTTAAATTATATTTTTCAGAGGTTGTTTCTTTATACAACTATCTTCACGTGTACGTTCCATGTGTGTCCAATTTGATTGCCAATGCATTTAACTTTTTACATTTAGTATTGTCACGCATAGTCTTTATGCATTTCAAATTAGAACTATTTTCTAGAAACACCCAGTGCTAAAGTGGTTCTGATTTTTTATTAAAGTAAACCGTTATATTTTTATCTTAACTTCAACATGTTAAATGGGACTATGCCCGACTCTCCTGCAAATGTTTTGCTGGTAAGCTAAATTTAACCGACAATTGTGTACTAGTTCGGCCCCAGTTCGTTGCTTTCTTTGGTATATTAAGAACATTGTGAGAATAACATACTACCTACGTTAAAGCGTTGAGCGAATGAAACAAGTGTTTATCTTAATTTTGAGCTGTAAAAATGCCATCGTTAACTGCGATGGAGTACACAATACCAAAGTCATGAGAAATAAACGAAAGGTCCTCTTACACACGTTCACATCCCGTTTTAATGAAAGCATTGTCGCTGATTCATGCACGTCGTAAAATCAGAGTGCAGTCAACCGGCTACTAAGTTCAAAACCAATAAAGAGCTATTAAAGTAAAGCCATTAGCAAGATACAACAAACGCAATAGTAATTTTGTCAACATGGAGCACAAGAATTTTTAAACGACGAGACAGAGACACAGGGTTGATCATCTTAATAAATAGAAACGACGAACAATGTAAATCATTCAACAATATTGACTCATCCATACATTGGTGAGTAGAAAATCTGGTGCAGATGGTACGACTGGTGCAAACGGTAATAAATTACTTAAGTCACGGCATCTTGCACGCGGGAAACGTTTTGTTGTTCCTCATGATCGTTTAGTTTTTAACTCACTGAAAATAGCAGACACACTTGCCCAAAAAATATATTCGTCGAAGTAAGTTGTCTACTTAGATGTGACGAAAACACTAAACACAATCTTTCAGAATTTGATAAGATGTAACAAGAACAAATGGTACACCATGCTGTGCGAAAGTTAAGTGTCCCTTACACCGACAAAGTGAGGCAATAAAAATATACGAGGGCCACGCCCGAACGCCGCAAGCGTGTCGATCGGCTTCGTCCGAATTTGCTTGTTATACTTTGTATTTTCAAGCGACATTTGGTAAGCAAACATAAAGAAGATTTATTGCGTACCGGCGGCGTGTGTGGCAGGTCTCTCTAACTTCACCCGACACCAATATGACGCGGATTTATTTCTTTTGCAGTTTCGGCATCTTCTAATTTTCTAAGTGTCTTAATACTGGTAGGAACTTTTTAATTATTAAGAAGTAAAATCCCATTTTTGCACGGAACAAAACAAAATTTTGACTTCATCGCTCTGGTTATTCCTGTAAAGGTCGAAACAATAAGTAAAGGTCGAAGCAAAACTGATCTATTTTGTTTGATGACATGGTGAGTTTATTTATTAGGTTAAAATCTTACTACTTCTTCTATCAATAAAAATGTCGTGGCAACAATGGTTGAATAGATTAACGCAGCCTTTCAATATCAAATTCACTGTTTAAAATACGTCATTCTCGGTGTAAGTCATATCACTCGGTCCAATTAATTTAGCATACTTTCATATGTTATGAAATCAATAACGCCGCTATAGGAGAACGTAAAACTATTTGATAATTTTATTAATGTTACAAGTTACAAATTATATGGTCTCAGTAATAAACGTCAAGGTTTTCAAATATCCCTGTCGTTTTGTGGTAATAGGGAATATGCGTCTGACTTAAAAAAAGGTCAAATTTTTTTTTATGAACTTTATCGTTTTAGAATTATGTCTATGTAGATATTTTTTTATATTATTTCTTTTTTGATGAGAAAATAATTATTAAAAAGTCCAAAAAAACTGTTGGAAATTCAAATCACTTGAAACGCTACACTATCGGTCAAATGGAATATGACGTCAAAGTCTACTAAAACAGTGTCTGTTGTACGTGGTTATTTGGTTGAGAGAACGTAGACTTTGACGTCTCGGCAAGCGCGCCAAAATCGCGGGTGTTTAAAATGCCAATATCTGTCTCATAATTTAATAATTTTTTTTTGTTACTTAATTTTAGTTTTAAGGCGCTGGATTTTTTTTACGGCTACATAACGATATAAAGTATCATTTATCAAAAAAAAATGTGCATATTCCCTATTATGATATTAGATAGATGATATTAGAGAATTTGAATTTTTATTAGTTATGTTAAACTGTATTTTGTGACGATATCCCGGATCTAGATGCTCACTGTTTCCAGATAACAGATCATAATATATAATAAATAGTACTTAATTATACCTAGTGATTGTAAAAATGTAATAATACGCAACGTAACACTTTATTCGTTGCATGATATATGTAATTGGAGTATCATAATACAGTAATAAAGATAATAGTGAAGTAACATAAAAACATAAGTCTACTTTCGAAACATATAGACGGTGAAACGAAATTTAAAATCTAAGTGACATGACATTATAAACTTAGAATCAGGCAATTCAAATAGTAATGCGAGGGATTAAGTAAAGTTGTTACAATTTACAAGTAGAATCTTTAGAGAAAATGATTAGGTCAATTAATCTAAGGACGTCAGGGATAAGGATAAAGATACGGTTCCGGAAGTCAAGCCGGAATACGGCGGTAGAAAGAACAACTAACAGGTACATACAAGAAATTCTTGCAAATGAACTGTCTCATAATAGATGAAAGAATTGAGAAAATATTGCTATGATAAAAAGATACTCGTAAAGAAAATTTTTTTGTGAAAGAAATATCCAACTTGGTGATACCCACTTCTGATATTATAAAACATTTTCTAATTAATTAAATTTGAAGGATGAAACAAAAGGATGCTATTTCAGCTATTCAGACGTCTGAAAAATCTTTTAACATTCAATGGATGAAAGCAAAAAGATCTTTGACTCGCTAAATGAGGCTTTTACGTGCGTCTTTTTTGTTTAATTTTACGAGCAACCGTGTCACTTTGAACAACAAAAATGTAATAAGCTTCGCAACCTTAACATTTTCAGTTGACGTTCGTAACGGGAAAGGTTTTTTGACACCGCAACGGCAATCCAATGAAAAGAAAGTGTTCTGTTTTTTTTTGTTAAAGTGTAATGAGACACCTGTATTATTTAATACGCAGCACGTATTTATATAAATTATATAAATTATTAGAAAAATATATTTAACAAGTTAAAATAACCTAAATTAAAAAAAATCAAATTTATCATAGTGTATAGTATAGTATAGGATTTCAAATTTATCATAGTGTATAGTATTCTACTAGTTAAGCCCTTTCATTTGATACCCATATTGACGGAGTTGTGAAAAAATATGTAATCCGCTGTCTTGTAGCGGCGGCCATCTTGGACCGATTTTCATCAAACATAGCTAAGAACACTCCCGACTAATTCACCTTTCAAATAAAAAAAACAAAATCAAAATCGGTCCATCCGTTAGGGAGCTACGATGCCACAGACAGACACACACACACACACACACACACACACACACACACACACACACACACACACACACACACACACACACACACACAGGACATGAGCGCCGATGGCCAATTTCACGGCGGCGGCGTGGCCAAAAAATTTCCACGGCGGCGGCGGCGTCGCGGCGGCGCGGCGTGGCCGGCCGTGGGCCATAGTGTTTTTTAATAAGGGAGAGATTTCTTAAAAATAGCATAACGAAAATCATACTGTTGTCACCAAAAAAGCTTTTTATAGCAACATAATTATTTTTTAATTACAATTTTGCAGTATTATAAATAATAAGTTGGGATCAGAAATAAATTAAAAATTTAGAAAACCCCCGACACGAAATGTAATTAGCCTTTTATGGTGGCGGCCATCTTGGATTTGAAATTTATCATAGTGCATAGTATTCTCCTAGTTAAGCCCTTTCATTTGATACCCATATTGAGGGAGTTGTGAAAAAATATGTAATCCGCTATTTTGTAGTGGCGGCCATCTTGGGCCAATTTTCATCAAACATAGCTAAGAACACTCCTGACTTTTTCACCTTTCAATTAAAAAAAAACAAAATCAAAATCGGTTCATCCGTTCGGGAGCTACGATGCCACAGACAGACACACACACACACACACACACACACAGACACGCCAAACTTATAACACCCCGTCGTTTTTGCGTCGGGGGTTAAAAATATTATACCTACCTATAATAAAATATTTAATTATGCATAAGTAGACTTACAAAAAAATGCCGTTTATTAGTTTATGGAGTCTGCAAAATACATAACTGAATTAAAACTACGGATTTTATCGCGTTATATTGATATTATTTGAATCCCGACGTTTCGGACCCTTTACAGCGTCCATGGTCACGGGTGACTAAGGTGGTAGGCGTCTTGACGTTTTAATTACTAACAGCTACCCTACATTTTTGTTAATGATTGGCAATCCGATTCACGCAGAACGAGCTCACCGTATCCTTCGGTCTTGCAGTTTTAGGCTTAGTGTTAGATTTAATTGAATCTATAATGAACACAGATACAACAAAGGTTATGTTTAACGACCTTATTACCCCGAGACCGGTCGTCCGAAGTGGTTCCGGAATACGTGTACCTAGGGCAGACAATACAAGTAGGTAGAAACAACTTCGAGAGGGAAGTCGAAAGGACGATTCAGCTGGGATGGACTGGCTGCATTTGGTAAACTTCGACAAGTCTTCTCGCTATCCATTCCACATTGCCTTAATACGAAAGTCTTCGATGCGCGCGTCCCACCAGTCATGACCTACGCAGCTGAAACGTGGACACTCGGCATGGCATCACGGCGAGACCGGTCCATAAGTTAAAAGTCGCACAGCGAGCTATGGAGAGAGCTATGCTCGGAGTCTCTCTGAGGCACTTGTCTCACCGGCAACGATTAACGAGTAACGAGTAAAGCTAGAACTAGAAACGAGTTAGCGAGACGCGGGGAGCGAGTGCGTAGTTCCGATATTTGTGTAGCTCGGCTATAAGCGAGTGTGCGAGTGAGGCGGGCGATTACTCGCATCACTCGCTCGTGGCAGTCAAGCGTACAGTCAGTCAGTCTTGCGGCCTCATACGCGATACACGTGTTCGCAATTTTCCAATAAAAATGGATGAGTTTTTTATTGAATGTGTCCGACAATATCCGTGTCTTTGGGACACAAAACTGATTTCATATAAACAATTAGACGTGAAGGACGCAGCTTGGAAAGAGATTTTAAAGAAAACAAACATAGAAAGTGGTAAGTTTTTTATTTAACATTTATCTAACACAACATATACCTACCTATAGTTAAATCAATATTTATTTTGCAGAGTCTAATGTAAGTTATGTGTTGTCCTATCAGAATCTAATACATTTTGCACACGGTTATTTTGCCACGAAACTGTTCCAATGGAATTAAAATATTCCATGAAATATTCTCTCACAAAAAAGCCGTCTTCAAAATCTGCTGAGTTTTGTTCAGATACCTCGTAGTAATTTCTTGACATATTATCAGAAAAAACTGACTGTGAAGGCGCCTTTTCGATTTCATTGCGTAATACATAGTTATGTAGAACGCACGCAGCCTTTACAATTTTTTTGGCGGTACTTATTTTAACATCTAATGGCCTAAAAAAGATACGCCATTTGTGCACCAACATACCAAACGCAGTTTCTACCATTCGGCGTGCTCTGCTTAGTCTATAATTAAATATTAACTGGTCTTTATTCAACCTTTCATGATCAGGATATGGTTTTAATAAATGTGTCATCAACGGAAATGCACAGTCACCAATAAAAACATAAGGCTGAGGCAAACCTCCTTCATATAGGGGTTCATCTGCGGGTAATCTCAATCCATTGTTTTGCAACACATTGTAGAAATTACTATCGGTGAATATTCCGCTGTCACTGTATCTGCCCATTGATCCAACATCGATCATTATAAATCTTCCATGAGCATCAGCAATTGCTAACAGTACAATCGAAAATGTTTTTTTGTAGTTAAAGTACTGAGATCCCGATTTACGGGGCGAAAAAATTACCACGTGCTTGCCATCAATTGCACCAAGGCAATTATTGAAATTCCACAAATCATAAAAGTCTTTTGCTATAACTTTCCATTCGGGTTCAGTAGGGAGCTTCATTACTTTTGGCTGCAACTTGATCCATAAAGATTCACATACTACTGGTATTATTTCGGAGAGCGTAGAACGGCCTATTCTATAGCTTTTTGACAATGCTGTATATGTAGTTCCGGTTATAAGATATCTGAAAATAAATAAAAATATCAAATAATATTAGTTAATAACATAAAATTAATTTTAATGTGGTGTGTTATAATCATTTGTTTTATTTGCAGTTACACAGGCAAAATTGAAATGGAAAAATTTGCGAGACACGCACCGTGAAAAATTGAAAAAAATCAAGAAGACAACAAGTGGACAGTCACAAAAACAAATAAAACCCTGGAAGTACATGAGTCACATGGAGTTTTTGCTTCCATATATGGCAAATGCGGAACGAGATACAAATGTTACACCACATCCTGATATTTCGACAAGTTTCGAGGAAACAGCTAATACAGATGTTAGTAGAGATTCAGCAGATACGATAACAGCTCCAAAAAAAAGGAAGACGGATGAAATAATTCATAATGACGAGGATTTGTTAAATTTTTTAAAAGATATGGATGATAATCGAGCAAAACGAACTGCACAGAGGGATGAGTTACGTAAAGAAGTACTAACATCAAGTGATCCTTTAAAAGCTTTTTTTGATTCAATGTATCATAGTACAAAGCAGATGCCGGAGTATTATCAAAGAACAATAAAAAGGAAGTTGTTTCAATTGGTAATGGATGCTGAAGACAATATTGCTAATACAAACTATTCATATGCCGGTTACTACTCAAACGATTATTCTTACAACTCTCGCCCTTCTACGAGTCAGACTAATTTTTCTACTGGACACGGTTCTGCCTCACCTGAACCCAGCGGTTCTGGTGTGCAGCAAATTGGAATTGGAGAACATACTACTCGTACAAGTACTCGTAGCCAAAACGAAGAGATCCAAGATTCAATGTCTGCCGCTGAAATCACTCCAAGCGATGGAGCCTTACCTTAATGTAATGACGAGACGCTCTCTTGTACCAATAGCTTCTCTATAATTTGTATTTTCTTTTTTAATGTCATCTTCTATTAAACTATGCAAATATTCAAACTCGTCTCTTGTCATTCTAAAATATGTGCGAAAGGCATCAATTGTTAATTCATAGAATAGTTTGAATTCACTGCATTCTTTTCTGAAATAATTAATATTTTCCATCCATATTCTTCTTTTTTTCTTCATTTTTTCCTTACGTTTATTCAGAATTGCCGCAGCCACTACACAAATCCTATCATATAATTCATCATCATCGTCGTCTGAACTAGATAACAATGATAATTCAAATGATTTTTCGTTATTCATATTAAATAAATAAAAAACGTGTACTTTCAGATACGCACTGTAGAGAAATGACCACTGGTTGCTCTCTCGGCGTGAGTTCTAATCGCTTGGCGAGTATCGCCGAGCGAGTTTTATCTTTCATAGCTCTTGTCGCTCAGCGACAAACTAGTGAAGCGAGTACTCGCCGGCAGTGTGAACAGTCAGCGATCAACTATTTGTATATGCATCTCTTTTGTTTACACGGAATGTATATCTTTTGTACGTTTCTTGAGCGAGAAAATAGCCGATAGTTCATCGTTTTCTCGCTGGCGGTGGGACAACTGCCTGAGGGATAAAATTTCGTAACCAGGTTATACGTCAGAGAACTAAAATAACCGACATAGCTAAAAGGATTAGCACGCTGAAGTGGCAATGGGCCGGTCACGTCTCTCGAAGAACCGACAATCGTTGGAGTAAACGAGTTCTTAGGTGGAGACCACGTCTAGGCAGGCGTAGTGTAGGACGCCCGCCAGCCAGGTGAAGTGACGACCTGCAGAAGGCAGCTGGCAGTAACTGGATGAAAAGAGCTAAAGATCGAGCTCTGTGGCGTTCACAAAAGGAGGCCTACGTCCAGCAGTGACATATACGGGCTGATGATGAATCTATAATTGCGTTCCAAGCAGGTGGTAGGACCCAGCCATCTCCTCTATTGAAATTTGAGTGTTTTTTAATTTCAATAGCCTCACGAATCATCCTGGGTAGGAATCGGTTAACTTTTGCGAGGACTTGTGGTTTATTAAATCTGATGTAATGCTGGGCCTTGTCAAAGGTTCATAAATTGCAGACTTTCCGGAACGGCGGAGTTTGACATTAGCTGTGTTCTTTTACGCGGGTCCCTACGCTTCGCTTAGTTTGGCCTTTGTAAGAGGCACCACAGTCACAATCAAGTTTGTATACTCCTGCATCTTGTAGAGGTATGTGACACTTCACAGGTGGTAAAAACTGACTGATCTTTTTCGGCGGCTTGAAAAAAGTTTTAATTAAAGCACGCTTCAAGATTTAGCCAATCTTGTCAGTGACTCCTCTCACATATGGTACTACTGCAGGTAAGCGCTTGACTGTGGCACGTTTCACGCGGTTTATGTGATCTGCGGTACTACCATAATTGCGAGAGGAGTCCCTGGCGTGGCTAGGGTTGCCTGGTCGCCAAACTGGACAATAATAATAGCCGGACAGACCAGCCGGTTTGGCCGGACATTTGAGTAAAAAAGCCGGACACTCCTGAGCGACCGACTGTCGACTCGCCTTCGCTCGGTACTAGCTCGTTTGCGATATGTCAAAAACCTAACACAGCCAGAAACCAAACACCTATGACAGGCAATCAAAAAACCTATGTCCGGCTTTATCCGAACGCCTCGTAACGCTAGGCGCGGCGACGCGACGCGGTCGCCACGGTCTGGCCGGTCGTGCGCGCGAGAAAGCAAGTCGTGGCGGCGCGCCGCGTGCTAAACTCGGCGGCGGCGCGCCGACATGAACTCACGGCGACGGCGGTGCGCCGGCGCGGCGCTCATATCTAACACACACACACAGACACGTCAAACTTATAACACCCCGTCGTTTTTGCGTCGGGGGTTAAAAATATATAAAAAATGAAAATGCCAATCGTATTCTCACAACTCTCAAATTCTGTTGCATTCAACCAAACAGCCCAGTCTTCTGGGCACGTTAACAGATGACAGCGATGAGGAGTACTTTGACGCCTAGGTGCGGTTTTTTTTTATTGTTATGTTAATATATATAAATATTAAATATTATTGAATGAATAATAAAAGTAGATATCACACACAGTTATAACTTACAAACAGGCGTTTAAAAAATGAAAATATTTTTATTGCTCATACGTTATTTTTCGCCTTTATATTAACTAGGGACTAATTTCTCGATGTGAAAATCCAACAGTATGGGATTTTCGTATCATAGTATGCTTTCAGAGGGTTCAGTCAGAGGGATGGCGTGCGAAAAGCATGCAGTGCTGCATTCTACTGCAGCAGATGTGGGTGCGGCACGGCATTTGTGTTACGGTCCCGAGTTCCTGACATTCCCGGACCGAGGGTAAAGAAACCCTGTCTTAACTTCCTAATGCAAAATTATTAATGGAATATTCTCCTGCTCATTCATTCAGTTGGAGAAACCGAATTTAAATGAATATTGATATTGCTTTGTTTATAATTTTACAAATATTATAAAGGCGAAAGTTTACGTTTGGATGTTTGTTACTTTTTTACGGCAAAACGGCTGCACTGATTTGGTTGAAAGTTGAAATGGTGATGGCTTATACCTTGGATTAGGACGTAGGCTACATTTTCAGAATTTTCTAACTCTACACGGAGGAAGCCGCGGGCAAAATCTAGTAATGAATAAACAAAGGTTTGATAAAGTTTTATTTCTACCAAGACTACGTTCACAGATATTACTAGTAGAATTAGCTTCAAACAATTGCCGACTTTTTGCAGAAATGACATCATGTTTCATTCACGGAGATATCAAAAAAGTAACAAAACGAAGAATTCACGCGATAATACTCCATGACGGCTTTGTTAAGGCGTTGGTATTATTATCGATTCCACGGGCGAATCGAAATGAATGTCGGCAATCTTTATTTCATTGTCAATTAAATAATCGCATTTCGACTTAATCTGCTCGTAATCCAATCGTTCGAATGATCTTCTTAAGTGTCTCCATTGACTAGCCATATTGGTTTAATTGGTTTTAGAACGATTATCAAGTGCTAAAATTCAAAGTGCTTGAAATGGAGGTATTAATTGTTAGCGAAGATTTCGATTATGATTTGAACAACGCCCACATTAATATTTACGTAGAGATGAATGAATGCCTTTGAGAATAACAATTGTGAATATCAATAGGTTCACTCGGTCACTAACTTTCGTCTCTAGCTCTTGTCGTATATAAGGGCAATGACATTAGTTTTCTTTCATTAATTGCAATAAGCAATTAAATTGTGAACTCATTATCTTTTTTCATATAAATTATTTTTAGTTTTCCACAGTGATTTTTTTCAAAATCTATTAAAACAAAAAAGTAATTTACTAAGTTTATCTACTTAGTTCTAGATATTTAGCATTTGAAGAAGGCTAAATAAATGCGATCTTTTTAATTTTAAGTTCAAAGTTGATCCTTAATATCAGATGTAAGGAGATTTACCTATACCAGATATTTAACTATTAACTACGTTTAAAGGGATAATAAAAATAATAAATTAAAATAACTAAATTATATATATTATATTATAATAATATATAAAATCTAAACAGTATGACCTTCAAACAAGATCAAATGACAAGGAGCTTAATAGACTGCAAAATACGTCTATACAATTTGGAAAATATTTATTAAAAATGAATAATATGATTCGCCAACAGTAAACACCAATAACTGGATTTCAAGACGCGACTGACGGCTCGGTGAGACGTACGCTGATGCTAAGGGCAGACGGTGCACTGAACTACCGAATCTTCGAAAGGACGAACATATTATTACTTGTCTAGACGATTTAGTAAAATTTAAATTAAGATAAAGTTAAAATGAGTATTTGTTTACCGTAGGTACCTTTTTCTTTTAAGGTATCATACATGCTACATATTTTTTATTGTTTTAGTAACATGAACTTTTATATGCTAATTTTTCTTTTAGAAAAATAATAGAAATTAATAAATACTTACTCAATTTTACTGACTTTCCACATCGTCGTAATTTCTTTGTTCCAGATACATAAATGACGAGATAGAATAATACGTAACTAGTTCAACACAAGCTTATGCTGTTAATACGGAGGTTGAATGAACTAGGTCATGATTCATGAGACATTTGTGCGAAGCTTAATGACGTCACCGATGTTGTGAATGGTCATCATTACGTATATACGACAGGATTAAAAGAGATCTCTACAGAGTTGAAGCTACGAAACGTCCGAAAGTGTAGACAACCTTGCTTAGTCATCTAAGTAAAAGTAAATGAAGCTTTCTTAGTGGCTCTTCTGGCTATTTGTAAAATATTCTCGTTGAGCTTTTTTAATGGCGATATACCCCATATCGGACTACTTGGGTTTCCTAGTGCTACAGTCATGCTACATGGGACTCGTGACAAAATTCACCACTTTTTTGTTGGTTGGGCTTAAAATAGCTATTACTAAACTGGTTTTCTCAACACCCGCAGTCTTAGAGGCGTCAAAACAAAATAAAAACTCTTTTTAGCCGATTGCTAGCCTTGACAAACCTGTTGATTGATGTGATTTCAATAATTACCATAACCGAACATAGTGAGGACATTGAACTTTTCGAAAATGTTCACAATAGTGAATCGAATCTATTGAATTATATGTGAAAATGGTTTGATTTCTATACTAACACTGTGATGTGGGCTAATGAACTTATTATTAACGTTATTAGGTACGTACACTAGGTCAATAACTTGTAAATTTAATTCTAAGTCAAGATTGCAAGATATCAAGGTGATTGCCTTTTCACAATATTTATATGTTATCGAAGTTTTAGGGTTAAATTTGAATGTGTATCAAATAATATACCCTGTATTAATAAAGCTAAAGCAGTAGACGCGAAGACGACCCCACCACACAGAGAGTGAACCTGTCACGTTAACAGGGTGATCGATACCTTCCGCCCCTTAAATTACCAAGTAATCTCACTGTGTAATTACTCAATTTACTCAAGACAGGAGGCGAAACCATCAAAGTGCCGCGACGTAGATTAACTCGAATATAACTCACCTGAACGTAGCACCTAATGAAAGCTCCCTTTTAATAACTAGTCAAACAGTGTATTAATTATAGATTTATCATTAAAAACAACTGGAGCATATTTAATTATTCTTAAGACGGATAATGACTTGATTGTTCTTGCTACTACAAACAATACAAGCCGGATAAACAAGGCATTTATTTCTAAGAGCTAATTCTCTATTCAGATAAAATTTCGGTTTCGTAGCAAATTTTCATCAATTTTGTGATGAGAATTGTTTAATGGTGTAAGCCTAAGGCTCTTAAGAACTGTAGCAGAAACAAATAAGCATCAATGCTGCCAATGCAGATATTCGAGTCATGGTACACATCAACCACCATAGCAATGCCACGCCTAATCGTGAAATGGCACTTTATGGGTGATAAAGCGACGCATCAGCAAAAATAATTATAAATGGAGCGGACGCGACCTAAATACATGCACACGAGAACGACTATTTCCAGACAACGGAAAGGCAAAACAGGTAGATTTCGAAATAGCGCCTTCACAACAGGTTAAACAAAACTCTCGTTTATATTTTACTCAAAGGTAACAAAGCTATCATTATCACATGACTCCTTTAAATGGTTATGTATTTTGATGACTGTGGTGATTATACTAATTGTCAACGCGATAATAGCTATCAGTGTTTTAAGTATCTACCAGCATTTATTAAAATCCATTAACATGACACAAATGTCCACACTTCTGTAAGATATTTTAGCTTTCTTTTGGAGGTGACACGAACATTATGGAGTTTTGTTTACCAAGCACGTTGTAAATTCCAATTGAGAGAAGATTCTCAGCGTATTATTGTTCTCTTCATGGCGGATCAATGTGCCTGCGAGTCTTAAATTCTAGATTATTTTAGAATTATTTATCTAAGTTTAAGAAATCATAAGAACTATAAAGCCAACAAATCTAGAAATTTGGCAGGTAGTTTAATATCCAAGATATTGAACAACCTTTCAGGCTCTGCGAAGTATTTCATTGTTGTAGGTATTCTATGTATACATTTTGCATAGAAAGGGTTTACGGCATGCCAAACAATGTAAGTCCAGTTGCCTAAAAGGATACAATAGATGTGAAACAAATCAATTTGTATAAATAGATAGAGATATATCCAAGATACAACTCTGGAGAATACTTCACACAACGAAACAGTAAACATCAATACTACACAAACGGTAAATAATGTTTGCTTTAGCATCTGTAGATCCTATAATGGTTGCAATATTGTCCAAAATTGTTCCGTTTATTTAAAGGAACCATACAAATGACTATTCGTCCAACAATAGCCGCAGATGTACAGGAAAGCAGACGGGATGCAAATAACAAAAATCAATACGTCGAGCGGGCGAACGCAGCATGCCCAACTTGCATAAAATTATCCTCAATTTTAGTACAACCATATATTGGACTAATTAATGAAAATGGCAACAATCATACCTACCTACTATATAAAGCCGATAATTTACATGTAATACTTATGCATGTATATGAAGTCACGTCACGAGTAACGAGGTTCAGACAAAATTCTCAGACAATGTCACAGATATAACTACGTGTAAATAAACAATAGAGCTTCCGTTTGAAGACGTCGACTGCCTAAGAAGTAGAGTGCAGTACTAAGAAATCAAAAGTGCATCGTAAATTCATGATGTTGGGTGCATTCATATAATAGTTCCGTAAAGCTCAATTCAACGTGACGTTGTTATGTGTATAATACACATGAAACCTCTAAGTAAGTGGCTGAGAGACTTCGCATCTCAGAGCCTGGTACTCGAGCAAACCTGTTGACCCAGTGCGCAACGCTCGCGGCAAAAACTTCGCCTGCACCTGCTTTGGTATTATGGGCGCCTAGTACAACGTAGCTGTGACTATTCAGACGAAAACCATTGTTTGTGACCTAAAACCACATGGGAACACTTGATGTTGCAAAAAGAAAAAAGTGGGAAATATCATTGTCTTATTTGGACCATATTTTATTTTCAGGCCAATTAAGGTCACTGTAATAGATGACGTCTTAATGACTTTTAAACAAATTATTCAAGTTGTTAATATAATTTACATTCATTCATCAAACAACAATAGTAGCGATATGCGAGTAGATACTGAAAACTAAATATTTGAAAACGGCCTCAAAGAGAGGCACAATAGTACCAAAGGCGTTTCGATTGTAATCAATAATACCCTACATTTTATCATTACCTCCTTTCTAATACAGTTCTGCGTAGGAGGATCAATGAGTAGTGCAATGTCGTCACATAGCTTATAGTTGGGGCTAGAAAGTTATACCATAGGTCATTACTCTGGATATCATTGTAGGGCGAAAGTATTTATATTATATAATTTCACTACAAATATTAAAGTGTCATCTGTCCATGTTGAAAACTTATTTTAATATTTATTACTTAGCATAATGGAGACCTGTCAAGTGTGTTATTTAGGCAAGAATAAATGAGTTAGTTGAGAAGTTACAGTAGAGTAATCTTTTGGAGATGACTGCGGATTATTAGTTTTGCATATTTGAATTACGAGTGAAGAGCTTGTTTTAACAAACCTGAGTTCTACTGTATAAATTTACGTCAGTATAAAATGACCCGTCTTCACTTCACACCTATTACGATTTTTTATAACGTATTAAGGTATTTTATACTTGTAGCTTGCTAAATAAATAATAAAATGTATGCATTTGAGGTCCATTTATGAATAAATATTGAAACAAACAGCAGCGGTGATTGGAAAATACGCGGGTTGGATTGCGGTTGACGTTTCATTTAGGGACAAAGAGTCGCCAGGAAATTTACTGTACCCAAAATGAAATTTCGATTCTGTCATCTAAAGGTATCCGGAGCCAATTCATAACTAAAGATCGTGAAAAACGCGCATTTTTCTACTTCTGTTGCTTACGATCCTATCTTATGAAAACATCAAGACGTAAAATTTTATTTAAATATTATATTTCTATACATAAACAATGTAAGTACTGTTGTTATTGTATGGTTTATATTTCATATGTTCCATTCCCATTACAAATCCCTCAAACTAAAACACTCTTGATCTCATACAGGTTTATGTGGGCGAATAACCTCACGTCTGTTCCCACAAAAACGGATTTCACGAAATAAAGACATCCGGAATTTTCTAAAGAGCGTCTGTAACTGTCACCGGGTTTTTGACAAGTAGGTACCTATATGAATGATGTACCATATCCGTGTAATCCTCGACCTGTGTCAAACTCGTTGACCCACTACGGAATCACCTCGACGACGGCCGATTACGAACCTCTCGAGCGTCCAATACGCTGACGAAAGAGGTGGGGCAGGTATAAGAACTCTATACTCAGAAATATGATGACTAAGTACTTTCTAATTTTCTTTCTTTGATAACTGTCAGTTAGAATAAGTATTGAGGTAATGGTAATAAAATTAGGGGCAATAATTTCTATCTCATTGCTTCTATTTCTATCTCATTGCTTCTTTAAAAAGGGGCAGAATTTTCGGAGCGATTTGTTGGAACCACACTTTATGATTTGGATTGAGAATATTAATGTTAATTGTAATTTGGTTGGATTTTTAAGTTAAAGAAGTAAAGAAGAAAGTTTTTTTTAGGATAAAGAACAGGCTGAGATCCACTTTAGGGATGGCATCTAAGTTATTGTACAGAATTGTTATACCAATAGATACTGTCCACTTCAATATACCCAAATTAATATGGAAAAGACATGTTTGGAAAATGGAATGATTAAGCGGCACACATACCCAATGATGCACAAAAGAGAAACAAAACAGGAAAACGTACTGCACAACAGTATCTTCAATTTCACGCTCCGCAATTCCATTCTTATGGATTGATACAATGTAGGCACTTCTCTCCACACCTTCGAAAAACAAGTTACTATGGAAGGAAGATGAAATAGTTTTTAGACCGACGAGTATTCGTCTCGTCTCTACTCGTCTTCTAGGTTACTGTTCTTGCCATTTTTCACGCACTCAAAATTGTCTTTTCGCCTCTGAAACCATCTTTAAGTGTCTTATATATCAAGCGGACTACTGAGTTAGTCATTGTAGTGAACAAACCCAGGATTCGAGATTGAGTTTATATTTAGTGTTTCAGCTCTGTTACTGTCAGAACTGTTATCTTTGAACCAAATATACCAACTCGTAATTCAGTACCGTATTTCAAGAGCTAAATGCTTGCTGATTATTCGAACTTCATAAACGGATAACCGATTGGTACAATTGTTACATATTAACTGTGTAAACCTATCTACATCAATTACAACGAAATTGGTGCGCCGAACAAAATCAGCATAGAATTTGGGCGTAAATGGAAATACATTTCCATCGCTCGTCTCTATGTAAATGCTGTACCGAAACGTAACGATGTTACTGGATCGGCGGTTAATGGATTATGCTATCTACAGTCGCAATCGTATCCTATGCACGTAGGGCTTCATACTACCAGCTTTAACGTTTTTAATATGCTGTAAAATTTAGAACGATCTTGCATTTGCGGAAATGAAACATCGCGCCTCCGACTAGCTAGCTAGAAGCTTATATAAAATAGACTCAGAGCTGTTATTGCAACGAGAATCTTTACTACCGGTCAAGACGATATTTTCGCCGTACGTTAGAAAATACACTGGCGATTAATCAGTTTGGAAATCAAAGCGACGTGAGCAGTCGTTTTCTGACTAAAAACTTCCCGTTACATGCAGTCGTGGATCAATGTCTACTTTATATAGAATAACAACAGTATGTTGACTATCACTGAGTTCTGTTTGGCTACATGTATCGCTAACAATGATTGTTCACATTAGGAGTCGGTAACCCCTAAAAGACTCCATTTCTCCACGCTACGCTCCATGTCCCCGATTCCACTATTGCATTTGGCGTTTGTTGTTCATATACGTGTTCCGGTATTCCTTACGTTGTTCTGATCCTCAATAGCGACAAACTCATTACCTGTATTTGCACAAAACCTACAAAAGTATCTTCTCAATGTGCATTCAAACAATACAGATATTTGAAATAGAAAATCAATTTAATCCAATTAACGTTGTAAATTCTTAAGAATTATCCACTCATAACATATTAGCATTAAAATCACTGAACTAGATTGGTTTTACGTAAGTATTATTGCGTGTTTAATAAGGTAAGTACATATTTGCATCTTACTTCATCAAGTCAACGGCTTTGAATTCATTAAACCCAAAATGGTGTAGCAGCGACATTCGTTCGCCCATATTCGGAATGTTCAGAACATTGCCCTATAATCTTTAATCTGCTGTTGTCATGGAATATTTTTTATCCATAAATACTTGGTCAGAAGTTTGGGCGTTTTCCAAATAAGAATATGAGTAGCGGTTTATAATCAGTTGAGGTCATTTACCGTTTTTTTTTTCATAGTTCAAGAACATACTAAACACAAAATAAAAACAGCAGCTCTTTTCTGGGTATCAATTATTTAAGGCTTCGGTTTATTTAGGATCCCCTCCAGACTCATCCTTCAATTAACACGTTGTTGGTTTAGAGTCAGTTTTTAATAGCGATTGTTTTATAAATAGGCATTTTCTCAGTTTGCTGTGACCTCGAGTGTAGAGGTTGAACCAGCTGCGAACTATAACTTTGCGGGGAAACTTTAACTCGCTGAATAATTGCTAAGCTAAATGTTAAACAGTTTGCACTGCAGATGTGCAAATGCCGAGAGAGTTTTGGAAAAGATTTTCTTCACGGAAGAGTTTTCACTACATTCAGTGCTGCATTCCATACGGCCTTTTTGCTACTCTAATCCATAAGCTTTTCTGCGTTAAAGGTTTGTTGGTCACATTACATATTAAAACTATTAGGAATGTTAAACATATAGTTAAATGATGCTGTTTTTTTATAAAATAGGGGGTCAGCTTTTCTATTTACTGGGCATAAACTTGCACTGGAATCTCCTAACAGAAAACTCAACAACAATTTGCTGGACAATATTACAAAACTGGAACACCTACTTTTATGGAACTCATGCGCCAAATCTTACAGCTCTAGTCCAAAAGTTACCTATAAGCTAACCTAGCTGTCATAACCTTTTATTGAAATGAGAGACTTGAGAATGTAAATCAAAAACACTTAGTCAAGAAAATAATCCTCATCCGATGTTAATTTATGAAGCCGCCGTCTTTCGCGTGGGACGTCTCTCCATTATAATGTATGATGACATGCTATGCTTCTTTCAAAATTCACACTTACAGAACATCCCTTTGCCCTTCAAAAGCTTTGGAATAAATTATAAATAATAAGGCAGCACGGCAACACATACTCCATTGTTTGCGAGACCTTACGAAACAAAATATCTGATTAAACTTGATGCTAGCTTGATAAAAGTCCGGTCTTATTACGCCTACATCGCACACGCACTGTAGACTATTGAACTTAGGCTATCGCTTTTCTTTTTTGAAAGCAAGTTATGACTGTAAGTAGTAAGTGAAAAGCGTACATTTACGATGACGCATAAACCGATGACGTCATATATTTCGAAATGAACACGGCAGCTTTCATCGTTCAGGAATAAGGGCGAAGTATAAAAACAGACGTTACGGTTTGTGGATACGGGGAACCCTTGTTCAATGAATGCGAACGACTTGCATAGTTATAAACACTGATGGGTCGGGATATAATTTTATCCATGCTCCAATTCGCACTCTCCTCCACATTTGGCAATCGGTAACGATTTTCGCTTACTGCCTCCATCTGTGATTGGACTCCACTAAATGCATAATAGATGAGGTCTATAATAAAACCATTGACTTTCCCGGCCGTTGCTCCATAATGATATTTTTGGAGCTTTACAGTTGGTAACTGAATGAACAGTTCGAAGTGCGGTGTTCCGCGTCCGTGCAATATTTATCACAAGTTTATTTAAGGCTCGAAGGCAGTTTAAAACAAGAAACTATATTTTGAAGCTATAACTCTCGGTAATTACTGGTTGCCGTTACATTTACATTTTAAAATATGACGTATATACTCTTAACGATTTTACTTTAAACAATAAATCGTGTTATAATGTTTTTAGAAACTCACTACTGTATCGTACTTGGTTAGATAACGAAAAGTGGTGGCGATCACCATTATTCAAAGCTTTCTTACACATCGTCGTCTACGGACGGTTCAATAAGTAAACATGGGAGCTAATTCTGGAGCTATTACACACAATGGATGTTACTAGTTTGTCTTTCAAGACACGAGCCGTTACTTTACTAGTTATTACACCGTAGACACAACCGATTTAGTGTGGTACTTGATGAAGTAAATGCTAAATTCAGTTTAGTATCGAACAAACATTGCGCTATGGCGAGCGTTCGTGCGTTCACAGTAAATTATTTCCCGATATTAATGCACAGATTACACACTGCGCCGATATAAATAGGTCACCATGACGCGAGGTTGTGCAAGATTACCCCCTAGCCACGCCATAAATTTTATATAAAAACACTGTGCTGCACCAGATAACCGAAATACGACGTACAAAATATAGGCAAAGCATAGATATTTCTGTTACACGGTTTACTAAGAACTGTCAAGCCTATTGTTCTTAGAAATATTAAGCAATTAGTAAACTTGGTTTAATTTCAGAGCAAATAATGAGCAAAGCCCAAGCTCTGTAATTAAGAAATTCTGACAGCTTTCCACAACACGATCCGTTAGATATAATGCGAATTTTAGGCAAATTAACATGGCGTGGGGCCGCTGAATCACTTCGCTTTAATTAGAACCGGAATCTTGATACCGTTCGGACACTTCTGGTGAACTCATGTAGATGTAACAGTATGCGTTCCGCGAATGCAACATTTAAACGCGACACGTGAATCAATAGCCATTCCGAATCCATTGTTGCGAGACCTGGCGCTCGTGGAGATTTGTTCCAGTCAATCAAAACTCAGCGGTTCTTGATCTATCGGACGCTTATTCATTAACATCTTCCGTAATCGATGCAAATTTTATTGTCTATCGTCACGCCTTTCGCTGATCTCTAGTTATGTTTCAGAATATAGAGAGAATTCTTAGTTCCACTTTACTGAAAGTCGCATTGACACTGCATTTTACGCCGACTTCAAGTTAACTTTTGGCTGCCTTCAGAATATTAACACAAGTAAATTTGGAATTTAGGAAGTAGGAAGACATTTCGCATTGGGTCAAATAATTGCGCCCACTGGAATCCTGGGTCACTAGTGTATTAATATTCCGAGATACCGAGAGGGATTGAAGGAAAATTGCAAATTCACCGGAAAATATTCTAGGCGAAGAAAATGTTCAGGCAATATGCTTTCTTGGCCCAGATTTGCCGGTTCGACGACCGATTTCGTGTTGGGAACACGCCGCTTGCATATCACCAGGTGATGCTCGCCTTAAAGCGACGTTTCCGATGCGGGAATGGATATATTTTTAGAGAAACTTAAATTCTATTTCTGCAACAAGCGGTGCGCCTTCGAATATCGTTATAAAATTGTTTTGTGGCACAGTAAACACAGTTTCTTTTTGGACATTAATCCGATGTCGCTGACTAGTATTTTAATTTATAGGTAACTTAACTTACTTAAAATTTTGCAGTGGACAAGTTTGAGCTAGAACATTTTTTACATTAGTCTTGTGGTGTAAATTTCTGAATGTGAATAAACTTAATTAGGCATTAGCCACCCATAGCATCCGTACTGTAACTTACACAGACGAGATTGAATTTAAGGGCAATATTATAATAAAAAGAAGCTAAAATATTCATAAATTAAATTTAGGCTTCCCTTAGCCTTTAGCCTCATCTTATTTCTCCTTAGTCATCTTCAAGTTTTATCTACTTTGAAAACTCCATCAAAATCTTTACCTAACTTTTTGTGATGTCCAAATTAATAAAATTTGAATTTAGCTTAGTCACATATATCTCAATCTTAAAGACAGCTTCGTAAACATGAGTATAGACGAAGTAGATGTTCCACTAAAGATTAAAGAGAAGAGCTGTTAATTGCGAATTAAGTTTCATAGACTTTGCAATCGCGAGTGTCTGGCAGAAAAACACACGGTTCAAAAGTAAATGATGGGTGTCTGCAATTTGCATTCAAAAAGCGCGAAAACTATTCGGAAAGATGGGCAGTTGTTTTACCAACGTTAGTATTCAGTACTAATAAAAATAATTCTTTGCAATAGAACTCGCATTATGCCTGGAATGTTATCTGATAATAATTAGTTACGCGAATACTATTGAATTGAAACGAATAAGCGATATTATTTTAACTTATTTCAAGGTTATTCTATAACTTATTATAAGGTAATATTTTGAACCGGCTTGAATCACTGGGCGTAGTATCATTAACTATTATTGATCGAAGTATAATTAAGTTTATGTAGTGTGTGTGTATATGATGCCATCATATTTTGGCAGAATTACTGACTGTATGTACTCTGTACCTACATTGATGTTTTGAGTACATTGAAAAAAATCATAAAACTGGCTAAACCGCAGAAACACTTGGCCTACAAGAAAATATTTTTTATTCCTTGTCCTGCCTATTAGTAACGTCACGGTCACACGGGCCCTCTTAAGATGAGCTGTCATATCCACAAAGGTGAGGCTCACATAATGTTACCAAACTCATACACTCTTGACCTAATTGTCACAGTGATATTTTTGAAAGGGTCCCGCCAGCATTGGGCGACATTAGCCGTACTGTAGGCCGAGGAGACGGCGCCACTAGGCGCCAGACCGGCGCTGACTATGAATAGGAATGTTGATGTACCTATATGTTTATTGAATAGTATTGTACTCTATATGGGAAAGGAGGTTTTATCATATTTTAGATGTTTTGTGATATTTATAGTATCAGATACCTAATAGAAACTAAACTGGAATTATATTTATAGAATGTGCTGTAGGAAACATTATAGGGATATTTATTTTGAACTAGCGACCCGTGCGCAGCTTAGACTGCGTTTCCCTGTGCCTGTTTTTTACTTTTTCTGTGTATTTTTTACGTTTTTCTCTCCATAAGAACCTTCCTCAGACTTCATCAAACACAACAAATTAAATGAAACAAAAAACCCGACTGCGTAAAAAGTCCTAACTAAAAATCTAAAAACAAGCTCTGTGATGTTGGAAAATGTAGTGCAGGCGGGACAAGCAAAGAAACAATTTTGTTTATGAACGAACAGCTTGTCCCGCCTGCAATACATTTTCCAACATCACAGAGCTTGTTTTTAGATTTTTAGTTAGGACTTTTTACGCAGTCGGGTTTTTTGTTTCATTTAATAATTGATTTTATTTCCTTCTTTTTAGTTTATAAATCATCATAGAATCACTAGGAAGATCCTAAATGATAATTTAAAATGTAAATTGATACAACTAAAGATCATTTTCAAAATCAATTCGCACATTAAAGCGTATAAAATCCGCCAATTTGTTTTTTTTTTAATTTCATGTATCCAGTGACACTCGTGCCATCAAGAGGAATCTAATGAGGTGTCATTTATCTAAATCGGTTGAGCCGTTGAGTAGTTACGACCGGACATAGGAACGGACATACATACATACATACATACGCGTCAAACACATAACCCTCCTCCTTCGGCAGTCGGGTAAAAAGAAATCAGTCAAATCGGTTCAGCCGTTCTCGAGTTTTGCGCTTAGCAACACATTTAGTGATTCATTTTTATTTATATAGATAGATAGGTATGGAATTATGTGTAACAAATAACAATAGTAAATACAATGTAGGTATATTGTAATGAGTAATTCAATACTAATAGAATAATAGAACTTTTTAGAATTGAATTTTATTATAAAGATACATTTTTGTGTTGACTACATACAACAGCCATTGAAATATTTTGTGTCAATTTGTAATGTGTTAAAATTCTGAATCAATCAAAATGTGAATTCAGTAGTAGTATTGTTGTAAAGCTATCAATAATATTGCTAAGATGGTTTTATGTTACCTATCAAAGAACAACATTTGAAACTCTAGTTTTGATCATGTGGAGTTTTAAGATTTTTTTATTTGTCATTAAACACTACTACTACTATTTGGTTAGTATCTGATCATTGATTTGAAGTTAGATTTGTGCCTGGTCAGTAGCAATAAGGTTAGCCACTATTACATGGGACCTAAACAATTAAACACTTCAGTTAACCGTGAGTGTAGGTACAGCAGTACTTACAACTTCACCAAACTTTTTTAAGGAACATACATTTTTAATACATAATAATCTTATATGAAAAGTGCATAAAGGGCAAGAGCCCAGGATTTCGGGGTTGATAAAATTACTTCTTTGCCTTAAAAAAAAAACTTAAAGTTGTTTACAGTTCTCTGCAATCTTTTTGTCCAGCTTGATGAACAAAAAGTTGATGAAAGCTCAATTCATACCTAGTCATTTGAATCATTTTATTTTAACGGTCAGGTTGAGTGGCTCACTGTAGTTGGACAGGGCTCTTTTTCAAGCCATGAGGCAGAACTAAAGTTGTAAATTAACTTTGAGATCTCTAAAGGCTCTTTTTGTATGCAAGTTATTGGAGTCCTGAATAAAAGAATGTTATCTCTTCTCTAATATAAACAAAAGCACTTATAGAAGTAAGTCTTTGCTGTAGCAGATAAAGTTATTCTTGAGTCTGAATCCAATCTATACTTATATTATAAAGCTGAAGTTTGTTTGTTTGGTTGAACACGCTAATCTCAGGAACTACTGGTTCAATTTGAAAAATTCTTTCAGTGTTAGCCCGTTTATCGAAGAAGGCTATATAATATCATCACGCTACGACGAATACTTACCAATAAATCGTTGCTACTCATTTACAGTAGGGTAATACGCGTTGTTTCTTTTTTGATCATTTGTATTTAATAAAGTACTCTTACACTTTAAAACAAATAAGTATTAGTATATTTTTTAATAGTTAAGTAGGTTATTTCATTAATTTAAAAAAGTGTACTTACTCACCGATAGTTTTTATCTTCAATGTATCGTCGAGCTTCGATAAAAGCACAATAACTTTAAACAGCAGAAGTAGTTCAGTAATAAATATTTTTTAATTGAAACAAAACACTCAATTCAATTTATCTAAAGTGAATCAAATTCGGAAATTAATTTTGAACTTGAATAAAAATTAGTATTTGTACACAACAGAAACAAACGAACTACGACAATCGTTCAATCGTCATTCGTCCATTGACCCTTGAGAAATATAAAAAAACAACATTTATTTATTTCCCCGTTCTAGAGCTGTTCTTCTCTATGGTCTCTTCGTGTGTGAGCGTGTGTGAAATGTGAACGTGTCGTTTTTTATGATAAAGGCAAAGTAATCGCAGAATTCTTCGCACCAATCTACGATTTAAACCTATGATTTATACTGTGCCAATAGACAAGAGGCAGCGAATAAAAAAATTGTGACCGTCACGCATAGACAATGACGTCAATGCTTTGTAATGTCAAATATGTCAAGTGCATTGACAAATTGACACATGTTTATTTTATTGTATGTTTAATATTTCGGCGCCTAAAAGTCTTAAAACTTAAAAATAAGATATTATTTGAAACATTAATTGATTATGTGTAGACCAGAATAAAATGGAAGAAGAAAGTGAGTTTGTGTTACATTTATAGGTAATATTATCAGGGTTTAAGGTTAGTTTCGTATTGTTTATTGAAGGATACATTTCAGAATTGGTTCGAAGGAAGAAGAAAGCTTTGAATGGAAGCAACAGACGTGCGTTAGCCGAGGCTTGTAATGATTTAGCGACGTTTTATTACAAACACAATCGCTATGGCGATGCTCTGGACGAGTACAAAAGTGAGGCATCTATCTGCAAGGAGTTGGGGCTGCGTATGGAGTGGGGAACTTGCAATAGGATGATTGGAGAGATGTATATGCTATTGGCAGAATTTGACAAAGCTTTGAAGTATGAAGAGCGACATTTAGGTAATTCATTTCACAGTAGCTTTGTAAGTAGTAGTAAGTAAACAACACTAGTTTAAAACATTCGAGTTTTTTTAAGCCAGTTACATAAGACAAAACATAATTTACCAGAAGTAATCTTCTTGGTATTGAAACTGTTGGACACAACAGTCTCAACTCAACCTCTGACCAAATTAATTATCATAAGTATTTTTCATAATAAAATTGTCATGGTTTTCCTACAGCTGTAGCAAAAGAACTAAAGAACTTAGTTGAAGAACAAAGAGCCATGGCAACAATGGGCAGAATATACTTGTTGCAAGGACAAAGTACCACTGATGACAATGAGGCTAAAACCTCACTCAAAGCTGCTGAAAAAGCATTCATGAAAAGCCTTGTACTGTGTGAAAAGTAAGTTTAGCTACTTTCTTATAGAATTATTAATTTAATAGGCTGTTTAACTAATAATTGTTGTTTGATAGGTTTATTATGTACTAGCTTTCCATATTTCTCATAAATTATAGCCTATGTTACTTGGTAAAGATGTAGCTTTCTAATGGTGAAAGAATTGTTCAAGTCAGTCCAGTAGTTTTGGAGGTCATTCAATGTAAACAAACAATCAAATCATTCCTCTTTATAATATTATTATAGATATAGGAACTTATTTGGAACGATACAACTAGTTTAAATTTTCAAAAGTGCTTATTTATATGGTATCATTGAAATAAAATACCTTTTATGAATTTTAATATAAAACTAACAGTGCCATTATATCAAATTTTTTAAAGTATTTTATAATAATTGGTATTATTTATTAATTAATTTATTTCAATGTTTTTGCATAAAAATGGTACATACATATGATAAAAAATGACTGACTTATTCACAAAAACCTGATATTCTGACATTCTGTGAGAGATAAAACTTTTAATTATACTACTCTTTCTTCCAGCCTGAATAAAAAAATAAACAAACATGAATTAATGGACATGAGAGCCCGATTGCTCCTCAACATTGGAGTAGTTCAGGAACATTTAGGGAACCTGGATAAAGCACTAGACTGCATCAACAAAGCCATATCCATATGTTCAAGTCAAGATTTGTATGAAGTACTTCACAATTGTTATACTACGGAAGCTTTGCTACACAGCAATAAGAAGAAAGACTATGCTAAAGCTTTGAGCTGCTTGAACAAGGCTCTTGAAGTTGCTAGCAGATTGGAGGATAAGGTAATAGTAGCAGTTTTATTAAAATTATGCCATCATGTCATGACATCAAATAAAAATAAATAAAAAATGTTATTTTTAAGATTTGAAAGTAAGCAAGCCTAAGGGGCTGTTTCACCACCTCATAAGGCCACACTATGAGACATCATTTAATCTAATGAATCATCAGATAATAGAACCCAGTATATCTTAGTTCACTGACAACAAACTCAAATATGGAAAAATAGCCCAAGATATAGTAGCCACTGTTTGTTAACAATTCATTAACGTTAAGTGACATCTCTGAGGTCGGGCCTTAGTCAGTTCCCATTAAATTACTTGGCAGATAATTTTATACAAATTGTGTTTTATTTTTAATTTATCCGGCGGTTAGCAGCTATCCAGAGGTTGTGAAACAGGCCCTAAAAAACCTAAATCATAGATAAATAGTTATGTTTTGTTTTTTTGTTTTTGGTGCTGTGTAAAAATGTTCCCAAAATATTTATATTTATATTTATTTATATTATAGGCAGTATAGTGTCTGAATTTTCGTGAGGTTGATTGATCAATATGACTAGCGAAATTCGAGAGAAGCATAAGTAAACTGGGCTGTGGATGACAATGAACGATGAAATAATATAAAAATCTCAATAAAAAGAAAGTTGTTATTTGATAACTTTGTTTGACTATAACTATTGTACAGTTCGCCCCAACTTCAACCCGGACAATAAGTTTGGCGCGAACTGTAAATCACTTTTCGATCAATTAGACAAGTTGTTTAAGATTTGGTTTAAGACGAGACTAGAGGCAAGACAAACCTTTTGTAATTTTAAGACAATTTACATAAAGTTGCAGTTATAATTATAGTTGACCTCTGATTTCTTCTTAGACATAAACAACAACTCATCCTAATTTTAAAAAACAACAGTGTAATTGTTAATACTATTTTCAGGTTCTAAAAACATGTGAAACTCTGTCATCAAAAGCTGATATATTGTGTAAGATGTCTGATTATCAGAGTGCTAAACAGGTGCTGCTCAAAGCATGGAAAATGAAGACTCCTGACGAAGAGGAGAGTGAGAATATTGAAACTAATCTTAGAGTTGGTAGGTTATTGTAAACCAAAATCATGAAAAGAATATTATTTATTTCTTGGTTGGACTGAAGTTCGCTGTTTGACAGTGCTTAGTTGGAGAGTACAAAATAACCTAAACAATCCATTGCACATTCAAACGGCCGACTTCACTCCGGCCAAATTATTCCGCATGTACTGTAATTAATAAAAGTAAAAAAAAATTAAGTATTAAGTAGTATACTTGCACAAAAGTGTGTGTAACACACGAATATATTTTTCAGTCAACTGATTCGCTGCGTGACTGCGGCAACGTATTATTATTAACTGTCGATCCTGGAGCTGTATTTGAGTTTACGTTATCAGTGTGCAATAACGTGTTGTGTTTTTGTCGATACAACTTACAGGGTCCGAACGTACATCTTTAATTGTATGACTATCTGTACGTATACAATTAGAACAGAGACCTTTCGATGTAACTATTTTTGACCTATTTTATTGGTATGTTTAGAAAACTTGCACACGAATATAAACAATGGTTACCGGTACACAATGGACGCTTATTTTGATAATCTAATGTACTCTTGCCCTTATTTGTATTTGAAATATAGCTATTCGTATGTTGGGCTTATCTTTTTTGCCTTACATGAAAGAAATTAAGTAATTGATACTACTATTTCGAAGCATTCTACTTCCAATGTAAAAAATTTCAATCCTTCAATCCCCAGTGGCAGGAATGTGCTACACAGAAGACCTTCTTATATCAACGGACCCATCTGACCATGTCAGTTTCAAGAAGCATTATGAGAAGCTAGGAGATGGCGCGTGTCACCTACGTAACTACGCCGGCGCGGTGGAGTACTACCTGAAGATGCTCGACCATGCTGAACTCGCGGGCGACTGCGGGAAGACTCTCATACCAATTTATGTTAGGTATGTAGAAAATTCCAAAAAATCTGTTATGTTTTTACCCGACGACACGGCAAAAAGCCGAAGGAAGGGTTTTATTTACAGTTTTAGGCTTGCCCAGATGGCTTATTAGAAATCAGCCTTGTTGGGCTTTTACACTATAATAATTTATCTATACTTACTAATATTATAAAGAGGTAAAGTTTGTGAGGTTGTACTAAACTCTCTGGATCTACTGTTTTTTTTTTTTATACCGAGTGCTATAGACTCCTGTTTATATAACATTATAATATTAGTACCCGAAGCTAAGCGAGGGCGGATCATTAGTCGCAAATAAGCTTAAACATTACTAGTCTATTGACTTGTTCTGTTAGTTGTATGAAATATATCTTAGATTTAAACAAATATTAACAAAATAAACTATCTTATTTCATATAGATACACAGAATAGAATATTATTTATTACACACCCAAACCTAATGCCAAATAGAATTATGTAAACTATAGGCAAATTATTTATTTCTAAAGAAAATTTTAATAGGAGCAACATGTCTAGGTACTCTGACATTAGTAAATTAACCTTATTTTTTTCCCCTATTATGTACAGTAACGTTTTTCGTCCCAAATAAATAATGTGTAAGTTGAATAATATTTTTTTAAATTTCAGCTTATATCAAACTTACAAAGACATGGGCTCATACTGTGAAGCCCTGGACTATTATGAAAAGGAGTATGAACTGATTAAAGATGTACCAAAGGAGGCCTTTACAACGATGTACAATATTGCCGAGACACTGTACTTAGCTAAGAAACCGTATGAACAAATAGAAAAGGCGTGTTTGGAAGCAAGGAGGGCTGTAAGCTATTTTTTTTTCACTACATAGTATAAAACAAAGTCGCTTTCTCTGTCCCTATATCCCTATGTATGCTTAAATCTTTAAAACTACGCAACGGATTTTGATGCGGTTTTTTTAATAGATAGAGTGATTGAAGAGGAAGGTTTATATTACAGTATTAATATAGTACAGAAAATACAAGAAATTCAAACCCATGCGAAGCCGGGGCGGGTCGCTAGTCATTTATGTTTATATTATCAACACAGGTTCTCCTCTCTGGGAGGGATTAGAATATAGTCCACCACGCTGGCGCTCATGCAGGTTGGCAGACTTCACATGCCGTCGAGAAAATCTGTCAGGCATGCAGATTTTCTCACGATGTTTTCGTTCACTGTTAAAGCGAGTGATAATTATGCACATGATTTTGAAAAGTTAGAGGTGCGTGCCTTGGATTCAAATTTGAGACCTTTGACTTGGCAGTCCAGTGGTCATATCCCTAGGCTTTTAGGCTATCCCTAATTTATAATTAATCTCTATTGCTAGGCTCAAGAATGGAATAAAAGAAAATATGAAATAAGAGTATTAAAAAGTTTACTCAAGTATCAAGAAGAGTACTGTGAGATGGAGAAAATGGAACAAACTAAAGACGATTTAAGATCGCTAGGGTACGACAATTTAGATAATCTGGAGAACTCTGAAGACGAACAGAGCTCTGCTGGAGGGGGCGATGAAGATACCACTCATATTGGTGATGATATATGCCTTGAGGATCTTACAGGTGAGATTCTGAAACTCTTGTCACCACATTTGGTATAGCTTGGTATTAAGTTTTCCACAAATGTATGCACACACACATTAAGAAAAGAAACAATCGAGCTCTGTGCGTCGGCCATGAGTTTTTCTCACAAAACTCGCTAGCAACACCGTAAAATATTTGTATGAAAAACCGTCGCAGCGCCTCTAGTGGTTACGTAAGGAACTAAAATCGGCTATGAGATTACAGCGTTTCGTTGCGTAAAAAACCTATCGAAAGCAATTCGTAGAACTCATGGTTGAGGGAGTGATCATGATATAGTAAGAAACTTTGCTAGGTATTCTCTTCCGTGACAGCTAGGTCACGTGATTGGCTCAAGTGACGTCATCGTGGGCTCCGTGCGGTGGAGTTTAAGAGCCGCCCCAGAGCCCATGACGTAAAGATAACGTAAATCTAGCCAACCACGTGACCTAGCTGTCTGCTCTAACGGTAAATGCCTATTGATATTATTAAAATTTGGTATAAATACAGTGTACAGTTCGCGCCAAACTTATTGTCCGGGTTGAAGTAGCTCAAGCTAAGTTTAACCCGTCCGTAAAAATGGGAGAAAGAAAAATATTGTATTAAAATTATTTAAAACGATAGCCTACGACTTGAGCTTTCTTATTTTTTTTGTTACAATCCAATATTTTTCTTTCTCCGATTTTTAAAGCCGGGTTAAAGTTACCTCGTGCCAGTTTTAACCCGGACAATAAGTTTGGCGAGAACTGTACATTATTACTTCTCTGCACCCTTTGGAGAACACAGGGACAATGTCTTAAAGGTCTAATAGATGAAGATGAGGTCACATTTGTTCAGGTACTAATTATTGTCTTTAACACCTTGCCATCTCTAAAGTGATGTCATAATTATGTGTTCAGAAGTCATAGTTATGACTTGACTGTTTACTTAATTCACCATTAACACGGGCCATAGCAATTCTTATACATCCTGTGTATTGTTCCGCGCTGTTGATCGAATGCCTTATTTGTATACATCTTATGTAAAGACCAATCTGAAGACAAGTAGCTAAGATTCAGCGATTCAGCTACATCTTGTATCGATATTTGTAAGAAACTCGGTGAATGAATATACACATACAGTATAACTGTAGATATATACGAGTATATAAGGCTTCAGTTACATTGGTAGAATGTTTAAATAATAATAATAAATATCTTGGGACATTTTAACACAGCACCATCTAGTCCCAAACTAAGCAGAGCTTGTACTATGGGCATAATACTTATATACTTTTTTTTTGTAAATACATACTTATAATATATAAGAAACACCCAGACAAACACAGAGACCTAAGTTCATCACATAAATGTTTGTGTAATAGTCACCGTATACTTAAAAATCACTTCAAAAAAAGTATTTTATTCAGTAATAAATCCTTTCTGCCTACCCCAATGGGAAAGAGGCGTGAAGCTATGTATGTATGAATGCTTGGAACATGCAAAGATTAATGTTACATAATGAAATGGTATGTTATGTTGAAGAATAAAATATTACTCCATTTTTAGATTTGTCTGACACAAATGAAGAAGACATAATTGAATCCAAAAGAGAGACTCGCAAGCGAGGTAAAGGGTTCTCCATCAAAAAGAATATGAAAGGCGAAACGCAGTTACATGTCGTAAGTTTTTTCTTTCACAAAAATGCTACTATTTCTTGCAGCGGAAGGTAGCAAGAACTGAGTGGATGTGACATCAGTGGTGTTTATAGTTATAATTTCAACCTGACTAAATACTGCTTAGAAGCCACCTGTATCTAAATTAATTTAATAGGTATAAAATTTTTTGAGGATAGCTTTTTCCATATATTTATAGACAGTGAGAACTTCCATCATTAAAATGAAACTATTTTACTGATTGTTGTTCATGAAAGTAAGGGCTTTAATTGGTCATATAATTTTAACTTCAAGACGTCTGTTGAATGGATGTGTTGTTGTATAATCCGTAAAAACATTACAACATCGAATATTCGCGTTATTGTCAGAAATTAACATTCCGTAATCGCATCGTTTTTTGCACACTTACGTCTCACTTTTAAAATCTAAAAACTATTTCCCAGGCTTGCATATCTGGCAACAAATTACTCGCAGAAAGACTAATAGCTAAAGGACACCCTGTGAATATAAGAGACAATGCAGGCTGGTTGCCGCTCCATGAGGCGTGTATACACGGACATATTGACATCGCCAATATTCTGATCAATAATGGCGCCAATGTCAACGATCGGGGAGGTGCTAATTGCGATGGTGAGTCATTAATAAATGTACATTTTATAGTCTTTGTTCTAGATACGAAATGAAGTAAGATTCGTCGACAGATACGGTCATCGGCGGACGTACAGCGCGATCAATAAATCACAATTTTTTATTTGTAACCAAGTTTTTACCGTATTAAAATTAAGTTAAATGTCCAAGCGAGTCTTAATTCATTTCGTATCTCAAACAGTCTTCTTTCAATAAGATGACGGATTCTGTAAATAACATAGACTTACTTGCCCTGCCACGGTTGATATACTCGAGCATTATACTTCGAAAAACCGTGCCTTAGTTATGTTAAGCTTAGATCTTCACATCATACATTCAGGTAATCTAACTTTGAGTTATGGCTGCCTAAAATCGTTAACGAATGAATAAAGAAACAGTTAGGTTTTTCTATTTTAGGCTCCGATAATTTCTAATTTAATTAATTGATTGATTTAACAGGCATCACTCCATTATACGACGCGGCAAGCAATGGTCACTTAGACGTAGTTCAGTTACTACTAGAAAAAGGAGCGATACCATCTTTAAAGACAGATTTCGGTGAAACACCTTTACACGTCCTACAAAAATGGCGAGCGGGAACTATACTCACTAAAGATCAAGAAATAATGTACAGTAACATATGCAATAAAATACATAGTTTGACAGACAAAACGAATACCACAGACATACTAAATAGATCCAAGTCTAAAACTCCAGTGAAACCAATAAAGGATGTTACTCCACCAAGCACATCTAAAATGACATCTAGAATAAAAGAATTAGGCACTCCTGTTTTTAAAAGGAGAAATATAATTGATGAAGACAGTGATGATGATATGAATCTATCACAAAACGTTAGAAATGAAGCTGCGTTTCCGTCTGACGACTCGAATTCATCCTCTGATGATTGTAAATCCAGCAAAGACAAGAAGAAAAGTACAGGTGTCAAAGAATACAGAAGTGCAATAGAAGCTCTAAGAAATAGAAGTATGAATGATCTTCCAGAGATTGATGTAAAGAAATCTAAAGTGAAACCAGCATTGTTGGACCCTGATGAAGTTGACGATGACTGGCTTGACGACGATCTAGGACTAAATAAAAACAATAAAAAGAGAAAACTCAGTGATCCCCTAACTACAGTAGCTAAGAAACCGTCCTATGAAAGTATTAAAGACTCAATAGAAAATATAAACAAAATATCCGAACCTCTGGTTGAAAGCAACAAGTTCAACGTCAAAAAGAAATCCAGAATCAGTGATATAATTGACATAAGCGAAAACAGTTCTGATTCTGACAGTTTTCACACAAATGAAAACGTACGTCCTAAGGTTAGCGCTGCAGAATCTATGAGGAATATCAGTAGAGAATTGAATGATTCTAAATCTAGGGATAGTCGAGATAATATGAAACGTAGATGGAAAAGGCAGACTACTTTATTAAAAGCCGGTTTTCAAAGACAAAAGGAAGAGGCCGATCAATCAAGTAACAGTGGAAGCGACACTGAATATACACGGAGAGAATTGAACAAGCGACTAACACCTACAGGCACTTTTAGTCGAAAATCTTCAGGAGAAAATTTCCATTACAATACAAATGTTACACACAACGATGGCTTTAATATAATGCAGAATATCAACCCTAATATAGTGCAGCCAATGAATATGATACAACCAATCAACATAGTTAAATCTTCTAAGAATGGTAGGCCAGTACAAACGCAGATTTTGCCCCCTGCCGCCGTAAAAGTCCAAGTAGAGGATAAAGTGTTGCTGATATCACTGAAGTTGGATACGATAAATAGGTTGACAATCAGCTGGCTGGTTGAAGAAGTAAAATCGAGATATTATAAGTAAGTAATACAGCAGTTTTATTGTCGAGTAGTCGCGAAGAGGGGTTACTGAGTGTGGGGTTAGGTTTCCAGATTGAGTAGTGTTTTAGAGCGTTTCTGTTAGCAAATTCTCAGTAGCCGCGCGGTATTTAGATTTATGCCCGGGTTTTTGGCATTTGTTTGCTGGTAATAGTAGGCGAGTTTATTTCAACTACCTGGGCTCCAAAATCCAAACTCCATCACCAGGATTATTTCATAGAAAATGCCAATTACACTGGTTGACCTGGGCTTCGAATCTTAGGCTAATATTCAGAGACGACGCCAAGCGTAAAGTAACGCTTCCGTATGTCAAATTTGTATGGCAATTTGACATACGGGAGCCTAACTTAATGATTAGTTTCGTCTCTGAATATCAGCCTTTGACCTCTAGCGTTACAGTCGAAGACTAAACTGATGAGGCAGTGTACAAACATAACTGTTTTTCAGATTGACCGGCGTACGTCCAGTTTTCAGTCTGATGACGTCAGATGGCGCGATACTTTCAGAAGACGACCCCCTTAGCCTTGTGCTATCGTCTCCTGAGTTGAAGACTAACATTACTAACTGGAAAGCCTCGCCCGCTGAGGAGAGGTACCTCGAGTGTTGTGACGCATTGAGTATACGTAAGTGATGTTTTGTTATCTCAATCAAAGATTTCTTTCCGCAATGTTTATTTCGCAGCAGATTCAAATAAATAATAATAATAGATACCATTTATTCGCTCTTCACAAAAAAGTTTCCATATTTTTAGGTGCTTAAGTACTTATTAGCTAAAAAACAGGGTAAACCTGTTTTGTGATAGCCTGGTGTCTGAAATAGGTTTGTAAAAACCGGTAGCTTTGTGGCAGGTTTGGAAGTTTCTGGGGATATGAGTCAGTTTAACATTTTGCCTGCAATTTTGCGATATTTACGTAACTGTTCGATTAACAACTATTTTATATAGTTGTTAACCGAACAGTTATACTACAAGCACAATAATACGCGAGTGATACTTAGTAGTAATAGTTTTGCTGATTACAATTGCCACTTACTATCGGGGGCCTGTATGCTAGTTTGACATGTACAAAATTATCTACGTTTCAATAACAAGTAAAATTTAGCCAAGAATTTATCTAAGAACGCTAACATACTTGTTTAGTTGACTTATAAATAATAAAGCTTATTGTTTTAGCGCCTTCTGAAGAACTCCAACAGGCGGTAGGCCGAAGCCACACAACCCGTAGACTGGCATTAGGTGCCAAAACCCTATCTTCGTCTCAAATACGACCTCTATTCAGAGCCTTAACCCACCAAACACAAATAACAGCTATTATGATTTCCGACAACAATATAGGCGACGCTGGCGTCAAGTACCTCACGGAATGTATGTGCACCATAAAGCATTTGACACATCTGGACATAAGCAGAAACAACATCACAGCTGAAGGAATGAAAACTTTACTAAATCTCTTCGAAAAGGCAAGTCGACCAGCCTGTGTTTCTCTAGAAGAGCTTGATATAAGCGGAAACCCTATTGCAGACAATGGCTTCAGAAATATCGTAAAATTATGCCAGTATATTCGCTTAAAAATATTGAAACTAAATCACTGCAGCATAACAGAAAATGCGATTAACGAATCCGTTAAATCAAATATGAATTTCGATTGTTTAGAATCGATAGATTTGAGCAATAATGAACTGAAGCAGGGCGTTGTCAGTTGTTTGATGACGTCTTTAAATCCTAATGTATTGGTTGATTTGGAGCTGGATAATGTTGGTGTAGAAGGCAATGTGGTTGGTTGTATAGCGAGCTTCATGGATTCCGCTAAAGACTTGAAGATCAGAAGATTTGGACTTTCTAACTGCAAATTGGTTGATAGCCAGTTTATGAGGATATTTAGGTAAGACTTTTTTTTATAGAATATCATCAGTCTATAACTGTTGTTTTTGTTGCTCTTGAATGAATATAAATAAATGAATATTATTTTAAAGAAACATTTTTAATTTGTTACAGGAGCATCGGACGAGCAAAACATCTTCAGTCCATAACACTGAAAAACAACAAGTTAACATTCATCACACTAAAGAAATTATTACAGCGGCAACCCCCAGTTCCGCAAATAAATCTTGAGGGTTGCCAGGACATATTCAAATATTCCCCTGATTCAGACTTCCACGTTTGGTTGCCAGCGATCGACTTCGGCAGATGCATTCCAGAGATAAATGTTACCCCATTGTCAAAAACTGATGAAGAACGGGAGAGTTTCAAATCGTTTTCGAAGACATGGCTGAATTGCTTTAAAGGCAGAGGCATGATTGAGCATTGCGAAGGAGGCGTCATTAAATTTACCGCCAGATGAGATTAGCTACATGCTGCTAATGGTTTTGAACTTCCCATTTCGGCAATAGAAATTTAATAGATACCTGATTTAATTATCATTAAATTACATAGAAAATTATTTACAGCAACTATGTTGCGCTCAATGACCAGTCAGAAAAACACCAGTGTCTTGTAAAATAGACGTAGTATTATTTTGTGTAAATATTATTTCTATCTATAAGCGTAATGTAATTAAGATTATGTAGAATAATTTATTGGTTAGGTTATTTAATTTTTCAATGGAGACAGTGATTATTTTTATATGAAATTTACAAACTACGCTTTGTAAATACCGTTTGGACAATAAACATGGTGACCTGATAAAAATAGAGTATTTTTATTCCTATTGTGATGACCAGTCTACTATAATTGCATGCAGATCCAATTTCCATCACGGAACGGTGCAAGGAAAGGCGAGCTGTGCTACCTCATATTCCATCCGTGTAAGCCTGTACTTAGAGAATTCCAATATGATGGCATGATCGATCATCGTACCAACACGCCCTCGCTAAGCACTGCAGTTTTGTGCATTTTTATGCAGTTGTGTTGACAATCGTAGGAGTAAATCGTAGCTAGACGTAGCTACAGTTCTCGCCAATCTATTGTTCGGGTTGAAGTTAGCACGAGCTAACTTTAACCTGGCCGTAAAAATCGGAGAAACAAAATTATAGGATTCTAATTAATAAAAACGAAAGCTCAAGTCGTAGGCTGTCGTTTGAAATCATTTTAATCCAATATTTTTGATTCTCCGATTTTTACGGGTGGGTTAAAGTTAGCTTGTGCTAACTTCAACCCGGACAATAAGTTTGGCGAGAACTGTACGATTTACTGCTACGATTGATTGTCAACACAACTGCATCAGTTCACTAATAATTTGCCATTGATGAATGGTGCTCGCCTCTTTTTTCTTATCAGTTTGTAGGGTTATAAATTATTTATATCAATTTCAGAACGAAACTAAATATAATTGACACATGACAGCATTTGTCATTGTCAAAAGTTTCAAAGATAACCTCAAACTCCTCAAAGTGTCACGCTGCGTTGTGAATGTTGTGATTTCGGCTTTTATAGTTTTAATAATAACTATTGTTTTTAATTTGATTGAAAAATTTAATAAAAACCTGCTACAATGGCTGAACAAGTTAATCAACGTATTGAGGATATGATCAATGAGTTGGAGCAGATGAGGAGAACAGAAATATTTGATGATGAAGAGATAAAGTAAGTAGTTTTTGGCTACCTGTGTAATAGCGTTGTCGGCTATTTTTAAACAGATAGGTATTAAGTAAATGTCTAAAATGTAAACAGTTTTTATTCGTGTTAAAATGTATAAACATAATTTTGTCATTGTTTCTACATTAACATCAATTCAAGACACATTCAAGAGGTTCAATAAGATCATTACATTATTTCGCGACCCTAGGAAACATTATGATTACCTAAAGAATTCTATACTGAACAGTAAAAGTCAGTGTTATGATTATTTGTAATGTTCTTCACAGAGAGATATCAAGAAAAAGAAAAGAGTTTGAATACCACATACAGCGCAGAGTGAAGCAAAAAGAAGATTTTGTACAATACATAGCATATGAGCTGGCTTTGCTTGAAGATATATCCCTAAGGAGAAAGCAAGCTAAAGTAGGAGAGAAGAAAAGGGACATAGAATATGCTATTGCTAAGAGACTCAACAAAGTTTTCAAACAGTTTATTTACAGGTTTCAGGATGATATTGAGATATATTTTGAATACATAAAGTTTTGTAGGAGTGTAGGATTTGATTATGCTATTTCTGGGATAATAGGACAAATGCTACAGGTATGTCAGATAAATCAATTACATCATTTTAAAATATGATTATTTGTCATCAAAATGCTAAGAATATAAATCAATAGTATCCCCCCATAAGTAGGACTTTACAACTTCTAGAAAATGGCATGAACTATTAAGGGGAGTATTCTATTCATGTTTATTTTATTATTCTCAGATCCATGGTGAGAAGCCCAAGGTTTGGCAGCTAGCAAGCAAGTGGGAGAGCAAAGAACAAAACAATTTAGACAATGCTAGGAACTTCTTGCTAAAGGGAATACACAGACACCCTGACTCTGAAGTGTTGTATTTGGAACTTTTTGATATCGAACTTATTAGTCTCACTTTCAAATCTGATGAAGAGGAAGACAGGGTAAATGTTTGAACTTTTTTACTGTTAGTATGTAATGAATAAAAATTATTAATAATAGAGCCTGTAAGGCCCATGTGGCAAGGTGTGTAATCAAGTAGATTGGATTGATGATACAATCAATGACTGGTTACTATGCCCATTAAATATACTCATTATTATTGTAGTTAACTTAATGGATTTATAGGAAACTGTTATTATTGTTAGAAACAAATAAAATATTGTTGCATATTTTGTTTAAAATAAATGTTAAAATGTAGTTCTTTGTAGTTTGTAGAATGCCCATTGGTATATTGTATGGCTGGTATTCTATGTTTTGTTCTTTACACTAAGTATATTTTATAATATATCCCATCCCATGTTAATCTTGTTGTCTCTTCCATACATGTATTCATCAATTACTATTTAAACTAATATTTTTTTAAGGAAAAGCTAGTGAAAAGAGCTGATGTTGTTTGGAGAAATGGAGCAAAAAGCATTCAGAATGTAAAGTTTCTGTTTAAAATTTACGACCTGTGTAGGAAGTATGAAATCAGTGAGTCTTTCGTTAAAGATATAAAAAATGAAATTTGGTCACGGCGGGATAATAAAGAAGTCTGGTCTTACATAGCCTCCAGAGAACTAGATGTAAGTTATATAACTCACTTTTAGTACTTAAATCAAAGTAATTTATAACTTAAAATCATTGAACAAAATAGCATAGGTCTCAGATTATTCCTGCAGTGTTTTATTGGCTTTTGTGAATGTCTCAATAATTTTATAAATATTACTTTTATAGGGTTGCCACTGGGAAGAAATTGAAGAATTTATTTATGAAGAACTACATTTCTCAAAAGAAGTAAACTATTTTATTGGTGTCTATGAAGAGGCTTTGCAAAAGGTTTTATTTCATTTATAAATAACCAATAATTTATTAATTACTTACTATTATTATAAGAGTAGAAGAATGTCAGAAGTAACATACTTTACCAATTTATTATTTAGTTTCCAGATGAAAAATTATGCACAAAATACATACATGACTTGCTTGGTGTAAATGACAGTGTATGTAGTGATCACCAAAAGATCAATGCAGTCAAACATGCATGGATGTATGGCCAGGACAATGGTCTGCTTTCAAATGAGATGTTTGCATTTGGTATTGAAATTTTGAAACTGGAAAACGAATCATCTAATGAAGAGATGATGCAGGTAATTTCTGAATTTATGACATACCACTGGTATGGACAACAGCTGGTATCATACCAGTGTTGCCCACAGTTTAACTTACATCCATCAAGGATAATTTGGGACAAAGATAGTCTTTGTTCATTCTCAAGATACAGTTATATCTCCTTGCCAAATTTTATTGAAATCTAAGTCAGTTTGATAAACAGACAAGACTTACTCTTACATTTATAATATTAGTATGGAAACATGAATTCACATTTCTTTACTAATATTATAAAGAGAAAAGATTTGTAATTTTGTATGTTTGTAATGAGTATAATCAAAAACTACTGGTCAGATTTCAAAAATTCTTTCACCATTAGAAAGCAACATCTTTCCTAAGCATAGGCTATATGGTTATAAGACCACGTCAGGTGGGCGAAGCCGCTGGCGGAAAACTAGTAATTAATAAAGTCGCTTCGTTTTAACAAAACTGACAGACAGAAATTTAATTCAGTCCATACATGGTAATATTGTGTGAAATTTATTTCAGATATTAGATACAGCAGCAAAGAGAAATCCTAAGCTCAGATGCGTGTGGGAAGAGAAAATTCTATTGAGTAAACCAGATGAAAAGAAAATGTTATCAGTGTTGCAAGAAGCTGTAAAAGGGTTGAATTCTGATGATTTGTTACATGTTTATAATTTAGTGTTGGATAATGTTGAATCTGATGTCACAGTAAGTTAATTATCAAGATGTGCTTGTGTGTATTTATTGTGTTATCCAATGTTAATCTTTCCTATATTTTCCAGCTAAAGAACTTATACAAAAAGTTCCAGAACTGTGAAAATGCTGTTTTATTAGCTATCAAACCAAAACTCTTGCAAAAAATGTATCAAAACAATGGAATAAAAGCTGCAAGAAGTTTGTATGAAGACTTGATTAGAACTCCACCAACTCAGATTGAGGTGCATCAGAATATGATTGATATAGAGATGGCCCAGGAGAAACCAAACATTAAAAATATTAGAAAATGCTATGAATGTGCTGTTCAACATCATGGCACTGAAAATGTGGACATTTGGATGAGGTACATGGAGTTTGAAACAGAAAATAATGCTTCATCAGCACCTGCAATCTACAGAAGAGCTGTAGGCATGCTGAAAAAGGAACTTGTAGATGAATTCATAAGAGCACAGACATTAGCTAAAATAAAATAATATTTGTATTCAGAAAGTGTCGTTTTATTATGATAAGTTATCTAAGTAGGTACAAGAAAGATGACTGATATCTTAAATGTTAAGGCTATTTTATAACCTTGATAACTTAAAAACAGTGCTAGCAGGCTAATGACACATTTTTAACAAGTTTTATAACCTAGTAAATGACAATGCAACTGACAAATAAAATATATTTATTTCAATATAACCACCTGACTCAACAATCTAGCAAAACGAATATCCACATGGTACACCATTTATACTAAATTATTTACACATTTCATTGTACATATCTTTTATTCTCTACAGGAAGTTGAGACTACTTTGGTGATCATGGAATAACACTTAGCAAATAAACATAAATGTATAAATGCAAATACATTAGATGGTGAGACTACTGCATGGCTGCGATAGGAGCAATGTAGTACCTAAAGATTAGGGAGGAGCCACGCTTGTGCTGTTTGTTTCTCAACAGGTCCCTCCAGCAAGCTTGCCAAGATGGGTATTTGGGCATTGCAGGAGGATTGCCTGCCTTGAGGCTCGAGCCTGCCACAGCCATGCAAGTTGATACCACAACCAAAGGATAAGTAATTGTACTAGTCACAAAAGTGAGCAATGGAACTGTGTAATATCGGAGATCTTTAGTTTTGACCAGATATTTATTCACATAGTAAGCCAACACTCCTGTTACAGCTACACAAGTTAAATCACCCAGTAACTTGGGCACAATTCCATGGAAAAATCCACGTATACCATCATCTCTATAGATAGCAACGACGGCACCTATCAGTGAGCTGTAGTCTTCCTCCTTACCAATGAATGAGGCCATCATCCTAACAGACACAACATGGAATGGATAGGACACAATGACTGAAGCAGTGTGCATGATCATGTCCCGGCGGCCCAGCTTTATGTAATCTTCGACTTTTGGTTCCTCGTCGGTGACAATATTGGGAGGATCATTGATTTCGGGCAAGTCGATGCCCATCGCATAGATTACCTTGGAAGTGAGTTGACTAGACGCAATCAGCCCGAGAACTCTTGCTGATAGGCCTCTGTAGCAGCCGAAGAATCCGTCTGATGCTTTGATAAACTTGATGTATTGGAAAACATTAGGTAATATCATGGCAGGGCGTCCAAACAGTGTCGTGGACCGGCGAGGCGGCAAGGGCTCGTATCCTAGTTGTATGAGCACTTTCGCATATTCCATGGGATGGCATATTGTCGTAACAAGCAACTGTGATGGCAGTGCCGCTATTTTTTCTTTTTCAATTTCATCCATGTTATGACAAAACCGAGTTCTTCTGAAATCAAAAATGGTCTACACCATAGAGACGGCATAACAAATGTCAAGAAGTTTAGCTGGGTTGCCAGCTGTCGAGTGACTATTTTTTATTTTATTCACTATAGAAGATTGTCTTTGATCAAAATAAAATATTGATGGAAACCAAACTTTTTATTTTATTTTACGATCTATTGGTTAGAAGCAGAAGCAGTGCAGCCATCACTCAAATCAATGGAATATAATAAAACTAAGTATTCTATTGATTTAAGAACATGAACAAAGAAAAATATTGGAAAATAATAAATAAAAACGAAAGTTCAAGTTATAAGTAGGCTGTAATTTTGATTCATTTCAATCTAATATTTTGTCTCCGTTTTTTACGAACAAAAGGATTGTCGCGAGAAGGAGAACTGTACCTCAATCTAGAATATTTACTTCGCGTAAGTACGAGTCACGAGGAATAAGGCTCACCCACCTTATTCCTTAATCCGCTCTCTAGTTTGTACTGCTATTTAATTTTAATTTATGTTGCTATTATTAATTATTTTAATTAGTGTATGTATTGTAAATTTTACTATTTACTAGACTTCATTAACAGAAATTAGTTGGCCGTTTAGCTGCGCAGTATACAATTTTAACCAAAACAATCCATTGCGTGATTGCGCATTCAAACGGCTAACTTCAGTCCGGCCAAGTTATGCCGCACGCGTACCTACTGTTCTCTTACTTGTAAGTACTATTTTTAGACTTATAGTATTTATTTATTTTCTTTGTGTTGTGTATAAAGTACAATAAACTTAAATAGTAACATAAATTACTATTTATAGAATTTGGGTGTACAAAAGGTCAGATGTTTACCGGTAATAAAATGCTTTCATGACAAATAAACAGTCAAATATATACAAAACATATATTATTTGGTAACTAAGCGGTAGATGTCAGTAATTCACTGGTGTCATCTTCATCTATTTTGTAGGGCAGCTGCGTCGTCAAATTGGTTTGTGTCGGCGGTCCCTCCTTGGTGGCGTCTTTGCGACCATTTACAGAAGGCTCTTGATGAGAATTCTGAAACAAAATCATAAAGGGATCTGGTCTTTTAATTTTCATTATTAGGATTGTCTTAAACGTTTGAATAGTACCTATTGATTCTCATCTGTAAAATCAAGATCGCAATTTCTAATCAACAATTCATCTAATCTCTCTAGTCTTAGAATTCTGCCTTCTCCCGCCCATTTCATTCAAATTAAGAGATACGAACCATTTCTTCATCGTCAGTGGACGTGGAGGTTTCTTCATCAGTATCAGGGTCTCCACAGTTCGCTTCTCGATCATCGCCGTTCACTTTATCCGTATCCTCCTCTTCAGCATCACTGTCGGACATCTCGTCTTTCTCCTCTAGCGTCTCCCATACTTTTTCTTTTTCTAATAAATCTGTAACAATATTATGTAAGTATTTTAATGAGTGATAAAATGATGGCTTTTGGCCTCATAAAGTATCAGTATTTCAGTATTCTTACCTCTGTATCTCAAGCTACCCTTCCTACTTGAAGTTCCTTCGCTCGGTATCTCTACTATGACAGTCGGTATAGCATCGATGGTAACTCCGTTTGACTTCTTATCGTTATCTGCAGTCGGCTCATCGACCAAGGTCTCTTTATTTATCTGTTAAATGTGTACAGTGAAACACTTTAAAAATTTTAAGTTTTATTTATCTTTTTCTACGCTTTTAATAGGTACCAAGCTAATAAAAGCATTATAAAAAGATATCTATGAATTTATGTTTCGGCAATAAGGGCCATGTTAGTCTGGGATTCAGAACATTACCTACTGGCTGTTTTTACAAACTATGTTTAAGTATATTTGCTTTTATTTTTAAACTTTAAAACAATATTATTGCTTTATCATCATCATCGGCTTATATTCGTCCACTGCTGGACGTAGACCTCTCCCAGTGAACGCTACAGAGCCATCATATTATTGCTTAGGACCACCCAAATGATCATGTAATGTGGACCTACTTGTACCTGTAGGAATGATATCGAGGGTTCCTGTAGTTTTGTCGCATGTTCTTTACTCCGTATTATATTCTCGTCTGTTTGCTTCTCCAAGCTCAGCTTGTAAGCCTTATGGGTTCGCCACATCTGTTTGAAATTACAGCTTTGGTTAATCAATGGTGTCTTATAAATTTTGGAAATGTTTTTTACGTTTTAGCTTGACACACATGAGCTACATGTCTGATGGAAAAAAGATGTTTGCCAGTTATGGAGCTCTAATTAATATTGCTGATGTATTGTCAAGAAACTTCCATATGGCCGCGATATCACTGGTAAACCATTCTCCATTCCCGAAAAACCGGAGGTAAGTAATATTCCTTAGCAGAAAAAAATTAACTAACAATTCAATTCGACGACTCTCCAATCCTGTTTCTCCAAGACAGCAAAGAAAATAAGCATTATCTCATATCGTCACTAGCGACTTCTTTATATGTGTAATGGGATAGTTTTGGTAAAGTCTAGTCAATAAAGCTGGATAATTAAAGTGAAAATCTTCGTTTTTTGGATACACAGACTCACGTGATATCCACAGTAGCATAGTCCTAACAGGAACACGACTATGAGCGCTATGAAGAAGTTGTCGGTGTTGTCCTCCTCGGTGTCCGGCTGCTGGTACAGAGAGTCGTACGGATTGCGGGACGGTGGATCTTCTACCCATGTCTTGTCAACGCTCTGGGGAAAACAATTTGAAATGTAGAAAATGCATATCTTAGGTGTATAGCAAGTTATGTTTTGATCCAAGCCACATTACTTGACTAAAACCAGACCACCGTGACAAGTAATTAACAAAAACCTTGTTGGTACTTTTAGCTGAGATATCAAAATCAATATGTAATATTGTTTAGTGTTTGTTATGTGGAAAATCCAAACCATCAAAATAACTAGTAAATCAATTGTCTAGTGACAAACGTGAAGACAAAAGTATGATTCAGTTTAGAAACCATATTCATCGATAAAAGAGGAATAAGTAAGCAGAAAGTAGTTAGTAGTAAGCAAAAAAGTGGATGTCTTCAAGACGAGATGAAATCGGTTTCTTCTAGGCAAGCGCGTTCCATCGTAGACCACATCATTGCTTAATATCAGGTGAGTTGTGGTCAAGCGCAAGCCTATCTAAGATAAAAAAAGCGTCATGTTCTTTGGAAAGGTTTCAAGAAACTTACAATAAGGAAGCTGCCATTATGGGCAGCTGCCAACTGCGTCTGATCCGGCCAGGCCTCGTCGAAATCTGCGGAGCACTGCGCAGACCGAACGCCCTGCGCATTCACAGCGTTCACCTCCGCAGAGTTTAACCGAGTAAACAACATGTACTCCTCCAGGGGTTTCATGCCGTACTCGTTTATCTCAACTAGAATATCTGCGGAAGAATATCCGTTTTTATTGTCGGTATTAAGATCGAACAAGCACACGGGCCGTCTGAGGGTACGTGGCAACTACAGCTCATAGACAACAGTGATACCTGTAGTAACACGAGAGCGTTGTTATTATCATTAAGTGTTGTCAATTGTTGTCATTATTATGTCATTCAGTGGCTACAATTTCTCTTCAACTGGAATACTACATAGTTCTGTTGTCTATAAAGTTCTTCGCCTTTAAAAGGAAAATTTGAAAATATAGCTTGCTGATTCTGAGATTGAAAACATCACCCTTTTTTTACCGAAAGCAGCTTGTATTGTATTTCATGCAAAAACTCAAAGTCCTTACTACCCGCTTTTCACTCGTCTCGGTTAAGACTTTTTGCCGCCAATCCTTGCAGTCTAAGGTCTAAAGGTCTAGCTCTCGTAAATGAAAAAAAAATGTTTATAACATTTTCTGTGTTCCATAAACATACCTAGATTTTTCTGTAGATTGCTCTAAAATTATAAACTTTTTAGTTTATACTCACTAGACAAGCATCCATTATACCCCTTATAGATCTTAAGCCTGGGGTCCGTAGTGTTCAGGCCACCGACCTGCACCTCGTTGGACCCTAAGTCGAACACGTCCCATACTGTTTGAGGAGGTACCTTCTCCAGAGGGACCTCTATTCTATCTATTAAGAGTTGTGCCTCTTGGTTCGTGCGAGTATAGTAGATAGTGTGACGGGCACCTGGAATTTTTTTTTATGTTGTTAGTAGGCTTAGGAAAAAAAACGACGTATGAGATAAAATAGCTAATGTAATAACGCATAGCGACCTTCAATTTCAAATGATGGAGTTTCAATTTTATTTGAGATTTAGTAAACAATTTGTTTGGTAAACACTCGGTTTGCAAGAACAGGCTCCATGATGGAGCATGTAATTCGAGTAATTAGGAGTTAATTTCAGCGGATCACGGAACACATTGAAAAGTTTAGCACTGGTCGTAGAGAGTGGTGACAGCTAATATTAGATCCTACCACCAAGTATGCTGGGATTTGTTGACTCATAATAATATAAGAAGATAAGTTTTCAATACTCTACCGTTCAAAAAGTTTCTGTTTTTAACTTCAGCGCCATACGCTTCTTCTTCACGATTCTCTTCAAATTTCAAGTAGCCGTCTTGTGTGATAGCTACTAATAAATAGTAACTGCGTCTGAAATAACGAAATGATGAATAAAACTATAATTTTATGGATGTCACTTTTACTGTTCAGTTTATAGACATACTTATTCTCCGTTTGAACCAATAGAAGGACTGTATTTTTCTGGCGCAGATCGTTGCTGGAGAACGCAAGCTTTATCTTGACCTGTCGAAATTAAAGCAAATTTAAATCGTAGAAACGATCAATTTTCTACACTGAAGATTTTTGACAGGTTTTAAACATACGATATTTTACCTGAAAGGGGTTTCAATATAAAAATTAACAAAGTATAGCATTATTTGGAAGTCAACGGTCATCAGTAGATGTTTTATAGAGTGAACTGGATGAAAGATGTTGATGATCGTAAGTTGTGATATAAATAAGGGGAGGCCTATGAACAATGGTAGAAATTATGAGGGTAGTTGATGGCAGTAAGATGGTTCTTGGTTAGGTTAGGATACCTTAAACACCGGTCCAGATAGAAGGAACTTCCTCTGCAGTATGCTTTCTCCATTGAAGTCAGCACCTTTTTCTTCAACACAATACTCTCCGAAGTAGCTGGTCAGTTCGCAGTCACAGCTGCTCTCTTGATTGGTGAAGTCTTCGGTACAGATGCCACCGTTCTTGCAGGGCTCTGAGTCGCATTTCATGTTGCATTCTGGTAGGACGCCTGTTAGGTCTAAAATTGCAAGATGTGTTGGCCTATATAGGGATACTTATTTTCTGACTTCAACCGACATCAGAGGCCCTACCACCACAGAACACCACAGTTATTTTCAGGTGTTAGATAAGGATGTCGCTTTATAAATTAAATGGCGCTATCCCTCTTTTACAAACTAAAGATAATCGCTTTAACACATGGTCCTCAGGTCCTTTATTTGTTGGAGGAATCTTGATTAAGAAAGATTTGAAATAAGTAACGGGAGCTATGAAAATTAAATAATGATGAATATAAAAAAAATGAAAAAAAAAAATACAGACCTCAGACCTCAGAGAGGACCTCACAGATCTCGCTTTTTGCAGAAAAATCAGAATCGGAGTAAGAGAAAGTTAGAGTAGAAATGCTCGATTTCCAGTGTCAGTAAATTTCAGTATTTATTCGACACCATCATCATCATTATCAACCCATAATATTGTCCTACTGCTGGGCACAGGTCTCCTCTCAGTTTGAGAGGGATTAGGCTATAGTCCACCACACCACATTAGTCTAATGCAGGTTGGAAGTATTTATTCACCTTGGTCAATATTCTGGTGCGCTTTCTTAGAGAGGTCGACGACATGGTCAGCGATCTTGAACCCCCGCACACAGCCGACATAGCCACCTTGAGGTAGTAAGCTCGCTCTGGGAGCTAGGTGAAGGGAGTATGAATCGTATCCACCTAAGTTCATCTGGAAGTAGTCTGTGGGAGGCGCCGGAGGTCTCTGTGGACGGATGACCTCTGAAAAAGTTAATTTAAGAGTTATTTATAACAATAAAAAACAAGACTGGCTAAGGAGGCTTGGGAGGTTAGGAGGGTTCGATTCAACTTGGTTAGGTGTTTCTGTGAAATTCCCAATAGCAGCTCAGAGTCTGGATTTATGCCTTGTTGATGACAATAGGCGCGCCCGTGGGACCTAAACTTACTTACGAACTGTGAGTGTACATTAGTACACCTTTTTGTAACCCTTCGGTAAATACACGTGTGATGGTATCTAAAAATCATTTTTCAACATTTTACATTTGTGAAATGGTTGAAAAATGTACAGTTTTTGTTTCGTACATTGTACAGTTTGAAATTTCATCGGTGTGAATGAAAACGAAATTCAGCTCTTATCGGTTAGGTTTGGCGTGGATTTGTAAGTAAATAAAGTATTAAAGATATTTAAAAAAGAAAGATTAATGAATCTTTCTTTTAGAACGGCAATGGTATTAATTTTTTCCAAGAATTTGCTAGACTAGACATCAATATTTTGTGGTTAACTTGCTATAAAATGTTTACTAGCAATCGTACCATTAACAATGCTACCTAGTTTTGTAAGGAACTGTTGAGAACGATAACATTTATATTCCTTCTGACAGTTTCCACAGTCGTTATTGGCTTGCAACATGAAAAGTTTAAAGTTCCTATAAACCATTCTGAATCTTGTGTATTTCAGTCTGTAAAAGCTTTTTTTTACGGAACTATAATGGCTTAGTAAAAATAGCAATAGCAAATTGTTGAAGTGGAATAAACTTTACAGAGATTTAAAGGTTTTTAGCCCAATGGCAATAAATCTCATATAAGTACAGAAGGCATGAATGATGACTGACAATAAATAAAGAATCTGTATCAATAGTCGAATAAACTCGAAGAATTGTAGGCGTACATTTACCTCTGCCTAAGCCTTCTTGGGAATACATTCATCACAGTATTGTGTTAAAAATATTTCATCTACCTATAAATTAAATATATACCAAATTGCTATGTTAAAGACTAATTTTTTTCCAAACCATTTAGTAACATTGTATTGGTTTCTGTGATACCTAGCAATCTTACAAATTCATAGTCTTACTCACCCATTTCAGGATTGATCCAAGGCTTATTAGTATAGTTCGTCAACAGCTTTGCAGTCCTATTAACTGTCGAGTTCTTCTCGTTTACATGCAAAGTGGTTTCATTCTCACTTCTTATAATAGCTATCTGTGCACTCTCTCCCTGATTTATCTTTTCATACGTTACATTCATTTGTACTATCTCGTCTTCATCGTTGAACAAGTATATGATTTGTGTTCCGTTATGTATGAAAATATGTATGAAGTTATTTAAATTGTCGTTAGCGTATAGAACTAAAGCGTTATAGTCGTATGTTCGTAAGTTCATGAGTACGTTTTCTGTCATCATTTTCTTCAAGCGATGTTTTTCTGCGTCCGTTGCATTATCTACTAGATAGTTCTTCTTTAGGTAAGCTTCTTTCGTTTGAAATGTTAGGGCTTTTTGGTTTATATCTGCAATAAATATTTGGATCAATGTTATGATAAGTACAATTTTATTTAGTGAGTACTTAGGATAAATCAGTATTTTTTCTCATTAATTAAATCAGACATGTGCAAAGATTAACAAATGGGCAAATGTTGTATGCGCATCCGATTTTCGCTGATAAAATTTCATAAGGTACTGAATAGCGTGTTTTTCATATGGTAAATGGGGTCTCAAATAGCAATGAACATAACTACTTACTTTCTTCGCAATGTGTTCCCAAATGTGCCCAAGGGTTCTTACAAATACACTCATAGCTTGACCAGAGCTCCTTACAAATGGCCCTGTTTTGACACGGATTCGGCACACACGAAGGCTTGCAGTCCTTGATGATTTCTGATAAATGGACAGACATGTAACTGTAGATGTCTAAGATTTCGCCATTAACTACCAATCCTCTAAAGCAACCGATAAGGCCTTGATTTACGGCAGATTTTTTTAGATGCTCTCTGAAAAAATAATCAGTAATTTAGTGTTAACCTGCTTCTGAAAGTCTGAGAATCGTTTGAGAATTGATTCCTGCATTGGATAGATAATTGTCTAGATGCAGTTACCTACTTCTTTAATAATTTTGAACATATTTTAGATTCGTCTTTTCGATTCGATGTAAAAAGCTTTACCTACACATATTTTACTTTTGCCTGTACTACTTAGTTTATATTTCACTCAAAAATGGCTATCCTCTCGTACAAATCTAATGTACAAGTTCATCTGGCAGATTTCTAGCGTCAAGTTCACAATGCCAACGTAAATATTCGTATCTAACTTTTATCAACCATAAGTATGTAGGTATAGTGTACTTACGCAGTAGCACCTCCAATAAACATGGAACCTTCAAATGGCCCAAACTCTTCCTCCAACAACAAGTTGAGCATCTGATACTCAGTGTTGAGCATAAACCTCACGTGGTAAAAGTTGTAGTCAATCCAAATCTTGTGCCACTCTCCACCGTTTAACTTTCGTTTTGAATTGATCACCAGTTTTCTTGTTGTGCCCGTGTTTAGGGTGAAGTTAAATGTGAGCTCGTGTTCTGGTAAAAAACGTAACAAAATAGTTACTACTTACATCATTTATATACTCATAACAACGAAACATCTAATAAAGAAAATGCAAGACCATCGGAACAATGGTGTGATGAATACAGTGCAAATCAAACTAGCGCAAAAGATGAGCTCTTGCAAAATTAAGTAGGTTAATAGCATGATTTAAACAAAGTTACACACAAAAGTATCGTACCGCTTGTCAAAGCGACCATAAATGAAGGGTAGTTCGGTCTGATGGGTGGCTGAAACAACAAAATGGCGCTGGTGCCTGTAGTCCTGAAACTGAAGGCGATGTCGCCCTTCCTCCAGCCAGGTACTTCTATGTATGACTGTGATGTTGTAAACGTTACCACATATCGCTGTGTATCTGAAAGTGATGTACATAGTTTAATAAGACTAAAATATAACAATAAGCAACAGTAGCCATTGTTGATAACAATAAATTATTATTTACTGGTCTAAAAAGTTCTGCTGCAATAGCGTTTTCCTACAATAGTTAAGGGTCCTGTATCAATATAATACAAGATTTTTTCCATAAAAGTAGGCTATTCTCCGGGGCTGTATTGTATTTGTATCAAACTTTGGATCAATTCAATATTCGTGAACTAATTAATATCAATTCAAAGTAAAAATGTAAATTGACTAATAAAGAACTGTAGGTATCATAAAGACATTATCCAATTAAACTCACTGGTCTCAACACACTCAAGGGGTCCTAAGGTGATTCTTCCCTGTGCATCTTCAGGCAAGTCCTTCTGCTGCAAGAAGAACATGTCAGTGATGCCAAGGCTGACTGGCTCCACGAAGGTACCTTCGTCGCTGTGCCACTTGCCGTCATCGTTGGAGTCACAGTTGCAAGACTTAGTGGCGTTCACACAAGTTGCGTTTACACCGCATGGACAATATCCCCTGGAAATTGAGAGGAGTAATTTTGTTCGTCATGGAGGGCAACCAATTTAGTACCTACTGTTTTTTGTAACATTAAGTTTAGGTACTAGGCTAGAAAAGTGTGAACAAAATAACAAACGGCTGTGTAAAATATCAACTTCTTAAAATGACAGTAATGCAAGTAGCTCAGTGTTTCCCTCTGTTCACCCTGAGACATGAGACTGATTTAATATGCTATTTAGTACGATGGAAAAGTAATCTACTTTTTTACCTTTTAACATTCCCCAAGTAGTCCACGGTGTTGTTAGACGAGGATATGAACCAGGTGGCGCTGTGCAACTCCAGAGGTGCCTTCATACAGTCGTACTTAATGTACTGCCTGCAGTACAAAGAGTGAGAGATGAGCTCCTGTAGCATCTCCGCTGTGAACTCTCTGTATTTGATGTTGAAGCTGAAGTCATTGCCAGAGGCTGAACGAACGTCCTAAAAGGTAGAAAATTATAGACATTAAATGTAACAAAGACTGTTAGTATAATAAGGAGAATGACACACGTATAATAAGCAATAATGATAATTATGTAGAAGAGACTTGCCAGTATATTTCGATGTTTGTGATTACTATATCAATTTTGGTTCACTGCGATGCACGATGGTCGAAAGTCCGTGACGATTTAATTCTGGCCATGCAAGCATGCATCAATGGATCATCTTGAGTGCAACTGAACAAATACAGAATCAGGAAACTAGAAATCAATTAAACAATCTATTTCTCGTATTTGACATGCATTGTTATTTTATGATGCAATTAGCCAGAAAGAATGTAAGACTTACTACTTGACTAGGCAGATTATGTTCTACAACAGTAGTAGAAGAGTCAGCTTCTATTTGAAACTCGCACTTGACGTGAGCGGGAGGAAATTTGCCGTTCCCGTCTATATCTATGAGATATACGTCGTTTCTCGTGTATCCAAGCAGAGCTAACTCTTCACAGGTCTTGCGGAAAGTCGCAAAGTGACAGTTCTCGCCGATGTAGCCTAAAAGAGACTTTGAGAGTTAATTATAGTTGGAGGTACTATCGAAAATGTTTTACATAATCATTTACACTAAATGCGATCCTAAATTGAAAAGCTTGTAGAACCGATTTGTCGCCTATTGATAAGAGCAGAGCAAATTCTTCACTCAGTGAATATCAATGTTTGTCTACCATTTGGTTTTAAAATAACTTCTGTAGTTGAATAATTTAATACTTACTTATTATTTATGAGTTAATGCTATTAAGTTGACTGATTTTAATATATGTTTTGTGTAGACAAACAAATACTTAGTTACTATTGCCAAATATTCAAATATGATAGATATTTTTGCTTTTAGCTAGCAAAATCCTTTGCCATCATGTTACTTACCAGTATTATCACAGTTGCAAATAACCCTGTCTTCTCTAACGGAGCAGATTGCACCATGTTCGCAAGTATTAGGTCTCGTGCACGGATCCACATATCTACAATCGTCTATGGCCACTTCGCCGACAACTCTCTCCGTCATTATCACGAATCTCGGCTCAATTAGCAGCCCGTTTATTTTTATGTTCCTCATGCAGCCAATTAGACCCAAGTTGGCTGATTTTAGGCCACTGCCTATTACGATCTTATCTTGGAGTTCGAAGTCTAAACCTGAGAAAATGGTGAATATTCGACTTAAACAGAACTGTTAATTTACCTACTTAAGTGTAGTACCTATTTATCGATTAAAGTGCCAACTATTTAAATAAGAATAAGTACAAACTTAGTTTTTTTTTATTTGAATTTTAGTTTTTTAAGTAAGTAAGGTCACAGTGTTCGAACGCTAAAACTTTGTTGTTGAACAATTTTAAAGATCAAAGAATTCCATCAAAAATAAGAAACTACTTCTTTTTAGGAAAATATTAGAACTCATCTAGGTACTAGTAATTAATGTTCAGTCACAGTCAATGTCCCTACTGTGGTTCAATAATGAAATAGTTTCATAAAAACAGTGTCTATATCGCAACTTATGCTTCTTTTACACAAGAGATACATTTGTACCAAAACTTGCATAAAGTCCTTTTTCAAAAACGTCAACAATGAATAAAAACAAAAGTTATCTTACCAAACATTTGAACGTGCTTATTGTGATGATCAACAGTCATCTTGATCCTTCCTTTTCTGTAATCTAACTCGACGTTGTGCCAATCATTGCTTACGTTGAACTTCACTGATTTCAACACGGTCACGTTTTTGCCAACATCCGATACCAACTCGAATCTTATCTCTTCTTTCACCATCCTCACCTACATTTTTATTAAAAACAACATTATTTAAATCGCATAGGGGCCTATAACCTTGATAACCTGAGTAAAATTTCACGATTGGGCAAGAATTGGAAATGGAGAAGCTTATTTTTTAATCACATTTGGTTGTATTGGGTGATGGAAGACTAAATTTTTTTGGGAGGAATTAATGGGATGGCCATGTAAGGTCTATCCGAGGGCGACATCTTATAGTTTGATCGGAAAGAACTATAGAAATTATACATAGATAGTAGTCTCAATATAATTAATGGGGGAATTCAAGAAACTATTATTAGGTAAGAAAATGGCCCAATCCAAATTACCCTTTGAAATTTGAAAATCGGGACATAGTACCAGGCCTAATAAAAACTGATGATTATGAAGCAGCGCCTGTTATTAATAAAGCCAGTGAGATAATGTGCGTTCACAAGTTGGGTTAAATGTGTTGCAACCTGACATAAAAGTCTAGACTGTATTTGCATTTATTAACTTACTGTTTTCTTGTTGCAATTATAAAATGTTATATAAGAAGCATTAAGTGTTATTTCTGAAGATTTCGCTGCGTGTTATTCATGTTAAATTGTTATGTGTTGTAATAGGATATAATTTAAAACATGATTTAAATATGTTTCGTTCGCAATGAAAAATAATACGTATTACTACGTCATTTAAAGTCAAATTCAATATTAAATAAGGACAAATATCACAACAAATGCATTCAACTAAACCATAGAACATTAACAGAGTCTTGTTTTTCAAGCAAAAATAATAAGAAAGATTTACCTCCCAGTATCCTTGTGTAGACGTCTGACTATAAGCCAATACGGCCATATTCTTACTAGTTTTAAAATCAAACTTTAAATTTACTGTATGGCTTTGATTCAACGGCCACCATATATGGGACGTTGCAAAAGGATACGTAATCGGTATCACTTCTATATCTATCTCCTCAAACTCAGGATCCAATACCCCTATGTAGTGGACTTTAGGGTTATTTTGCTTCAACTCATATAAAATTGATACGTCATTGTAATAAACGTATTTCAAGTTGCCAGCGAAATTATTGAATGATTTCAATCCTTTCATTTTATGTAAATCTGGACCACCGCATATGTAGATTTCTGGATCAATACATAAGTATCGAGCATTTCCTGGTACTTCGTAAGTTTCTGTTGTGTTATCAAGATAAACAAATATCGTTTGTTCTTGTAATATAACCGTGAGGTTGTGCCACATATTATTGTTGACCTTTTCTCCTAGATAATCTTCAACGGGTCCATCACCTAAATCTATTTGTACGGCGACTTTGTCATCATGTATTGATAGAGCTATGTAATGATGTTTATCATCTATTTGTCCGCTGGCGTAGAATAGCGCTGAATCGTCGAATCTGGTCTGTGAAATTGATTTAGTGTCTGGTGACTTTTATCATTAATTGTTTATTCTTACCAAGTAAGTAGAGCTCAAAAAGGAGAACATTCTTCACATAAGTAGGTAACGGTGAATGCGTGAGGATAAATCATCATTCTGTTAAGTAGATCAAAGTAAAATAACCTTTCAATAATGTTTGGACGTCTAAAATTGGTAAAAAAAACAAGTTTAGCGCCTTGTGAATCTGATCATTAAAATTCAACTTGGCCAAATTGAATTTCGTTCAATCTTTGTTGGTAATCCAACGAAGATCAGCAATATATGTTGTTTTGAAATAACCTCTGCTATAAATTGTCTGCCTTAATCTTAATGTATGCAAAACGTTTTAAAGTGTTTCGATCTTTTATTTGCATGTGATAATGAATTGCTTTGTGCATAAATAAAATTATCATTTGAATCAACTAATACCGATACAAATAATTTGAATAAATATTTATGATGGATTGGTCGCTTGATGACTTGGTAGGATAGGCAGAAAGAAGCACTCTTCAACTAGACGTTTTAGTGTTACTTTCTTAAAGAATAATAGTTTTATCTTTAATACTATGACAAGCTGGTCGGAAAATTATGATTTTTATAACAGTATTAACTAGTAGTCAGTAGTATTTACATTAACAGTAAAGCAGTTCATTTCGTAGGTATTTGTGTTTATGCCATAAGTATTTTGATTTGATTACAAGACTGCTAAGTCAAAGGTCTCGAGATCGAATCCTAGGCACGCACCTCTGACTTTTCGAAATCATGTGCGTAATTATCACTCGCTTTAACGGTGACGAAAAAAATCACGAGGAAACCTGCATGCCTGAGAGATTTTCTTAACGGCATGTGAAGTCTGCCAACCCGCATTAGGCTAGCGTCGTGGACTATAGCCTAATCCCTCTCATACTGAGAGGAGACCCGTGCCCAGCAGTGGGACAGTATATAGGTTAATTATTATTATTATTACACTTGAAAAGTGGTATACCTGCTTGACATGATAAATGAAATTTACACAACAAAATTGAAAAACACTTCAGCCGGTTTTAAAATTGTATCTGATTTTTACGTTTACACTACTTTAACATGATCCTTAACAATCTTAATGATAGCTGCAACTGTAAATAATATACATTATTTAAGCATAATGCAATGTTGATTGCGAAACAGAGTTATGATGTCACAGTAGTCATAAACTCGTTCAAGTGAAAGTCAGTTCGGCTCAATTGATTGCAAAAAAGTAATTTTATTGAACACTAAATTAAGTTTATAGGATTAAGATTCTAACTATGTACTAACATTTTTATTTTTAGAGGATTTTTTTTTTCTTTTAATGATAAGGTGGATTATTGATACAATATATTGTAGATGTTGGTTTTTTAATTAAGGTCCCGCAGTTTCATCTTCCCTATATCTTTTCCATAAATCTTCTTGCCGAATTTTATCAATTTTTTTTTGCGGTTTAGACGTAAAAAGACGTTACTTTCACATTTATAGTATTCATAATAATTCATATAGGGGTGGTAGCTTTTGGATCACCACTAAAAATGATCAAAATAGCAATCATCTGAGGAATATGTCATACAAATATTTTCTAGAGACACTGGCGTCTATTACACTTCAAACAGCACACTAATCCCTAAAATTAATCACTAAAACAAGAACAATTATAGGCTACAAAGGATGAAGAGAAAAAAACATCTTGAGACTACATAACTACATTTGCGTAATAAAAACCACTCAAAAACAGCAACATGATTGTCGTAACACATCATTATTGATACAAATGAAATCTTAAGCCAACAAAATCATGTTAAAACTACATTACCTTAAAGTGCATGCTGACACGCGTGCTGGTGGAGTGCACACGGTCCTTCCAGTCGTAAACACGATACGATACGTAACTCGACCCTCTCAGAGTCAACACGGTGGCCGCTGCAAGGGGATAACTTATTGATGATATTATTATAGAGGGAAAACTGTGACAAATGAAACTAAAGGTCGCGACGTCAAAGGAGATTCAAAAATTAGCTCTCAATAGAGAGCTATGCAAAGTCCTTAACGGGCTAGAGTATAACTCTTAAATAGAGGAACATAATTATTATGGACAGACAATGTAAGTATAAGCGTGCTCTCCCAATAGTATTTGTGTAGTAATAGTGTAGTAATTTACATAGTTTAAGTGTTTATCATGTTTTTAGTATGATGGAGCTGATGTTTCCAAAAAGGAAAAAAGCTCCGAAATAAAAATAAATTAAAAAAAAAAAAAAAAAAAAAGTATAAGCGTGGATGTCCACACATACACAATTCCGAAAATCTTTATCGCAATTCAATCTTCACTAAAATTATATAGGTTAGGGAACCTATATAATTTTAGTGACTACAGGACTCCATACCGTGCCAATACAGGACACCCTGTTTTTTCTATTGTAAATGCAATGTATGACGCGTAAATTGCTGCTCAAAGGACTGTCACCGATACAAGCATAAATAAATGTTGCAGTCAGAATGATGTCGGCAATAATTATGTTATTGACGATGTCTATGAGGAAATTTATGAAGTGATAAATTAAGGACGATGTCTTTATTACATTAAGTATTGAAACAGCTAAAGTATGAGATGTATGTACAGAAAATTACTGAGAAATGTGAGAAAGTAAGTAAAACTAATTTCACTTGAACTGAATCGTGTAGTTCTGGTTATGCTAGCAAGAGGTAGTACAAGCCATAAATGGCAATGCAGTAACGAGATGTAACTTCATTGGCGTCGGCAATCGAAAGGACGCGAGTGGTTGATTCGGTCAAAGTTCAAATGCTTCATTTATATCAAACAAGTTCCTCAAAACGGGTTTTAGCTTAGTCTGGTAATAGTAAAATCACTTAATACAAACAGGTCAGTTATTTTGCTATAGCACGTAAGAGCTACAGGGGTAAAAGAGATAACTCTATATGACAAAGAGGGAGCATGAGCAGTTGAGCACACGTCTTAGGTGTCATCAATATAAATAGGTAATTGAAATTTAAAGCTTGGGCAACATCGTTGCAGCAGTATAAACTATCTAGATATATTGCCGAGTTTAGCCTTCTTACATTATTTATAACTGCTATTAATATAGATTTAGTGAAAGTAAATAATGATCTCGTTAAAGATCTTCAATCAAGTTAAAATACTGATGTGTAACAGTTGCGTAACTTTTTAATTATTTTTTCTTGATCTTACGCAATTAGAGCTCTAGATTGGTTGGCTTTTGAAAGGATTAATAAACCTAAATTTAACAACCCGCAGATATAAATTTGTACAGGGTTGTAAAGTTCATAATTAACCCCAATTATTATTTTAAATATCAACGCTCAAGTGTTTTAATGGAGAAAGGGAGATAAGAAATCAAAATAAAATGATATGCTTTTGAGAGTAAGTTGGTTATTGTGTAACTATGCGTCCACATGCTTTGCCAAATATGTATGAAAAGGATCACTAGTAGAATATGCTTTCTGAATTGAATTAAGGGCAAAGTTGAACATTTGGTTGACAACTACAGCAGAACTAAATAGATTCAAGAGACCTGAAGAGTACCTACGAAATTTAAAATACTCACTAAAAACATCACACAGGTGCTCTTCATATAAGGTCCCGAAACAATCACATCTGTATCCGTTATACTCGTTAATGCACCTGGAACCTTTAAAGCAAAGGTTTTCCATCGTCCTGCACTTATCAATACAACCCTCTTTAACGTTTTCATGCTTGGTAGCAATGAGAGGCACTATTGGTAGGAGGTCTGATGCTGCCTTGCCGGAACTAAGGACCATGTCACTGATGCAACCGACAAAAGACTCGATTATGTATTTTACACCATGGAGTTTCTCTTCGGAGCTTAGACCTGTGGAGGAGGAAATAATACCTTCTGAAAAATTGCTTCGTTATTGACTTTTTTATATTGGTTCTTTTACTTTAACGAAAATCAATGTATGCATTATATTAACTGGTTTTACATTAATATTTTCGTAAGACATATTTTGATTGTGTTATGTGATAAGATTAGGATAAACAATGAAATATTTCACTTGCCGCCGATAAGAATGACTGAAGTCAGATTGTCAGTGATGCCGTAATTAGTGTCGAAACTGAGACCCTGTAACAAGAACATATGTTATTGGAACTACATATTGACAAATGTAAGAAATTCTATACTGCCATTTGTATTTTTATGTGAAATTAAGATTCCGTGAAGTATTTTATAATAAGTTTTGAACAGAACAATAATTTCCCTAGAATCAAACTATAAGACAACAATCAACAACACGTTTTAACTATTAGTACTTTTCACCATACAAAAAGGTTCACTATAGTATTTTAGGGGACGTTGCTCTCGGGATACTTACCTTATCCTTCAACAAACACAGATAAAATACCAAAATTGTGAGTCAACTGTGAATTCTGATGTCCTCATACAACAACTAGGTCTACTAAACACATGACACAAGTTGTGGCAGGTCGCTAACTCGACTATGTAAAGTGAGCCGTTTCCTTTATTTGATTCTGACAATTTACGCCGCACTATAAGCTGTATACCGTTTTCATTGCTAGATCAAGGTGATAAAACTTCAATCAGGAAGGCAAGATCAAGTTTTACAAATAGATTTCAAAAGGAGAATATTACTTATTCTGGTTTTAGTATTTTGTTATTTCAATTTTATTAGTGTTGACTTGTTACAAAGATACTTAGCGAAAGAGTCGAGTTACCAAACATGCAAATACCATGTACCTGGCGTACATTTTTTTTACTATAAAAATACTTATATCCATCGCTTGAAATTGACCTTTATTGACGTTTTTTCTGTTTTATGTTTAAATAAAATGTTATGTATCGGTTTAATCAATCTTATATTTATTACCTTTGTGAAAAGAACGTGTGTCAGTATGAAAAATGTGCTGAGTCAAAAAAATAAAAAAATCGCAACTCACCTTCAAATATACCTCTTCTTTCAGATGATCCACTTTAGCAATGAGCCTGGCTCCATGAACATCGATTGTGACAACCACACTGTGCCACTGATCTCTGTTTAACGCTCTGCCGACTGTGACCGAAGTCAGGTGTTTGCCGAATACGTGAACAACTGGAAGAGGTATATAATTAAGTCGATAGATATAGATGTTACCTACTTTAAGAGCTAAACAAGTGAACATGAATTCGATAGACTATCAATTAAATACGCTGACTTGAACTAACATACTTAGGTGAGTTTTTTGGATCGAGAACCTTATTATGATTATATTGATGTACAAAACATTATGCTAAATCAAAAGTTTCATCCTATTTAGAATGATAAGAAATGTGATTGCAACACATTTCTTTTATCACAATTAAATCTGGAAATCCAAAGGAACCGGCATACATATGAATAAATTGTACCTACAAATGTATTGGCCGACATGAGAGAATACAAAACACTAAGACACTGTAAGGCAGATAGACAGATCGACAGACAAGACGACATACTGATGGACGGACGTTTGAATAGGAAAGTCTTGACATGCTGAAGAAAAAAGTGAAGGCTCGGAAACGACTCCGGAGGTATGGACGAAGAGAAATTATTGTGAAGCAAATGATAATAAATGATGATGGGTTGAGAGTTATCATAGTAAATATTTTATATCATTAATTGTTTATGCAGCTTGGTAAAGATGCCATTTTTATTGGTCAGAGGCTAGAGGTAGTTAAAGGTATCATCTAATTCAATAATAACTACATCATTATTTTTATTCACTTCTACAAAAAAGGAAAAGCAATTTTCAAACGACGTGCATTTGTTTTTGGGTAACTTAAAGGGGCCTAGAAGTATAAATTTTATGGTAGCCAGGATATTATTATCTGCAAACGTGATTGTAAACACTATTTTCAGTGTGTTAGTAAAGGATATCATGTGTTGAGTGGTATTTGATCGGCAGTGCCTCAATGCGCTCGGTAGATCAACTAATATCATTTTATTGTTTGTGTCCCTGAATCACTGCATGACGAGTGACTATACATTGAATATTTATTTAGATCTATATATTATGAGCAACTTGGACTATATGGGATCGGAGTGATTAGGAACTATCAATTATAATATTACCTTTTAGTTCACCTTTTTCTACAATAACATATAGGGCATATGGCTGCATCTTAAATACTGGGTTCTTGACATTATGGTACACTAACAGTCCATGTGGAAGTCGTGTTCGAAATTTAAAAGATATTTCTCTGCACAACCTGTAAATCAACCGTCAAAATTTAAAACATTTATAGTCTACAAAGGCCAAACTAGAATTTAAAAGCCAACACTAAACAGATGACGAAAAGCATCGTCACCGAATTTGTGAGTCATCCATTCAAGGACTTTTGAGACAAGATAATTTAAGAAATAAGTAACTACTAACCTGAGTTGAAATCTTTGTATAATATCCCCATCTAGCTGTATAAAGGTATTATCCTTAGCGAACATGAAGGTCTGGTGGTGTCCTGACTCCGCGAACGTTAAAAACCTGTCTCTGTCGCTCGGTGGTATTGGCGGGATTGCTGTGACGTACGTCGAGGTTGATATATTGACCGTGGTGACACTTGACGATGGTGATGTTAAGGGTAACGTTGTAGGTGGTAGCACTGAAAGTAAATGTTTCTTAGGATATCGGTAGCCGCATCTGGTTAAGATAAAAGACGATCTTCTGACTAATGATGAACTAGTTCGATAAGTCGATAAGGCCACAGCAGTCCCAGTTAAACAAATTATGACTATGTCGATCTATGTCTATCTATCTATTTATGCCTTATGTATCGATTATAACATACACGACGACGACATCAAATAAAAAAACACAAAAATATACAAGATATAATTAGGTAGAAGAACAAAGAATGTTCTTTGATGTTTTCCAGAAAAAGTGTCCATAGATCGCTAAAAATCTAAACATTCAAGGAAGATAAAGATCTCAAACTCAATGTTGTTCTACATAAAGAAACGACTAGGGCAAAATCTGTAAATTATAATTTGGTTTATACGATTGCACGCAAAAGTTTTGTAGTTAGTTTGTTTCGATATATAAATATAAAGTAGTTTTAGGTACTTGCGGAGTAGTGAAATAAATCTGTCAGTCCTCTCTAGACCTTGCCTGATTGCTAAGTGATCTGAGACTAGCTATCAAAGTGGCTAGAGCATCTATCTTAGTTGAAGGATTCAAATTGAAATCAATAGGGATCATACTCTAAGTGATACTAATGTGAGTTAAATTGGTATCATTATTTTGGTAACAGTGGATACTTGGATAGAAGATTTTATTGAATAGATACAAATAAAAATAACTTCAAATATTTTTGGGTCTATGTTTGTCTGATTGTTATTTTAAAATTTTTGACAAGAAAATGTTGCTTTATAGAATTTCCTTTTTAAACAAAACGGACTACCAGAAAACTAAAATTATAGAAACATTTGATCACCAGGACATGAAAGCCTGGCTCCATGAACATCATTTTTGCATAATTATAAAACTCCTCAAGCTTACGTTGGTGGTCAAGTGGTTGAAATAAGTACAGTTGCACATTATGCAGGTTCCAGATCAGTAAGTAAATCATATTTAATCGATGTGTCGACATTAGTGCAAGAATACTTTCAATTCGACAGACTGAAACCGTAAGTGTTCTTAATAATGTACCTACTTGAGCAACACGAATACATAAATGTGATATTTTTTTTTAAGATGTACCAGTAAAAGGTTTGTGCACTTACATTAAAATGTTAGTTGATTTTGAAATAAGACTAAATGTGTTGAAATATTGGAAGTATTTGGCATATACGAGTATTCCAATGGACAAAACAAAATTATCTGGGACAACATAACAATGGACAAAACAAATATATATATATCTAGACAAGTTGCATTTTGACATTCGAATCGACAAACAAAATGTATGGAAATAACACAAGCTTTCGACAAATCGGGCTGTCACTAATGTCATTTCCATACATTTTGTTTGCCGATTCGAATGTCAAAATGCAACTTATCTAGCTCCCCTGAATGGTTTCATAACGTTTTATAAGTCTTAATACTAGTCACTCTCTTCAATTACAGCTGAGATATTGGATTTTATAAGTAGAAGGTAATAAGCAAACTTACCTTTTTCCTCAGAAGCCAGATCAACCGGTAGACTGCATCCAACATCAGCTATTCCATATAAAATCAATAATACGATCATACTTATTCTTCTTCTTTGAGATGGTGCAGCCATTTTGCTCTATTGGGTTCATTTATCTGAATCAATTTTTAAACATTTCAATAAACATCATGAAGGAAAGGAAAGATCAGTATGGACCTACTTTAAGTATCGAAAGCTTTAAAAGTTTTGCAATCAGAGAATGGGCTAAAAGATGGTCGAATGTCCCCTAAGAATTAAATCTTTAGTCACTCAAAAATGGACCTTAGTCTATGTATATTTACTGCTTCAGCATCGTCTTCTTTTACTATTACAGTTCCCCTTCTGACCTTTGATTCCAATACTTTGCACGGTCAATGTCAATAGTTAGCAATTTATTTTCGATTACCTGAGTCGGTCAGGTAATTTCTTATATAAAGGTAGCACTAGTATAAATACCACGATATTTTAGCTTTTTTAGCCTATCATACAAGTTCCTATTGTATTAGTAACTGAAACTTCAATTTCAATGTTCAAGTGGATTTTTAAATCTCTCCAGCTATAGCAAATTAAACTCTATTCCATTGTGTATATAGTTTATTTTTGATGAACAACATGTTCTATAGGGCATTGGGCGGAAATGTGGAATCAGAGTGTTAGAGTGTGGGCTGGCTAAAACACGACCATTGTAACTTGAGCTGCGATATCCCTAACTGTTTACAAAATTGACTACGAAACAGGAACTGGTCAACGTATAAAGGGTCAATTTATATTGGATTCAGTCGTCAGGTTAAATTGGCTCAAGTAACCACAGTTGTCTCGAGAAGCGGGTTTCGGTTGACACATCGGTTTTTGAGCTGGCTTGTGTATGACAGGTTGACTTATGTCCGGGATACGAGATTTATACTGAGAACTTCAATTGATTAATGATTTCCAAGGATTTGTGACTGACGCTAAGGTCTGGGATAGGGTTTAGTCTAGGTCCATTAGGTCAGTTTCATAAATAGGTATACTCACGCCGTTTACCCAGAAGTTCAGTTTTTATAGTGGTATGAATTTGGGTTTTAAAGTACTTCTATGTAAATTGCATTAGTTTTGAGTGTTAACGACTTAAAAAAATAGGTACTTAAATTCATTTATAAATTTAGTGTTACTAAATGTGCTGGGTCTTGTCGAGTCAGGGGAAATGTCTTAATGTTATCCAAGTTCATGTGGCGATGTGATGTATAGCGGGAAATCCTGTACTGATCCAGGAATTCATGTTTACAACGCCAATTTTATCTTACAAACGCATGTAAGACTTAATTTATGTATTGCTTGACTAGACATTGCGCTACATCTAATACATGCTTATCACTTACATGTACAAATTTAGTTATCGAATAAACTGATAACAATATTCCAAATACACTTACACTAATATTTTATAAATCACAGCCAAAATACTATTAAAATAATCATTTGCACAATAAAACAGCACTCAAAACAATAAACTTTTTTCCAAACTTATTATGGCGCGCATTCCATGTTTAAATTTTCAAAATTGTTCACCACAGATCACTTTTAAAAACTGATTTTTTATTTTTTATTTTAACGCAAGTGGCCAGGAGCACGTTCGTAACGCGCCCCCTTTCAACCGCGGAGTATCTACTGACGCAAACTTTAACAGCACGTAATAACACTAACAAATTGTCCTCGCGGGTCAGAGTCGCTCCCAGACGCAGGACTTAGGATGTTAGCGGAGAGATTCGATAAACAGATTGGAGATTTTAAGTAGAGACCGCCAAAGGTAACTTTTAAATTAAGATACTTAATTTAAGTTAAATAAATATTAATAAATAATAAAATAAACATTAACATTACCTATTTTTTAAATATTGACCAATGTGCAAAGTTATAATATAAAACTCATGGCACCCTAATTAATTAAAAAATTAATAAAATGTATTAAATTCACAGACACAAAACGTCAAGTGCAATAATAATAATGATTGATTAACTAATAAATAAATAAATAAATTTTATGCAAAGAGAATAATTTTATTTGACAGTTACAAACCTCTTAATATAGCTGCCTATAAATTGATCCTGCCATTAAATTCTTCCTCCCTTTGTGTTTGGCAGAATAAAATATAGGTACTTTTGCTTGCACAATGTAACTGCACTCTCAATATGGCTCAATCTCGCATGCAATGCATACTGTGATTAATTAAGGTGGCACTCAATTACCTCGGGCACTATCCAACACGATTCTGTCATTTAATTTACCTACATACTTGTTAATTAGCAATGAGTTTTAATTGGACATTCTGCGCAAAAAGGATTTATTTATTCGTAATATTCTGGTTGTAATTTCGATAGTACATTTATCGAAGGGTTGTAAATTAAATATGATCGAAATCGAATCATGCATTAAACAAAACTCACCTGAGATGTCGAAAGTGAAGTAATAGAAAACAGTACATACTTTGTGACTTCCTAATTGGCCTACTGGTTGTAAGCGCGACTGCTACGGCAAAGGTCCTGGGTTCGATTCTCAGGGCGTCTATTGGGTTTTAATGAGAATTTCCCATAAGCAGCTCGTAGTTTAAATATGTGCCCGTCATCAATCGGCTTGCCCCCTAAAGAAGAGAGAGTATGAGTCAAATTATTTTAAATGTACTAAAATTCCAGTATGGCTTCTTGGAGAAAAAAAGCATAGAAATAATGGTTTAAAGAACAAATAGCTGTAACTAGGTAGGAACAAAACGCTCACGGAACTAAGCAAACAATGATCGAAATTCATTGTCGCAGATAATATAAAACCAATTCTATTTCTTTATGTCTCACATTGACTTTCTTGCCCGCTCTTCCATTTCATAAGCAATTTTCAACGCTTTCGTTTCGATAATCCCATATTTTGTTAACAATGAAGTGCGTGACAGTTTTTTCACCGCAACCGCGGGAAAATCAAGGTTTGATCAAATAATTTGATTACGTCATGATTGCTCGAAATTCAAAAGTTTCCAATTGCGGCCTACTACGATAGAGGCCTACTCAAAAGAGGTTAAAGGTTGTTTTTTTTATTACGATGCAATAAGCCTATTGATGTAACCTAACCAAGAATACCTGAAGAACGCCTCTAGCAACGTGAATACTAGGACTTCTATTAAAAAATAATACGCTAGCGTATATACTAACATTATATTTAGCTTACTAAACTTCTGGTTAGGATATAGCTTGACAACGAGGCCGACGAGCCTATTCACTCGTGAAGGCTCTTTTTTATCTGTAATATTTTTTCTAAACAAACTTCTGTTTATTCCGTCACAGTATTAAACGTCATTATTATAAATACCAAGGAGTTTGTATGTTATGTTTTTATAGATTCACAAACGCTGGAATGCGACTGACCTCTGTCGAAATGGCAATGGTCAAGCCGGCGGCACCCACTCCGTGCATCGAGCTATCATGACACCTACTTCAGTCTAGGTATTTAATATGCATATATTAACGTTACTTGTGAGTTTGTCAAGCATACTCTGTAGGTGGCTACAACGTTGTTGCTACTTTTAAACGGCCTATTTACTCTGGATTGAATTACCTACTGTATTTATTTGCATACTAATATGTAATACAGTATATAACTCATTTAAAAACTCGAATATTTTTTTATAAAAAAATGTTTTTCAAGTCGTAGTCGAGTAGCGTTATTGGGTTCTTCTATGAAATTGTAAGTACCGGCTTGGAGTTTAGAGTTGTACTTTTCGGAAATCGTAAAGACTAGTCCTCATTAGCAGAGAACAGAGATGTGTGGAAAAGGGAGGGAGATGGAGGCCTTTATTCAGCAGTGGAACAATGCAGGCTAGATTGATAGATGGAAATCCTAACCTTGGTTATGATCCCGACCGACCCAAAAACTATTTTGATGATGATGATACAAGCTTTGCTTAAAGTTTGTGTGTATTCTAGCAGGCTAAACCATTGACGACGTCTGTGGTCTAGTGGTTCGAGTACCGGACTGCTGATCACGAGGTCGTGGGTTCGATTCCCACAAGACACAAACATTCATGTGATGAACTTAGGTGTTTGTGTTTGTCTGGGTGTTTCTTATATATTATAAGTATGTATTTACAAAAAAAAAAGTATATAAGTATTATATCCATTGTCTAGTACCCATAGTACCTACAAGCTTTGCTTAGTTTGGGACTAGATGGTGCTGTGTAAAAAAAATGTCCCAAGATATTATTTATTTATTATTAAGTTAAACTCATTAACTGGTCCAAACGTTTAACCTTCTCAAATGGGCTGAAAAACAATCGAACAAGCTTGTAAGTTGTGTGGAAACCATACATTCAAGTAATCATCAAAGTAATCAGAACTTTTGCAATAGTAGATTGAGTGAGACTTATTATAATAACTTACAAAATTTATGATCACACAGGAAATACATGTAAAACGTTAAAAAGACATCATAAGTAGATACTTACCTAACAAGATGATGTACTTTTGACAAGGCAATTGCCCACTCATAAATGATATAACTCATATGTAATAACGTATGCAAAAATTAGGTTAATGCAAAGATATTCTATATTTCGATCTATTTTCAAGCAAATGATACATAATTGCCGCCATTTTGTAGATAATTTAATGGTCATTGCGCATAAGATCGTGATCTTACTTATCGTTTCATATATGGATGTTATTAGTGTTGCTCCATACGGGAAATTGACATAAGGTCTTAATTGAAGCGAGACAGTTGGCTGTACCTAATTGTTGAGAAATAGTTGATGTTAATAAGATCTGATAATATGCTTTACATTGACTGTCTCGTTGGTCTAAAAAATGTCTTTTCATGACTAATATGACACTGAACCATTATGGCAGAACTCTTACGATTGTCAAATGATTAACTTTTACATTGTGATTATAAAGCTATTCGGAAGTTGTAGTTGTCAACAAGAGGTCTATATGAACTGGTCGATAAAATAAATCTAATTGTCGTAATAGAAGAAATACAAGTACCTAAGTAGAATATTTTTGTCATTATGTAAGTGAGAATAGACTGAGAATCCGATCGTCGGACGGAACCGGTGAATGGCTTTGAACCATCAATTATAATAATGTTCGTTTACAATGTGTTACGATAAATTTTTGTTTGACTGTAACCTATCTGATCGCTGGTCGCGATAAGGCCGCCATTTGTATTTTGAAGTCATGTTGTTCTGTCCGTGTTAATGTTTTGGTGTACAATAAAGAGTACATAAATAAATAAATATCTGTTGTATAAATATGTATCTTTGTATTTGATGTAGTCGGTACTATCAATAAAAATAAATGATCTAAAATTAATAGTACCTAAGTAGTTTAGACCCGGTTTAAAGTTGATCCCGTAAGTTCGTTAATTTAATATGAAATAGGGTTGTCTGAAATAAACTTAAATTTGTATTCAAAAGTATTACTTATCAATTTATTACCTAATACTGACCCAATTATAAATTTTATTTATATTATAAATATAATATTTAACTAATTACCTGATAATACTATAATTTATTTATGTATTTTTATATTACGTCATTAGGGTTTTGATAATTATTTATAGTTGTGGTGTGTATTTTGAAATCGTTAAGGTACCTACCTTAAAGGACAGTGACTCTTTCAATTAGAAACAATAAGAAATTAGAGAGAGATTCTAATATCAAAATATATTTTATTCGTTGCAGAATCAAATTCGTGTAAAACTCATTTCAGAAAACTATAATATAACTAGGTGTGCTACAAATCCGCAAATCTAAAAATCTGATAGCACCGACTAGTAATCGGCAGGATTATTAAATTATCGTATCGTATCGTACAACGGACTCGCGCACAGAAGAGCAACGCTCGTCCGGCGGCGGATGCGTTGACGAGCTCTGTTCTGTTCGTGACTATCGTCTGTTACGATCGACCCACATACACACAATGACGCCCCGAGCAGACCACATGAAATATTGCAAATGTACGCGAACGAGCACCACACTGGTCCACATAGATTCAAAAACGTAGCAAATGTACATTGTTGGTGATGGATAAGAAAATAAAGGTAGATTGCTTCCTTGGTACATCGCTGTTTATGATCCAAGTTCACACAAAATACATACATATAACATTATGCTTGTTTCCCTTTGGGTTAGGCAGAGACTGCCAGATTACAGATTTCCATTTCTACGCTTCGATCCTGGTACACCAATTCGGCTTCATCTATGGCTAAATCTCATCAGCCTGGTACTGCAATGGTACAACAATTCCGCTTCATCTATGCTCATCAACCTCCCCGTGCATGCTCGTCGGTTTCCGGTGCTCTTAACCTTGCCTTTTTTGAGAACGTCCGCAATTTGGTTGTTGTAGTTTGTTTTGTTTACAAAAATATACCATAGCTAAACTAAAGTACCATAACAGTTCCCGGCTAGGCAGTTGTATGAAGATAACCCCTAGACCGTCGGGGATTGCTATGGTGTTATTGTGGCTGTACGGAGATTATGTAACTATTATCTTAAAAAATATTGTTTTAATAAAACTCTGAGGTTTGAAAGGTTCTAAATTCAAATTCAAAATATTTTATTTCAATTAGACCATATAAATAGGCAATTTTGAACTGTCAAACTAGTTGCACGGTTCCAAAAAGTGGGACTTATGGAGAAGAGCCGGCAAGAACATTCATGTCAACTACGAACGAAATACCAAAGCTGTGCTTTTAAATCCTATTCACGCATTCTTCAAATCTAATATAAATAAATAATAAATAAATATCATGGGACATTTTTTACACAGCACTATCTAGTCCCAAACCAAGCAGAGCTTGTACTCTGGGTACTAGACAATGGATATAATATTTTTTTTTTGTAAATACATACTTATAATACATAGGAAACACAAACACTTAAGTTCATCACAATAAATGTTTGTGTCCTGTGGGAATCGAACCCACGACCTCGTGATCAGCAGTCCGGTACTCGAACCACTAGACCACAGACGTCGTCAGATTCGTCGTCGTCAATATTTTCCAATCACGGGGAAAGAACAATGTTCAAAAATGTATGGACAATGTCCCCACCCTTGTAGCACTTAAAAACCTATATTTGTCGAAGGACTATAGCCGTCTTATCATTTTATTGACACCGCAACTGAAATGTCAGTCCGAAAAAAGTTATATCAACAAGTTCTATATACTTAGAATTCTTCATTGAACTTTTTTCTAGCCGCCCTGAGAGTTTGTATCCCAAGCGTTGATGCATGCATTTTGATTTTAAAGGTTTATTTGAAAACTCCGAACGAAGGTAAACAACTATCTCACAGTAAAATGTTTCTCGGTAAAAGATGAGAAGCATCATCAGGAACACATCTTCGATTATTTTTTGCCGTACTTTTAATAACAAAGAACATTACTAACTTATTGTAATTACCTTAGTAATTGTATCTAACCTACACAACTATTATTTGTATGTCTATAAGACATAATTCTGATTCTGTTTCATTAAACGGCAATGACTGTGACTGATTCCGGTTTCTTCTTGTTGATATAACTTTTTTCAGACAGACATTTTCGTTTCGCTGTTATACAATAAAATGATAAGATGGCTCTGGCCATTTGATTAATATATAGGTTTTAAAGGGCTCCAAGGGTGGGGACGTTTTGAACATTGTTCTTTCAGCCAAATCCGTTTATTGCTTTGAATTGTGCAATATAGTCAGTCACTTCTTCCTTTTATATAATAGATACCTACATATATTATTTAGTATATAGATATGCGTATATATTATACACGGAAGTTGTGAATTTACTAAAGGTACTTATTCTATTTTTAATTGTCATAAGACACGACTGTCGTTTCAGTCTATACGTGCAACAAAAAACAAACGGTGCGACAAATCGCTCACGATTTACTATCACTTACTATAGCAGCGTATACATACCTATTTTCGGACATTAAGCTTGTTGGTATGGCTAACTACGTCATTGGCAAGAGGCAGATTAGTGAGGTTTTAATTCCGTAACCCGCAAGTTGGTGGTGTTTAGCTTTCTATAACCCGCATTAGGCTAGCATGGTGGACTATAGCCTAATCCCTCTCTTACTGAGAGAAGACCCGTGCCCAGCAGTGGGACAGTACATAATTATATGGTTTAAAGGCAACAGTACTCGAAGCGTAGCGAGAGCGGATCGCTAGTATGTTATATTTATGGACCCGGAACGGGGCGCTAATAAGTACACCTTTACTTTATTTTATTTATGTTTTAAATACATACTTACCAAGTACCTATATAGTATTTAAGTGAAATGCCACTAATACGTCAGCATATCTATGTTCATAATTGAAAGGTAACGAGGTTTCTGTGAATCGCCTTTGCGTGACTATTTCTACGGCGTGCTATCAGAGGTTGTTACCACTGTGTTTATTATTTCATCACGTTTCCTATTCTAATGTCTCAATAATTGTGACTCATCTAAATATCATTTTACGTTTTCTACTGTTTATGTAAGATTTTAGAATGATAGTCTTTGTTCTGTGATATTAAAGATGAATTACCTGAAAGTGTACGTGAAAATAAACACAATTTACTATTTTGCACCTTATTATATTTTAGGAATACAGATATGTTTGTACGGGTCAAGTTCTTTAAGGTCATAGCAAACTTTTTTGTTTATGTTGGAAAATGACCCAACGAGACACCTATTCACGCGCAAAAGTCGGAACACACACGAAGTCGCTCGAAGGAAAGGTGTCTCGTCAGGTCGTTTGCTGACATAAACCAAAAAAAAGTATATATCGAATAGGTAATGAAAATGACCTATTCTATAAACGTCTAGTTACCGATTAACATGTTATTTAAGCAACAATACACTTCGAAAGTTATGCAGTGTCTCGTTTACGACAACAAGCGACCTATGACTTGCTACACAATTATTACGACAAGCATTTCTCAACTGCTATTGAAAAGTTTTCAGCTGTTGCATTAATGCGCCAGACAGTACATTTCCGTGTCAACCAATTTAATTATTTACGGAATGCATTTATAATAAGCATTCATAATTGCGTCCTTTTTATGCTTTTTAATATTGTAAGGGGCCGCGAGAATAGCGAATAAACTTCAATCAATTTTGTTAATGTTTTTTTTATTATTCCATTAAATATTTTTAATGTAATGTACTTGTGTTGAAATTAAATACTTGATTGGAAATATGATGTATAGGTATTTTCCTTTTTCATTATTTAAAATGATTCTAAGTAGTGTATGTTACTTTGTGTAAAATATTTTCATGTTATGCTACTTAGTGGCAATGAAAAAGCTACAAAAGGAGAGAAACATACAGTGTAATTGACACAGAATGGGAAAGTTATTAAAAAAACATTGACGTATTTACTTAGTTTTCATTATAGATGTTCTTGTCGGGTTAGGGTGCATTAAAAGAGCCTATACGAGTGACTACTTAATTACTCTAATCAGATCATCAGTCTCTCACAATAGGCCTTTTTTGGAATCCGTATCTCAAAAGGAAAAAATAAACCCGTAGTAGAGAATCACTTCGTTGTTTGTTTGTCTGTTTGTTACCTTTTCTCAGAACTATGTTGTGGTATCAAGTTGAAATTAATTTTGAATACGTTGGACCTTGCCGCATTTGACGAGGCTACTGCCTCATTATCCTAGTGGTCCTAAGCGCGACTGCTAAGCTCGAGGACCTAAGCTGGATTCCCAGGTCGAGCAAAGTTTAATTCCCAATTGCAAGTTTATAAGAAATTCTCCGCACCAGCTCGGAGTTTGGATTTGTACCCCAGTTAATGGTAATAGGCTCACCCCTTATTACATGGGATTTGAAAATTGAGATTTTATTCTCTCCAACAGAAGGACAAACAACCTAGCTAACTTAGAAACATCATAACGCTACTATTATTATTATCATTATCTCATCGCGTTCTTCGTAGCCCCAAACAAACACATATTATATAAAACTATTATTATAATTCAGTAGATAGGGTATAATTTTGTATGCAGCACAACGTAACATCCGTTGTTAGGTCAGCTAAGTATACGTCTACTTATCCACATAACGTATTGAAAGTTGTGCTTGATGACCCACAAGTAATCATTTGTTGTACACAGAGTGTTTGTTTGCGTAAGAAAGCATTTGTAACAATGCGGTTTTAATGGGTAGAGAGAGCTTCCTTTATTCTACTTTATCCATGTAAATGAATATAAATTAATTCTATTTTATCATTAATTTATTTTGGTTTACTTACCAGTGTTTACCCGAAATTCCGTCCGTCAAAGTGGAGTATTCCCATCTACCTCCGAAAGTCTGCCCCCGAATTCCCAGTAATTTTAGTTACATCTTCCCCTGGATTCATAATCGGGGGAAGATCTATGGGAAGTAAAATTTTCATTTGCTCCGAAATATTTTTTAATCTTAAATGTGTGCCCCCGAATGGGGGAAAATGGGAATTTCAGTTTCATCATCCCCCAAACTTTAAATCGGGGAAGATGTAAAAGGGTAATTTGCCCCCGATAAAAGTCGGTTTTTTCCTGCGATCGGGAAATCCTGTGTTAATCAAGCTATCTGTTTTCCAAATATTACCCAAACTCGTCAAACCGTTGCAGCGTGAAGGACTAACAAAAATCCTAACAACCATTTGTATTAATTTTATTAGTAGGATTCCCCTGCAGAGCACAGTTTTCCTTTCAAAATGAAAAGCGTTACCGCGATAGGCTTTTCCTAATAGACTATGCTGGCAAAATATCTCTAGCATGCAGGTTCCTTCTTCACAATTCAAGCTTGATAATGATAAATAAAATATTGATTATAGATATAATTTTAAAAAGCCTGACAATCTGCTTAATCTTAGGAGATCGGATTTGCTTAGATATTGCGTGGAATAGAGTGGAAGCCACCCCAACACACCTGAGAAAAGGCTATGTCGATGATGATGATGAGTGGTTAGATTTGCTGGTACCATCCCCGGATCAAGTTCAAGAGGAAATCTGGAACTAATAGGTACTTTATTTTTCAGAATCTTGTGAATCAGAGAATGAAGAGGATATTAACACAATAAAATAAATCCAATCAGTAGTAGCTTATCCATTACAATAGTCATTACCTAAGTCAATGTTAGAAAGTTACTTTTTACCTATTAACAACACTACTAGGTAACTTGTACATTACCGCTGCGTATTATTAATCTAAGTGCGCAACCATATCGAAAATATATCAACTGCAACCTAACGACAAACGAAATAAAACCGATACATTATAATTGTGACACTTAGGTACGTGAATAGTATCGATATCATCGACGTTTCACCACATATCGATATGTGCTATTTCATAGAATTGTAACAATAATCGATTTGTTATCGATAGAAAGTCCACGTCCAGTGGTTCGGTCACGTTCGGTTTAATTCTCTTGTAAAGTTTTATCAATACCATTAGGTACTCCAATACTAGTTTTGAAAGTCTAAGTACCTAGTCTTTGTTAAGATCAAGAGCAACGGAACCAGTTTGACTTGGTTAAACCTGCCGTTCATCTGTCTGCATTCTGCAGTTCCGGGTTCGATTCTCGAACAAAAGACTGCAAGCTTTTGGATGCACCTTTTAGTTTTAATTAAATTAAATTACCAAGTTGACTGCAACATTTATTGAGCGACAAAAATTATACAACAAAACATTACAAAATAGTGAGGCAAATCAGTTTATTTGTTTATAATTTTACCATAACCTGTTTATCGCATGCAAACAATGCGTGCACAGTGCGACACATTAGATACAATACAAGACACAAAATATATTTAGAAAAAGAATCGATATGGTCCAAAATCGGTTTGTTATTGCGGCGTCACATCGTTTTCAACAGTTGCCATGCAACAAGATATCTGCAAGGAAACCGCTGAAGTTGCGAAACGGGCGGGCCGCGCGGCGAAGGTGAAGGAGGCGAGCGCCAGTCGCCGATGCGAGTGAGAGGCGGGCGCACGACCGACGCTTGCGCTGTACGCGCGAAACTTAACCCCACGCGCAACAACGCCGCGCGCGCAACACACTGTGCACTGCCTGCATCTACCACCGAAATATACCCGCATTACAGTGATCTTGTGAATTAAACCTTTGTGCTAGTGAATGTGTTCGACTGTTCCCTACGTGAGTGCTTACGGAGATTGTGAGAATTTTTCTCGTTATTTGACACACATATGACGTGAATAACGGTGCGGGGATCCGACGCTCGATCGACTCGCTAAAATCGAATAAGTGTTAGTGTATCTTAAAAGCAGTGGTGCCGGAATTTTAACGGACTTGCCTAAGCAGAGGTAAGAACGGATGTTTACAGTTATGGTTATTGTATAACTTTAACGGTGGCGGAGAAAGCTTTCTTGTAAGAATCATGTTTAAAATAAGCAGTTGCATTTCATACAGATCATTAGGCAAAAGGTTTTTAACATCATCGGATGATGGAAAGTTGTGAAACAAAACTATAAAACGTTAGTCTGATTGATTGGTTCCGTTTTAATTTCCAACGCTCTTAACTAATCAGAGAATTTTAAACAAGTCTAATATGTCATTAAATATTCATTATTTAACAGAAACAAGTTTCTTTACAAAGTCACGAGTCCAGTAAAAAGCAAGACATTATAAATTCTAAAACATTCATAATTCATAAAAGGGGTTATGAATATTCAAACGACTTAGACTTTTTTACCAACGAAAATGTGAGGGAAAACTAAAGGACGTGTTTGCGTCCAGAATAAACAATGGCTCGCCGGGTGAAAAGGTCTCTGACTCATCTTACGTGCGGCACTCGTGGTCGAAGCTTCTGTTTAGAATAAATTTACCTTCGAAACGAGCTTTGTATGTCTCTTTAGTAAACAGAGGACGGAAAGCGATTTGTTTATATCTGTTTAATTATTCTTTGCGTAACCCACCACCTGATTGTCGGTGACAGAAGATGTTTTGTCTACTTTGAATCTCGCAAAAGTAGTCAACGCAGTTTATTTCTAGTGAAAAACATATCTATCATTTTCAAATTATTTATATTTATAACGAAATTGTATCATACATAAAATTAGTCGATAAAATTCAGGCGAACTTTATATTCGTTACTTTTTTAAATTACATTTTTGTCCAGTAACGATGTTGCAATGCGCACACTGCGGTGACCATAGCGGTGACAGCGTATGGCGCCATTAAAAACTTAAAACAAGTTGCAGACGGTTGCAAAATGTTGCAAATCAGAACATTATGGTCCTGCAAACCGAAATTGTTCACAAATAAAATTAGTCGATAAAATTCAGGCGAATATTATGTTCGTAACTTTTTTTTATAACATTTTTGTCCAGAAATGATGTTGCAATGTGCACCATGCGGTGACCATAGCGTTGACAGCGTATGGCGCCACTAAAAACTTGAAATAAGTTGCAGACCGATTTGTTTTATTTCATAATTTACTTGGAATTATTATTTTCTCATACACATCACACCTGTAGTAACCGAGGGGGTAGGCAGAGGTATATTAATGTAGGGAATGAGAATGAACCTATTGCCACCAACGGGGCACAAACCAGACACATATTTTCAAAGTAATTAATTTTGATTTGGTGAGGTTGAGTTTGAAAGAGGTTTGATGTTTCGACGATGTGAGAATAAAAGAAGGTAAATAAATAAAAAAACGAAACTGCTCATCGTTTACTTTACGAACCAAGCTTTTAAGATTATGTTGAGTAGTAGTATTAATAGAGAAATTTGTGGAAACACAAAGTATTTTAATTAGCTTTGATAATATGACATTTTACGTTTTATTAATGTAGAACAGTGTTAGTAGTAAATAACTAAACCCATTCAGCCATTAAGATATACTGCTGTCTTGTAACTTTCTAAAGACTGTTACAACGTTCATCAACACAGATATTTTTATTGTTATCGTGATAGTAAAATGTTCAGTTAAGTGAGTACAGTTTAATATAAAATTTGTAAAGTATTCCTGTTCCGATTTATTTTTAATCTTTTCCTAGATTTATTTCACCTCTTCTGTATCTTGAAGAATTATTAATATCTACCCAAAAGCGCGGGATAACGGTAGCTATTCGGTGTTTGTGTGTGTCACCAAAGAGGTTTTTAATAAAAAAAATATATTTAAGTATAGGAACCTTTTCAGTAATTAAATAAATAATTCGTAATTCAAATCATAATAAACATTATAAAGTTGATTTATGCAACAAGTTACATCAATTATCAGACAGAAAAGACCTTCGAGCGGGTCTAAGGAATAAGCATAAAAGAAAAAACAAGAAACTATAGCTTAAATTGGAAATAACCACATTGGTGGCCGCTTACAATTGCATCCCTGAACCTTAGCGTTAAGAATAACACTGAACAACGTTACTTATCACTATCAGTGTCTATAAACAAGCCACATTATCATAACAAAGGTACCCGATGTTTATGAAAGTGCAAACACGGGATGGTTGTAAAAGCACCCAGCTGCTGATAAAGATAGGGACATATCGTTCGAGCTTGTTCTAACCTTGCTTGCTTAACTTTTTATTTTTTGGAATTTCTTTGTGGATTTAACTCTGTGTGACGACAATGTTTGATTTAGATATTATCATGTAACATTTTATCAAGACTTATACTTAAGTTGGAACTTAGAAAGTCAAGGCTAAGCATATAACTAGGTACTTGGCTAGTATTGTCTAGCATGCACAAGTTTTTACCGATAACAAATTACTTAATTAACTTCTTTCATAAGCAGACCCGTGATTTATTTCAACAAAATATGACCTTTAAACTTATGATCGCGTAAAGGTCAAGATCGTTTGTCTAAACAGTTTTACGAGTCCACTGTAAAATGCCAAATCTTATTTCTTTTATAATACATATTAGCTATAAATGCAATTATGAAGCATAAAATATCGAAAACTTTATCTGTTTAATTTATATGACATTCGTTTTGAAGGTTATGTTCGTCGTAAAATGAAATAAAGGATGGATCAGAAAGTTGTTCATTTCAGTTTTTTTTTTCAGAAGACTAGTTTTGTTTTTAATGTCGATAAAGTCATACCTACAAGACTTAGAATATAATTTTGAAAGGTCATTTTACTATCTCAGTATTTTTATTTTCGTACGGTTGTCTCAATTTTAACGATCCTTTAGGATAATCTAAAAAGTTTGCAATAACTGCAGATTTTATCATCAACCCACTGTGCACGGGTCTCCTCTCAGAATGGGAGGGATTAGGCTATTCCACTGCAGGTTACATCCCAGATATAATTAAGACCATGAGACCGCCAAATTGTATAAAGTAACACTCGAATTTGCTGTAATATCACTATTCTATAATTACGATAGTTTGTCACACACTGTCGTTAATGTTGGCGAATATACTACTACTGTTAATAACTGCATGACCATGTGTTTATACTAACTGTTTCTTCCTCTTTCCGAATTTTCACCATAATTATTTCTACTATAATTATCATTAGTACTTTCTATGCCTAGTTTAGACTAACAAAAGTAATATATTGTAAAGGTTCATTCTAGCCGTTGTATCATAATAAGTTATTTATTTATTAGTTTAGATAACTAAATAGATGAGCACATAGCTCAACCACTCAACGTTTGGCACACTGATAGTAGGCATCCTAAGCCAAGAAAGGATTTCGAGAATTTCTCCATTTCGAGAAGTTTCGAGGAATTCGATGCACGTAGGTAACACCTCGGAGAACAGCTAGTAATAAATATACTAGTAACAGTTAGTCAATATTTTAAAGTACAAAGAAGCTAACACACGTTGTATAGTAGAAACCTCAAAAAAATGAAAAAGTATCATTAAGACCATAAATTACAGTTCTCGTTTCGAAGTGAATAATAGACCTGAGTTTGCGATTCCTTTAGAATGTTTTGATAGTTCCACTTGGTGTTATGTTACTGATTTATTTGACTTGCGCCACGTTTTTCCAATAAACGTGTTTTCGTGTATAACAGCAGACACGTGTTGATATGCTTAAATTGGTATTTTATATGTTAGCTCAATATTTTTTATATAAAGGAACTGATATTATGTTTGCGCAAAGGATTCTGTTACAGCTTTAATAACTTACCTCTGTGCATTTTTATACTTTGCACGATAAGCTATAATTCGAGCCAAAACAGGGACCTATTTTTTTTATACCGCATGGATGTCAATCAAGCATGTGGCCCGCTTGATGGCTAGGCGGTTACCACAGCCTATGGACGTTTACAACCTGAAGCATCACTCACGCTTGCCGACACTGCAAAAACCTCTTAACTCCTTTTGCCTTACGAATCACTTTAGACTCTTAATCTGAAGATGAAGACGATTAATGATGGAACAAAAATTATTTTTGAAAGCAAAAGTAGATCTTGTAATTTTTTAAAGTCCAATTAAGTAATGGTAATGATAACTACAGCTGATAATCCAATTCCTAGCAAAACTTCTCCGCCACTAGCAGCCAAATCGTGTAGTAAAAGGCTTTTAACAGTTACGAAAAAGTACTCTTGCATGCTTTTATAATTTACCTTGCCTTACATAATAATATGATGTTTTTGCTTTAAATTATGATGTTGTAACAAGTTTCTGTTCAATAAAATCATATTTTGTTGTTGTTATTACGTAAAGTCAAAATATATTTTCACGTTTAAGTGCTAGTGAAAGTATGGATACGACCTGATTGTTCCGCTGCCTACGATCTTTGGATTAAATTAAGCTTTAACCCTTATATAAAAATATAGGTAGATATCTATCCAGACTAACAATTAACAGTATAAAGTGCTCTAATTTATAAATGTTTAAGTTAAATGGGTCTGAATCTCGTGACAACAGTGTAGGTTTCCATCAAATTGTTTTAATTAAAACATATTTAATTTGTATTTGAATTGGACCCAGTATAGTACCCTGGGGAACAACTTTTTTACCTTGGAAAGGTCGAGTAAATCCACTTTAAATTAAAATTTAATTGGAATGGTCTCGTTAGGATGTTCGAGTACACATCTAGAGCGGTCGTACAAGGCGGTCCAGTCCAACCGCCCGCTATGCAAAGGGCGATGTAATTGGAACAAGGCGACTTATCATTGTTTTGCATACTCTGTCACGTTGTGGTAGGTTTCATTTGACGACATCATTGCGAATGGAAGTTTTATATTTGCAGTACCTTTTTGGCTTGTGACCAGTTAAGATAACTTCGTCGTCGTTTGTTGTTTTTTCGTAGACGTCTTTCTAAGTTCAAAATGGATTGATGAAATAATAGTTTTAAACTCTGAGTGAAAATCTTGGCAGTCCACTGGTCATACCTCTAGGCTATCACTGTTATAGGCTACTATTGCTAATGCTATATAGCCTATAGCATTAGCAATAGTAGTACTGTCCTTATACTGAGAGGAGACACGTCCCAGCAGTGGGAAAGTATATGGGTCGATGATGATCAGGGAAAACTATCAATCATTGCCTAAAATACTATAGTTGTACATCATAAAATGTATTTGGCTGTATATTCTTTATTCTTTTATGATATAAAAACCCTACAGAGGTTAAAGGCCAATTTTTCAGTTTTTATGTGTCTGTTTTTAAAGTTTATCATCATATCAAACTTTATCATGATCAGTATTTCAAGTCCAATCAATTAAATTATTGCTACGGTAAACAGCATGAGTAATATCGAAGACCACTTAGCGCAGTCAAGGTCTCGACACAACAGGACCTGCCAAGTCGTGAGCTCTATAAAAGTTTAAAATCGGTCCAGTGTGCAGTCCGTCGGCCCTCGTGACGACCTCGCCACAACCTCGCTGCCACCGCATTCACCGCTCCTATTGGCGCGAATGCAGCAATCGCCTCCAAATATAGATTTTTTTATATTCCATGTCACGGAATAGTTTCGGCACCAGCTTTTTAAATATCGCATAAAACGAAACGGGTCTTAAGTAGTGCAATACGAATTTTAAATTGCTTTCCGATGGAACTAATGGCTTGATTATTGTTTCGGTACTTTTTTTTCACTCAAAGTAAGAGTTTGGAAACGTTCCGTTTTGAAATTTAACACTTTAATAATTGAATGGAAGATCAGTCACTAACTGCGATAAGAACATGAAGTAGTCATACTTTACACTGTATTTTAGTAGCGGCTGTAAGCTTAGGAATTGGTTTTGTATTTGTTAAAAATATGTAACCGCATTACACCTTATCTGTACTATTGTAACTTAACTCAAACAAAACTTGATATACTTGAACCAATTGTGATTTCAACCCAAGATTCCTAATATAAGATCTTATGTTAGACTTTAACGATGGAACCACAGGAATAAATGTCATTGTTAAAAACGTAGTCGTTAAAATATTCACTTTCAATTGTTTGTTTGACAAAGGCCCTAAACGTGTGAATTGCCTTGAATCAAGTGGTTATCAACACAATTACATCAAATTATTATAATAAATGAACAGTTTTAATGTCAAGACTGCTATATTCAAAGTGATACCTAGCCTTATTTAAGTAGTTAATGTATGCAAATTATCGTTTTTGGTGACTAAAATTATCTAACTGAAACTCAAAAATAAATTGTATTTAATTTATGCAATCTCAAAATCCAAACTTGTCTGACTTGAGATTACTTGAAAGGCTTTTGCGGTTAGCCTTAAGGAAAATCGCCGATCACGATTAAAGTATTATTGCCTTTGTGCATCAAGGAAAGTCCCTCGACCTTCTTGTTTTTATTTACTATTGTTCTTTTCCTTTCGAATCCTTTCAAAAATTTTATCACTATCTTTGTTACTATAGCTCCTATAACCATAGTGGTAAATGTTATATTAAATCTTCAATTCAACCAGAAAGAAAACGTTTTTTATTGATTTCAGTTCGAGTAAGTGCGATCAGATTTGGATATTATGTGTTGGTAAAAAGACTTTCTTGAAATATTTACAGTTACCCAAAAACAAGATTTAACCAAATCTAGAGTTTTCTATAAAACAATAAATGCAATGAGCAAAATAATATAATATAGGCAATAGTTAATTTTGATACAATGCCGATTATCTACGCAGACCCTTACAGCAATAAAACCTCTAATGTACGATGGAAAGCGTTGAATGTATTCATTGAAATCGATTTGGATTTTACTGCTAAAATGCGTATCATACTCTGATCATGTGAGTGACAGGGCCCATATAAATTTCACAAGATCGTTCACTTTCTTTACTCTCACTTTACGTTTTCTAAGGGAAATGAAGACTACATCTTTATGGTTTTACGTATATTTAGTATTAATATAATAAAGCTATATTATTGATTTAATAAAATAATGTTCTTTATTTTAATTTTTATCAACCTCATTAGCTTGAGGCACTGCTTGATGTAGGCTTTTAATTTTTTTTAATTGGTGTAGACAGCATGATTCTGTTTATTTTATCTATTTACGCACGCACAAGCTAAAAGGAAGTTTCGGCAAATAATGTACAAATTAATATGTGTGTATCTAATCTATAAGATCCGTTTTTATATCAACCTTGTGTACTTCCTAGGTAATATTTTAACTTAACGTTGGTACATAATGATATTGTGAATTTAATTGCTCTGGGGGCATTTATGTCATTTTGCATTTTTGTATTGCCTCTTAGTCGTTTTGACTTTGACCAAAGATAGAAGATGAAAGATAACTATTAATAATTTATTGTATTCTGACATTTTTCTGACGTCTGTGGTTCGAGTACCGGACTGCTGATCACGAGGTCGTGGGTTCGATTTCCACAAGACACAAATATTTATGTGATGAATATAAATGTTTGTGTTTGTCTGGGTGTTTCCTATGTATTATAAGTATGTATTTACAAAAAAAAAGTATATAAGTATTATATCCATTGTCTAGTACCCATAGTACAAGCTCTGCTTAGTTTGGGACTAGAGGGTGCTGTGTAAAATTTTCCCAGGATATTTATTTATTATTTATTTATTATTTTCTTACATTTTATTTTACTTTTAAGGTTTCATCCTTGACTTTTGGTCAGTGCGCGGGTCAGACAATATTTAAGTGCTTATTTATATTCTACACTCGTTTGACATTATATACAAAATAGTATATTTCGAACAGGTTACTAATATTATGTTCTTGTTGTCTACACAGGTGAGTAAGCTAAGATTAACCTTTTCTGAAAATTATGCCAAGTGACGTCATTAAGGCTAACTACAAGTAATAGTTAATAGACTGGAGTGATGTCACTTTGTGTATCTATGGCTTGAAAATAATTAAATTTTAATTGTCAATTTTCTACCAAGTAAATTAACAAGTTAATAAAATATTGTATATTTACAGCAAGATTAACATTGAAACTAGTAACTATTATAAGAATTCATTGGTTGCAGTAATTATTAGATTGGACAAGCTTTCTACTGTGCAGTTACATCTATGTTTACCGTTAGTGCTGTTGTAGCAGTGTTAAACAGTTTCTATAAAAAAACTTGAGCCATTTCATTAATATTCCTTTAAATTAAAATTCAATTGGATTATTATTTCTATTATTGATCCAATTATATTGAGATGTTTGATGTTGGAATAGTTATAATATAGCCCAATTGTTTGTAATTTCACAGTTTTAACAAACCCTTTCTAGTTTGTCTTTACAGTAACGAATCAATCTTCTGCTATAATAAAACTGTCTTATGTCAAAATAGTCTTGTGGTTTGTTCGTCAACATAATTCCATGTTAATGCAAGTAAGTGGCAGCCCAGATAGAATCGTGACTGAATGAAGGTGATGCAACGATAGTGTCTTATAATATTTCTCTTATTCTTCTTAGTTTTGTAATAAAATTCTTGTCTCGCCGCAAGTCATTGATGTAAAAATAGATGACAGCTTTTGGAGATTGTATTTCTTTTAAAGATATTTTTTTACTGTGTTTTCTGCACCATGAAGCAATCCACCAAATGGGTATATGTGGGTGTTTTTATTTTACTTAGTTTGCTTTATAACTCAGTTTCTATTTGAAGGCTAACACTTCTGACAATAAGCTTTTTAAAAATGCTCATCAAATGGTCTTGCACCGAAGACAATGGTGTTTTAAAATTGTCAGCACAACCGAATTTCAATGCACAATTTCGAAAGTGACCGTAATTTGTATGGGAATTATGCGCCTTACGTGATGTCCCACAGACCTTGTTACAACTATTAACATTTGCGTTTAAAGTGCAAAGATTTTTGGAAAAGCTTTTTGCAACACTCGCTGAAGGATTTAAAAAAATAATTGATTATTAGCGGTTCACGATGAGTTAATGTTGCATGTAATATTTTTCCTGTTTTACGACCTACTTTCTCGTGATTGGGTTAGTTGCATCTTAATCGTCTTAAACTTATATGGGACGGGGGATTGAATTGTCACGTGGATGCGAACCTCCCGTCTGTCTTCGTTAGCATGTTGTATTGACTTTGCATGTGACTAAGAAAGTAGAGAGAGCATGGGAAATGTGTAGGGATTGTTCACATTTGCCGTGGTTATCTCCGGTGATGGAAGAAGTTTGTTGCTTACTTAACCGTGCCAGTGTAGGTATATGCGTTTTAATGCCATTTGTTGTGCCTATTAGTTCTGCTTGATGAAGCAATAATGACAGATTTGTATACTAAATTGTGATCATGAATGCTCTTCATTTAACAATTAATTAGTGGCATTATTTCAAAGAAAAACGTCAGATAATTTTTCTTCTGCAAATGGTCATTCCGAGTCGTCAACGCTTTCGTCATTTAGCAACAAAACACGACATTTTCCTTTACAAATACGAGTCAAGGTAATGAGCACGAAATTGACCACTCGTGTGTATTTAATGTATTCAGTTGTTCGCAAAGTGGTACGTACGAGTCGAAACACTTTAAAAGTGGCACTTGTGCTTCTAACGCGAAAGTAAAAACGACAATTTACCTACTATTTATATACCATTTACTATCAACTGAGGCCTATAAAATGTTGTATTTGAATTTGCCGCGCAATGGATGGTGTCCTCTAGGTTTTATTCTTCTGCATGTCACACCTAAGCTACCTCGTTGATATATTTGTTATAATGCATTACATATTTGGGCATGCTCTGACCTAGAATCGGGGAAATAAGTGGGACCGGTTGTCAGCTTTATACCTGTATAGGCAAAACTGCTGTGATGTCAACACTGGCTGTACTTTAAAGTAGCTCTTGACATAGGTATGTTTCCTTAGTAGGGACGATGTAAGGGTCGCCTTAAGTAGGTTGATGTGTGGTTAGTATGTTGGTAATGTAATAATCGAACTAGACCACCATTTGTATATTACATAACATACAATCACGGATCTTGAAAGGGTTAGGCAGACGGTCGAAACAAAAAATCTCAATATTTGCTCGAATTGGGAAATAAATATTTGCTCGAATTGGGAATTGAAGCTTTAGGATTCACGCGCACCACCACTGGATAAATAAGATAAATAAATAAATATTCTGGAGATATTTTACACAGCACCATCTAGTCCCCAACTAAGCAGAGCTTGTACTATGGGTACTAGACAATGGAGATAATGTATATACTTATGTACTTATAGATACTAAGTTCTAAAATTCTTCATTAGGTAATCTCACTGATCGTGACGTTTTTTTTCACATTCAAAGTGCAACATCTTAGCTTTGAACCCACGTAGGTGTTTAGTAACTTGAGTAAAAGCTAACCTCTTGCTAGGTGAAGAAAATGAAAGTTGAAAATCAAGGATATGCTACTTGATAGGCGTAGTAAAACGATGCTTGAAGTAATTAAACGCTTATCTATAACGTTTTACCAGCAGACGATTCCTTTGATATAATAGTTGAGAAATCCCGCTTTAGTACTACAATAACGACATAATTTTGTCGTCACACTGTGTCGTTCCCAGCTATACTTTCGACACGAGATAAGCATCGGCAAAAATTTTCACACAAATCACACATCAAATACACATACAATGTACACCTACAGTTCGTCGTTCGTTCCATTTATTAGGGGGCGAGCCTATTGCCATAAACCGGGCACAAATCCAAACTCTGTGCTGCTATTGAGAATTTCATAGAAAAACCCTACTTACAATATTTTATTCGACGAGACATTTTATACAAAAATTTAATGCTTAAAATAAAATTGAAGCGTATGAAATTTAAATACGAACATGGTTCGATCAACGTAAGGCGATAATTTGTAATGATGCAAATATCAAACTAATAATTATGTCATGTAACTACACACAAAAACAGTAAATGTTAGGAATAATTGAGTAGGTAAATACAGCTCGTGGGCAAATATCAAGAGTGATCGATTTGCGGTTAATCCAAGATGCTTCGGTTAATTGCATCAATTTAATACTAAATTGCAATCTCTAAACGCTTAGGGAATGATTTATTTTCATGTATAATGCATGCAGTTTCTCTTTGGCATCATGGCCATATTTATTGCGGTGTTCCATCTTTTATGTGTAAATAATTCAGTTAATTACACTGAGGTGCATTCAATTTCAACACCACGAGAGATTATAATGTCAATGCCTGGAATGACATATTTTGTAATCGTCAGATTTGTCGAAAGCTTATGTCATTCCTAGTTTTTGACAAATCTGACGTTTATAAATGTCATTCTCATATATTTTGTTTCTATTCGTTCGTCGATCAGGACGTTAGATTGAAACTTGGCCCGCAGATGTAGCTGAATAGTATTTTACACCAAGCAACTGCCATCAGATCTCCGCAACCCTGGACAATACCGATATTCAAAGGATAGACTGGTTTTCAAGCTGTTTAGTATAAATATTTGTTAATTGGCATTCCTTTTTTGAATTGAAACAGCACGTCACTTTTAAAAAATTCTACTTTACGGTACTTCACCATTCAGAGATTTCTCGAGAAGTACGTCAAAACTATTAAGATTTGTAGTTTGTTACCACAATGATGTTAATGGCGTGACCAAGTTGGCCCTTTGCCTACGACCGTTACCTTACCTGCTTACATTCGTGTGTCAAGACTCTCGCGGGAAAACTCTTGACGCTGTCATTAGTGTCATATGTACTGTCATTGATATCAAAGAGACCATGATTCTCTATGTTTGTGTGGCGGCGTTTCTTGCGCCGGCGCCATCTAGCTTTAAAATAATTTAAGACATTGACTTGTAAAAGTGCTACTTGCAGATATAATTATCATTTCATGAATGGTGTCAGTTTTTAGGGGCATGCGCATGATTATCATTATCACTCGTATATCCGTTAAAATCACGCTGCAGAGCCAAAATTTATGATTTCCGACGGAAAAGAAAACAATTATTTTAGTAGTTTTATAACTTCCTATGATTTGCTCTAATAGTAGATAAATAGTAGTAGTAGTAGTAATAGTAAGTAAGTAGGAAGTTGTAATATGAGTAGCTTTAAATATTTCCAGTATAAATTTTGGATCGGAAACGCGGCCTAAGATCTTGGCGCATTGTTATCCGGCGGGGCGTTTTTGTCGGAGCTACGGAAATTTCTCATGGGGATCTGTGAGATTTTCCCCAACCAAAAAAACACCTGCCATCTAAGGGTATGTCGAACCTGCTCTGTTCTACCTGGATCTGTGGTATCTGGGATTGAATATCAAATTCGTTTTATTTTCAACTTTCGTATAGTTTTTCTTAGCAGCTGTGCTTGCAATCAATGAGGCAGTCCATTTTCCATTAACGATTTAGATTTATGTGAGTGACGCCTTGTCGGCTATAAAAGTCGACATAACGTGCTTAATTAAATGCCTCGATAGAGAATCGATACTTGAACACGCTGTACTAGATTAGTTCTTGAACAGTCTTCAAGCTGTAAAACTTTTAATAGCAAAATGCAAATTACACCTTATTTCATTCATTCAACTCCAAGAGAATTTAGATAAGACTGAAAATCATCAACTTATTTACCGTCACACTTCTGGCCACAGAATAAGGGGATCTATAATCCTGTAGGCAACATTAATCCATATTAACACACCGTCATCGAATTTTCCGAACGGTTAGGCTAGGTAACACTCACAGTTCGCCCGGTAATAGTCCCTTAGGTAATATTCTTATCCTCAGCTTTTTACTATTAACCGGGCACTCATCGACCTTTTACTGATAATTTCATAGGAAACCAAACTAACACTTTACTCGACCCGAGTGAATCCAAAACCTCGAGCGAGCCGTCGCGCTTGGACCACTAGGCAAACAACGTGAAAACCTTATGTAAATCCGTTTAGTAGTTCTTGAGTTTACTTCAAAGATACAGATGCAGCGATGCCGCTCGTTTTAAAATTTGTAGTTAAAATATTATTGACAATAGATCCAAATCCCGTGTTATTTTAAGCGTCTTACATTTGACAGCTATACACTGCCGGTTTTATGCTCGTAAAACAGGTAAGTGGAACACTAACAAGTGTATTGTCCCTACAAAACACTTGTGTAACTGTACGATTGATAAACAAGAACAGGTATGTTGATACGAATATGATTCATAATACATCGTAATAAGAGTCTACGAAAACTGAATTTTGAACTCATTGTTTCTTTTCGGTAGGGTTGTCAGAACAGAGTAACTATTGTTTGGTACAAAAATATTTTAAAATATATTGACATAATTTTTCTTTATTACTGTTTTCTTACCATATCTATAATAGATTCTTTTTTGGTTAAATATTACAAAACGCTTTTAGAGGGATGTCTTTTTTTTACAAGCTTTTATTCAACTTGCTTTGTCTGTATTAAAACTTCAAATGCTTCCAAACATGTTCCGAGTACATCGCAAAACTGTGAGATAAGTGGCAAGTAAATGTAAAAAAAACAATGTAATAAAGGAGCTCAAATTGGACTGAAAGAGGATTAAATGGCTGATGATGAGACTGTAAAATAAATATAAGTATAAATAATTATTACATATTGGCACATTTCACACAACGCAATCTAGTCCCAAACTAAGCATTGTATACTTGGGCCTTTGGGTGCAACGGATATAATACTTAAATACTTTTTTTTTGTAAATACATACCTTATAATTTACAACAAACACCCAGACAAACACAAACATTTATGTTTGTCATCGAAGAATCGAACCCACGCCCTCGTGATCAGCAGTCTGGTGCTCGAGCCAGTAGACCACAGACGTCGTCAGATTAAAATATTCCAGTATAAAAGAGTGAAGACCCTGAGTGAGGAGTGTTTGATGTCAATCACATTGACGTGCATTGTTCAGTGTGAGCTGACCTTAGCCGCGTCAGTTGTTATATACTATCAACCAAATTATGTTGTGTACGAAGCACATTCATTTTGTTAATGTAAGAAATTTTACTGTTTGTTAAAATTTATTTACTAGGGGTCAAATAGCCTTTCTGTTACTTTTAACATAGTACTATTATGCTTGGATAAAAAAAAAATGTAGTCGAGTAACTACGATATTTGAAACAAGTACCGTTAGATATTAAAAAGTACATACATGAATAAAAAAATAATGAAAATAAACACCTACTTAAAGAAGAATTGGGTCCCAAAACGCAGATGGTGGAAAACATCGATTTTTTCCGAGGCCAGAGAGCAAATTTTAATTTTTTTAATAATCACATTATTGATTTTCATGGAAAAACTTTAACTTAAGATAACCGTTAGTATCATGAAACATAGCGAAATGAAGATTGGTCTCACGCACCGTAGAATTACCGTAAGACATACATTTAAAGCACATAATTTAAAGAAATTATGAGCTCTTTCTAAGTACAGGAAGAACTAATTACACTTATTTATCTATTCGTAATGAGGTGTATATCAAAGAGTACGTATTCACCTACTTATGACATGTTTAGAACGAGAAAACGTCGCGTGCTCACCACGCTAGATTTCTTTAAACATTCAAGTAGAGATGCTTATGCTGCGTTTGCGACGACGTCGGAAACTGTTTTCATTGGATACGGCTGTCGGGTATCGTATATGGTATTCACGATGGGATTGTTTGTAGTTTAATGGTATTGGCATGTATTTTTTATTTTATTAGAAAAGCCAAGGTAAAAGTCAGGTTTGATAGTTTAAGCTTCTTAATACCACTTAGTGTAAGTAGTTCTATGTTAGATACATGAAAACTGAAAGTGAAAAGTGTTGTTTAATATTCGCCTTTACCCCTTTCATTTTCCAATTAAACTGTAATAACTCTTAATCTTCATAACTTTACAGTTTCAGCGATCATGCAAGTAAGACAGTTCAGTTTTTAGTCATGCTACCATAATAGTACAATTACAGCTATCAGAAAACTTAGTTGAAGACTGCAATCTACGAAATTGCCTTCTTCAATCAACGCTAAAAAGCGGGCCATACGCGGTTGGTGTTAGTCAATTAACTTATAATGGGTTGCACCGCCCATGGGAACAGTATAGACATTACTACTCGCTGTTGTGTTGCGCAAGTGATAATCGCCATGACACAATTCCAGATTGTTATCGTTATTACACCACTATAACATGAACTTTGGGAACGTAGATCTTAGACACTTTGCATATTGGGATATGAAGGTCCATATATGTTGGTCAGTTTTCCATATTGCAGGTTGTTTGTTTTACAGTTAAGTTGATGGTGTTATTTTCTTGCAAATAGTGTGATTGACATTTATAGGTCCAAGAGTATAGCAGCACCAACTTAAAACGGAAAATACAAATTTCTACACGGCTTGGACCATAAATAAACTTTTCAAAAATATTTGCTTCTGCAGATTTGATGAACTTCTTATAAAAATGTAATTTAAAATTGCCTTAGTTTATTAAGAAATCGATAGATCAAATTTAAAAAAACAAAACAAACAAATATAGAGGTCAAAGTTACTATTGCTAAAAACTAATGAGATGAATATACAAAGATGATTGTGTTCTTGAACCAATTTCGTGGACAGTATTGACTAGCATGCAAATTAGATTTCGTTTTCCTAGTTCAAATTGTGCAAAATTGAACTAATGACTTGTAAACTTGCGAAACTGATCTCTCTGCACTATAGCAACACCGATTGCTGCAAAAGTTGGCAGAATTTGCTAGAGATACCTAATTTATACAATACTGGTTTGTAGGGTACAATCATACAAGGAAATATAGAAAATAAAGATTAATATTAAGTCACGATTTGAGTGATGATATCATTTTGCCAGTTCCTTGACAAATACGTGAGTTATGGACAAAGCACTTTGGTATTAAATGGCAACACTATTAAGATACAAAATACTTAGATTATGAATATTCAAATAGATTTTAAATTTTAATATCTCTTGGACATCTTAGACATTTATTTTATTTTGATATAAGAATGGGTTTTACCTAGAAATATTTTAACTTTGTTAAATTCATTTTTGACAAAGGAGCCTTGTCCGAAATAATAAAATAATTCATACCGGTCAGTGACAAAACGAGTCAATTGGTTTGGATCGGACAAGCATGTAGATAAATAATTTCAAATAAAAGAGAAGGGGGGCGATCGCGCTATTTGCAACGGTTGAGGTTTGGAAATGGTTCGCATCAGATTTGGTTTTGGTTGTCAAAAAGTTACGATCCAGCTGAACGGAAATCGGTATCGCGCAAACTTTCAAACGTCAACCAAAGTTGGACCATAACTGCAACGTAACCAAATGTGAACCGTTTGAATGTTGCCATGTTAATTTCACTAGAGAAGCTAATTTGCCATATAAATTTTCATATAAAACACAATCGATTTCTCGACTTAGAATTGGAACTTCTTTTATCGCTCTACTTATAACTGGCTGCATGTATTATTTGACGGTTTTTGATTTATTTGTCATTGATTGTCACAACAACAACAATTTTTATAAATAAAGTTTTAATAATTAAATTGCTTAAATTCAGTTAATAACGGAATATAATAAGTGTTATTTAAAAAAAATACTAGTTTCTTAAATAAACCCTACTTTTCCTGCGGTAAAATTTGATGTAAATGAAACGCAGAATATCAACACTTCGGAAACTGGAGCTCCTCGTTGAATTCCTGGATTTTCTTGACTTTGCGCTAAGAAGAGTGAGATTAAAAGGGCAGCTCTGTCCGCAAGCTTATAGTGAAAATGCGTCGATATCATAAATGTAGAAGGACCTGCAAGAAATGCCAAGGAGTGGTCAAAGATACTTCTAAAGGTGGATAAGCAGGTAAAGCAGGTTTTTTCCTTTGTAAAGTACAACAATCATTCGTTTATTCTAGTAGGTATAGTAGGAAGTAAGTACCGTAGGTATTGCAAAAGGAAAATAACTCATATGAAACTAGCTGTTTTTGTGGTCTCACTCGTACCCTAAAAATCTTCCTCATCAAGATGCAATCTAGGTACCTAATATTTTTGCCAGATTCTTGACAGAAAATGTCAGTTATACAGTTAGGAGTTACTTTACATTTTATATATGTACTTATTGTTATGAATTAGAAACAATGTATTTGTCCATGTCGTTAAAAACAATCCGTTTGACCACAAGACATCAAGTCTCGCCCTTTTGTCTTTTTTCAGTTTTACGGACAGCCTGCTGAAGGAGTGGGAAACAATAATTAATTAGAAACAATTATTAATTTGATAGATTGTCCCAGTGAAAGAAGAAGTAGAGAAAATGAAGAATGAAAATAAGATGTAAAAATACATTTACCTACCTACAAATAAATGTTTTTCTGTAATGTTTGCCTTTGTCTTATCTTGACACCTAAAATTGTAACAACTTGACTAGAAGGTACATAAAGGGTTAGAAAGAGCTGGTGCACTAATGCACAGAGTTTGCCGGTATGTTAGGTCCTATGGGAGCGAGCCTATTGCCATTAATCGGGCACATGTCCTAACTCCGAGCTGCTACTGAGCATTTCATAGGAAAATCAAGGGTTCGATTCCCAGGTCAAGCAGTGTTATTGGGAATTGAACCCGAGATCTCTAGCGTTAAAGATCACTAGACCAATGACTCTTTTTACCAAGAAGACATTAAAAGTAGGTAGTAATTTTTAAATCCTAATTGATTTGAAAGAAACATACTTATACATTTTAATGAACTTTTATTACATCATCATTTCCAAAAATATAAAAATAAGTATTTATTTCTGTAGTAACACTTACAGAGTATAGCTTAAAGCCATAATTGTATTATTAGGTTGAACAAAAACATTTGTGTAGAAGACAAAAAGTTTATGTGTAGTATCCACAAAAATGTTTATGTTCAACCCAATATAGGTCTATTTTCCTAACGGTGATTTATCAGTGCCTACTGGCGCGTGCGTCTTATTCAAGCTCATTGATGGCTCCAGCCTTGAGAGCTGTTACCGCTAGCGTCTTCGGTCATTCTGCGCTCATAAACTGTTGGTTAGGTTAGGTTGTTGCTGTTTGCAATGTTGCTTGCTTGAAACCGTCGTCACTTTCAAGTCTGCTTCGGAAACACTGTCCTACGATAAGCAATGTTTGCCAATCTCTAACTATGGTCTGAAAAATCCCAGCAGCAGTAGAATGCAAGAGCAACTAAAACCTGAAAAAATATGCAATATTTAATTAAGGTGGAAGTCTGAAATTGTGGTTCAAACTAAAACTACCTAAAGGTATAGTAATAAAACATTGATTAAGTAGCCCTCGGCGGTGTACATACCTAAGTGATAGCTACCAAGTTGATACATTAAATATACACACCTTAGTTGTAATATCCAGAGTATCAGAACGAAGGGTGGGTGGAATATGAGGAGCCAACTTTTCTATGAGCTCAGGCTTCTATTTCATCTGCTTTGAAAGTCTGTATCGTTTTATAAACTGCCGACCAGGAAGCGCTACTCCTCAATCTGTTCCGTAAATTTTGTCGCCTCGGTCGGGCCTGCGATTTCACTAAATCCAACTAGTGGGACCTTTTAGAAGGTTGATGGCGTGAAACATCGTCTAAACTAACACAATAATTATATTTTCACACAAACGTTTCACAAAAAGTGGCTGCGGTGGCAAACGTTCATTTGACAACCAGTGACAACGTTTGTAAAATGGTAACGGTCCAGTTACGGCTGAAGTATCTGTCAAAACAAATAGCGCGATTCGAAATTACAAAAAGTTGTGAAATAGTAACGGTTCGTACACAATGACAGCGTTTGAGAAATGGTTATGATCCAGTAACGGTTGAAGTTGCTGTCAAATCAAATAGCGCGATACCAAATGACAAAAAGTTCTGAAATGGTTAAGGTTCAGTTATGGTTTGGCTGTCATTTTTTTACGGCGATTGCCCCCAAGGTACAGTAATACCAACCTCAAAACGAAATGACGCAGAAAATTTAATTAAGAAAGCATCAAAGTAATTATCTGAAACAAATACGGAGCAAACAGAAACATCAACGGTCCAAGTTAAACAAATGTGTACTTAATTAACTGAGCCATAAAGACCATTAATGATGTAGCTAAAAGAGAAACGATTGTAAAAAACTATCGAGGTCTCCCCGTGATGGAATCTAGACCTGCTGGCCGTTCATTCAGATGTGACTGATTATACCGTTAGCTCTCTATATACGATTCTGTATATTGATGGATGGACAAAGCGATATGATTATAACGTCACGGTTACTAGCAAAAATTACACAGGTACTTGATGCCATAACTGATTCAGCTGACATAAATTTAATATATGTTAATGTTTGGTAGAAAGTAGTAATCATTGGGAATGTGTTGTACGATTTTGAGATGTTGATAGCTCACTTCGAGGATACTGAAAGAAGGAAGATACTTGCAATGTTGCTAATTGGAAATATAAATGTAAGGAGTTTATCTGCTTCACCCACGCATATTCTCATAAGGGCCAGACTGGTCTGGTAAATTGGATACGTAATATTAATACTTTCTAAGATATAAATACATAAACGTGCAATCCAATCTGATGTAACCGAATGCAAATAAACCATGTTAGGTATATTGAAAAGTAAGACTAAAGAAATGATTAATGGTTTGTATGATGATGATGACGATATCGTATAAAGGAAGCAAGTAATGAGGTAACGGCCCGTAAAGGTATTAAAAAAACTTATATAGACAGGAATATTGGCGACAAAAGTGTCCAAGCGCATTTAAAAGCAACAGAAAGCTTAACAACCATATTAAACAATTTCGTTATACAAATGTTTTAACAAATCAGTGAACCAGAGCTGTTTTAGTAATCATACTTTCATATTCAAAATGGCAAAAATAGATCCTATTCCCTACGTAATACAGCTTATCGAGATAGCGATGTTAAGTTTTTCTCGAACTAGACGCCAGATGTTTTCGAAATGCCTCTCCGAGTGGAAAATTGTTAGATTTCGTGTTAGGTCGTTGCCCGTTCAGTGTGACCGATCAGTGATTACTTTGATATCCAAGTGCAATCTTAAACTGAACCTGTAAATGCCGTTATTTTACGTAAAACCGATATTATGCACGTAAAGACTTATATCGCAGTTTGTTTGCGGCTTATGTCCGTGAAAGTACGCCTTGTCGTGCGTAATTAAATTATTATCTCTGTAATAGCATGACGCAAGTTCTTTGTTACAAAGTCAAGGACCTCACTCTGTTGTTTTTAATCTTCAACTTCCAGTTTCTCAAATTGTGCGGTATTATTCTTTTCCTTTTGATGTTATCTCCTTCCTCCAGATTTCATAACTCCATAAATAGAGGCTCCGCAGCGCCATACACGGCCTAGTTTTTGCGATAAAACTGACGTTTGAATTCAGCTAGATGTTTTCCTCTTGGCTTCGTTAATACAATGTCATTTATTGTTAGGCCAGGGTTGTATTGATATTACCCGTATCTTTATGCAAAAGAAAAACCTAGCCACCAATGAATACCGATTAAATTCATTTATTTTAAGGTCAAAGCTTTTGTTCTTAGAAGCATGTTCATTGAAAACTTGTATCCGTTTCTTACCTAATTTTAAAATTCTCAATTCGTAAAAAACGTTTCTTCCAATCTGTCTGGTTTCCGTCAATAGGCAAATTGCAATACGATTGGCTTTTTAATATTCATCCGTTACTGTTATGAGTTTTTATGGAGTATTCAAACCGGCACGGAACGGTTCACCGGTGTGATGACCAAGATTTCAAGGATGATTCACGATATGCTGTACATGTTTCGTATCTGGACCGGTGTTAATCTCTTAACAGCCATCCAAATCTTTGCCCCTGTGACATTTTTAAACACGTTTTGTTTACCAAAACGTGGCAGCATTTTGTGTTTAAATAAAATGTGCAATGTTTTTGGTGAAGTTTATTTGATGAATGGCTTTCTTCTTTCCTTCTTTCCCTATCTTGAGTGGAGGCTTCCTTTACACGCCATGCCTCGTTTTTTTGGTTCTCGAGAGCCCGTCTAGCCGGCCGATGACCGACACTTCTTCGGCCGGTCCTGGCTCTTCACGGACCGAAACTGTTTGGAATGGCCTAATGCTCCTCAATTTGCAAGGTCAGTTAAAGTAACAATAGATCATTGAACATCCTGTACCGATAGATACTTTGAACGTTATATACACGGGAATAGTTGTTCATTGTCTGGCAATGTTATCTCTAAATCAAACAAATATCGATATCAAAATAACCAGCTAATTGATAATTATAAATAAAAGAATCCTAAATAACTGGTATCCTTAGGTATATTTATAACAGGTATTGGGATAAAATAAATGTTCTTTTATGTACGATACCCGAACCAGTTTCTGGTCGGAATAAAGCTTTTATATTATTATTTTTAGGCGGCAAAGAACCTAACAGACTTAGTTTTGAAAAGCGTAAATCATAATGCAAAGCTATGACTGGTAAACCCTGTAAAGATGTTGTCATAAAGTGTCATATCTTAAAAAATATAATATATATTAATTTAGGACAAGTTTTTTGATTGGTTGATCATACGAGTAATTGAAGAATGACACGAAAATTTCAGAATTCAACTTCAACTTAGAAGACAACTTACGCAAAAACCCTTACTACATCTTTGTCGGTATAATATGTTTATTTAGATTTATTGCATGCCTACTGGTAAAATATGGCTGTACCTATTATTTTATTTATCAACATGTTTATACCCATATTTGCAAAATAAAAAATTATGTCTTATCTTATCTTATCTATTAGATATGCTTGCTATGACGATGCATACAATTATATTGAAATGTGGTTATTGCTGAAAATTCTAAGGGTTTATAGTAAGTTTGGCAACATTATTTTAGTTTTAGTTTCAACATTGTTCCAATGATTTTGTCAATAAACATTTTTAATAATCTTTAACATTTGTATACATCTAAGATAACTGTGTTTCATGATCATACAAAGTAATTGCAGTAAACTTTTTAGAACTAACAAAATATTTCGCAAGTGGAACATAGAAATTAATTCCCATATTTTTCAGACCCATAAATGATTTTCCAGATTTTTCTCAAATGAATTATGGATAAATCGTGTCTATCTTTAGACAATATAGAAATCATATAGAAAGCTGTTCATTGATATCTCGTTAAAAAAGTTGGCTTTCTAAGCTTAGCAGCTAGGCAAGGCCTACTGGTCCGCCTTGCTTGGTACAATAAGATCATGTGATAAGAACTGCTTGCTAGATCCGGGTTTCAAGTGTCAATGTCATCCGATTGTTTGTAAATTTATGCACAATTGTTGCTCTCTATTGGCTTTGTAGATACAATATTATGACATTATAAATGTTGCTTGTTTTTTCGGGTGTTTAATTGCTTATGTTAGATGACATTGAAAGTTTAGCTTCTTTTTACCCGACTGCCGAAGGAGGAGGGTTATGTGTTTGACGCGTATGTATGTATGTATGTATGTATGTATGTATGTATGTATGTATGTATGTATGTATGTATGTATGTATGTCCGTTCCTATGTCCGGTCGTAACTACTCAACGGCTCAACCGAATTAGATAAATGACACCTCATTAGATTCGTCTTGATGGCACGACTGTCACTGGGTACTTGAAATTTAAAAAAAAACAATATGGCGGATTTTATACGCTTTAATGTGCGAACTGATTTTGAAAATGATCCTTAGTTGTATCAATTTATATTTTAAATCATCATTTAGGATCTATCTAGTGATTCTATGATGATTTATAAACTAAAAAGAAGGAAATAAAATCAATTATTAAAAGAAACAAAAAACCCGACTGCGTAAAAACTACTAACTAAAAATCTAAAAACAAGCTCTGTGATGTCGGAAAATGTATTGCAGGCGGGACAAGCTGTTCGTTCATAAACAAAATTGTTTCTTTGTTTGTCCCGCCTGCAATACATTTTCCGACATCACAGAGCTTGTTTTTAGATTTTTAGTTAGTAGTTTTTACGCAGTCGGGTTTTTTGGTGTTGTTTTGTTTATTTCTTGTTATAAGTAGATGCTATTAAAAATGTCGCTGTTTTTTGTTTTATAGTGTTTAATGTTAAGGTATGTTATATTTCTTGCTTTAGGTAAGACTGAGTGCGTTTTTAATTGAAGTCAGGTAGTAGGTACATTATGCAGCCTCAATGCAATGCAAACTATTTTAAATTTATCTCACTACCGATTTAATATCATTTAAACATTTTATTTTATAAAACTGTTATTTACCGCATAAGTTTATTTTTGTCAGTGTCAATCTTTACGTTATACTTCAATCCAAGTGTTTGCCAACTGTAATCTCTTTTTGTGGTGGCAAGTTCTTCAGTTCAACCTCTTAAGCCGACGACGTGACTGGTTCGCTTTTTAGAACCGATTTGAATTTCGTACCTACAAAATTCGAATATATTTTTTTTAAAGTGCGCGCTCCAACTCTCATACAAGCACTCATCGTCGTCATGCCTCACTGATTCTCGTAACGAGATCTCGATAGACTTGACTCGATAGAAATCGTCTCGCTCAGTGATATCGAGTCTAGAATCGAGTTGACGCCTCATTACGACGATGTCCCTGCGCTTATCTGAGTAGGTATGTGCTGATTTGCATATGCATTTGAATAAATGTCTAATGTTTATGTAATAGTGACATCGCTTCGTTGGATTTTCTTATTTTTACCACGAGTATTAGGTTTCTTTTGTAACGTGATTTTACGACTGATTTGCGTGGCAATGAGGCTCATAAATGTAATTAGTGTTATAATGATTCGTACATACATTTTGCGACGTAAATGCCTTGTTGAGGTAAAATGTACCTACGTGAACTTCTTTTTCTTACCCCCTTTATACAGACTTTACGCAATAGCTCATTGTTTCAACTTACTTAAAAAATTCACCACTTTTGTAATAACACTGGGTTTTCAGCCATTATTGAATATGTTAAGTTTTATCTAGAAAAATTCTTCTCTACTGACGTAGAGTCGAAATTAATTAAAGAATTGAAATGTTTCCAATCAAGTTTCGGATTTCAACAATATGCAAAATATGTAAATATCTTGAAATCGAATACAGTCTCGAGGTCACCATATTGTTGTATCAATATATTTTGCAATTCTGATATTATTATAAACCAATAAAGGTTTATTATTGTAGTTTTTATTGCAGCATATGAATCTAAGTAGGTATACCAATTAGTTCTTTGCGTTGTAAGTGTTAGCGACTCAAGTACAGTATTTGCTATGCAGGATAAGTGTATATTATCTACTATTAAAGCTACCATAGAACTAATACATAAATACTTGATCGTGGTTGGACAACATTACTGGAGTTCATCATCATCATGAACCTGCTGCTGGGCACGGGTCTCCTCTCAGCATGAGAGGGGTTAGGCTATAGTCCACCAAGCTGGCCTAGTGCGGGTTGGCAGACTTCACACGCCATCGAGAAAATCTCTCAGACATGCAGGTTCCCTCACGATGTTTTCCTTCACCGTTGTAAGCTACGAAAAGTCAGAGATGCGTGCCTTAGATTCGAACTCAAGACCTACAACTTGGCAGTGCAGTGGTCTTGTTTTTGGCTATCATTGCTCTTACTTTAGTCCTATTCTGTGCTTTAGTTGTTATTCATTCGAAAAAATCCCGTAGTGATTTAATAACAAAGTGCGTTGGAAACTTACAGTTCTCGCCAAACTTATTGTCCGGCTTGAAGTTGGCACGAGCTAACTTTAACCCGGCCGTAAAAATTGGAGAAAGAAAATTGGCCAGAACTGTACATGACTACTACACTCTGCAAATGCAATAATAGATATAAGATAGGTACTTAAGGAATACCTACAGTATCTCGGTCTAGCCGTGGGTGCCGTTCCACCGACCTGTGAACCGTTCCTACATTTAAACGAACACGACTTTGCTATATATGGCATAAACGAATTCCTATTCCAACTGCAAGGAATCTTAAAATCGTAATTCAATGTGTTCAGAGGCTCAGTAATGCGTATAAATATCCTCGGTTCTACTGGCAAATATAAATACGATTTTGCAGGATATAGTAATCGGGAAATGTTGATAATATTCTAACAGGTTTATTCAGTTAGATTTTAGACAGACGGATCTTAAAGGGGCTGATAGACGTACGAGCACATATGCGTAGGTACTTACGACGAGCTTTTTCGACGGTGTCACCATAAATGCGCATACATTAAAACCGACACGCCAGTTCGTCAGCGATCTGACCGGTTCGAACATCGCGATTTTAAGTTCGTACCGTCTGTTAGCCATTCAGCTCTGCTATCAGCAACCGTGCTGGATTTTGTTGACTTTTACAGACGCATTTCCTCCCAGTATGTGCAAAGGAAGTTTTGGTTTCTTATTAAAAACATTGCTAAGAGAAGTGTATGTAACCGCTTATTTCTGAGAAAATTCATATTTCATTTTCAAAATTCAATTCAAGCTGTTACTGAGAATTACAGAGACACTATCCTCGAACCAGGAATCGAACCCAGAGCCGACCCCAGAGAGGATTAAAAATGTTGAATTTCGGATTTTCGCTGTAGCATAAACACCGCAAAGCAAGGTTTGAGTAAAAATGTTGTAACGCTATTATTATTGATATTAAAAGATTGTCCTCACGACACGATTGAGATCGACCATTTTGTTGTAATGTTGTGGCAACGCGCGCAACTGTTTTGGTTTCAAGCCGTCGCGTAATTTTGTGAAGGCCGTAGTACGATAGTTTGCGAATCGAAATGTTATGTTTTGTAACATATTTTTAAACTATACAGGTCAAAACAATTCATTTAATTGTTATATTGCATAAGTAGACGGAGAATAAAATTACTCTAGAACAGAAATTTCGAAGAACTACTGGGGGGCTAGACAAGTTGCATTTTGACATTCCAATCGACAAACAAAATGTATGTAAATGACATTAGTGACAGCCCGATTTGTTGAAAGCTTGTGTCATTTCCATTCATTTTGATTGTCGATTCGAATGTCATCATGCAACTTGTCTAGCTCCCCTGAGCGTTGAGGGGCCAAGTTATAATTACGCTGATAAATCGATCTTGTCGCTAAAACATGGAGTCCCCTCCGCCGTGCCTCGGAGAGCACCTTAAGCCATCGGTCCCGGTTGTCATACGAACATATATGATATTCCTTAATGGTAGCCACAAGCCCAAAAATCCTGACTATCGGTATTGCCCAGAAATTGGGTTGCGGAAGTCTGATGACAGTTTTCAACCGCATCTGCTTAAAACACGCTTGACGAACGCCGTTGTCCGTGCCAAAGTTTGTTAGTGTGTTTGCAGTTACTAATATATAATAACTAGCTGACATACCAAACTTTGTTCTGCCATATAAATAATTTCTGGATAGTGCCATCCTTATCACAGTTTCAAAGTTTCATAAAGATCAGTTGAGCCGTTTTGGAAGAGTTCGATAGCAAGCATTGTTATACGAGATTTTTTATAAGTATGTTAGAAGATAAAATTTAATTAAAATATAAGCCTTTTGAGTCATCTTTATATGGTATTACGTATTTATCCGCGAACGTAGCATGTGTACACACATCCTACGTAGTTTCCTCCAATGATTGGCCTCTGTGAGAAAAGGAAGACATCACTTTCTCTACAATCCGCGTTTTGTTTGAGTTTTTCATGTTCCATGTTTGTTTCTTGTTAGAAAATGGTCTTTGTTTCAACGCCGATGCCTTTTATGGCGGTGAATGGGTTTGTCACTTTCTTCCAATAAAGCCTAATTAGTAGAAGTAAGGTAACAACTTTCGAATTGGAACTTAAGTGGACTTACTTTGATAAAATGGTTGTATTTATAACAATAAAGTAACAACAAGTTGCGTTTAGATAGTTACTTTATAAAATTACTAGCTTCCCGCCAGCGGCTTCGTCCGCGTGGTCTTATAATTTTTTCCCCCGTTTTTGTAACATTTTTCATTACTACTCCGCTCCTATTAGTCGTAGCGTGATGATATGTAGCCTATAGCCTTCCCCGATAAATGGGCTATCTAGCATGGAAAGAATTTTTGAAATCGGTTCAGTACTTTTTGAGTTTATTCGTTACATACAAAAATACAAATCTTTCCTCTTTATAATATTAGTATAGATTGCCTCTTCAATCAATCTAGTGGTTATAAAAGCGGCTGCTGAGCGTGAGGTCCTGAGTTAGATACCCAGGCCGAGCAATTTTTTTTTTTCTATGGAACCTCAATAATAACTTGGAATTTAGATTTGGGCTCACCCCTACATGGAACCTAAAATATACCGGCAAACTATGGGTACATCCGTACACGTCTGCCTGACCACTTATTGATACATGCGTGATGTTATGTCTACAATATACATAAAAATGTAGTTATGATTGTGTGTGTAAACTTAAAAACACACGTTAAAGTATGTCCAATGTCAAAAGTGAATCAAAACAAAAAATAATGTAAAAATTATCACTGAATATTCATTTCGGTGATTTTAACCTAGATAAAGTATCATATATTTATTTTTAAATATAATTTTGATACTTTATGTAATACGACATTTGACCGGTCGAGCGGGTGTGACCCCTATAATATTATTTACATTTTCGTCTCAATGTCAGTCACTTTCAAATAGCCTTATAATAAAGCTAGATTCCATTTATTCTGACAGATAAGTCCAATTTTGACATATGTATGCATTTAATTTAGATGTTATATTTGATATTTTTAGAAGATTTTTTATTAAAATCAAGTGTAACTGTCCAAAGCTTATTCAATATTTCGTTTAATTTAAATTGAGGCACTAACCTACATTGCACTAGGATTTTCTCACTTATAAGTTTCACATTATAGGTCCGTGTTTTTGGCATTCATTTCGTTTTTCCCAATCAGTTGGGAACTTCCCAAAATAATTTTTTAGCGGATGTCTACGTCATCATTTCTAACTGCATACTACATTCTAATACGTTCAGTGGTTTGAGAAATGTGTTGTTATATCCCTCAGTCAGTTAATCACCTTTTCGTAACACCTAGATTTGAAACAACTGTCAGTACAACCGAAGCCGCGAACAGTAGCCCAGGAGACGATTGCTCGATCACTGCACTATTTGAGTCTATATTATTAATAATATGATTTAAAAACTAGCAGTCCGTCCCGGCGAAGCACGGGAAGCTAAAAAAACTCCAATTTTTGCAACAATATTTTTCATTCTGTTGGTCGTAGCGGGATGGTATATATAGCCTATTATAGCCTTCCTCAATAAATGGGCTATCTGATAAAGAAAGATTTTTTCAAATCGAACTAGTAGTTCCTAAGCTTAGCGCGTTCAACCAAACAAACTACTCAACTTTATAATATTAGTGGAAATTCTGGATTACCGGCATTTTCGAGAAGCATAAATCTACAAAGTCTACATACTTATAAAAAATCCGTCCCTTAATGATGATACATAAAATGTTACACAACCCACACTTTCAATTATGCTGACAACATAACATATAGTACGTAATTAATAAATTTTCTATTGAACTTTGACATTATCAGACACTAATGTTGATGTAATCTTGTGGGTAATACTGCTTTATTGATCATTTTACATTGACATTTATGATACGTTCTGCAGATTCTAAAAACAAATTATTACTTTACCAAGAAAAGTATAAGTAATTGTAAACTTATAGGTAGTATTCCTAAGGCCGAGGTTACATTGTGGTTACATTAAACAACGAGGTGACTTGCGTTACTTAAACTTTGGATTTTCGATTTCTTACAGTCACATAGCAAATCGCAACTAAATTTAACCTAAGTCTAAGACGCTAAGTGTAAATTTACGCTTCTGTATGTCAAATTGTAACACATATTTGACATACAGAAGCGTTACTTTATGCTTAGCGTCGTCTCTGAATTGTAGCCTAAGAGCCCTTACCTATAAGTCTTTCCAACGGTTTGGGAAAGAATGAAAGATGCCACGTTATAATAAGTCATTAGAGTAAAGTTGATGTTATATAGTAGTTAGTGGTTAAGAATTAATGAAGTTTATACGACAATAACGTGACGCAACCATGGGCCAACTTCCCTGTTGCATAGAAACTCAGAGTATAATTTTTTAATAAGCGCTGTAATGACTTGCATGAATTGAGGTATTAAAGTAGACATCGTAGAGGTAAAAAACATTTTAATTACCATTAATTAGTCACATACACTTTTGTTTGTTTTTTTTTTTTGTAAAATAGTTTCATTAATTCCTAATATTTTCTCGTATTTGTCAGAAAATAATTATTATGTGGTCGTTACAGTTAAATAGTTAGGTTCGATGTTTATCTATGCTCGGTTGTGGCGCTTACTCCACAACTCACGGAGCGATACCTTGCGGTGTTGTCTCTAATACATAATACCTATATGGTATGAAAGAGAAAATAATATTCAAGCATCTAATGATGCGTATAATGTCATTGTACCAATTTACAATAGATGGGTCGGTTCCGGGGTGTCAACGAAATACCAAGAATACTACGAATTATTTACGAATAGTCTATCCTTCGAATATCGGTATTGCCCAGAAATTGAGTTGCAGGGGTCTGATGGTAGTCGCTTCGTGTAAAATACTGACATTCAGCTGCATCTGGTTAGACTGGAAGCCGACCCCAATGAAAAGCCTAGGAAGATGAAGATGGACTCATCATCATCGTGATCAACCCATTAAATGTCCCACTGCTGGGCACGGGTCTCCTTTCAGTATGGGAGGGATAAGGCCATAGTCCACCACGCTGCCTAATGCGGGTTGGAAGACTTCACATGCCGTCGAGAATATCTCTCAGGCATACAGGTTTCTTCACGATGTTTTTCTTCACCGTTAAAGCGAGTGATAATGAAGATGTGATGCATGCATTTTTGTGTTGAACTTAGGTGTTTGTGTTTGTCAGGGTGTTTCTTATATATTATAAGTATGTATTTACAAAAAAAAGTATACATATAAGTATTATATCCATTGTCTAGTACCCATAGTACAAGCTCTGCTTAATTTGGGACTAGATGGTGCTGTGCAAAAGAGTGTCCCAAGATATTTATTATTCAGATATATAATAATTCTAGGTGTAGACGAAACTAGTTGTTTTATAGACAGCAGTGCCTCAACCATGAGTTTTTCTCAAACGACTCGCTAGCGACGCCGTAAAATATTTGTATGGAAAACTCTCGCAGCGCCTCTAACGGTTACGTAAGGAACTAAAAACTACTATGAGATTACAGCGTTTCGATGCGTAAAAAACCTATCGAAAGCATTCGATAGAACTCATGGTTGAGGTACTGAAACTGGTCATAATTTTTTGGACTTTTATTTGTTTATAGCTGTGTTCAAGGTGACATTTAACCTGTGTGGCATGTGTTTTGTTTTTTTTTATCACTAGTTATACACTTTTTTGTCTTTTGAATTTCTCAAAGACGTAGACGGAATTACTAAGGTTAAGTTTGGTCATATTTGGACAACAGCACGTAATAATACTATACTATATTATGTACCTACGTATATATAATTAAATCACTATGGACAAGAGTGGCATTAGATAGAGTCCAGTGGAGACAGTTGGAGGAGGCCTTTGCCAAGAAGAGGCACACAGAAGTCAGAGACATTATGTGAACCAATATGTAACTTTACACAAAAACCGTAACTCTGGCGACTGTAATAAAGGCTATTTTCATTTTTCATAATTATGTAATAAAAATACGTGGAATTATCAACAAGACATGTCGGGTCTTTGATATTAGGTATATTAATAAGAATAAATACACTGAGGGCGTGTTTCACCACCTCATGATAAGTTACCGTTAAATTACTTGGTAGATAATTTCATACATATTTTGTTCCATTTTTGAATTTATCCAGCGGTTAGCGGTTATCCAGAGGTGGTTAAACAGGTCCTTATTGTTTTATCAAAACCCTTTCAGTAATCGGTATCATCAAACAAAGCAATAGTTAGCTATAAAGCATTATCCACAGATAATGGTAAACGCACCTGTCGCGTAAAATCGATCGCTATAGTATGCGCAGACGCACCGCGACCGGCACTAGAATAGAAAGCGCGGGAAAACGACATAATGTGCGGATTAAATTTGGTTAAACAGCCAACGAAAGTTGTTTCGTATTGGTTTGTTAGAAACTTTATTTTATTGTCTTTGGAAGCGTATATAGTCTCTTTTGGAATTGTAAGGCTTGTTAAACAGAGAAAAGGATAAAATATAACCAATACCAGATGCGATTTTTAGTTTGTGTGAGAGAGATGGGGCTTTTAAACGGAAAATCAACAATAAGAAATATGGGGCTATTAAGTATATCTACATATTATATGTATAACGATAGCCATGTCTAAAAACTTATTTAAACATAATCACGTTAACACTTTGTATTGTATTGCATGTCTTCAGATTGTAAGAACAATAACTTTCAGACTTCGATTCAACTGAGAACTTTACAGAAAAAACCTAACAAAATTTTGCTCGATCCGTGAACCGAACCCAGGATAGTAATAATATTGAGACATTTTTAGTTTTTTTTTTTTCTCATTTCAAGTTTTTTGAAGTGAGAAAGAAAAAAATATCAAAAAGAAACAAACAAAGCACACACATCTTCCATCAATATTGCGTTTCTAAATTATCTTTTAGTATTATGTGTGTTAATAAACTCATCACTTAATTATGTCTGTTCTCGTCCTTGTCATTGGCTGAACAACTTTGTGCCTGACACACAATGGTGTAAACTCATAAAAAAATAAAATTTAATGACCCGCATGCATCAGGTATAATTATGGTATTTAGTAGCCGCTATATGTATATGTGTATGTTAGCTTTTCGAGTTTAATTAATTGCAGTAGGTATGTATGTTGTATTTTCTAATATATAAAATTCTCGTGTCACAGTTTTAGTTGCCATACTCCTCCGAAACGGCTGGACCGATTTGTATGAAATTTTGTGTGCATATCGGGTAGGTCTGAGAATCGGCCAACATCTATTTTTCATACCCCTAAATGATAAGGGTGACCCACCCCTATATGGCAAAACAACGTTTGCCGGGACAGCTAGTATTTACCTAAATATGGCTGAAAAATTATATCTACGCCTTCACTTTATCCCTTGGGTAACAGGCGTGAAACGAAATCCAAAGGATTACTCTATTTTTTTAATTTATCATAATAATGCTTTTAAATATCTTGTTTCCAAAGTGAAACTAAAAAATCCTTCTTACATCAGGTAGTCCATTACTTGACAGTGTAATAGTGTTGTCATGTTTTAATAATGATTAAAGGAGGTTTTCATATACATCATTGATAGGTGCGTTCCGCGATGTTAACCGCGTTAATTTCTTTTTTTACGAAACCGGTGGGAATTTCCCCTATTCCTTTTTGCTGTCTGTAATGTGATTGACCATAGTCTTGCCCGATGGAAAGTATGAACAGGGTCTTAGACGTTCCCCCTAGTGTTTTCCGGCGTCGGCTTCCAGTCTAACCAAGTAAGGTTTTTTATCAAAAGACAGATGACTATGGTATATTTCATGTGCCATTACTAGATCTAAAGAGATTAATAACAGCATATTATTAAAGATCTATGTTGCAGATAGGTTATTAAGACATATCTGACTAAAAGCGACCTTAATTTATCAAGCTGCATTTGCTGCTTTGCATACCTTCACGTCATCGAGTGTACGCGTGACTTTTACGTGTATCCGAACATAAGAACATGACATGACAGATGACCGCCATCTTGAATGCAGCAATACGTGATCAAATGTAAATAATACCCTCGGATGTGACTTGGAATGCTTGAATCTCAAAGATTTACTGTCTATTGTTTACCGTTTTGTAAATTAACTAAGCAATATCGAATGACAACTGAAACGGAACGACTCATGAATTGTTTCACGATTTGTTACATCGTTTAAATTTTTTACATGTCTTGGCGGGAAAACAAGAAAATGGCGGGAAAATAGATACCTACCTTTTGTTACTAGAAGTTTCTTGAAGCCCTAATCTAACAAAAATATATCAGTTTATAAACGAAATATGGTGTCATTTAAATGGAGTTGTCCGCTATTGCTTACATATTTAGTGACATTCAAACATGTGTTTCCGGCTTTAGCAGCTGTTTACATGCATATTTATTCAATCACCTGGATGTTGGGGGATTCGGCTTTAAGTAATCATACCAGGGAAGTATCAAAGAGACGTTTGAGAGAGATAGCAAATACATTATTACAGGCTTAAACCCTGTCTAAAAAAATAGTACTTAAATTAGACTGTTCATTTATACTAACGAGTATAATTCCCCCTAGGGCCAGTTTGCAAAAAAGTCTAAAAACACGGAACTTTAAGGAGCTGTTTACCTTGTGTTTATTTTAAATGTTGAAGTGGAAACTGGAATGCTTTGATCAAATAATCTAATTAAATCGATTCATTAGATTGAGTTCTCATAATATTATCATATTGACATTCACGAACAACACCATCCAACACCAATGTGTTGATCTGAATGTTTCTTATTGTATAATAAGCATGTATTTACAAAAAAATATTGGCTAAGTATTATATCTGGTATCCATTGTCCCTACAAGCTCGGCTTATATTAGGACTACATGCTGCTGTGTAATATGTCCCAAATATTAAAATGTATAAATTCAATATTCTATGCGGGGTTTTGAAATTTTCGTTAATTTTGTATAACAAGATAAGATTTTTATTGTTTCAAATAGTGCTAGTACAACCTAGGATAGTTGTTCCTAGCTAGGTACTACTATAACCTTTCAGGTTAGCATAACCTTTAAACATAACCCTGTGTAAAAGTAAATAAAAGCAATTCCTTACAAGAACCATTGGACACACACTACCAATTCGTCTTACGCAACGTTTAGTGGTTCAATTAAAATATTTAATACATCTGTGTATGTTCAAGTGTTTCCTAACTGTATCGGTATGTCCGACATTGTTGATAGGAACATGTTCGTGTTACACAATGCTATGTGGCCTCCGTGGACTTTCTGATAACTTTTTTTTAAACTTAGAACATATTTCACGAATAGCGCGTATTATAATAAATTTACAATTAAAACATCATCGCTACGTATAAAAATATATGTTAATTACAATAAATTTATTCTACGTTTACTATCGCGGGTGTTATAAAGTTATTAATATTAATAAAATGTTGTGTTGCAATAATTTATGAGATGACATGCTACATTTTAATACACCGACACTAAAATGTGTGTATAAAAGTAGTTGACAGGTTGATCCATTCATAGAACTGGGAAGCGGATGATTATTTAGCCTCTTGTCGGCTTACACTTTTTTGTATGCGTAGTACCTACCTTTTCTTAGGGTTTTATCACATTGGACGTACTATATTTATTTGTGAAGTTGCTACTAAGTTTGTACAACGTTCAAATAAAAGCCAGCCTTTAAGTCAAGGGGGTGTCACAAAGTCTAGGTCAAGCTAGGACATGACAGCATAGGTTAAATGTGCTGGCTAGGATTACTCTTTTTATAATGTATGTGTATTGTGAGTATCGAACGTGTCTGTTTACTGTTTTTATACCATGAGATGGCAAACATGCATATGGCCCGCATGATGGTAGGTAAGCGGTTACCGTAGCCTATCGAATCGACGCTTGCAACACCAGGGGTATCACTTGCGCGTTGCCGACCCAGTAAAAATCTTTACACAGCCTTTTTGAAGAACACCATGCTGTTCTTAGACCCTGGCGAAAACCTTGGTGGGAACCTCAAAACTTGCGAAGCAACCACCACACATAGTATTTTTTTTATTAAGTAAATCTTAACAATGTTTGACCTAGGTCCAGCTAAGGTAGGGTCATGACCTTCATGATCTCCTGGATCCATTCTTGATTAGGTTACGTCAGATAAATACAGATAATACTAGGTGCAATATTATAAACACATGGCTGTAGAAATGTGTATCATTAACAAAACAAATACACAGCTGACTTCGTGATCTAGTCATCGACAAAACTACTGCTTTTTACGTGCTTGCGTAGAAAGCTCATATTCCCATGTCACAATAGACTTGGAGAGAACATTGCGTTCACAGGCTTACATAACGGTGGGGGCTCACAATGAGTGTAGTCCGTTTGATATGGCAACTTCTACAAGACAATGTCAAGAAAGTGATTGCAATAAAAAAAAAGTGCAGTCTATTGATGTGTCTTAATTTCTTTGATCGGTGCATTATGATATTTTAAGGCGTATTGTTCACTGGCTACAATAGCTCACGCGATTGTTAGACTAGACATTACTTTGAATAGCGCAGATCACACATTGAATTCAGTTTTTGTAATGTTGGTACCTTCATTTCTTCTCATTAATTTGATACTCTCAGCCGTGAGTAGACCAAAATGTGATTACGATAGTGCGACTTTATATTTTTTTTGTAAATACCTAAGTATGTCATTATTTAGACTTTTTCTTAATATGTCAAGTCTAAAACGACATAGTAACAAAACAATACTCAAACAGGTGGCCGTAGGTTAATACGAAGTGGTCGGGAGGCCATTACTAATGAGACAAATTATAAACGCACACGAAACGTATTGTGTGTGGCGTGCCTTAGTCTTGTCAAAAGCTTTTTGTTCGAATTTCAAATATTTTGTGACATTCAGTTGCTGTCAAATGCTGGATGATGTGTTTTTAAAAGACATTAGAAATACTTGTTCTATCTCTGTGTTCTATTTATAAATGTTGTAATTGTTGGATATCTAACTAATGGGGTGTCCTGTGTATTAGTTTATATTTTTTTTATTTGTAACTAATTCTACTTGAATTTTGAATTTTTTAATAAAACGTCTTTTTAATTATGACAAAAATGATAAACAACTTTTCCGTTTGAGTCATGTTAAGAGAAAGAACCTTTTCAAATAAGAAAAGTTGTCAGTCCGCCAAAACATGAAAAACTAGTTTCATCAGAAATGATCAGCTTTAAAATAATGGGCTTACGGTTCAAAATGGTAACGTCGTTTTAAAATACTTGACGTGGTTATAAATTGTCAAATCACTAACGTTATGTCATAACTAATTACGGAGGAATAACGGCTAAAGAGTTATTCATTTACATCGCAATAACCTGTTGCGTTTTCATAACATTTATTACTCTTACGACTATAAATGTAACTACTTAGAAATAATGTGCATCAATCATGCAAAGAGTTTGAATATTTGTGTAGAATGGAATTCAAACGATTTTACCGGTAATGAAACTTTTATAAATACCATCACGCCTGTATTCCGTGAAGAGTTTAAGCGGAGGCCTATTGCCATTAACCGGGAAGAACTCCAAACTCGAAGCTGCTACTGAGAATTTCTTAGAAATACTCCAAAAAACTTTGTTCGACTTGGGAATCGAACCCATCCGGCCTCGAGCGTATCAGTCGCACTTAGGACCACTTAACTAACGAGGAAATTTTATTTAATTTTATTAAATCTATACTAATATTATAAAGAGGAAAGATTTTGTTTGTTTATTTGAATGAATAGGCTCCAAAACTACTAGGTCGATTTAAAAAAGCTTTCATGGATGCTTTGCAGTACCCAGGTGACATAGTCTTTAATTTACAAGAACTACCTAGACCAGGCGGGCGAAGCCACTGGCGGAAAGCTAGTATGTAAAAAATTCATAAACACCAATAATAAGAATCTTTAATTCAATATATGATACGTATGTGGTTACAGTATGATAATATAAAGCCTTCTGCAGTCAACATTATCTCGAAAACATTTTCTGTTATCAAATAAATCTCTCCTGATTTATCGATTCTTGCGTAACATCAATAAACTTTTAAAAAATCTAGTGCACTACACATTCATTACGGTGCTTATTAGAATTCAATAATGGCGTCGTCGAGGTCATTGCCGCCATACGTGTCGATCAACGCCGGCCGTCCATCTGCAACCAAACACGTTATACCCAACGATACAACTGGCTATTTATAACTATTATTTGAAAATAGAGCCTCTGTGTTGCCTGATTGAAAACGAGGTTTGATTCAAAAATAGAACCATAATTGAAAAGTAGATTTTATTTCGGTAACATTAAATAAATTAATAACAGTCATGATCATGATCATTTAAAACATTATTTGAATTGACATTGAAAGTAAAATAAGGGCTTGTTTCGCCACCTCTGTATAGTCGCTAACAGCCGGATAAATTAAAAAACAATATTTAACAACATTTGATACAATTATCTGCCAAATAATTTATCGGGAACTTACTAGAAGGTGGTTAAACAGGCCCTGAATCTCTATTATCTTATCATCGAAATGAAATGAAATGATTTTTATGACTGTATGTAGATCACTTATACAAGTTATTTGTAAGTCAGTTTTAGTCTATTACTAAAATATTCGTAATCCTATTGACTTTTAGAAAGTACTTATAACAGTGCCCCAGCTTCGCAAGGGTGCAATGTACATATAATATGCCTGTATTTAACAAAAACTTTTCTCGAAATTATAGTGAATAACATACGGATGCACTCACTTATTATTTAATCTGTTCCTTAAGACTACCTTAAACGGTTACAGTTGATTTTGTTTTTACATAATTTATCTGTAAAAGGTTTGAATTTAATTACTTTTATACGAAAGCTTTTATATTTATAACATGCAGGTATGTTGTGCAGACGAAATCTCCAACCAAAGCAAGTTTTCAAGTTACGCAACGTACGATGCTCTCAACCATCTGTTATGTACCAACATAGTAATACCATCTGTCATACTCACGTTGTCATGTTGGCACGCACATTTACAAGAAAGATTTTCACGCGATATTCCTGACATCAATTAGTTAACTTGATCTTATTGATGGTTTTCAATTTACAAAGTTTTCGAGATTAATAAATCGTCGTATTTACATTGTGGTTTTACTGTCAAGATTTCCAAACTTTAAATAATCAATCTCTTAATCTCCTACAAAACACATTATAAAGTCTTATTATATTCTGAACACGAATGGTACAGTAACAGTACTATTACAGAATTTTCCTCAAAAGGCAACAACCAGACCCATAACATAGAACCACCATTACTCAACCTTGGAGATCTTATCATTTCTACAGCATGACAGGTCAACCTAATTTAGCTAGATATCAGTGTTGATATACGTTAAGTACATCCAGTTGATGCTTGACCAGTTTTATTTATTATCAACTTAGCGGTATCTGGACACAATGAGGACCTACACCAAAATTACAACGTGACTGGGTTTAAAATGTCGGTCATTAGACTTGGAGTTGACAATCCTAGTTGTAACTGGACTTCAGATTTATTATGAATGTCATGGTTTGAAATTAAATCAGTTTGTGTTCAAACAACAGTGACTCAGCCTATAAAACATTTAGCTTTAAAGGTCCTGTTTTGCTCGGTGAAACAAACTGAGAGACGAATGTAGCGCACTCGTAGGTACTTAATGTCACAGTTGTATTGAATTTTGACAAAATGTATTACGGAAGCATCAGATTACGTTAAGAATAGAATTGTATATCAGCCTCTTTGATAATTCTTTGAATTTAAGAAATAAAAAATTAAAAAATAAACTTATTTTACCAAGAACCACGGTGACATCAAGTTCTCAAGTACGAACAAAATAATCCTGGCAGATGAGAATGACCGCGCAAGAACTTCGACTATCAAGACGCCATGAGTAAAAACACTGCGTGTGTCTTCTATCATTTTATTGCATTCGTGTGTACCACACCCACACATAGGAACAGGTTTGAAATACGCGCGCATCATTTGTTTCGTCAATATGGCGGCGATCGAGTCGTCGGACCTCTTTCTTTCGTTATTTTCACTTTCGTTTAAGTAATATGTTATATAGATAATGTTATTATTAAGTTACTTAATCTTGTTCTTTACTTCCGTTTGTGGGCGTTGTTTTGTAATTAATTGCGGTTAAATAATTGGTACTTTAAAACACAATTTTGTGATAAAAGTAATTAATATATTTGTGTTTTCATTTCAGATTGTGCAACGGGGTCTGTGGGGCTTCGCTAATATTAAAGGTAAGGTGAAATAATATCTATTTTTATTCATCAAATAATAATTGTATTATAGTATATCATCTAAGGTCGTTGGATTTGGAAGCCATTCCATTCCACACCTTGATTTCCAATGTATTATTCAATCATAATTATATCATGAACAATAAGGTGATAATTGTGTTAATTATGCTGATCTTCTCAGATATTATCATTCAAAAAATGCCGGCGCCATCTTCTACTATATCATAAAGAGAAAACATTTGATTGTTGTCTCCGAAAGATCTAATTATAAAATTAAAATATAATTTATCTTACGGGTCAAAATGAACATATGATCAGCACAAAATAAATATCTTTAGAATCTATCTATTATAGAAGTGTAAAATTGACTAACTCACTCGAACAAAGGAACAATCAGTATAAATAAGCCAGAAACGTTGCAAAATCAACAAAAACAGACGTTCATTTGTCGCGGATTTCAATAAAATGTCAAGATCGTTAATATTCATAAAAACACGACACGAATGGACTTCTCATTAACGATGCCAATGTCTAATGTAGCTTAAAATGCAAAATTAATTTCAATAAAGGTCACATTCGGTCAAAGTCTGCTGTGTGGAAAATTTCCGCGAGTGAAACATTTGATATTAGTACCTTTTAAGTGGTTAGCAAAGATTTACTACCAGTACGGATGGATGAGGTATCATGAACAAAAATAGGGTACCAGCTTATTTCCAATCGGAAACAAATCGTTCTGCCCAAGTTGTTCTGTCTCTATAACAGCCTGAGAAAATAGAAATCAAAGGTAAACTTAACTTTGAACGGAAAAAAAAATTGAATGGAAATGTGTCTGATGCGGACATTGGTAATATTTTGATAGTCATTTTAATTTATACAAAGGTTATAGAGCGGACTTTATAACCTTTATATTCTCAGTGTTTTATTTATCTAGGAGTCTTTTTGATGATTTGCTGTAGTCAATTTTCATTAGTCATTTTATGTTTTTGTTTATTTATCTCCAAGCATCTTTTGCAATTTAACATAAGGAAAAGAATCATGTATAACCAGCATTTTATCGATTTGTACGTCAATCATTAATGATAATAAAATATTGTTAGTTGAAATCATTCCGTAGGTCCAAATAAAAAAAAAGAATATATTAATTCCTTCCAGTCCTTTTAGAAGAAGTTAAAACTAATCCCAATTACTTGTAAGGCATATTCAGAGACGACGCTAAGCGTAAAGTAACCTCTCCGTATGTCAAATTTGTATTACAATTTGACATACGGAAGCGTAAGTTTACGCTACGTTTAGTTTCCTGCGTCTCTGAGTTAGCCTTAGCCTTCCAATCTTGAGATCATATAAATACATTTTTGAATAAAGAATATAACACCTTTGCAGTCTATATACATGACAGCAAACTCATTGTCAGCTGACATCATTGCAGCATTTGCAGTACATAATCACAGGCTCAGCAAAAAGTTCATTGAACCCGTTATTCTCATTCGTACCATTGTTATTCTTTATCAGTGTGCTGCAATTATTATTCCTTAGTAGGTATACAATTTCTGTGTCAAAACGATAATGTGTATAAAAACAATAATTTATTATATAAATATGTATAGGATCATAAAAATCTAGATTTCTATCTTCATTCTTCTGTAAATAAGTGGAAGAAATACGAATATTTCCATATTTTGACAAAACCTACCAGTTTCTAACAACATTTTCAATTAGTTTAATGTTATTGGTATCTTCTAATAACCTTTTAAAAGTAACGCATTGAAACCTTCCGATAAATTTTAATTATCGACTCATAATAAGATTCAAATTCGCTGTCATTAGACGAAGTCAGAATCAGTATGTATAACAGCCACATATTTACATCACTCTCAATAACTAGTTCTAGAATCTTAAAACTATGAACTAAATTTATGACTGGTAGGATCTATAAAGGGCCATTCACTAAGAAAACTTATTACGGGATAGGGAAACCGACATCAACATCGACCCGTGTTTAGACCAACCCGTCAGAACTGCAATATGCAACTGTAAAAGTGTGTATGTCTACTGTAATTTTAACTGTATTACCGCACAGTCATCACCAGGTAATTAGCTGGACGGAGATACATCCTGTTGATAATGACCAACTAAATAAATTAAGTACATATTGCAATGATACAAGGGCTATTTCAGGATGAAGTCAGTACACGGAAACTGTCATTTTGACATATAGTATTTTATCCCCTTGAGATAAAGGTTTAATTTCTTGAGCACTTTAGATAGTTATCAACAGTCTGTTTGTCTCAATATATTTAATAGTGTAGTTTAGTGTAGTTTTTAATACCTTAAATTTAATACAAAGATTTTAATTATGTAGTCTTTCCAACTGTCATATGCCAGACATGCACGAACCAAGCCTAAGGCGAGAACTACTATAACAATATCAATAATCTCTATTAACAATAGTTAACACCGGACACTAAACCGGTCTGGTTGGAGCGGAGAAATTCGAAATTAACCAACAGCCAACCGTATCGCACCTGGCAGAACTTTCGCCAACATAACAATATGATAATATCTTATATAAGACTAGGTCTCGGTCATTGGTTGACCCTCATGGGAGAAATTTTGGGTATTTATATAATGTGGCGTGAATTATTAATAACGAAGTAATAAGCGACATTAGCTGAGCCGGTTAGGCGATGACTCAAGCAAGATTTCATGACGTCATTGATGTGAATGCTCTCAAGGCACCAACCGTTGGATTTGATAGATCTTTAAAAAATATGTGTATTAATATGTTGTTATTAGTTTGAGATTTGGTCCATTAAATGGCACGTCATAAAAGTAACAATTCAAAATTACTATTTTAAGTTAACTTTATAAATACCTGTACATTAAATCACGAAAAATAGTACAAATCTGGAAATAATTTTCTAATGTCGATCGTAATACATCAAAGTTTCACCAATCATCATCAACCGATCAACATCGCCATTCTTAATTTATTCATTATTCAGCTAAATTACGTTTTAAAAACACCCTGACGCGTTTTTCGCCGAATTCTTATCTATCTACTACTAATTCAGATTTTCTTTCTCTTTTCAATCATTTTTAAAGGTAGGAATCACCTGTTGAACTTGTCAATCTATTTTAGACTCTATGGAATTGATTTAAAGTGTAGCAATACGTTTTTACATGTAGTGTGTTACATTGTGTAATCAACTCAGCGATTACCAGATTTGACGTCAGAATCTTGCTTAGAGCAAGCTTAGACCTATCACCAATATTTATTAATTGGTTTTATTCAAAAGCTGGTATATGTCAGTTGCGAAATAACATAATGTATTCGTAAATTTGTTTTTTTTTGGACGCTACGTTAAACTTATCACTCTGGACACTTCAATGTTAGCGTTAATGACTGATTGAAGGTGACTTCATAATTTTAAAAGTTGTTGTACGATTTTACAAAGTTACGAGCTTGTAAAAGTCAAATTAATGTTGTTTAACATATCTGTTAGATACTATCATTCGGAATGCATTATGGTTTTTTAAGAAATGTATGCGTAGATCTAATGGCTTGTTTATGGTTTAGGGTGGCGCTGTGTGACTGTATAGTTATGTTTTCAGTTGAACTCCGAAATATTTTGGCACTATAAAAAAATGTCGTCACATATCTCCTGACTCCACATGAGAATGTCTAGACAACTCATCTGATTATTGTCAACGCAGACTAATTGCAGATAAAAATACACAAAAAAACAATCTTCTGCTGACACAATGTCTAATCTAAATACGATATAATAGTGCGATGAAAAATGACGGTGGCAACCCATGGCATGTTAAAATTCCTAAAAACTAATAAACTAATCCCCTAAAAGAATGGTGGAAGAAAATCAGCTGCATAGACTATATGTAACCTAATAAAAATGAAGCAATTAATACATAGTTAAAATATCAATGAGTCAGTCAAGCATCCGTTGTTTGACAAGTTGAGGAAACTCGCTACAGCATTCTTGCTATATCTTATGTAATGGTTTCTCACGGCAACCATGCAAGTAAGTATATTATTATAGAATGCATGCCTCACGAATTTGTTTATTATATCATGGAAAAACGCGTAAGCTTACTACTTGCTTAATAAAACAGAGGCAAAGCTAATTAATAAACAAAGAAATAAATATTTTAGGACATTTTACACAGCACCATCTAGTCCCAAACTTGACGTCGTCAAATACAAGTAAAGTATAAGAATAATTATGTTGCCAACGATATTTGTCGGTTTCAAAAATGTATTTTTAGTTAGTTCCTAAAAATTCCCATTGTAAAGTCACTCCAATTTTTATTATACAGTTTTTTGGTACCTATTCGGTGACATTTGAAAATTCGAATGTGAAATATTTTTAATAAGTTTTATTAGGAATACAAGAATAGTGTACAGACTTTTTTGCAGTTATTAGTTATAAATTTCTGTGAAAAATGTCACGGCGGCAGTGGCTGTTTAACAGGGGGGCGATCGCGCTATTTGCAACGGTTGAGGTTTGGAAATGGTTCGCATCAGATTTGGTTTTGGTTGTCAAAAAGTTACGATCCAGCTGAACGGAAATCGGTATCGCGCAAACTTTCAAACGTCAACCAAAGTTGGACCATAACTGCAACGTAACCAAATGTGAACCGTTTGAATGTTGCCATGTTAATTTGACTAGAGAAGCTAATTTGCCATATAAATTTTCATATAAAACACAATCGATTTCTCGACTTAGAATTGGAACTTCTTTTATCGCTCTACTTATAACTGGCTGCATGTATTATTTGACGGTTTTTGATTTATTTGTCATTGATTGTCACAACAACAACAATTTTTATAAATAAAGTTTTAATAATTAAATTGCTAAAATTCAGTTAATAACTGATATAATAAGTGTTATTTAAAAAAATACTAGTTTCTTAAATAAACCCTACTTTTCCTGCGGTAAAATTTGATGTAAATGAAACGCAGAATATCAACACTTCGGAAACTGGAGCTCCTCGTTGAATTCCTGGATTTTCACCTTGACTTTGCGCTAAGAAGAGTGAGATTAAAAGGGCATCGTGCTCTGTCCGCAAGCTTATAGTGAAAATGCGTCGATATCATAAATGTAGAAGGACCTGCAAGAAATGCCAAGGAGTGGTCAAAGATACCTCTAAAGGTGGATAAGCAGGTAAAGAAAGTTTTTTCCTTTGTAAAGTTCAACAATCATTCGTTTATTCTAGTAGGTATAGTAGGAAGTAAGTATCGTAGGTATTGCAAAAGGAAAATAACTCATATGAAACTAGCTGTTTTTGTGGTCTCACTCGTACCCTAAAAATCTTCCTCATCAAGATGCAATCTAGGTACCTAATTTTTTTGCCAGATTCTTGACAGAAAATGTCAGTTATACAGTTAGGAGTTACTTTACATTTTATATATGTACTTATTGTTATGAATTAGAAACAATGTATTTGTCCATGTCGTTAAAAACAATCCGTTTGACCACAAGACATCAAATCTCGCCCTTTTGTCTTTTTTCAGTTTTACGGACAGCCTGCTGAAGGAGTGGGAAACAATAATTAATTAGAAACAATTATTAATTTCATAGATTGTCCCAGTGAAAGAAGAAGTAGAGAAAATGAAGAATGAGAATAAGATGTAAAAATACATTTACCTACCTACAAATAAATGTTTTTCTGTAATGTTTGCCTTTGTCTTATCTTGACACCTAAAATTGTAACAACTTGACTAGAAGGTACATAAAGGGTTAGAAAGAGCTGGTGCACTAATGCACAGAGTTTGCCGGTATGTTAGGTCCTATGGGAGCGAGCCTATTGCCATTAATCGGGCACATGTCCTAACTCCGAGCTGCTACTGAGCATTTCATAGGAAAATCAAGGGTTCGATTCCCAGGTCAAGCAGTGTTATTGGGAATTGAACCCGAGATCTCTAGCGTTAAAGATCACTAGACTAATGACTCTTTTTACCTAGAAGACATTAAAAGTAGGTAGTAATTTTTTAATCCTAATTGATTTGAAAGAAACATACTTACTTATAAATTTTAATGAACTTTTATTACATTATCATTTCCAAAAATATAAAAATAAGTATTTATTTCTGTAGTAACACTTACAGAGTATATAGCTTAAAGCCATAATTGTATTATTAGGTTGAACAAAAACATTTGTGTAGAAGACAAAAAGTTTATGTGTAGTATCCACAAAAATGTTTATGTTCAACCCAATATAGGTCTATTTTCCTAACGGTGATTTATCAGTGCCTACTGGCGCGTGCGTCTTATTCAAGCTCATTGATGGCTCCAGCCTTGAGAGCTGTTACCGCTAGCGTCTTCGGTCATTCTGCGCTCATAAACTGTTGGTTAGGTTATGTTGTTGCTGTTTGCAATGTTGCTTGCTTGAAACCGTCGTCACTTTCAAGTCTGCTTCGGAAACACTGCCCTACGATAAGCAATGTTTGCCAATCTCTAACTATGGTCTGAAAAAACCCAGCAGCAGTAGAATGCAAGAGCAACTAAAACCTGAAAAAATATGCAATATTTAATTAAGGTGGAAGTCTGAAATTGTGGTTCAAACTAAAACTACCTAAAGGTATAGTAATAAAACATTGATTAAGTAGCCCTCGGTGGTGTACATACCTAAGTGATAGCTACCAAGTTGATACATTAAATATACACACCTTAGTTGTAACATCCAGAGTATCAGAACGAAGGGTGGGTGGAATATGAGGAGCCAACTTTTCTATGAGCTCAGGCTTCTATTTCATCTGCTTTGAAAGTCTGTATCGTTTTATAAACTGCCGACCAGGAAGCGCTACTCCTCAATCTGTTCCGTAAATTTTGTCGCCTCGTTCGGGCCTGCGATTTCACTAAATCCAACTAGTGGGACCTTTTAGAAGGTTGATGGCGTGAAACATCGTCGTAAACTAACACAATAATTATATTTTCACACAAACGTTTCACAAAAAGTGGCTGCGGTGGCAAACGTTCATTTGACAACCAGTGACAACGTTTGTAAAATGGTAACGGTCCAGTTACGGCTGAAGTATCTGTCAAAACAAATAGCGCGATTCGAAATTATAAAAAGTTGTGAAATGGTAACGGTTCGTACACAATGACAGCGTTTGAGAAATGGTTATGATCCAGTTACGGTTGAAGTTGCTGTCAAATCAAATAGCGCGATACCAAATGACAAAAAGTTGTGAAATGGTTAAGGTTCAGTTATGGTTTGGCTGTCATTTTTTTACGGCGATTGCCCCCCAGGTTTGACACTCATTAAAAAAAACCACTGGTTGTTTTTTTGTTCCCAGATGGCATTGGCACGGTTTTTTCAGAGCCGGTCAGTTACATGCAGTGGGGTGTGAGGTCAGTGCTGTGCAGGTTTCACTCGACTATCCACGAACATTATAATTTTATATTTTGTAAAAAATATTATCAACTTTAAGTTTGGAATTCATATATTTAAATTTTTGGACTTTCTTTTTGCATTTTCTTATAGGAATTATTATTGCCTTTTTACATTTACCCTAAATTACTAATTCTACTAATCGTCCTACTGCTGGGCACGGATCTCTCAGAATGTGGGGTTAGGCTGTCCAGTGCCCATCACGCCGGTCCATTTATTGACGTTACTTAACTAACGTTACTTACTTAATTTTTGGAATGCAAATTAAATTCATGTATCTTATTTCCATCTTTGATAACTGCCACAATATTTATTCGGCAGCCTATTCAATAATACAAAGAAAACAAAAGTGCCATACGCAATTTTAAAATAAGAACACTTGTCCACCCACTTTCAAACAATGGAATAAATACCAAAAGTGTTTTGCAACAGAATGCAATTGATCACCATAATCGATAGATTAAAATCGAGATGAGTTATATTCGGAGATAGTCTTGCTAGATATCAATTTAGACCTTATACTGCTGTTTGTAAAAATCATTTTCGCTATTTCAGACCATACACGGTTGCATTCGTATACTGGTAATTTGGCCGGGCGCTTTAAAGATGATGAAAACACGAGACGTGAGTTCGTTGTAAGGCGAGCTGAATAATTTCCTCATTATTAAGTTAATGGTATATCTCGAAATTGGCCCCAGTTTCGCGCCCCGTAATGGTAGGTTCTCCTACTGGCTTTAATAGAATAACCGAGGTTGATAGTTTGAAAGCTAAATGAGGCCTAGTTGCACGCGACACGAACAAGTTCTCATATTCATTTATCAAGTTGACTTAAACTAATTATGCTGTTTCTGTTTGACTGGCCTGTCTGTTGATCATAGGATTCTCAGGCAGAGGAAATTGTTATACCCGGTAGCAGTACTGACTTTGAATTTATGCCCGGTTGGTGGCAATAGGCTCGATCTTTACATGGGTATTAAAATATACAAACCGGTGAATTGTGGGTGTAGATATTTCAGTAGGCAGATATGTACATATCTGCCTTTGGGCAGTCCAGTCCTTTTATTAACATATTTTAAATTTGGATCAGCAACAATATTGTACGTGAGTTATTTTTAAAAACCGAATCTACCTATATCTTTTTTCTCTGGCTTCTTCAGATGGAGAAGCGAGAGAAAAAAGCGAGAGAGAGAGAGAAATACGACATAGATTCGGTTTTTAAAACCACAGACTATTGAGGGCACGGTCCACTTGATCCTTCACTAACTACGCCATTGTTGTTCTAACAACGGGTAGGTACTCAACAAAGGTGCTAAGTGAAGTTACATGATTTGCGACACGGGTTGGCCTTCGACAAATTTATCGCATTCACATTAATAGCCGCTACTGAATTTGGTTGGTCTAAAGGTCCCGGTTAAAGGTCTTGATGGCATTTAGTACGATTTAGTATGAGGCTGTGTATTACATTGAGCACCAAATTATGTGGTGTTTGTTTTGATATACAATAAAATATTTGAAGATTGATTTTATTAGATTTGTTTTGCGACTTCAGTAATAGTGCGACCATAGTCGGTCTATTCTGTGAAGTCTGTCAATCAGCACTAGACCAGCGGGGTGGCCAAAGATCCTTCTTATTCTGAGAAACGCCCCGTGTCCAGTAGTAGACAGTATAGTATGTATCTATAATTTGTTATGGTTATTTTAATAATAATTTTTTGAATGAGTTTAGAAACGTACATCGTGGGTGCGGAATAACCAAAGAAAATTTTACTTAGTGCGAGACAAATGTTTCTTTTATAAAAATAAATAAATTATAAAATTTACGTCTCCACACTGAGACAGTAGGCAATTAAAACCCGTATCTTAACGAACTCGACGTTTAGTTATGATCAGACATGAAGCCGGACGGACATCCTTGATTCCTCGGGGCCTTGTGTGCAACCAACCGTGGTTCCTCGCTATTGTCCACTACTAGCACGAACAGTGTTGCTGGATTTAGTGAAATTGAATGGGTAGGTAGGTACAATGAAAACGTATGTTTGAGTTATAGGTATGTCATACTTACTAGCTGGTTACAATTTTTTTTAGGAATGCAGAAAAGAGTTTTTTTTGTTTAGTGTGATACCTAATTATTTTCGGAACTACTTCTATAAAAATATAATTCAACTATAAAAAATTTGATACCGTGTAAGAATGTTTTTAAGGAGTGCCATCTTGTAAGACATTTACAGACTAAAAAGACTTTTATAGTCTTCGAATAGGTACCTAAGTATCTCTGGACACGATTGAAGTGATTTTGTGGAATTATTTTTCTGGAATTTGATACCTTTTTGCCAAAGTAACTATAGCGAAATATGATTTAAAATAATTGGTCGTGCGTTTGCTAATGATCGCATCACTAATTCTTTTAAGCAGAACCAATAATATTTCTCTAATGTCATAGAGCAGAACCGTTATTCGCGAAAAACAGTTAAAAGTTTTGATGAAAACAATTTAACAAGGTGCTTAAAAACTATCTTGTTAATCTAGACACCGTGAATATAATTTGAAGCTCGAAACAGTTTTAGATATCTCCAAGTCACGCCACTATCAAATTTTCTATCAAAAGTTAGAAGAGCTGTTTTGCAAATTAATTTTAGGCGGTTAATTTTCTAGAGCATTGCTAATCGAATTAAAAATAATTTTATGCGAACCTGCTTAAATAATACAAAAAAAACTGCAAGAAATATTCTAGAAAAAGTTTTATGTTAAATTTAAAAAAGGAAGTGTCAAAAACTGATGATTTTTTTTTGAAAGGAGAGGAGAAGAACAAAATGTTTTAGATTGATAGCTCTCTTATCAGATTTGCTGCAAAATGGCGCGTCATCGCGTCAGTCAGAACGCATAGAAAGCGTTTCACCACGCTCCAATGATTGCTCATTGGTCTTAAAAAATTGTTAGGACGTTGGTGTTGTATAATTTGTCTTTGTCGTACGATACTCGGTTTTTAATTGAACAAACAAACTTTTTAATATTTCAGTGATCCTAAGTCGAGAATAATTTATTTCTTGTCATTAGGTAATTAATGTTGTCTTTTTTATTTATAAATTTGAGTGCGTTTGGCAGCAAATTTGAAATAAGTTCTGATTATTTTATGATTTAAAATGTATTAACATGCTTTACAATAAATATTATAGTTTCCTTGTAGGTAAGTAATTTTTCTGTACATCTTTAAAATCCAAGGGGTTATGTCTGTTGTCGGTAGCACGCACGAGCAATCATGAATTATCGATATTAACTTAAGTGTTGCTATTATTTTCGTCGGTAAAAGCCATGTGAGTTAAAGAAATAAAAAAACGAAAAATTGGCGCAATCTTGCGGCTTTATTGAATGAAAACGGTTCAGATCAAAGTTGGTCATGATGTATGTGACGTATGTCTGTACTTTTACTTATGATGTTATGACAATATACTATAATAGGGCAGACATTATTTATAGTCTAGCTTTCTCGGTAAATTTCTTTCCTTTCAATAGACAGATTCTATCTATCTACGTATCCAAAACGGCATGGTAAGTTAAAAAGGTAATAGTCAAAGTAAGATTTGTCATATACATGTAACAAACTCGATTAAAAAAAGATTTATGACTAGAAACATAGATTAAAGAAATCCTATAAGAAGAAAATAGTATCATAAAAGACTAGGCACAAAGTTATCAAATCCTTGATCTATTTTGGTCCAAAATACATCAAATAGTGATAAAAATATGACATACTATGATTTATGTCCAAAGAAATTATCTACACAATTTTATTGTACGATTTACAGTCATCTAACCAGACAATCGTTTGGTAAAAATAAACGATATCAAGGTTACATATAACATTAAAAGAAATAAAAGCATTTAGATTCGTGACTAGAGAGTTTAGGACAAATCGGTCACAAACAACGTTTTTATTCTTGCGTATGAATAAATGCTAATGGCAATCGGTAAACGTCAAGAAAAAACCGTTAATAAATAAACAAATGTTCGAAGAAAATATTGTTCAAACGGTATTTTTTATGAGTAATTTTGGGGTTTTGTACATAAAGTGAGTCAGATGTGCAAGAAATAAATATTGCTCAAGTTAAAGAAATGAAGGATAAGTTGCATGCAAAACACTCTGTAGATATTATAAATGTGCTTCTACATAACAATACAAAGTCAACAGGTCATCATTATTTTGTTAGTCAGCAATACAGACAGTGATAGCTTTCTTATAGAAATATTTTGATTGGCAGCGGGAATAATTATCTTTAAACGATAAAATTGCCTCAGTGCTTTGTTTTCCATTCTTACGCAGGCTATGCAGAGATCAGAAGATGACATGGTTTCAAAACTGATATCGCAGGGATTGCAAAACATTGCGTGACTGGCCCATTTGTGGTGTATCGCTAATCATTTTGTTTGCTACACGTCAGCAACTGAACGAAATCTGACATGTATGGTAAACTTTTAGAGGGAAAACCGTGTACAGTTATATTTGTGGAATTTTTATTGTTCGCCACTTACTCGTTGTTTGCTTGCTCTCAAATTCTTAAGGAACTTTAAAAGGGTTATTTGTAGAATTCCACAAATGAATACGAAAACGATGCCCAAAAATCCTTACAATAAAGAGTAAAATACAACTACTTCACAAAACTTCTATATACATATATATAACTCTATTTATTCTGGATACTACTTCTATCGTTGATGTCAAGATTAAATTCACCTTCAAATTCTATTATAAAAAATAGGATAAAGTAGATGAAGCAAAAAATTTTATCGCACCACTGATCAATAGCAATGAAACAAAAGAAGTAATTTGACTCTGTTACCTTTCTTCCGCAAAGCGAGGTCAGGCGTGACCGATGCGAATTCCTTAAACTAAATATTCACGACCGTTATGAGGAGAACTTTATCTTGTGAAACATTATTCCACTCCGGAGATCACCAAGATTGGACATAAGCGTACTCATTCGTAAAGAGTAAATGCACCAGTTTCCAAAGCTATTATTTCAGAAGATTGATCATTTGTAAATGGCTATGAGACCATGAAGAAGGTAAACGCGTTTAATGCAGCCATCCAATGTTTCTATCAAGCTATTACAGGGCTCAAGCTATTACAGGGCTTCTTTATATTATTCATAAAATTACTGTTCTCAATGCCTAACTTAATTTCTGGTTGCTGTTTTACAAATTTCACAATGTAGATAAAGATAGATGACGGATTAAATCTATGTAACAATATTATTCAACTGTGTTTTCGCAATGAAACTGCTATTTCAAAAACCGCTCTAGTTTAAGTTCTTTTAATCTTATCTTTTGCGGTGTTGAATCGGCTCGACACGATTTGTTTTGACATATGAATATATTATTTAGAGGTGGCATCTAACTTTGAAATTGCTTCGACCCATTTTATTACTTTCCGATCCACCATCGAAAAGAAGCTTACCAACATTTATCAAAACTTATACGGAACATAGTAAATCACAAACTTGTACTTTGTACCGCAGTTTTCAGGCCACCGAGGTGTCGTGATATTTGTGCGTTATTGCAACCAATAAATCTGGGACTATTGTCATACCTTGCTTACTATTATCCACTTCCTCTTGATTATCAACATGCATTTCTATTCACCTTAAAAGGCAGGAAGCATGCGTTCAGGTAATTATTCCAAACTCCCGCATATTCTCTTTGCTGTTTTATTTATTTATCTGCTTGCATGCATTCCATTAGCTCGTTAATTGCCTTTATTAGCCCATTTTGCTCTTCCTTTATCAGCGTTATGTGTGGTAGGTTTAAGTCAGGTCTCATTTAAACGACCCTGCCTACTTTCCCCTGTATATAATGGTACCATTATAAGCGCATTAGCTAGATAGTTGGGAGTCTTCGCGTTGACTCTAATGTTGCCTACCTCCATTGGAAGCCTGAATTAAGGTGGCGTTTGCATTAAACATCACCATTATTTGTCAGCAATGTCGTTGTATGGAATTTTATTGTATCTTAAAGTGTATTTTCAATATTACTCTTTTCACAAACAGAAGGATCTTGGAATTATTTTAATAAACAGTTTTATATTAGCAATTAGGCTTTATAGGCAGTTTCAACATATTGGCATTATTTCTTAACGTTATTAGTGTGCGTAAGATAATTATGATTTGTTTGTTTAGACACATACAGGTATACCATATAAATAATACAGTTACGGGCATTAGGGCCGTGGGAAACGATTAGTTGGCGCCAATATGTCTGTAACTACAATTGGATTTACTAATTATGTTTAATTTAAATTTAAGTAATCATTTCGTTTCAATTTATAGTGTTGTAACTAGTGTCGGTTTTTGTTTCAGGTACGTTCCCCAAAAATGTTATACACAGGAACACAAAGGATCATAGATGGGTAAACAACTGATATAAGTTATACTTTTCAAATATTCAAAGTGATAAGTGACTAACAAAGCTTTTTTGGTGGTCAAAGATCTGCACAGAAAATACACATTATTACATAGGTATAATAGAAATGTGATTCATATAATGGAAGCCACGTACACCGAAACGGTTGCGAAACATTTCTCGAACAAAAATCACGATTCTGACATTTGAAATATCGTTACGGGCGGAGTGGAGCGTGGCATTTGCGCCCGCGCATACCTCCCGAGCCTTTCGAGGATACATACACCAATTTAGAATCTACTTTATTTAACACAAGGATATCAGATATTAAACTCTAAACGCAACGATATTAATGCTAATTTAGATTACCCAAAATTCCACGTGAAGAGCTTAAGTAAATGGATATGGGTTGTAATTTGAATATTATTTCTGTAATTTCAATAAACTAGACTAGGTAGAGATTCGTATTTAATTTGGTGTTTTATGATGCATACTAAATTGCTTCTGATGTGCCATAAAACAAAGATGAATTATACGCGTTCCTTGGAATATATGTAGTTTTGTTAAGGTCGTACGATTCTGATTACATCTTATTCTCAAAAGATGTCATATTAAACATAATATGGTTCCTTAGGTATTTGGTATGAATGATAAATAAAATCTTTACATAGAATTATTACATTCGACCTCAGGTCCCAGCCCCAGATCACCTGTGATGTCAAATTATTCTTCCACAGTGGCCATCTCACAGTATTATCCGTAGGTAATAATGACTAGAATCAGTTACTCTGTCAGATCAGATTTGATTTTAGTCTTGGAAATTACTATAATAAGAGGTGAAACTTCGCCTCTTATGATCACTCAAGATTCTTAAGAATCTATAGCGTTGTGACTCACAACAATACAAGACTTATCGTTGCAAAATCTTTTCCAAAAAGGGTAAACAACCAATCCATCTGTTCAACTTTCCCATAAAGGACTAACGAAATGTCAATCTTTGAGCTGGACACGAATTAAAATACGTTTTGGACGTGGTCATGCCAAATGTCAGCTAACTTGCGTAGACATGTTTAGGATTCGTGATGGGTGAAACATTGTTTGTAAATCTACGGCAATCAACGATATGTTTGAATAGAAATAATAATGTTAAGTATATCATAATAGTCTTGATTAAAGTGACATTGGGCAAAGAAATTTGACGATTGATATTCCACCCTTACTCGTTTATCGATTATTATCGTTAAGCTTACCTTTATTCCAAAACGTGGGAATTTCCTTAAATCCCACCACAAGGAACTCCCGTGCACAAACACAGCGTTATATGCTATTGTCTGTCAATCAGTTTTATTGATTAGATTGTTTTAATGGTACCGATGATGGTCGGATCGTGTACATAAAGTAAATTGCTGGAACTTCTCTCTACTCAAGAAAGTTGTAAAAGTTTAATAATTACGGTACATGTATCCATAAGTACTAGTTTATAGTTGCTCTTTCTAGTTTCTGTTTATGAAAACAGTGTAGGATTTAAAAATACAGTCAAACACAACAGTAGTTACACTCTATTTAAATATTTGGACCCTGAATAAACCAAATAAAGATTTAATAATTTAGTTCCGAAAGCAAATAAAAAGCTATAATTAAAACAGTGTCTAGACTAAACAATGATTTAAATATGTGGAACAATAGCTGTATAATATACACATTCGACTGCTAATGAAGGCCACGCGATCGAATAAGTGGCAAAAAAAGTTCCCCTGAGGCACTCCCATTATTTCCCATTCGATAATATTTATCAATTAGTTTAATGAGGGCACGAACAATGGCTCTGAGGTCACGTCTCTGTTGAAACCGAAACTGTAATTAAACGTCACAAAAGCTTTCGTTTACTGTGACTTATGTTCATGACACGTCCAACAAGATATGATTAGGTAGGCAATTAATTCTACGAGGTTATTAATTTCAGATTTGTTTAAACAAATACCGGGCAATTTAATTATTTGGTTTGGTTTCAATTAAATCGGCAACGAAATTACTGTTATTAATAAATTTATCTATAATGATACTGACGGTGCACTGATTTAAATCGATAATAAAATTTTGAACTGGACAAGGATTTAAAAAATCTGGTCCTAAACCTAACTTATTATTACGCCCGCAAAGGAAGGTGTAGGTACTTATAAGGGACTTCTGTATGGGGGCGGATACTGAAGTGATGATAATATTAAAAATCAAGTCAAACCCTAGACTGCGCTGCGCTTGCTACACCGGTGGAGTTTTTGAACAATCATACAATGCTTATTGTCAGTTCAACACCTCGGCAACAGATTGAGTGCAATAATCACGACTGGTTTAACAATATCGTTAATTATAATAGTGATTGTACTCCAGATTAAATCAGCATTATCTTGGGATGGTTTTATTTTACGAGTGCTCGTGTCTGTACGTACAGTCAATGTCACAAGTCACAGTGACATAGTGAAAGTGAGTTGATTCAATTTATTGCTCGTTACAAGCTTTGTCATTGAAAATTTATAGTCCTGTTCAATTGTTTTGATTTAGTTTTTGTCACTAATAGTGGCGGCGAGAATTGTGTAATTTGCTGCTGCGAAATTATTTTGTTACGCGATTCGATTTCAATTCTACTGTGACAAGCGTAGACATTTTTTTTGTTGGTGTTAAGAATGAATTTCAAGTACAAGTTACAATACAATAAGACGTCAAAGCAATAGGAGATCCTGAAAGTGAAAATCCTTTGTTGATGTGGAAAAGATAAACTAAATTAATCAAAAAAGTTGGTGGTCTAGTTTGTGACGACGATTTTCTTTGTTACTTCATCAATCTTTTTTGAGGTGTCACACACCTCATGAGAGTCGAAAAAACTCATCATAAAGTAAACACCAATTTATATTCAAGATTGCACGAGAAACGAAAGTAGTAGTGCCACATAATCATTCATCTGGCTGTCTTGTAGTGATGTGAAATGAAGATTTATGACTTCACGCGGTTCCATCGAACATCGGATCGCACAACCCTTGGAAAATTCAAATGTTGTCGACATTTGCAGTAAATGGTTAATAAATCTTCAGAGTTTATCATAATAAACCACAGTTTTAGTGGAAGGGGAAGAGTGTTGTGCATTATATTCAATGCTAGATGACAGATTTTAGACGAAGATCCTCGAATCTGAACAGGAATACTTACAATTGATGCCTATATTTTAACAAATTAAAATGACGCTGGTATTATGTCACATTGTTAATGTCAATGAATATCTATATGATTTTAAAACAACCCATTTCTCTAATAGATGTGCATAATTTGCGTGTACGCAATACCTTTCATTCACAGCTAGATCACTATAGAATAAAAATATATGACGAAACGCTCCCACAAACTACAAACACTGCAACACGCTATTATCAAACGTTCGTTTATCGTGCCTTATTCCTAAGGTTTCATCACCAAGTCTCACGCGCACAAAAGCGAAAGCTCACACCTAATTAATAGCTCAAATATAATTCGGAGCTAAGCGATGTCGTAACACTTTCATCCGCTTACGTTTGACAATTACGAGTTTATAATCTCGTACACACAAACGCCCATTGTAAAGTTTCTGGGAACATTTTAAATCTACTTTTGTTCGAGAAAAAACTTCGTGCGCTTTCATCTTTTTCACTTTTGTTTTTCCCACAAGTGTTTGGAATTTACGCTTCAACGTTTGCGTCAGTGAGTGTACTTGTTTATCTGTGGCTGTTCGATGTGTTTAAATTTATAAAAAAATGATTTTAATTTGTCTCATCTTGTCATTTCCAAAAATTGTAAATGTCTTGTGCAAAATTTTTAACTATATTGGTGTTGTATATAAACACCAATATAGTTAAAATTAAAAATAAATATACTTATAATAAAGTTAATTAGAGTACCTAATTATGTAATATATGTATTTATAAAAACATTATTAAAAAAAAAATATAATGTATAATTGTAAAAAAAAATGTGGTGTTTATTTGAATAAGTCTGTCAAATATTTTGTATGGGAAACCTTAACTCTTCTAAGGGTCATCTAAAGAACTAGGTTCTCAATACAAAATTTTCGACAGATTCAATAGCGGCACTGCGCGCAACGATAAAATCTTGTCAACCCTTTTTGTCGCACTTAGCACACCCGACATAAGCGTCGACAAAATTTTGTCGCTTGGCGTGTTACGGGATAACATGCTGCTAAGATTACTAAAGAGCGTGTATATTTATATTATTATGTATGTTGTATCTCATTTGCAATATTTATCGAGTATGTGCGGCAATAAAATAGATGTTAAACCATCCGTTCCGTGACTACTCATAAACTGTACATAGGAAACTGTTGTACCAAGTACGGTATTTAGGTATCACTTTTTATTACCTTACCATAAGTTAATGTCATTGTATTTAGTGTCATAATGGCTTGACAAAAATAAATCTTAAGCTCGTAGGGCTAACAGTATATTTTCATAACGGTATTTTGTTATAATGGAGAGACATAACATATCATTACGCTTGTAATAGCCAATGGGTTAGGCAGTGGTGGATATATGTATCTATACTCACAGTTCGCCGATATGTTTAGAAAACCTTTTAACACTGCTCGACCTGTCGGGCTAACATGCACGCCGCGACAAAATTTTGTCTACTCTTTTGTCTCGCTCTTTCTTGTGCGAAAACGAAACAAAAGCACGACATAAGCGTCGACAAAATGTTCTCGCGGCGTGCATGTTAGCCCGGCTGGGCATCGAATTCAGGACATCGAGTGCAAGATTTTGATTTCAGACTTTTTTTTGGATTGCAATTGTACAGTCACGAGCCAAAACATGTATGTATACACTAACAAAAGTGCTAAAACGATTTTTCATTAATGAACGATTGCATCTTTGAAATAACACCAATGTCACTATAATATTGGTTCGTAAATACTGTGTTCGTAATATCACAAAAGTTCTATTAGTACTTTAGGAGAAAATCGCTTTAGCACTTTTGTTAGTGTGTACATATTTTTGCTCGCGACTGTACATAGAATGCAGACAAAATCATAAAAGTAAGTAGATAATATAAATTATTTCAGGATACATTTTATGTGCGTACATTGTACCTTCATATTTACAATTTTATTTGTCATTGCTGTTTCAAGTTTCGCCGTCTACTTGCCAGTGTGCGTCAAGCTATATGTCCTCATACCATTGAGTAGGTACTGTTAGTATGTTTTATGAGTTTTAAGAGACTTTGTTATTGATTTACATTTAAATACGTTAGTTAAAACATGATCATAATAAAGTTTTTACTTACATAAATGCCACTTGCGTGTAAATATTTTTTATTTAATTATTTTGTTTTTTATTGTTAGCAAGACAAAATGAATGAAATTCGTAAAATGTTGAAGTAAATCCGAATAAAAGCAAATGAACCCAGAAAAAAAACTAGTTTTAAATGTTGCACCTTCAACATTGAATGTAATAATAATCGATATGTTATAATCGAAACAAACTACAATTTAAAATCCACATTTAAATCCTTTATAATATTTATTATTCTTTCTGAAATTAAACAAAATCTTCATTGTTGATACATACACAAAGTACTCGTAGTATAGGTAAACATACTTAAATATCTCTTGAACAGCGGAGATCTGCAATCTACTCGTGACGTAACGATAGCCAGAGAGAAACTGCAAGTTACGTTGCACGTAATTGGAAAAACAATATTCTTTTGTATGTTTAAAAATTGCATTGAACAACTGACAGACAATTATGACATGCACGCAACATTGACTGGCGTTACACGATACGTTTATTTTGTTTGTTTCAAAGAAAGTAGGTTACCGAGTTACTATTGTATTAGGATTGGAAAATATAGTTCTTTTGGCAGGTATTTAGTGTTAAAGTTGGCTTAGATAACCTACGATTGCAATGGCTTGAAAATATCTTTTTCGGATTATTGCTTAACAATAATCGTCCACCTCTTAAAAAGCTATCGTGATGTCATAATTATCATCTAAGTACGTAGCCAGTCTTCCTATACCGGGCACGACAAATGTAGAAGAAAATAAAACAAATATGAAAAGTTATTTAAAATAATTACCTACATTTTGTTTTTTAATTTACTAAATTAAAGTAATGTAGTAAATAGAGATACGGTAAATTAAGTAAATTTAATTCGTTTTTGTAAACAATAAATGAATAGTGTTACTATTTTTTTAAAGGCTTTTCCAGGAAGTCCATTTAATACAATAAATTATGGTGTTACTACAAGGGAGCACGTATGAAATTCTATAATCGCGATTGCTGGGTTAATTGTGCCGGTATCTGGCCACTGTGTCAGTGTCGTTTGGCGAAAGTCTCCGCTTAATAATTACTACTTCGGCTAATAAGAAACCTGACAGAAATGAGCTGTGTACAACCATTAAATTCACCGTTGACATAATGTGAACAGACTGAGTCCTTAGAGATTTCTGCTAAGCTAAAGTAAGCTTTATTTCGTTTATAATTTTTCTTCTTTTATCATGACAGCATGACATTGATGTTCTGCCTATAACTGTACCATTCTGGAAAATAGTGGTGTTTTATAATGAGGATATTCTACCGCGATGCCATGCTATCCAGCATCCGTAAGGGTATCATTTGAATCGAAGTTCTTGTCTGATACGCAGCCAGTGAAATTCGGTTTGGGATAGTAAATTATTTTACTATAGTTTCTATAGTAAAATAATGGATTTATATTTATAAACTAGTTGTTCCCCGCGGTGATATTATGATTCATCATTTTTGTCCTAATCCATGGGAATTTGCCAAAAGCCTTTCCTAGCGGATAATTACGTCATAGTAACGTGTGGTTTTTAGCCCAATCCTTTCGGTGGTTTGAGTTGCGTTGATAGGTCAGTCAATCAGTAAATACAACATCACAACAGACAAATGAAGTCATCCTTTTTTTGTCAACCTCTAATATTGTTAATTTAGTAACCACAAAAACTAAAAACACACCATTAGCACCAAAAAAAATTCATCACGAAACATAATTGATTGAATAATTATAGGAATGAATTCACGATGCCATTATTTCAATCACTTATCGTTTGAGTGAAGGCACAAGAAATCATAAGTGGTATAGCACCATAATTGGTGTAGCCTTGTCTTAGAAAAGGTAACAAAGACTCGGAAGAGAAAACAGGATGGCCTTAACTGTGGAAAGAATAGTTCATAGTTGTATAATGTTGTTTTACAAACATACATCACATGCGTTATTAAAGAGCCTTTATAGTTCTCGCCAATCTCTTTGTCCGGCTTGAAGTTGGCAATCTAAAGAAAAATATTGGACTATAATAAACAAAAACGAAAGCTCAAGTCGTAGGCTGTGTTTTAAATCATTTTCAACCGACTTCAAAAAAGGAGGAGGTTCTAATCCGATATTTTTCTCTCTCCGATTTTACGGCCGGGTTCAAGTTAGCTCGTGCCAACTTCAAGCCGGACAAAAAGATTGGCGAGAACATGGTAAGGTCAAACAAGTAAAAATAAGGTACCGAAGTGTGGACAATATTTATAAAAACGTAAAAATAAAGAGTAGGTAACTATTAGATGTATAAAATATAGTAAATACATTGCGCAAAAATTTAAAATTATAATCTATGGCTTGTTTTGCTATCTTCACATCTTATATTAATAGAGCCAGTCAATGTCTCTAATTAATTAGCAATACAATTAGCAGTTTTGTTGATTGTACATGACGAATGTTTTATTTTTGCTTGATCTAGTGGAAATACCCGTTTGTATACAAGTATAGATCGGTTTAAGATAAGAATCTTGTACAGCTACGTTTATTTATTAAACATTTTAATATGCTTTAATACTTATACCATTTTAAAATTTGTCTGTCAGTTTGTCTGTTCCGTACTTATTGGCTCCTAACTATAAAATTAATTGAAGAAAAAAAACAATTAAATTAATTTGAACATTTGAAAACAGTGCTAAGTATATCATGGCGCTTGTAGCACAAAAATGGTTAGGTAGACCTGGTACCTACACACTAATAATGTATACTCACAATTTACCGGTTGAACTAGAGCCTATTAATTTAATAAAAAATCCCTTTTCTATACTTACCTATTACTCGACAATAGTGTCTCGATAATAAACACTGAAGCAAGCGAAGCCGCTATCAAAAGATTGTCTTCAATAAATAAATCGGCAACATTCTACAATGTTGCTAATTACGAATCTATTTGAATAAGAAATTATATTGACTAATAAATGTCATTGGTAATGTTAATGTTGATCATAATATATTTTGACTTATGTAAAGTTGTTTCTTCTATAGATACCTAGAAAAGAGGCTTGTGGTAGCTCTGGGTTGAAAAAAAAACGTGAATCATGATGGAGGATGATTATGATATTGAACAAAAATATGTTTCCTATCATAAAACTTACAAAGATAAGAACATTGAGAATGTTAAAATATTTAAAATTACAAATATACGACTGCTACTAAATGAAAAGTAAAATGTAATTTGCCATTTTGTGGCGACGGCCATCTTGGACTGATTTTCATCAAACATAATAGCTAAGAACACTCCCGACTAATTCACCTTTCAAACTAAAAATCAACATTAAATTCATGTTCAAACTCATTCACAAATTAATTTCTATGTTCACAGCCGCTATAACAGCTGACTTTTAAACAGATAAACAAATGCACTTAATACGGCTCAAGTAATCTTTTAATGAGTTTAGTTGAATACAATGATCATTAAGCGGCGACCTTGAATTGTATAACATTACCGAATTTGATGCGAACACCGATTTGCTGGCACCTCACATAAAACCATTAATTATGGAATAATTAAAAGTTATAAACCTCATTACCGACGTTATTAAACAACACTTCCTCATTTATGGTCGTTTGGTTAAAAATAATACTATTGTCTATTAATAACTGCATGTCAAATTATGTAAGGTGAGACCACCAGTTCTCGGCCATGTATTTTGTATTTGTTTCCTGATTTAAATGATAGGTTACAGTGTATTGTGTTGTGACTATGATTAAGTGCATTGTGTATTACTGAGGTATCCAAAGCTTTAACCGTTCAAATATCCTAGGATACTAAAATGCTGGACCACGGTGTGTCATGGTCGTGGCGAATATCCCAAGAGAAGGCGAGTTCGTTTTATAGTCAGTAAGAGTGCGACATTATTATCATCCATCATCGGATCCATTAGAATTTTTCGCACCCCAAAAATTAGGTAACGAGGATTCAGATTTATTTTATTTTATGCAAGGTACAACAGGATGCAAATGTGTAGTGTGTGCCCATTTTAGTTAATCCCATAGTGTGCCAAGTAGCAAGTGGAAAGTCTCTAGTCTCTGCCTAGCCCTATGGGAAAAAGGCGTGAAGCTATGTATGTACAACGTTTCAACATCCAATACACGAAACTTGCTGGATACATTTGGTTAATTGAATTAAAATCTTGTTCACCCTATTTGTGAGAAGCGTAGGCGCTTCAATTATTATATAACTTTAAACCAATAAATGATAGCTAACCATAATCTGTAGCCATGACTGCAATTGAGATCAAAGACCTGAAACCTATTGTGGCTATTGTGGTTAGCCTATTCCTAATATAAACATGTTTATCACTAGTAATAAGTAGTGTTTTGTTCGTTCAGTAATACGTGTTATTGACATAGATATAAAATTACCTCTGTTTAATTCAACGAAATTATAACATTTTATTTATACGGTACGAACGCCTCAATATATAAACGATCGGCGACTTCGGTTCGGACTGCGCAGCGGGTTCGGTTTTCTCTCGGAAAAAATATAGGGCCTGGGAGTTGTGTCACGGTCTTGACGAATATCGAGGATCCCGTTTCTGTAACTATAGCGCGATAAAAGGCAAGTTCGGTTTTTAGTCGATTGAGTCCGACATGTCGCCTTCCCAGGCGGGTTAAGGTTCATCAGGATTTTCTGCAAAGAAATGCCTCGGTATTTTTATTATGAATTTATGTTACTAAATATATCTATTCATTTAAAAGTTTAATTGATGCCCATTATATCTATACGACAATAATTAAAGTGTTAAATAAATAGATATTATCTAATTGAAAATAACTCATGTCCGAAAGCGGTTGTATATAAATAGCTTCTTTGACCCTATTAGCATTTCAAATTTAATGGTATCCTATAATAGGTAATGACGATAAAAGGTTGAATATTTAACGAGTTAAGATTAAAAAATATGCTAATTCAAACACAGTAGATATCCTAAAACGGTTATATTTAGAGTAGGTAACACACGTGGAAAATAACAACTGAAATAGTCATCGCCGATAACATAACATAAATAGGTAGAATATGCTGACGTATTGACTACCCTTAAAAGCCGACTGGATAACAATCGGCCCTCACGTGGTAAAGTTGGAACACACAAAGATACACGACGGACGACCGATGCGACGTAAGGTTGGTTGGCTAGTTATATCCCAAGTGTTTCAAAGCCCGGTTAAGATTCAAAAGCTCCTGAGCTAGAATCTACATCCGTCATAAAAAAAAAACCACCAAGTCAGATATTTTCTTGCCTCTTACGAGATTTCGATTTCAATGGCAGTGTTGAATTGTTTTCCAACCCGTCGCTGCACAGGGCAGTGAGTGTCATAGTACGTTTTACCCTACCGTTATATCCACTGCAATTTATAATAGGAAGTGAATCTAAAAAGCTGCAAGCATCAAGGTTGTCAAGTCCAGTCTCTCACTATCGCGAGTGGGTGGCGCACCCAATACTAGTATTTCTTAGAAAAATCATCTTTATTTATTACTTGTATATAGCTTTTTATGCAATTAAATACAGCATGCAGGTAAGGCCTGTTAGAAGCTTGAGTATTTCATGGTTATGTCGCTGTTATGTAGGAAAATATGGTAATTTTTGGACATTACATTTGCATGGCTGCAAAAATGATAATTCATAGAAACAATGCGTTCCTCAAACTTTTGAAAAACCAATCACAAGTACTGGCTCGTCGGTCTAGTGGTCCCAAACATGACTGCTACGCTAGAGGTCTTCGGTAGGATTAATGGGTCGAGCAGTGTTGTTGGGGTTTTCTGTGAAATTCCCAGTAGGAACTCGCCAGTTGAGATCATACAGGCTCGCCCCCATGAAACCTAAACATACTATGGGTGTGTATTATACATATCTGCTGTACGCTTTGGTGAATATAGGCATGATGATTCATTAGTTTTCACAATGAAACGAATTTATTGAAAGAGGCTTTTCTCAATATTATATTGATGATAGATAATAAAATGTTAATCTCTTTTTTATTACAGTGACAGTCGACGATTTATGAGGTTAGTGTTATGGACAAACTGTCAAGATTGATTTCCATATAACAACAAAATAATCTCGTGTTTTTATTATAATGTGAAGATATTAAAGTCACATTTGCATTGAGTTCGCCAACGCCAACTAGTTTTGAATATTAAGGGCCTGTGTCATCACCTTCTGATAAGTTTCCATTGAGTTAGTTGGCAGATAACTTCATACAAATTTTAATCCATTTTTGGATTTATCTGGCGGTTAGCGGCTATCCAGAGGTTGTGAAATATCATTTTGTATCCTGTGAGGCTGTGATGAAGATATTTTTTGACAGATTTGACATGCCAAACAAAAATAAGGTTTTGATTTAATCATTTTAGCAACAAAGTGTATCAATCAAAATGTATTTCAATGTGGTCCTGGATTTGATTACCAGGTCTGGCAGTCTTATTGTGTTTTTCTATGAAAATCTCAGTAGCAGCTGGGAATATGGATTTATGCTCTTATAATGGCAATAGGCTCGGATTTATACATATAGAAACTTAACATACTAGCGAACTGTGGGTATATTTTAGTACTCCTCTTTTAGTACCCCTCTGTTTAACCCTTCGGAGAAAATAGGCGTGATGGTTCATTACTTTTTAGATCTAGTAAGTCAAACACATTGCTTCAGAATTTCTCTCAACTCTCACCTTGATCATTGACTCGTCTAGACACGTCTAAACGACTAATTGTGTCGCTTCAGTCACTAGCAGATCCGCAACTCTATTGACATGTAAAGCGGCTTGAACTAGGTCGTTCCGACTTAGTACATTTAGAACGAGTAACGGTACTTCAGGCAAACTCGTACAGTATGGAAGGGTTCGAACGGTCGACTGAAATGATTTACACTCTAGAAGTGAATGTAGATGCAGTGATTTCTGATGATTTATGGCATAGTTGGGTAGTAAAGACGCTTTCGAAAGGCTATAAATATACTTTGTAACGACAGATACGTAGGAAAGTGCAGTTTGAACGATTATCTTTTTTTACTAGGTTCACCTATACTTTGCGTTCGCAATATTTTGCATGCTCGTTTATTTTTATGGCTTTTGGCCATACAATCTGGACAGTCTAACCTACAATGACCACACATTCTGTTTTTCCAATATTGTGCCAGCGAAAAAATGTCTCAACTTTTATTTTAAAAGAAAATCCATCTACTGTCTTGTCGGATTCTTCTCCATAGCATCTACTATTTGGAGCCATGCAACTGACTCTAGTTGCATGGCTCCAAATAGTAGATGCTGATAAAACTTTATTTGATCTTTGATCTGGATTTGTATGTAAACGTTGTAAGCAAACGATGCAAAACAGCAGTATTATTTATTGAATTATAGATGTAAAATGGTAGACCAAAAATTAACATTTTTGAAGTTCCAATTAATGAAAACTTAACTCTTTCATTAACTTCTTCTAGTGATAGTGAACGTAAGAGCGATTGCTGAGCGTGAGGTACTAGTTGCGATTCCTATGTCTTTTTCTATGAAACCCATTAGCAGCATTTACTCATTGGATTTGCTTCCCGGTTTAATCGGAATACCTGAATGATCGAAAACCTATGCGATCGTATGTTATATATCTTATCTTTGCCAGGTTGTCTGAAAATGATTTCATACAAGAATTTTTGTACCACCCCAGTCAAATCAGAAAACAAAAGAAACTAATTTTCTCTGGCCAAACTACTATAAATTTTAACCTGTGGCATTCCAAATCTAGTGTCAAACTAATTTCTTCTCTAAGCGTATATCAATAAGTATTTCCAGGTACACCGTAGTCGAGTCAACTTCTTATCGCTCGTGGAAGTGTTAATTGGATGAACTAGATCTTGGAGCTCAAGTTTTTTGTCTAAAAAAGTCGCGCTGTCACCGCTTTCCTGTTTCGTTTCGAGAGTGGACGGTTTTAGATCCTGATCCGTTTCGTTTCTGTGTTAATAATATGTTACGTTACTGTCATTGGAAGTTTGATTTGTTTTACCTAGTTACCTAATTGTTAATACAACGTTCCAACATTATTTTTTGTAAAAATATAGGTAGGTAGGTAGGTAGGTACTAGCTGACCTGGCAACTATTGTTCTGCCATAATAATTTCTGGATAGGCTATTCTCAGACCTATGAAATATACAAAAAATCATAAAAATTGGTCAAGTCGTTTCGGAGGAGTTCGATTACAAACACCGTGACACGAGATTTTTATATTTTATTAGATGATAATTGGTATTTTTTTTATAATTATTGCATAATAATAAACAATTTTATTATTGGCCTACTTATATAATAATCACAAAATATTGTTGTGCAGGATATTAGGTAGGTAGTTGTTTTATTAAGCTTGTTGATAGATTTTTTTATTCCACATTGTTAATTATTTCCTTATTAAGTGAATGATATAAATTAGCTTATGATATTCATCTGAGAGATTTATTTAGCTAAAGATCAATTTATAAAAACTAATTTTTTTTCTTCAACCTATTCGCCTTTCAATTGAACTTTACAATTGACCGAGCAATGTTTTTTAAAGCCCCGTTCTTAATCCAAGCAACTCGGTCAGTGCATTGTAAACAAATATTCTGGTGAAACTTTTTAAAGATCCGCTTGAATCCAAACCAGTTCAGTTTATTGAGCCGAAACAATATTGAACTGTAGGCGTCGCCACTTCCTAGCCTTCTGTGGCTTATTGCCTTAGGAGGTAGCCTATCTTTGTAAAGTGTGGCGCAAGATTGAAACTGATGCGACACGATATTGCGGTTGGAGGGAAGAATTTTAATTTAGTCTCCGTAATTGAAATTGCTAATACCTTAGAACTGTACTACTAAGTATTTAGGTGAAATGTTTTCTCTGCTCTTTCATATTTGACTTTCATTCCTGAGGATCTTTTTACGGCTTCTGGTCACCGTAAAACTTCGATCTTCTTCGAGTAGTTATTGATCGAAGTTTTGCGGTGACCATTTCACAGATGCGCACATGATACACCCAGTTTTTTCAAAAACTGGGTGTAGTTTGTTATCTAAAATAAAGCTTTATTATTTTAAAGAATTAAATTTTAAATACGTTTCATATCACAATCCCTATAAAAATCTTAGTAGCATCTAAATTACATTTTGATATTTATTTATTTATTTATTTTATTTTATTTTCAAGTTCAGAAAACTAACAGCTAGTGATATTATAATTAGGATTACAAGTAAATTAAGGCCAATTACAAGTTTTCACAAATAACAAAATACAAAACAAAAAAGAAAAAGTTAAGTTACATACACGCAATTTAAAATAAAAATACACAACATATAAATAACTATGATAATATGTGAGGTAATTTATAATTGCAAAGTCCCCTACGATATTCCTAATACCTAATGCTAGGTTTCCGTTCTTTGAAAACCTGAAACGTTACTGTAACGGTCACCTAAGTAACTAGGTTTTCAATACAAAATATTTGACAGTTTTGATGGGGAACTATCGCCAGACAAGCCACCTGATGATAAGTACCAGAGAGGCGTTGATGATGCGTTGGCGATCCTTAAAAATAAGATCTAATTCTAAACAGAAATAAGATCTTTATACTCACAGCTTGCACCATTTCGAGACTGATCTTGAAACGAATACATAATGCCCGTTATTGTAGTAGATATAACATTTAGCTGTGAGCGTTTAGAAACCCGGTCGGATTGAATCTCGCGGCGTGATTGCGAATAATAGCAATGAGCATGCCTGATAGTAGATGCGAAATCTAGATTAGGGCGGCGAACGTTATTGATATTAATGTTTGCTTGAAGCACAACGGCATTGTAGGGCGCTGTTTAGTTTGTAGTCATAGATCGTAATTTTCTAAGACTTCCAAAAAGGTGGTTTCTCAATGCGACTTATTTTTGTGTACGTGATGTCTGCTTTTTCGTCTGATAGGATAATATGTTCGAGATGGTCCAATATAATTATTTAAGTTAGTGCTTTACCATCGACTCTTGATGATGTACGACAAAATGCGTGAATGCATTTTTTTCTAAAAAAAGTTTCTTAATTAAAAATCATCTTTGTGTACAAATTGGTTGTCCAAAAAGGTCGTTATAATTGTAAATGTTTTTTTAACGTATTATATCATTAATTGTGATATGTTGAATGTTTTCTGTAGGAACGAATTTTATTGTATAGGTATGCTATTTTTTTAGATATCTAATCTTATGTGTTTTTAAAACATAGTTTTCAGTTCTTCTTCTTCTTCTTTTCGTGCCAATGGCAAATCAATGTGTCGAGTTAATTTCGTGTCAATAAACAAGTTTATTTATAGAGTTCGAACCCAGTAGGAAGCCACCTTAATTGCGGCATCCGTTGCGTTTATCAAGTCCTCGAATGTGCAGGTGCATGGACACTTCGGGCACTCGAGTTTTCAGTTGAAATGGAAAGTGTTAGCTCATACAGGTCTACAAGTTCTGTTGATCTAACAAAATGGTGTGATAAAAATGTGGAATATACAATGTCATTTTAGTGGCAGTGTGTCATAGTAATAAGAACTTAATAATATTACAAGGTTGAAGTAATATCGTATTATTTTACCTTGTAAATTTAATATACGCATGGCCTTTTTACCTTGTAGCTTTCCAAATATGACTCGACCATTCCATGGTAGGTACTAGGCAAGCATAAAACAAAAGAAAGTGCAATTATTTTGGGTTGAAAAATTCGAGGTAATACTATTAATTACTTTTAATTTTCCATTTAAAACAATTGCCATCTATTAATCAATCGAGTTGTCCAATAAAAATGTTGGGTAACGAATATTTTTATTCGTCTTAATAATTTTTGTGAAAGTAATTGCCGATTTTTCTTTCATTTCCGTTGGTCCCTTCGAAGTAATTGAATAAACAATGAGTTTATTAATGGAAACACAATAATTATTGCTACATAATTGCTTATGTAATTTTTGTTTAGCAATGTACAATTAAATAATTAATATTTTATTATTTTGTTTACATTATTAATATTAACAAAGTAACAGTTATAAAATAAAAATAATTAAAGTAAATAATAATTAATAAAAGACATCAATAGTTTACTATTTTTATCTAATATTTGTTTATTTATTTTAATCTTAGCAGCAGAAAGAAGAAGAAGGTGCATGATAAGTATTTTAAAGAAATATAATCTAGAAGAAATTTCTTAGGATAAGAATAGAAAACATCAATGGATAGATCTTATTTAGCATACGTGACCCTTTTCTACCGCAAAACTTATAAAGCATCAATTACATTAAATTCATCTGATGTGGTTGCGACAGGTTAGCTGATGCTGTTCCATTTAAACGTCGATTATACATGATAATCGGCACCCGTATCTCAGGAAGCGTGAATCTCGCAGTCATCTACAGATTGCATGTCGTTTGCAGCGGCCCTTATCTACTTCAGCACGTAATCGCATTCATACGTCTAGGTTTTCTGCGTAATTAGTCATTTGTTTTGAGATAATATGGCTGTAGGGTTGTCATGGAGTCTTTATTACATAACACATTCTCTTTTTAAAAGTGCTGTTTTCAATTTGGTTGTTGCTGATAATGTTTAGTTTAAAGTTGAGAGGGAATCGTTTGTCTTGGTATGTGCACGTGATGAGAAGGGATGAAACACATGTGAATAGAAGAGTTATGGATATCAATGTGGAGGGATGTATTGTGTTAAGGCCGATATTATTAAAAAGACCTCAAATAAATTGGGACAAGGGCAGGAGGATGCTGATGATGATTATGATGACTTAGTTTGCCCCAAACTACTGAATTAGAAACATTATCGTTTAAATCTCAAGTAGTAAATCAGTGTTGCAGCCAGTAATAATTCAAATTCTACTACTGTTGACGAGGTCAATAAGCAGAATGGACTTTTTTTTTTTTTTTTATTTATTTATTTAGGATCTCCAACAAAAGATATACACAAACATGACACATTAATAGGTCGACCACAACAGTTTCAGGTGTACTCCTTCACTTATAGGAGACCACAGCATGCACAGCAGTGTTAAATGTATTAAAACTAGCTAACTAATTAAAACTAATTAAAACTAAAACTTCAAGTCTTCAAGTAAGACTTCAAGTCTAACGTCAAAATTGTTGCTGATTCTAACTAAAATAATATTTCACCCAAACATTGTTCATCAAATTCAAAAATGTCTATTAACTCAAAGCAATATACACCAAATTAGACTACTCCACTCAATTAGGTCTAATAAACTAAAACACTTACCGAACCTACGCTAATTGAATCAGTACAAAACTGCGTTCTTTTCATTCTAATGCCCCTCCTACACAGTATGTTACAAAGGCACAGGAAACGAGAACAACGCTAAACAACACACACACAATGGAATACTTACTTTCGTCAATTTGTAACCTGTCATTATGTGAATGCCTTTTTAATGCTCCAATGAATGGGTAAGCGAGCGAAGTACTTTCGTTTTGGACACGTATCCGCTTTTCTGATATTTGTTTGCCGCGGGAAAATGTGTTTTGGGAATGTTGGTAATGAATGTCTTTTTTTCGATAATATTTGGAAATCATGAATAGGATCTATACACTGACTAACCGATAGCACCAACCGGTGGTCTAGAAGAACAAAAATTTGCGCAAGAGTGTCTTAATGACGTAAGTGAGATTTGGGAAATTTCTACGGAATTGGGAAAAAGAGACCATTCTGAGAACACAACAGACTAGTCTCAGAATAAATTGCTTTTGGGAAACGTTAGAATTTTCTAGCCTTTATCATGATGCTAGTAAATCCTGTTTATAATCGGACAGGCAATTTCCTTTTGCTATTACCATCTTTATCGAATTCATCAATCTGATCCATTAAAGACGTCCTCTTCACCTTCTCTGTCTTTCATCAAGTTGATTTATTTCATCCAATTGAATTTTAATCAACAGAATTTGCCACAAAACCTTGAGTAACCTACCTTAAATATCCCAATTTATTGTTTCACTGTTATACATAGGCCTTCTTTAAGATTGAGATGGGTTGTTAGACTACAAACCACTTGTCGCGAAGCTAATGCATTGCAGTCTCCGTGGCCCTTCCATGAAAGCGAAGGGCAAGCACAAACAGAGTTTTTAGTGGGTGCAATCCCCACATAACCATATCGTATAATCGACAGTGTGGTATGCGCACCGGCATCTCCGCCAAAAAAGGCTACAAACCACCTTGCTGGCCTATCTAATGCCGGTTACCAATATTACCAAACTTTACACACTGTTACTCTGAGGAGTCACTGAGGAGTCTCGGGCATTTCCCTCGCAAACTCCATGAGTTCGATTTCGGAAAGTCACGAATTGCGTGCCTTAGATTTGTACATGCAAACTATGACGTATTCAAAAGGCAGGCCATATACATTATAACCCAGAAACCGTTAAAGTGCAAAAGAAAAAAATCGACTATAGAATGTAAAATGTAAGAGTTGTAAATCAGACGATAATAACGAGTATCTTCCGTTTATGTGTTACGATCATTAGAGAGTGTTACGTAAGCCATCGTGTTGTGGCAAATGTTTTACAATTACTACACGTACACATGACGACATTTCAAGCTATAACCTACAGTTGCACTACAAAAATCAGCGCTATTGCGATGGAATACGAGTGGTGTAAAGGTCAAATGGTAAAGATTTGTTTCTATGTGTAGACTCTCGCCCACTTCTCTTATTTCCTTTCGTGATTAATTTTGTTGCAACCTGCTTACTGGATCAGTTTAACATTATTGAATTCATAGAATCCTGGCCAAAAGTGAGTCAGTGGTTCAATGTTGTTAGAACAATGAGTCATTCAGACGCTTTTAACATAAGTAGTGTTTAAGTAAACAACGTTGTCCTAGAGTTTACTTTTAAAATGGCGAAAGATTTGATTGTGTTGTTAGACTGATGCTCTTTTATTCACAACAGACGACGATCTACATCAGCTAAAAACAATTGAGTACCAAGCTACTTTTGTCTGTCGATAAGCATTTGAAAATGGTGCACGTTTACCCAGCAAAAAGGTAGTTTAAGGGCCTGTTTCTCCACCTCAGGATAGGCGCTAACCGCTGAATAAATTCTAAAATGGAACAAAATTTCTATTAAATTATCTGCCAAGTAATTTAACGGGAACTTATCAGGAGGTGCTGAAACAAGCCCTTAATGTTATTGATTTCTTACATTCAAAGATGACCAAATTTCTCGCTGGTCTTTCTCGATTCTTCAATTCTGAGGCTCTCTAATACTTCATCTTAATGAAGTCTACTCTAAAGAGAGCATGATTACTTATATGTTGCTAGCAACGGCCCTCTATAACCATTAAAAAAGTATTCAAAGAACAATGGACATAAGTGCAAATGGCAAATAAACACTTGAACAGCGCTGCAAGAAAATTCGGTGAAAGCAATGAGAACTTAGAAATCGTTTTGTGATCTCTGTTTTGTTTAGGGCTGGCAAAATTTGTGGAACAATTAATTAATGAAAGTTATTTGTAATTAATTGATATTGTGATTGAAAGTTTGTTTGTTTAATAATTTTGTTTGAGAGATTTATTAAGTGTTTAGTATCAATATTGTCTTTATGAATGAATAATGTTAAAAGGATTTTGATTAGACGTGACGTTTAGGGCTTCTACTTTCTCTCGGAAGTTATTTCGCTCACAAAATCAATGATGTTCACAAGTCTTCATAATATCACTTTATGTATCATTATTTTAAATAGTAATTTAAAGGAATTGTATTTTACGAGTACAGCTACGACGACCGTTCAGAACTCTTCGCAGCTTTGGTTCAGCGTAGGCGCTTGTCATACGTTACGATTATCATGACTTACACCTGCGCATGTGCCCGACAATAGCTTACGCAGGACAAACGCGTAGTCGCAGTACAACAAAGACACTCGAGACGTAAAATATTAGAAACCAGAGACGTCTTTCATTTCAAAATAACATAGTTTTTGCGATGAAAAGTTGCCAGTTTAAAATATAAGTAAACTCATACCGTTGGTCGTTTACTTAGCCCAGTAAACGACAAAGATAGCTAAATGTGGCAATTGCTTGATCACGTTTTGAATATAACTGTTATCAGTGAAGTAGTTAAATGTATCAAAGTTGAATGTCCTTGCAAAATAACGGCTTTCATCTTAGACATTTTATGTTTATTTAAATATTGTCTATACATTAATTATAGATTAATTAAAAATTCATGTCAGTGTTAGTAGAAAATCGATACAGAATCTGCATCTTCTTCGTTTCTATTAGAATATAGAATCAATTTGACATTGACACAATTATTCTTTAAAAAAAAAAGAAGTGAGAGTGCATAAAAATGGTGATACGGAAGTGTAACTACAGGAATCAATCATTGACATAAATAATTGTGTATTCATATTATTATTCACCTTAAAAAAATTATCGGTAGCCCTAGTCCCACTAATTTGGCTTCAACTGTTCGAAAATTCGAAGTTTGAAAATCAAGTTCAGTAGGGCGTGAAATTTCATTAGGCAGTGTGAACTGCCAGTTCGATTTAATATAGGTGATCATTCGATACAGTCCGCTTACTGTTCTCAGACAATTATTTCAATTTATAATGGAACGGTTTGTTTCGTGGGTAAACTGTTGCAATTTATATTTATTTGTCTTCAAAAGTACGGTTCAACGAATACTTTTTTGTTAAAGAAGTTCTCCAATTGTGATCAATTATTCACAATTTCTTAACAGTTCAAGGAGATGTCATTTTCTAAGATTTTAAAAGTATCTTCATAATTATTTTTCACTTCAGGCAACTTTAAAATCAGTTTAGGTGGTAGTTTAGTGGTGCAAATCAAAGAAGCAAACAGAGTAAATTAAGTGATGATTATGGCTAAATTCTGGGCTATGCTACAGCATTTTCAACCCACAAAAAAACAGGATATCGAGTCGTTGTTTTAATGTTTATGTTTTGGAGCTCTCTCATTTTTAACCCCCGACGCAAAAACGACGGGGTGTTATAAGTTTGATGTGTCTGTGTGTCTGTCTGTGGCATCGTAGCTTCCGAACGGATGGACCGATTTTGATTTTGTTTTTTTTTATTTAAAAGGTGAATAAGTCGGGAGTTTTCTTAGCTATGTTTGATGAAAATCGGTCCAAGATGGCCGCCGCCACAAGATAGCGAACTACATATTTTTTCACAACTCCCTCAATATGGGTATCAAATGGAAGGGCTTAACTAGGAGAACACTATACACTATGATAAATTTCAAATCCAAGATGGCTGCCACCACAAAATGGCATATTACATTTCGTGCCAGGGTTTTTCTAAATTTTTAATCAGCATGCATATTTATATCAATAGCATATCGTTTTATATTGCCTGTGAAATTATAGCGTTTATTTTATATGACAGAGTAACGTTACGGGCGCAACGGTTCATTCCACGACAGCACAACGGGAATTTAACTATAGGTACCTACTTCTTGCAACTGTATACTCCATATAGTAACATTTTAAACATGCTATACTATCAAGCTCTGGAATGAACTACCTGCTGTGGTGTTTCCCGTGTGCTATGACATGTTCTTCTTCAAACGAGGCCTAAAAAGAGCTCTCTACCATACACAGTAGGCGGGGCATCAGGTGGGTCAACTGCTCGTCTGCCACTGTAGGCAATAAAAAAAAATGCATTGAAATATAACTCAATTCTTTATTTATAGGCGAACTTTGGTGAATGTCATAGTGAATACCATGAGCATCGCCTTAACGAAACGCCATTCTTTAAGTTTCCTGCATTACTCAACTTCTGATTCCTACTGCTTGTTTTAGATAGCAGACTGCTCAACTGGATAATGATATCCAGCCATTCAAATGGGTAACCTGCCTACTGAACGGTAAAGGGTTTAGGTCTCGTACGCTTGCACCTCATACAGGCGTGCACTATTTGTTTGGCCAAGTTACGCACTCGAAGAGGCCACCAGGTATTTCGAATAGTGGCCAGTAATAACTGAGCCCCCTCGTGTAATAATACCTTGTGCTGATATTCAAATATAAGGCGAGTGAACTTATGTTTACCACATAACAACAAAGGATGTTTTTGTCGTACGAGAACGACTCAGAGTGTTCTATTCTACCTTCTACTCTGATCAAATTGTGATCATCAAAAAATATATTTAGACTAGAAATGCTGCGTGGAAATGTTAAGTGACCTTTGCAGTTTAATTGACTGCATATGTCTGGGAACGATTGACGGGAGTCAAGGGCACTGGAGGTAATGATACCTCCAGTGCCCTTGACTTTATCTTCAAAATAACAAAAATAAGTTTAGTAACTTTTACAAGCAGTCTTAAAACTTGTAGTCTTGTAGTAAAGGCCTATTTCACAAACCCTCAGTAAGTTACCATTACATTACTTCATCATACCATCACGCCTGTATTCCCCGAAGGGGTAGGCAGAGGCGTACTAATATACACCCACATTTCGCCGGTATGTTTAGGTCCCATGTAATAGGGGGCGAGCCTATTGCCATCAATCGGGCACAAATCCAGACTCCGAGCTGCTACTGAGAATTTCACAGAAAAACCCAACAACATTTTGCTCGACCCGGGGATTGAACCCAGGACCTCTAGCGTAGCAGTCGCGCTTGGAACCACTAGGCCAACGAGGCAGTCATTACATTACTTGACAGATAATATCATTCAAATATTCCATTTTTGAATTTATCCGGCCGTTACCAGTTATCCAGAGGAGGTAAAACAAGCCCTCAGTCTTCTACAAATAACTTTCTGTTTTGTCGAGCACCGATACAGCCATAAATATTATAAGGCGAAGCGCGAAGTATTGAACAGCTTTCTCCTTGCGATTTTGATAAAACTTATCTGTTACAGCGATTTAATTGCTGTCAACAGACGTTCAACAGGAAGACGTTAGGAAACTTGAATGGTATACCAATTAATTTCGTTTATTTCTTGTTTATGTCACTCAAATGATATGACGTCACTTTATTAGATGTTCTTATCTATCAAGGATGCTATGGAGGGGCTCGTGGACAAGTTGTAACAACGCTGATCAACCGATCTGCGAGGTTAAGCTACACTTGCCGCGGTCAGTCTGTGGATGGGTGACCCATTCTTAACATATCGAGAACCCTCCGTGCCTCGGAGAGCACGTAAATCCGTCGGTTGTCATACGAACACCTATGACAATCGTCAGTGGCTAAAAAGCCTGACAACCAGTCTTTCCTTCGAATATCGGTATTGTCCAGAAATTGGGTTACGGAGGTCTGATGGCAGTTGCTCTGTGCATGTAAAATACTGATATTCAGCCGCATCTTGGTTAGACTGGAAGCCGACCCCGACATGGTTGGGAAAAGGCTAGGAAGAAGATCTTTCAAGGATGTTATTTGCCAATGTGGGTGGTAAAATCGTCTTGCATAATTATGATAAGGATAAAATTCTCGGATACTGTTCGCCAGTTCGTTTGGGTCCCATGTAATAGGAGGCGAGGAGGCGAGTCTATTGACATTATTAGGAACTCTGTATATTCTTGATGGTGTAGAATATCTCTTAAAAAAATAAAAATTTAGAAAACCCCCGACACGAAATGTAATCTGTAATTTTGTGTTGGCGGCCATCTTGGATTTGAAATTTATCATAGTGTATAGTATTCTCCTAGTTAGGCCTTTTATTTGATACCCACCCCAGAGGGAGTTCTGAAAAAATATATAATTCGCTATTTTGTGGCGGCAGCCATCTTGGACCGATTTTCATCAAACATAGCTAAGAACACTCCCGACTAATTAACCTTTCAAATAAAAAAAACAAAATCAAAATCGGTTCATCCGTTCGGGAGCTACGATGCCACAGACAGACACACACATACACACACACACACAGACACGTCAAACTTATAACACGTTTTTGCGTCGGAGGTTAATAAAAAGGCGCTGATTCGATAGAAATAATATTATAATCAGGTGTGTTACAGACAGGAGATAGATTTTGTGTTAAAGTTCGTTTTGAATAATACGTTGCCGTTTTGAATGACTTTGAATGTATATAAAATTAAGGTTTGTGTATGGCGTTTTTGGATTGTGTTGCGTTCGAGTAAAAGTTTTGTGTGCGAATGCGTTCGTAACAAACTCAAATGTATGTATTTATTTCGCCATTTTCGTGTACAATCAACAGTTTTAGCATACCCGTGGATAGGGCATTTTTTACTTCATAAAAAACCATTCTCTAATTTCACAGACAAAATTATTCGCTAGACTTTCAGCCTTTTGACGTACAACCGGAAGTGCGTGCTAAGAAAAGGCTTCGCAATACAATGTGAAAGCGTTCATGTTGACATAATATACATTGTAATATTTTATATGTCAAAAAACACATGTAAAAACACAACCTTGGCGTAGAGATTTACATGACATAGTGAAAAAGTTATTGCTTATGTATTATTTTATGTTCATTTTTATGGCATATGAACATATTTGCAACATGAAATACAAGATCTGAGATATACAAAATGTTTGGTGCCTATCGTAAATGTTAACTTATGGATTTATGGGGTGTAATAATAATGTCTACGCCCTACATAACAGTCCATCATACCATCACGCCTGTATTCCCTGAAAGGGTAGACAAAGGTGTTCCTACTACTGTACACAGTACAGTTCCCCGGTATGTTTAGGTTCCATGAAATAGGGGGGGCGAGGGAGTGTTGCCATGGGCACAAATCCAGACACCGAGCTGTTTTTTACTGGGAATTTCACAGAAAGACCCAGTAACACCTTGGTCGATCTGGGAATGGAAACCAAGACATCGATCGTAGCAGAGATTATAAATTTTAGAAAAATAACTTAATTGTTCATGGAACAATCAAACCGAATCTGACAAAGCAATCATTAATCTCAAATCTCAGAAATCTTCATAAAATTATACACTAAGATGTCCATAAATACAGTTATTTAGTGTTTGTATACAACATTAACTTGCTCCGATCGAGATAACGTAGGTACCTCCGCCGTCTGCGGCCCGGCCTACATACAGCTTGCATAAGACCGGCGCGAGCGCAATGCACGCGCCGATTCGATATTCAAATTTTCGGAACAATTGTTCCGAATAATTTGATGGAAAGTTGATGAAGGGTTTTATGTGTGTTTAAGCGGAGAAAGTCGTGGTATGTAGGTTCGGGTTTCTTACAATGAGGTTTAGGAAACCTTTTTATTTAACAAACCATACTATTACGCCGGTAGTTACCTATATACTGTTTGCTAACCTGCATTAGGCCTACATTTCTGAGGTGTGGAAAAACCTCATCGATCTTCTACCATGTCGAGAATCACCAGGGTTAAAACCTGCAGTTACATTTCCTTGCTTTACATCCGGCCATCGAATTTGTGACATTTGTTATTACCTTGACAGGGTCAACATTGACCCTTTCCCAGCAGTGGGTCATTGATATACTTTACACCCAATTAAAACGCAAAAAAAACAATCCCTAAGAAGTACGAGTATGTCATATGTCTACATAAAAGGAAATATTGCCATCTGAACGGATACAATTTTGTACCTATTGCGTGGATTCACTCAGTTATACAAAACGTTGCTATTTTTGCATTGACGTCGCGTGAGGGATGGTGTGTCGTTAGCATAATATTATCTCCGATTTTCTTTTAAAACAATGCACTTGAAAAAAGAAACCACCATCCTTATTACTAGTTCAATAACTCACACAATTGCTTGGCATTTGAATATCTAGCAGAAAATTCCTTTGTTTATCTACTTGTCAATGGTAATAAGGTCTTCGTGTTTTTCTTTTTGTTACGTTGTATTGTAAGTATTCGATGGACTGGCAAACAGGGACATTAAAATGAAGTAGGTACCTCCACAATGTCTGCAAATGTTTTGTTTTTATCAATTTGTTAACCAATACTCAAGTCATTGTACCGACGGAAGTCGTTGAACTGTTTTTGAGTCGTGTTTTTAAGATAACGGCAGTGGAATAAATTTACATGTTTACCAGAAAAAAAGGAGTACGTAACCTACATTTTAATGTAAGCCCAACTTATTAGAGTAAAGCAGATCTATATCATGCATTTACAAAACGGATTGTTAATTTAAAATTTGTTTGTACAAATTATGGTCAACCTACATACTATCATGACGTATGAGATTTTAGCTGCAAACAAATTATTATGATTTCATGTAATATACTATCTCTGTAATTGCAGAATGATTAATTGATATTATTATAATTATCAACCTAAAGAAAAAGAAACCTTTCTTTCCACTTTTTCAGTCTACTGCCAACCATTTCGAAGTTAGATGTTATCGATATTCTTCGGTGAGCGAGTTGTTGATATTATAAATGGACTTTTTATCGATATGTCGTAAGCTGTACCTAATCTCGGTTAAAAATAAACATAATTTTATGCTATCAATAACCCATAAAATATCGATATCGTAACGTTACGTTTCTTTGTACTTAATGCTGCATTAAACGTGATTAAAAATGGTGTACCTGGGCGACTGAGCTGTGCTACGAAAAAAAAACATAGAATCTAATTGAGAACCTCCTCCTTTTTTGAAGTCGGTTAAAAATAGAGAAAAAGAATTTTCGATATTTTTTCCCATAAACCACCATATCGCAACTTTTATCGAAATCGTCAGAGCCGTTTTCAAAACGTCATGACGAATACATATGTACAAACATTGCTCATTTATAGGATTCACTCTCACTAATACCTATTCAGGATTAAGTTAGTCGTCGTATTTCGCATATTTACATAACAATAAATAACAAACATAATCGTAAAGCTCTGCCATTTTTCTGTCAGTGTTAAAAGAAAAAGTTGCCGTACATAACGTTATGTAAACGTATAATAGTCGACATTGTGATATAAACGTGTAATTACCTATGTGTTTGTTTTGTTGAATGACGTCCGTCGCTGTCTGCGAATCTTTTCTCATGATAGCTTAATTGTCTAATCTAATAGCATTTTAGGTTACGTACTCCTTTTTTTCTGGCAAACATGTAAATTTATTCCGCTGGGCAAGAGTCTCCACACAGTGGGTGCCTGTAGATAGTAAGCGCAGCCGAGGCCGGCCCAGAAAGAGGTGGCGGCACGAGATAAGAGTACATGGAAAGACCTGGGGGAGGCCTTTGCCCAGCGGTGGGATAGCAACGGCTAACAAAAAAAAATTGCATTTAAAGTCTCTTTTACGCTTGAAGTCCTCCCGCTCGTCCTGAAGTCGTTTACAAAGTTAAACTAGATGTAAATAAAAAAAAAAAAAAAAAATTGAAATAAATTCAAGATACCTATCACATCACATCTACATCAACTACTGCTACATCACACACCAATTTGATAGTCAACCTCAGGATCTCCACTAACCTACCAGTTCACAAGCCTATAACAATGTATAATTGCATACAATTGCATTTCGTCTTCATGACAATTTAACCTTTGGTAGCTTACGACATTCTTGGTAATAGGTTGTCATATTCATATCTTAGTGTTAAACCAAACGGCACGTTCTCTGCATCCACCGATTTCAAGCTTCGAAACATTTGCAGTATAATTTATATGTCATGTACAGTCAGCATCTAACACATCATGACAAACTGTTTATAATTTTCTGAACTACGAATTAAATTAAACTTTATCTTGATGGGATAAAATTCATGTTACAATGGCAGTTTCTTTGTAGGTAGGTACTGTGCAGTTTATTCTGAAACATCCCTTGTATCCATTGAGATATTATATTAAAATGTAATTAAGTATTTGAAATTTCTTAGTTGTTCGGATTTTGAAAATTGTATACACTGCCCATTTTACTATACTACTATACTATACTGCCCAAACTATCGCTTTTTAAGCGATTTTTTTGTACCTATTTTTACTTGTTAAATTTAACCCAAAGGTTGACTGGCATAGAATGCCATAAGGCATTAAGTCCGCCTTATGTGCTAGTGTACATAAAAGTATAAATAAATAAATAATTTCTAGTATAAGCTGACCTCGCATATTATAGTTTATACGTCTATCGGTAGGTCAGTTTATACTGGATGGCAAGCGTGCTAATATATATTGACGCTGACTGTACTGTACCAAGAAGGTGTGTAAATAATTATCTAATCAATCAGTACAACTGTGAAAGTCCAACAATCAACATCTCGTAATATAACAAAGTATTCATTTAAAATAATAGCGGTGTATGACGAAATGCTTCGAGCATTGTGCTAATTAATTTGTTTGGTTGTTTCAGGTAAAGGAGTGTTGTGCGTAGAAGTATTGGAGGAGTTATCGGGTGTGTGCTAATAGTATGTAGGTATGTTTGTGTGATATCATCCTTATGTAATGTTTGCATCGGTATTTATAGTTCTTAAGATTCTTTATAATATTTTGTTTGGGCTTATTTCATTTAACTTGACCTGACTTAGTAAAAGTAAGGTAACTAAGGGACTACTTAGATATTATAAACTGCAGCCAAATAACACACTTTATTGTGTGTTGTGTTCCTGCAGTGAGTAAGGTTGCCAGGGCTCCTTCTAAGGATACACTGCGCTGTCAGTAAGAGGAATATTTCCCTTAAACTGTCGGCGCAGTGAATCCTCCATAAACCTCTAAGAGGTTTTTAAGGTCGGCAACGCGCGAGTGATGCCCGTGGTGTTGCAAACGTCCATAGGCTACGGTAACCGCTTACCATCAAGCGGGCCGTATGTTTGTTAGCCACCTGAGTAATATAAAAAATAAAAAAAAATATTAGACACAAAAAATATAACCGACGAAACAGTAACTAAAGCGAAAATCAAAGTAAAACTTTTTAATCTTAATTCAAGGTAAGTTTCGGAGTAATTTAACGCGTGTAACGTGTAAGCCAGACTAGCCGTTAGTAATTCATATAAATGTAAACAAGACGTGTTGTGCTCTAATTGGCAAGTAGGGTGGTTAGGCACGATGCTCAATTCATACAAGCTGACTAGCATTACGTATTGTTAGCACTATAAAACAAATTAAAATCCAATTTACCTCAATGGTAAAGAAATTGACGCGTAAGATTCCAATTCCTGGGTTCAATTTCCAGATGTTTTTTATTTAGCTTATCTGTGAAATTACGTCAGTCGGAATTTAGATTTGTGCCCGGTTAAAGGCAATAGGCACACCCCATGTGAACTAAAAATATTACCGGTAAAATTGTACAGCAGTATACCGCTGCGTAATCCTTCGAGGAATTCAAGTATACATCATCATCTCTGTCTCATAAATCTCTGTCTTTTGCTGTTGTAAGTAAAGCTAACGCAAAAAATATAACGCAATAGAATGGAATTCTCCTTACAAAAGCACTTAACCAATTAAAGACTATAAAAGACTTCAGTTTTTTACTTTAATTATTGGTAGATAACCGTTTCACGTCTAAGTTTCGACAAAAACAGTTCCTATTATATTTTTAGGCAACCTTCACGGATCAAGCACTTTTTTGCTGGACGCACTGAAACAGCAACGCGTATTATTCCATTTGGACGTCATAAAATTGACTTTGTTTTATAATATGTAGTGATGTTACTCGTTTACACCAGAGATGGAAAATATCGTGAGGAAACCTGCATGCTGAGAGATATATGTAGGTATATAAATGTCGGCGCGCTCTTTAAGATTTTTTTGGCGTAGGATTTTATTGTTTTATTCTACAAACTTGTCTAACTTGTTAAATTGACTAAGAATCGAATCATGTTTCTTTGTTTTTTATTAACATTTGGGAACGTTCTGAGGTCATCGTAGTGACTGTGACCACGACTTCATGAGTCTCCTACACAGTAGGGCAGGGGAAGGTAAATGGGTCCCATACGTCAGCCGGTAACGACCGAAGAGGATTTTCAGCGCCATACAAAATGAAAAAGGGTTAACGTATGGAAGCTGAGGCGAAATTTCATTTAAGCAATATAAAGACCTACTACTCACTAGTATAAATAAATAAAATAAATATCCTGGGATATTTTTTACACAGCACTATCTAGTCCCAAACTAAGCAGAGCTTCTACTATGGGTAGTAGACAATGGATATAATACTTATATACTTTTTTTTTTTGTAAATACATACTTATAATATATAGGAAACACCCAGACAAACACAAACACTTAAGTTCATCACAATAAATGTTTGTGTCCTGTGGAAATCGAACCCACGACCTCGTGATCAGCAGTCCGGTACTTGAACCACTAGACCACAGACGTCGTCGAAGTATAGGTACATAAAAACTCAGCATTTTATTTGTAAATTTTAATTATTTTACCGATAGTACTACAGTAATTAACGTAAAATAAACCATACTAAGACATGTCGTTAATTCAGGTGTCTCTAGTCAGTCACATTAATTAGAAACGGTGCCGAAGTATCAAGCTGTTTAAGGAGAAAACTCAAATTATGAGAGAAAAGCGTTTTTGAGGGTATTGCTGCGTTTGTCAGGGATATTTCCTTCCTAGAAGGGCAAGTACATAACAAAAATAAATATAATAAACATAGTACCGATCTGTTTCATCTGCCATGGTCCCAATATATTTGGAGACAGTGCAGTAGGTCCTTACATCTATATCAGGGGTGGCCGACTTGATTAGACCCCAAGACCTACTGTTTACTGACGCGATCCCTGCCCGATGGAACTACATAATTATCAATTATATCCGTGCAGCAGTTGTTGATTATGTTGCGCAGTCTGTTCTACTACGTTTTTATCACGATCGACTGGTTGGCCATACCTAATCTATATGGATTTTCCAATTGAGACAGTGGGGTATGTCGGACTGGAAACCAGGAAAACTCGCATTTGCCTATTCGCCGACTAAAACATTCATCACGAACTCTGCTCTCCCATTTATCATCATTTAGTTAGTACAGACGACCATAAAATTGCTTTACTACCCTTAGAGTGAATGTCGTTTGCACATCACAAAATAACAAGGTCTATTTTTGCTTACAAAACCAAGTGACAGATTGATAATGAGCCTTAGTCAATTTAATTTTGACAGAAGTTTTTGTCAAAAGTAAAGCAATTTTATGGTCGACTATACAATACCTACATAAAGTTTGATTAAATCACAAACTTTTTTCTCGTCTTCCATTTTTAAATCGCTCGTATCTTATGGCTTGCATCGCATTACAGTTTTTGCACTCGACTACCGGTCGCGTACAGTTACCCGCCGCTAATGGCTCCGCTTTGCGTCTATGGATTACGAACACTGACCTATTGCCGCTTCGGGGAAAAGAACAGCTGATTTACTGTTCCCCGTAAGAAAATCGCCCAGACACTGATGTACTTCGTATCTGTTTTCTCTGACGCGATTTCTTTCGTGATTGTTCGGCTATTGTACTATAACAAACGATTTTGATATTTTTAAGAAAACGCCCTGTCTTTTCCCGTATATCTAAGGTTTGCGATGCATCTCTACTCTTGATGTATTTAGATAATGCTTCGAACAAACTATAAGAAAGACATTTTCTTCACACTTATCTTTAGACAAATTAATTTAATATGCGTGTATTATATATACTACTCCAACACATATTTATTTTCCTAAATCTATATAAGTGGATGCCCCCAACACTATAAGGAGGCTTTATAGGCTTTATAGTTTCTGAGATCTTGTCAGTGATTGAGGTATTAGTATTTCGCCTTTATCATAAAAATATATTTGTTTACATCTGAGTCAGGGAATCCTTTACAGTATTTGCATGTTTATTAACATCATTAACGTATTTTTGTTTCTGCTTACATAAAGTTACTTTTTGACGAACTTTACGAGTTCAATTCTATTTTTGCATAATCTTTTATTACAAAGAACGAGTACAAAATCCAGGCTTATTTTTTTATTTCAAAACATTTTTTATTGGCATATAAAATATCGTTTTTTAGTACCAATAAATAAGGATATTAATGCCGAATAAATTATTAATTACATACTTACTGAATACTGAAGTTTAACAGAGAATCGGGTTCAGGTTAACGAGTTAACCGTTACTCGACCGATTAAATACTGATGGGGGCGGTTAACGATAACAATCGGTTAAAAGTAATGATCAGTTTTTATTGTAGCGCTCGGTATGAATCGATTTGCGATTCATCATTCATCGATTTTGGGCATCGTTAATTTATTTTGATTTATAGTTTGATTGTATTGAGAGCAAACTTTTTAATAATATTGTTCTACTTCAAAGAGAGGAAACTATTATAGGTGGCTAATGTTTCATAATGATTGGTTTAAAATATTATGTTTTTACTTTCAATTTTAAAGATTAAGTATTATAATATATATCGATCACTTATTACAAAACATGTAGAACAACATTTTATGCAGATTATGACTACTTATTTAGCATTTAATTTTCGATTAATTTCTAGTTTGGAGGTTTATTTCAGTTTATGACATAATTGTTTATCTAAACATATCAGCTCCTAAATAATTTAGCTGTAAAAAATCTAACTACTGTGTGTAAAAGAGACAAGTGGCAATGTGACATTCGAATCGACAAATGTATACAAACAAATCTGTTGAAATGACACAAGTTTTCGACAAATCTGTCACTAATGTCATTTCCATATACATTTTCTTTTTATTCGTTTGTCTATTCGAATGTCAAATTGCAACTTGTTAGGCCTCGAAGTTCTTTAGAATTAAAATTATTCAGTCTTTAGAATCAAAATAATGTTTTTTTTAAGCAGATTTACTAATTAGGTTGTGTACACACACGTATCATGTTTTTTTATGTTCAGAACGTGTCTCGAGCTATTTGACCCTAAAATAACAGACGCTGAATTAAATGTATATAATTACTTACGTTTAAACGTAAAAGCACCGTGTGTGAACGTTTCACTCTACTTAATTCGACAATTACTTGTTGTTGCGTCATTCATTGTGTCAGGCTGCGCATACGCATCCGATTTGAATGTTAACGTAAAATATAGCGTAATTATAAATGCAGTGTAGTAAGTAATATGTGTTAAAGTGTTGCAAGCTTTGAATCTTTGCATCTTAATGTATGTTCCGGTGTTGATAATTTGTATGCGATATACTTTATAATTTCTTCATTCTTTAATGTTTGTTCGTTACATCTTATCTTTTTTTTAGCACATATCTCTGAAATTTGCTGGCTTATTAAACTTGTGGTCGTTACTTCATAAGAGTCCTGGTCGAGCAAAGTGTTTGAGCTTTTTTTATGAAATTCTCAGTTTCGATTTGTGCCCAGTTTATGGGGATAGGCTGGCCCTTATTACATGGGACCTAAACATACAGACGTGCTGTTTGTGTAGGTATCTAAGAACACCTCAGCCTGACCCTTCGGGGAATACAGTCGTAATGGTATGTCAGGTTTCAAAAATGTTGTACAATAAATAGGGAACTACTTATACAAAATAAACTGCCATATTTGTCGAAGCAAGGGGCGAACGCTGAGTTATGGGTTTCAGGACAAGTAAAGTGTTATTAAGATGTACTATGAAATCATCAGTAGCAAAAATCTTTGTCGACTACGTAGTGAATCATCAGTTAAAAGACGATACGCTCTTCAAACTTTCATAGTAGTAACTATTCAATACAACTATTTTAAAGCTATAACACACGAGTAATCGACAAACGTGGGAAAACATAGTCTAATATCGTAAAAGTGTCGTGTATGAGACGTGATTATAATAAAACTTATACATGTTAGCCTGATTTGTATGAGCAAAGAGTAGCTATGTCAGAGGTGCCCAACATTTGTGAGTGGTCGATGAATTTACGGTTTTTCTTCGGCATAAGTCTATCACCGGAACATTCACGAGGTTTTTTTTTAAAATAAAAATGGCTGGTCCCATAACAGTTTAGCACAGGTAATAAATAAGTGCCATTTTTTATACTTAACGTCTTACTTACTTACGTCCTAGAAAAAAACTACTGTTCTAGAAAATCTTTGGATTGCGTCATTCCACCTTGGGTGAGTCCTGTCCTAAAGTTTTCTTATTTCTGAATGGTTTTGACTGCAATGGATATCGGCAGGAAGACTGATACTGATATAATAAATAAATAAATAAATAAATATCCTGGGACATTTTTACACAGCACCATCTAGTCCCAAACTAAGCAGAGCTTGTTCTATGGGTACTAGACAATGGATGTAATACTTATATACTTTTTTTTGTAAATATATACTTATAATACATAAGAAACACCCAGACAAACACAAACACTTAAGTTCATCACAATAAATTTTGTGTTTTGTGGGAATCAAACCCGCGACATCGTAATCAGCAGTGCGGTACTCGAACCACTAGACCACAGACGTCGTCATATAATTAAAAACATCAATATATCTGAAAATATATTTTTATTCTGTGGCAGAACCAAATGTTTCGACTAATGACTAATCGAAGACGAATCAACTAATTCGATGACGTCAGCTTTCAGGAGTCAAGAGGCTTTCTCAACATTTTGCCATAGTCTCTTCTACCGATAGTAAAAAGCCAAAGCCTTTCAATAGCACAATAACCGTAGTCATCCCTTTTGCACCAAGTAAACGGTATGCTTTTTATTATTTGCCGCGCAACAAAGCAGTTAACACACTAAAAAGGTTGAGCATCACTGTTCTTCGTTCAAACGTGACGTGTTCAAGTAAAACTAGCACACGTCACTATTAGCACGTCGTGTTTTGACATGTTCTATTACAAAATGTATCTCTCACATCACACGGATTTAGTTCAAGTGTGCTAAGTAGTTCGTGAAGGAAATTATGATAATACTAGAATTTTCTCGCGGCTCTGCCCGCACCCGTTAAAATCCGACTATGTTGGGTACCCCGGATCGGGATAAAAATATCCTATCCTATGTGTCAATCCAAGATATAAGCTATTTTTATTTGAAATTTTAGCCAAATCCGTCTACCCATTGCAGCGCGGAGGAAAAAAAAAAACAAAACAATCAAACAACAAAAAAACATTCAAACACCTTGCGATTTTCTTTTAATAAGGGAGACGGAAATAAGTAGTTATTAAATATTGTAGACAGAATGATAATAATAGTACCTAGGTTATTTAGCCCTTTTTGTGTCCGGTATTAGCATCTCTGTAGAAAAACTAGGCTTATAACCGTATGGGCGGCGGACACTTTCCATCAGAGCCTGTCGACAAGTTGCAATTTGACATTCGAATCGAAAAACGAATTAAAACAAAATGTATGAAAATGACATTAGTGACAGCCCGATTTGTCGAAAGCTTGTGTCTTTTCCATACATTTTGTTTCTATTCGTCTGTCGATTCGAATGTCAAATTGAAACTTGTCTAGACCTGACATGCTTGTTCGCTTGCCTCCCTCAAACATAAAAAAAAATAACCCGTGTTTCAGATGTTTCTACAGAAATCTATTATCACTGAACTAAAGAGGTTTTAATAAAGGGAAGTCATTTACCAACAGCTTTAGAACGTACCCATAGTGTAATAATACTGTGATGTACCCATTCACAATAATCCCACATACGCGGTAGAAACGAAATCGGAACGTGTCGCATGCGTTTTTCCCAGATTACTGCGGAAATCGCATCTAATCTTGATCAACATTCACCTTCCCACATGTCATGATGATCACGTAGGCAGTATTAGATTGTTGTCAGGTAGGAGTGGCAATCTCTCTTCCGGAATTAAATCGGAATTGATTCTGGATTAGGTGTTTCAACGGAGGTACAGTTCTCGCCAAACTTATCGTCCGGGTTGAAGTTGTCACGAACTAACTTTAACCCGGCCGTAAAAATCGAAGCAACAAAATTATAGGATTGTAATCAATAAAAACGAAAGCTCAAGTCGTAGGCTGTCGCTTTAAATAATTTTTATCCAATATTTTTCTTTCTCCGATTTTTACGGCCGGGTTAAAGTTAGCTCATGCCAACTTCAACCCGGACAATAAGTTTGGCGTGAACTGTATGTATGTGACGCAGATGTTATATTGCACTGATATGTAACTAGTTTTGACTCTAAAAACACTGGCCTTTGCTCGCGACTTCGCAACCGTAGAAGTTGGTATTTCGCCCCGTTTTTGCAACATTATTAATTATTACTCCCCTTACAGGCATGATAGGATTTATGTAGGTAAATGTAACATTACAAATAATGAGCTTACAACTTTTCGCTACGATAATACATTAATATATTTTTCATCCCACCATCTCGGAAAGACTATTTTTACTCTTCGATATCTGAGTGCAAAAGTCGTTTTTATCCTCTAGAGAGACAAAGTAAATTGAATTTAGAACATCGTGCTTTTACCCCCCTGGCGCCGAATTTATCATACAACTTTTTTTTAATTTGTTAAAAACTCAGACTTGGAACCTTCCCTAGGTTCCAAGTCTAAACGCAACAAAGTATCGATAATGTCGAATCGATATTTTTTGAAAATATCAGTATCGATACTGATATTTTTATTTAAAAATATCGATATATGGGCGATATATCTTAAAAACCAAAATATAAAACAACAAATCTAGTCGACCAAAAACAAAAAATACATTAAATATAATTTGTTAAAAAGATGTTAGTAAAAAAAAAGCATTCCTTTTTGGGATTTTATAATCTTAAAACTTATAGATGTTTATTAGATTTTTATACCTTTTTGATACTTTGAATTTTATATCGAAATATTAAATATCGCTCAAAAATGTCGATACATTAAAAAAATAATATCGATATATCGATGTATCGATATTTTTTCAACAAGCCTACCGGAACTTTCTTGGTGTACTTTTTTAAGTCACTAACACCAACATTACAATATCTAACAAAAATATTACACTCAAGTAATTGTAGCAACGTTACTTTCAATTTCTCTTAATTATACCTAGTATTATTTGTTATAATTTAAAGAATAGGTATTCTGTAAAACTTACCTATCATATAGTATTTAATACCTAAAATGAAATAAAAGTATCTTGTGGTTGTAAATGTTTTTTTTAGTCATTTCCTCGCTGAGGTGGGATGAAAAGTTACGTGTTGCACTCGAGTGCAAAGATTTTTCACCTTGTGCTCTTTTAATTCCCTCGCTGACGCTCAGGATTCTAATTTTTGAATCACTCGCTCCGCTCGTGATTCAATTTTACAATCCTTCGCTTGCTCGGTCATCAAAATTGAGCACGCGGTTAAAAAGCAACTTTGCGCTCTTGTATAACAAATAACTATTATTACGATCTAGATACTGGCCTGTCCAGTGATAGTTGAATTAAATAAATCTCCAATATATAATTATATACAACCGGTTTATTTCCGCGATGCGTTTTATTTATTGATCAAATTGAATCTCGGCGCATTCTCGCTGATAGAATCATGTACTGAATTATATGAAAGGATTGCATGATGTAATAATATAGTTGAGTTATGTTATAGCGTGGTATGTATTTTATTGGGTAGTAGTTTATGCCTATAACAGGATACTTATATGTTCACGCACTTGATCAGTTCTGAACAATAAATTTCAGAAAGTAAAGTCTACGGTATCCTCTTCGTCCTTAGGTATCCTAAAATACGAGCACGTCTCAGTTTAGGATTCGGTGTGGCAACTTTTATATTAGGCTAGGCTACAATCATCGTGTATATTATTTATAATGTATTTTTGTTCACTTATGTTTGTACTTCTTAAGAAATTAAATTACTATTATTAGTCCTTTTAAAGAAAAAAGGAAGCATTGATATCACAGCTAATATTATAAGTATTTTAAAAATACAGCTTGTCTTATCCATTTTTATAACGCTCGGGGCTTATTTTACTAATAGAATAGACGCAAGCCGGATAAATAAAAATGAAACAAAATTTGTATGAATTTATCTGCCAAGTAATTAAACGGGAACTTATCAGTAAGCTGTGAAACACGGTCTTAATATTATTAAATTTTAATTTCTATGTCATAAATGATAAACAATATTTACAAAATATTGTCACCAAAATCAACACAATTAATCACATTGAAGTCGTCTTTTTAATTTATAGCTTCCAATAGTGAATAGTTTCAAATTACATAAGATCTATTTACCGTTTAGTAAATAAATGGATAAGGAAAACGGTTTTAAACCGTTCCCATTTTTATATTTCTATGAAAACTCCACCTAATGTATCGCAAACTAGATCTTTATCACAAGACTCAATATCCATATGGAGAAAAAAGGTTAGACCACTACGGAACTGATTTTAATCTGATATCGTCTTGTACGTAGAAATAGAATAAAAAAATATTAATAATTTCCTGTGACTTTTTATTGCAGTTAGTCGCTGTCTCTCCATTAGACAAATGTCTTGTCTTATTGCGATAAAAACGCATTCGCGATTGATAGTACTTATGCCTTACTTGGATTTCTTAGACGCGTTTAGATTACTCTCCCGATACGTCGAGTTGATGGAACATCGGGTTATTCTCTCTTGAAGTGTATTATTTTGTTCATAATATGTGAATATGATTACGCTTGTATGAGTTCTTTATATTTCTAATCACGTAGCAGATTGTGCGGTATAAAAAATGGGACTATTGTTTCGTCTGTATGTCCACGAACTGTCTTTGAAGAGCCGATTTTCTTAATAAATGTCTTTATTTCGTTACTATTCGGTATCCATTACATATTGTGTATGCTTGAAATACCAATAGGCACTATTAGTGTTTTTAGCGCTTATAAGGTGCTTTTGACTTAGTATTTTTTTGTGAATTTTCATAAGTATAGCATGATTGCCATCATGATTGAAATATAATTATTATGTTAGTATTACAGACATAAATATACAAACAGAAAATAAGTGTTCTGTTACAAAATATCTGTAACATCACATCTCCAGTGTGTAACTATTACTGTTAAAGTCGCTCAATCCAATCAAGTAACTAGCTCATAGTAAACGAGGCACCCACCATGTCCAATATTGCCTAATAGGCATATGCGTCAACACGCGAAGGCATTAACATGTCACTCCACGTTTTCTATAGAAAGTAGTACCTGTTGTACATTGACTATTAATGCAGTTTTTAGAAAATTGTCCGTCGCACTGAACTCTACTGTTCCGGTGTTTAGACCCTTCTACTGACCCAGTTAAAGTTTGGAATATTGATTGTGGATGATGAAGTGTGACGGATGTGCGAGGTTAAGCGACTGTTGGCAAGGACGGCAAATTGGTGGGTTTAATTTAACAGTTATTAGGATATTTTTTTATCATAAGTAGATGTTAGTGTGAGTAGGTAGGTTTCGTTTAGTTTATTAGGGACAGTATGATATAAATAACACATGAAATATATTTTTACTATTAAAACATGTATGTTGTTCGACGTCTATGAGAGTGAAATATGATGAAAGTAACTATTCCACGCGGATGAAATCGCGGGCAAAAAGTAGTACCTAGTAAAATAAATATACATTTTATAAACGGTAGCTAAAACATCCCTACGCATCGATGTAATAAAAGGCTCTATAAAATTATTTATCCGCCCACATAACATACTCCTAGATTATTACATTATACAAGGTGGAAGGGACATCGACGCACATCCGAATACCAGGATTTCAGTACATGATTCTGGACCCCCTGCGTTGAAATTTTCCGTAACTTTTTTCATAAATTTTTCGATTTCTTCTGCAGATTTTTTTACTTGAACGTGTAATAAAACATTATTTTTATCTCTAATTATAAATTAGATTTATAATTAAAGAATCATTTATTTTGGATCGCGCGTTAACATTCACCGCGGAGCGTTATAATCGCGTTTTTAGCAACACACTGCGCGCTCAAAAATGTCAATATTTGTAATAACCGATCAGTTTCTACACGAATGACCTAGGTAATTATATTTTTGACCTTGAGTGACACCTTGTCACGACGTTCGTGCGTCGATGTCCCTTCCACCGTGTATAAGTTAAATTTAGTATCAATATTCCTGTAGAAATCCCAACAATATTTTATTTATCTGTAATTTCTTACGTAATATTGTTATACAATTTTAAACCTTATACAGACTGCAATAAAGATAGTTTTGTAAAAGGTTAAGTGAAATGCATGTGGGCGACCGGTTGTTAGTGTTTTCAGATAGACTTTAATGTTAAATAGAATTACTTCCTTAGAGAAATAATGGAGCCTAGGTGACATTAATAGATAAAAGTGAACTCTATTTATTGAAACAAAATATATTACTATTGCCTAGACTGTCTTAATGTATTTTCTCTTCTTTATACAGCTAAATAAATAAGTTTAGTTTTGGTATAGTTTCTGTAGATATATTATGTAGTCGATTCAAGTTAGAATGTAAATAGTGTAAAACTAATTGTACCTAATAATTTCTTGCGCCCTAAATAAAAGACAAGACTCAATAAATATTCTTTCAAAAAATTCTCAATGTTCACCTCTCGTTTACAACTTTTAAAACTGCAAAAGAGATTATAAAAAATTAAGACGGAAATAAACGTGTCTGGGTCTGGAAGCTGGGGGTGTACTATCTATCTCCGTCAACGACGTAACGAGCCCATCCGAAAGTAGCCCAAACATCACGATCCGTTAAAATATGTGTCAGGTTAAATGTTTCGGGTGGGTAAAAATAAATCGGGAATAGGTACAACTGTCAAATTGTGTTCTCATTCATTCTTAGTTCGGTACGTCAACCATGAGTTCTATTGAATGGCTTTCGATAGGTTTTTTACGCATCGAAACGCTGTAATCTCATAGCAGATTTTAGTTCCTTACGAAGCCGCTGGAGGCGGTGCGAGGGTTTTCCATACAAATATTTTACGGCGTCGCTAGCGATTCTAGTGAGAAAAGCTTATGGTCGAGGCACGGGTCCCCAACGAATCATGCATCCATAGGTAATACAGAGTAGGAAACGCCCGTAACGAAGCCCGTAACTACGGACTTCGTACTTAGGTAGTAGACCTCCTGAGTAGATTATTACTCATAGCTCACACTGAAGAAAAGATTTCCGTGATTCCTTAAAATGACTCATGTAAAGTCCACATAATTTGTATTCCCAATAAAATAATTAAGAAACTGTACCACTAACTGGTACTTAGTCCTTCCGTAGGCGTAACTCGGTACTTTCCTATAAGGTCGCGACCACATCAAGCTGCGATGTGCAATATAATCATTAACATGATTGGCCATAATACATTGTATGTAATGAGTAGGAGAAAACGTGTAATTAGGTACAGTGATTATATCTCACGGAGACTCAACTTTAATGTTATTGACGTAAAGCTCAAATTTCAATAATTTTATGGTATTTATGAGATAGGTTTTCTATGGCATCATCTTCGCGACATAGTACGGCGATAGTTATTTTAAATACAACATCCTTTTCTCCTAGAATCTTAAGTAGTTTAAAGACCCATCCCCTATAAAGCAAGTCTGAAGAAAAACCATGGCAACACAAAGATATTTCAATGTAAGGAGTCATATACAATAAAAACATAAATACATACCTTCACGCTTGTATTCCCAGAAGACTTAGTACAAATGTACCTTCACCTCGGCCAAAGACCGTCGTCCGTATGTTTAGATCAGGTTACATTACACATATTACAGACGACGTCTGTGGACTAGTGGTTCGAGCACCGATCAACTGCTGATCACGAGGTCGTGGGTTCGATTCCCACAAGACACAAATATCTATGTGCTGATAAATATAAGTATTTGTGTTTGACTGGGTGTTTCCTATTTATGATAAGTATGTATTTACAAAAAAAAGTATATAAGTATTATATCCATTGTCTAGTACCCATAGTACAAGCTCTGCTTAGTTTGGGACTTGATGGTGCTGTGTAAAAATGTCCCCATAACACACACATGGGGCGACCCTGCCATTAAACGGGCGCAAATCCAAACTCTGCTACTCAGAATTTCACCTCGACCCAGGAATAGAACCTAGGACCTCTAGCAATCGCTCTTGAGACCACTAAGACCACTACTAATGAACTAAAAAAAGTGATATGTGCCGAAAATCTTATGGATGACGATCCAAAAGGATTTTCGACACTTCTTCATCAGGATTTTTTGCTATTAGTGGAGGCGGCAGAGTATATAGCAGACTTTTATCGATTGAAAACTTCACTTTTCTTTCCTATATTCATAGCTATGAGCTGTATGGGCAAAACCATGAATGAAAAACAAAATATTATTATAATGATAACAATATATTAGAAAATAATTCAAGATTTTATTATAAAATCTAGAATGATTTTTGGCTATTAAAGTTCAGACATATTGGCTGTGTTTGGCAAATAAATGCGCTTATTAGATAGATTACATTGAGTAAAATGGTGATTTTTAGCGGTCATTGCTGTCAACACGCGACAGCGTGTTGAGTCACTGTTGACAAACAGTGACAGTTGACTCTCTGCACGTGTTGGTATTAACTGTAAGTGTAGAGAGTAATTGAAATATAAATAAATAAATAAACAGTGTCAACTACAACTATAACTGACAGTTAGCCGCAGGTAGCAAACGTGTCCAACTAGACAAGTTGTAATTTGACATTTGAATCGAAAAATGAATACAAAGTAAATGTATGGAAATGACATTAGTGACAGCCCGATTTGTCGAAAGCTTCTGTCATTTCCATAGATTTTGTCTCTATTCGTTTGTCGATTCGAATGTCAAATTGTAACTTGTCTACATGCCCTGGCCGAAAATGTCTAAGAATCTGTATTAATGATTTTTTTTAAGCGCTATTATCGGCAGCCATTCATACAAAACAGTGTTTTAAATAAACTCGCTCGCTCATGCAATGTGTTGGCAGTGCAATAAAGCGCAGTCTTTTGTGCATTTCACTAGTGGGCGCGCCCCCTCTGATTTGCCGACATTGGTCACTGGCGGCATTGTTACATACGGAAAAACATTTCGTAGAGCATAGCATCTCAAAGCAATACTAGATTAAATTGTGGTAAGATTTCTTGCGACGTGATTTTTCTTTTCAACTTTTTAGTTTGTTATTACATTATAATGTAGTGTTAGTATTGTGCAATAAGTACAGTGTCAAGTCAAGTCACATAATATACGAGTATTACTCGTATATTATGTGATACACCACGTCAAAAGGTAAAAGTGCAAACTTTTAAAATATTTTAATAAAAACAAACTAATTAACGTGTTTAAATTTTTAATGAAATAACAGTTACCATAAATTAAAAACAATAATATTTTGCTTCACAAACTAAAGTTCCGTGTGCTACAATTTAAATTACCGTGAATTGTGTGCGCGTGCGTCGATATTGCACGAGATAAAACAATGTAGGCTGTAAGAAAGTGTGACATACAAGAAGTAATCACAGAAGGATTACTTAATTCTTGGCATAGGCATACAAAAACGACCTACTTATAACCTCATCATCCAACCCATTGCTTGGACTCGCTCAAAAAGTCCCATTTGATTTTTTAGATCCAGGTTCAATCTGCGATATTCAGGTATAATAAGTCAACCCATCTCGACTGACGCTTCACTTGCCTCCTCTTGGCTACCACTCAGTCAAAGTCTTATTCTATCTATCATCACCACTCCTGGTCATGAGCCTTTACCAGCTTTATCCTACATCTTAAAACTATACGCTGGCGTATAGTAATATTAGTAACTCAATACAAGACGTGTAGATATTAGGTATAGTTGCCTCAATTCCATATAAACGGTATCTATCTTTATACGCTGCGCTGCATGCTCGGTGAAATACGTATTGTAAAGTAAATAAAACTGATTCTGTCGGTGTGGGAATTGCAAGTGGAAAAAGTAGATTTTTTTCTTTGTTTTTACTTGTTTTATGAAAAGAAATAAAAGTTTTTATTTATTTATTTCTTTCATTATGCTTCTGTAACGAAGTCTGTCTTGCAGTATTGTAAGTTTTTGTTAGATAGGTATTTTATTTTGGCATAGTTGTATTTTAAGTTGATCTTCTGCATTTGTTTTAGTAAGTACTGTTTTAGTGTCATTATAGACCTACGCTTGTAACAATTTTTGGACTTTTATTAAACAGCTATTGACTCACTTCAATATATTATGTTACTTAAAACTTCTGTTACACGGATTGCTCCCACCTGTGCTGTATAAGGAGGCACTTTTATGGCTCAATTTGGAGCTTCTTATGTCATTATAGGATGACTTCATGCAATATAAATTTGTCTTTACTATACCTACTTATATTGCTAAAATATACCGGATTTCTCTTTTAAATATCATTTATAGATTGGTTTTCTAAACTGATAAGGTTGTTCCTTGTATTGGAATATACATATTAATTATGTTTCCAGTAATGGGTGGACTGTAAACTAAAGCTTGTCTTTGTCTAAATATGTTGAGGTTAGTTTCAAGTTTAAATAATACGGTTCATACTGCTGAATCAGTATTTTACACAAAGGGATTACGACGGATGATGATAAAAATAAAAATTCTGGGTTGTCACGCTTTTTAAGCTTCTGACTATACTTCTTACGGTTGTCTTAGGTGTTTATAAGAGCGACGGCTTAACGTGCTCTCCGCGGCACGGAGAAGAATGGACACCAATCCATTGACTGATCGCGGCAAGCACACCTCTAATTTGTTTATTGATTGATCAGTATAGTTATTACTTAGTCACTAATTTAATACTAATTAGTATGATTATTTTTTTTTGTGTTTGTAAACAGAGCTTTTTTGGAATTATCATCATCATCATATCAGGCAAAAAAAGTCCACTGCTGAGCAATGGCCTCCCCCATAGACTTCCACGGGGACCGGTCATATGCCGCCTGCATCCAACGACTCCCAGCGACCCTTACTTGGTCGTCGGTCAATCTCGTAGGCCGTCACACGCAAAGTCAATTCCACCACTTGTTTTCTCCACTGTAAAGTAGGTACTAAGGAACGATTTCTCTACTGTTTTTTGTCAATGCTTGTTACAATTTCTTTTTCGAAACAATTTGGGAAGTAACAAGTGGGACGACGATGTCATTAAAGATTGTAGGTCAATAGGCGATGGTCATTAGAGCGCAATAGAAATTCTGAGGTGCATTGGAAACAAGCAATGAATTTGAGGAGATGACGTCAGTTTGTCTTTCAAACTTGTGACTAGGTAACAATCTAGAACACGTTGTGTGGACTGATATTATTGTGGTAGGCGGGAGATGATTTCTTGATGTCATGACTTAGGTTCTGTCGGACTCGAAGACATGAATATCTATCAATAGACACAAAATATAAGTACGCTGACAAATAATTTGGATACGTAAAAATAGGTCATGTTATCGTGTCTACATTTAAGAAGCAGTAATAGGTTTTTTTTGACGAGGGAAACCTTCGTCGTTTATGACGGCTGGTATTTGAGGATTAGACCGGGGAGTGTGGGATTTTTACCCACTAAAATCCAACCATGCCAGTGGCCACCATCAGCACATGGATGGGGCACTGTTTCCTCTTGAGAAACTGCCACAGAGCCCCCCCCCCCACCCCTGTGCGACGCCTACTTAGGTGCCTATTTAGGAAGCAGACATAGCCTAGTGATAACTATGGTTATTGGACTGGCAAGCCATAGGTCTCATATTCGGAACCAAGGTACTTCTATAGGTTCTTCTGCAGGACGTATTTAAATATGATGTTTCTATTTATATTTCTAGATATAATTAAATTTTAGTACCTAAGGAAGTGTAATAGCAAATTGTTTAACGGAAATAAATGATTATTGCCTCGTTGGTCTAGTGGTCTCAAGCGCGACTGCTACGTTAGAGGTCTTGGGTTCGATTCCCGAGTCAAGCTTTTGGGTTTTTCTGTGAAATCCTCAGTAGCAGCTCTGCATCAACCGATGGCAATAGGCTCACCTCCCATTTCCATGGGACCTAAATACTGTTACCGGCGAACTGTGGTCCTAACCCTTCGGCGAATACAGGCGTGATGGTATGTTGCTTTAACAATTAAGTTTTTGGTTCTGGTTGGAAATCCTTACCATTTTATTTGGTCGAGTTGAATATACTCCCTAAGCTACCAATTGTGTCATAAATAAATTATTTTTAAACAAAAAACAAACCGCCCCCAAAACATCTAGGAACTAAAAAGCAAAAAAATAACAGATACATATTTACATTATGATTTCTAGCTAATTCGGAGTCGGTGCCAAATGACATGAGACAATCAGCGAGTCATTTTTAAGTTAAATTAGTAGTTTGGAACCGCCTCCTCCTTTTTTTAAAGTCGGTTAAAAAGAAACGTAAATCTAACACAAAATACTTACTTACCTGTTTTTTAAATATTAATTTCACCATATTTCTCAAAATGATGAAAGGTGACGCAATCCTGATAGAAATTGTAAATGTAAACAGATTATATTTTACATGAAAGTCACGTTCAATTTGGTCATACCATCGTGAAGCACTTGTTAGTACCACGTTCGAAATAATTTGATAAAATTGTACGAGGTTTCTGACAAGGTTTGTACACATTGCTGTTTTTAATATCGATTTTCTACGTTTCTTTGTACGATTGAATTTGAAGTATTATGTGAAGCCAGATTTTAAAAATCCTTCCGACCTTTGGGCCTGCAAGGTAAAACCCGCTGAAAATCACTGGAAGTGCCTCGGCCATATCTACATAATATTTCTTCTGCAAAATATCATAGCTGTATTCCAAATTCAATTTAGGAGAATATGGAAGTTGAGGATGGTACCCATATTTCCAATATAAAGTCAAATTTTGATCGGCCTTTGCCCTCCAATTAAAAAAAACAACAACATTCCTATGACTCTCATGGTGTCGGTCATGCAATTACGTGGAGGCCCGTATCTTTAACCCGCCACGTCAATTTGATAAGGTCATGTTCTAGAAAACCCACAGTTTTGCAATACTTTTGCAATACAATATCGTTCTAAAACAGAAACATGGAAAAGTAAAGTATTTTTATGTCGCAAACGCAAGTGCGTGATATAAAATTTATATCACCTTGTAGCTGTGTTGTGTAGAGGGTGCGAAGGTTTGAGAATTCATGGTCAACTATGATAAGTTGTTTTATATACCTACTGTAGTTAGAATTGATTTCGTAGTTTTTGTAAGACAATAAAGGTGTTACATTATTTGTAATAAAATATTATGTCATTGTGTTAAGTTCAAGTTTTACATTATCGTAATAAAATATGACATTGTGGTAAGTTCAAGATTCAGTAATTTATAGTGTTTCATGGTGATAGGATACCTACGGTAATAGTACATTTTTGTTATATTTTAGGTAAATATAACAAAAAGTTTGTAGCTCCCAAAAAGCCGAAATTGTCACACCTGGCTGAAAATAAACAGCAACATTTTCTTCGATATAAAAATATAACCATTTACAATAATTTGATTTGAATTAAGAACAGCTTTCCATTGACATTCGTTTGTTTTTATCAATCAATTTTTATAATCGCGCACTCATGGTTCCATTACCAAGTGTGTCATACGAATCTCGACTCATTTCGTTCACAATAGTGTTGTGATTGTGCCAAATTTGTACACTTTTGGTTTCTGCGATAATGACGCATAAGTGACTTTCGCTGTGCGTCTTTATGTCATTGGGGCATTCGCATTTCTTTCGGGGTCACAATTATGTCATTACCGTCGATTTGGCCTGTGCGTTATTATTTTTCATGGTCACAATTTTGACAATAGATTTGAATGTGTGGCATTTTGAAGTCAATTATGTTGTGGTCTGTTTTTCTGTGAGAATTTGGGAAATAGAACATGCTTTTAATAAAACGAAGGCTTTGTCACATAAGTAGGACAAGTGTAAGATAATAAGTGAATGATTTTTTTTACTGCCCCGTTGATCTTGTGGTCCCAAGCTTAATTACTACTGTAGAGGTTCTAGATTTGATTCCGGATCGAGCAAAAATTTTGTTTTTTTTTCTACGAAATTCCCAGCCGCTTGGAGTTTGGGTTTGTGCCCAGTAGATGGCAATAGGCTCGCCCACTATGACATGGGACCTAAATATACCGGCAAAATCTGGTTGTACATTACTACACTTCTGCTGGTTGATATTTTTTAAATGTCATTCATTGCAAGAAGTGGTTTTATTATATAAAATAATACTGTGCTCGAACAGGGAATATCCTAAGCCAATATTCAATACCTATTTATAAATAATGCTGTGTCATTATTTAAAAACGAAGCATGCTTCAGCAGTCATAATAATATAATTGCACAGGGAAGAAATTACGAAGTACGAGGTGGGTATTCAATTATTATTAAAAAAATACCGGTCAAGCGCGACTCTGACACATAAGTTCTTTGAAATATTCCTACCCATACATTTCTGTGTTTCATGGCGAAATAATTAGTATATTGAACTATTAGTATAGTAACTTTCTTAATGAATAGTGACGTCATTAAAAAAGGTAGCACTCTCAACCGACCGCCATGTATGAACGTAGACCAAGCAAAATAGTGTAGATTCTACCTTCACCTTGTTCTATGGGCAAACACCTAGAAATTTTTCAACTATCCTAACTCTTAGTGCTACCAGATAAAAAAAAATATTATCATTATTCATTTTAGTTTTGAGGGTAAAAGTCACAACATGTTTTATTCAAAAATAGGCGCACGGTGTTGCATAAATTAGACACGTGGTACATCAATATTTATTTCTATGATTTTTAACAGATCTTTCGGTCTGGTGATCATTCTACGCGCGCAAGCGATACGGAACCATATAACACATAATAATAAGCAAGAAAGGTAATTGCAAGGTGATTCTAACACTCACACCGCTTATTCGTGACCTCTGTGTAATTATATCATGTGTGTTCGAAGTGGATGCATTTTTGCACGCTCCACTGAAACAATGATGTAATCAAGTAATGATAGTCCGGGAACGGCCATTTTAAACAGCGTGTTTGATTATGCACAGTAATTAGTAAAGGAATAATTATGATAAACTACACGAATATCAAACGAAATAAAGATGCAATTACGTTGAAAAGTTTTTACCCCCGACGCAAAAACGACGGGGTGTTATAAGTTTGACGTGTCTGTCTGTGTGTCTGTGTGTGTGTGTGTGTTTGTCTGTCTGTGCATCGTAGCTCCCGAACGGATGAACCGATTTTGATTTAGATTTTTTTGTTTGAAAGGTGAATTAGTCGGTAGTGTTCTTAGCTATGTTTGATGAAAATCGGTCTAAGATGGCCGCCGCCACAACATAACGGATTACATTTATACGATTTTTTTTCACAACTCCTTCAATATGGATATCAAATGAAATGGTTTGACTAGCAGAAAATGGACGCCGCTACTACAAAATGGAAAATTACATTTTCTGTCGGGGGTTTGCAAAATGTTAAATTTAGTCATTAATATACACTGCGTTGGTTACAACCTGTTAATTAATGACTGATGATTACAAAAAAATTGGTAAACACAGTGAACATTGGAATACGTTAGAATTTTTGCAAATAAATGTACAAACAAAGATACCTATGATAGATATTGAAAACAATAACACAATAAAAATAAAAATTATGATTAAGATACTGGTGGACTAGAATAATAACAAGGGGATTAGGGCATTTTCCGTCCCAATACTCGGCACGGGCTTTACTCAAAGTTTGAAGAGTAAGGACCTACCTCCTAGTAAGTCCCCGTTAAATTTTCCGGCAGATATTTCCGTACAAATTTTGTTCCATTTTTGAATTTATCAGTTAGCGGTTATCCAGAGGTGCTAGAGCACGTTGCAAGTCCTGTGTGGGTTCGGTTTCCGCACTTAGTTCTGCAGTGGACCATTGTACGTGAGCCGAGGGGCTATTATTCTAGCCAGCCCAACTCCCTTCAGAAGCAGATTAGTCTCGTTGCAAGACTATCCACAATGTCGAAAAACTACGAATTCAATTTCTTAAATCAGGATACAGAGTAAATAGAAATCAGTGCTAACTAGCAGCTTTTATTATACCCATAAACCTTACCCTAGACTTTCTAGAAATGTTTCTAGTCAATAAATAACGACCTACGATAAACAATCGTAGTTTAAATGGCTCTATTGTAGGTTGTACTAATTCCTTTGTGTAGCGAGTACTTTAGTCTAGTGTTGTCGAGTGTCTCGAATTTTCCGGGAACGGAAAATAGAAACGGTCATTTTCTAAAATGTTTTTTTGAGAAATATTTTATGTAGGTATTTAGTTTAGTTGGTCTTAGTTATAGATAGCAGTGATAACCTAGGGTCAAAGGCACGCACCTCGGACTTTTCAAAATCATGGGCGTAATTATCATTCGCTTTAACGGTGAAGGAAAACATCGTGAGGAAACCTGCATGCCTGAGAGATTTTCTGGACGGAATGTGAAGTCTTCCAACCCGCATTAGGCTAGCGTGGTGGACTATAGCCTAATCCCTCTCATACTGAGAGGAAACCCGTGCCTAGCAACGATAGAAATATTTATAAGCAAGCTTTTCTACAATTATGCTTGAAGAAAGTTGGTATTTTGTTATACAGTAATTTTCTCACTGGATTTTCTATCCTTTAGAGTAGGTAATAGAATTGAGATCCAATTCTATTACTCTAAAGGATAGAAAATACTACTACTACTAGAACTTAAAACGATTACGATATTCTAGAACCAACTATATAAACTTCCGTATTTAATTTATCTTCAATTACCTAATATTGCTCCAAAGTAAAATGTAAATAATACTCCTTTCTCTTTAGGCAAGGAATTTATTATTATCTTTTGGACATACTTAGATAATCTAGCTATCGTATCGATAGTAAATGAAAAGTGACCGGTAAATATAATAAATATAATCGACAATTTAAACAATAAGCTGAAATTGGACTTTACACAGGATTTTTGTAAATAGTGTGTGCAACTTCATAGTTTAATTTGATTTGAAAATTACGTTTTCGTTCTCATGCTGAAGCAATAGCACAGAAACGGGCTAAATTTAGCGTAATTATTTTTACTTTAGCCTAATTAAATTCCCGATCTAGACTGAACATCACTAGCTAGTACTGACATACTCATTACCGCGACCCGTGTGGGAATTGTCTCTGCTAGGAAGCAGGGGCGTTGACCCCGAGTGCACTGACGCGGCACGTCATACGGATGCGCCTGCGCTGCACAATCGTAGCTTGTGAAGTTGTGACTTTTTTGTACTAAGGTTCGTTTATTGAACTTTGAGTACGGATTGATTGTGAGGTAGTTAATACTATGTAAGGTGTGGATTAGTTTAAGGCTTATCAACTACATAGGTCTTAAGTTTATGTTTCGTTTCTTACGTAGAAAATAATATTGGAGATGTTACGCAGACCTCAAATGTGATGAAAGTTATGTGTAGATCAACTATTCGATTTTGCGTCAGTTTTCTGTTTTTTGTCTAGATTAAGTGGAATGGAATGTACCTAATGTACCTACGGCTAATTAACTTTTGAACAATTAATGCAAGCATCAAACTAATATTGATCCTCCCGAAAGACGAAATAAATGTTTTTCAATTGTTTATTTTCATTGATCCTTTATTACAGTGAAACTAACTATTGCACACCAATAAATGCTCTGCAGACATATTTGCAATAGTCGCATTTCGTAAGCCCTTAAGGTCAATGGCTCGATTTCCGATCAGTCAGACTATGAGTCATACTTCCCGTTGTACGCAGCGCTAATTTACCGGTGGGCAATGAGCACAGCCGTCCTTATGCGCAAAACGGGTTGCTTTGCTTCAAAACGTGCGATATTTGCTTATGACAATGCGTTGGTGGATAATGTATTGTTGAATTGGGTTGGGTTGTTTTATGGAAACTGACTCCTAGCAATAAAGATAATCTAAATAAGTTACTAACCATCTTCTGAACTAATTCCTTACTTCAGAACATTTCCTTGATTTGTTGGGTTCCGTAGAAAAGCCACCTCTAATGCATAGTGTGACCACATAGGACAAAGTTGTAGTCCCGGGAATTGCAATGCCTTTCAGTTTAGACAATGACATAACGCATAAATGTTACTTTTGACCATAATTAAAGAGATGTTGTGGACACTGACAGTCCTGCAAATGATATCTTGAAACCATTTCCTATCATAAAATGCATGCAGGATTTTTTTTTGAAATACACACACAACACACAACTTTCTGACATTTGAAATCGTGATCGATCATTAATCATTAGGAAAACGTTGTTAGGAAATCTGCATGATTTTCTTGACAGCTGCGGCGCGGTGTGCGAAGTCTGCCAACCCACAAAAGGCCAGTTTATGTTGATCTCTTTCTTTATGAGAGTTGATCCGTGTCCTGAATTAGGTTAGTAAATCAGTTGATGATGGCAGTAATATACGAAAATGCAAAGGCACCTAATCCCAAGAAAGTTGGTAGTCCTAATTATAATAGAACAATCAACAAAACCGTTTGCATTTGTAATATCGGTGGCATCTAGTAGGCTAATTCCACAGTTACATTGTTTGAAGCTCAAACTCAAAGAAGGTTCTATTGTTCCAGAGCGATGTCGCGGTGGAAGGGTATACTGAGGTAGCCGGCAGATGGCAGCAGTCAGCGCGGCGATGTTCCGACCCGGGGGCGGTCTCGACCCCTCCTGCTATGCCACGCAACGGGTGAGTACTGCTATTGAATAATAGATGGCGCTATTTACAAAGTTGAGCCTAAAGTTCTATAATTTCATTTGTTTAAACAAATGAAAAGCAATTTATGCAAAGACGTTGAACTTATTGTAGCTATACTAGGTATTGATTTATCCAGAGATAGCGAATACATAAAAATCGCGCGTCCGCTGCCGTGTGAGTCAATGTACGTCGGAGATGCATAGCATTTTGTGAATATTTAGGTTAATTACTAGTCACTTTATCACGGGATTGCATAAAGATACAAATTTTAAATTATATCTAACACGTTATATGTTACCAATACTACACTACGTTGAAGCAGTATATTTTATTTCAATTAGACCATATAAATAGGTACTTTGGAAAAGTCAAACTAGTTGCACGGTTCCAAAAAGTTGGACTTATGGAGAAGAGCCGGCAAGAAACTCTATAGTCACTCTTTAAAAAAAGTATATTTATATATAAATGGTTACAGTAATAATTGGTTTTGAGGATAGTGCAGTTCGATATGTAAAATTAAAAAAGCAAAAAAAGATAGCTATAAGCAGTAAGAGCTGACCAGTCCCGACAGACGGCACCCGTTCACGAGTATGACGTGTGTATCGGCGCCGTTTGACTCAACCATGTTGCAGGGAATAAAACGACCCGACACACAACGCCACCATCAGCAGGACATTTGAGAGAGCATGACATACTCAGCCGCGGTCTGAGTATGTCATAAGTCTTGTCAGTGGATAACCAAAATTACTTTTAAAACAGAAAATTTGGCACATAGTATATAAATATTTGTTTCATAAATAGGATTTTGGGAAATTCACAACGAGATCAAAGCGTGTATCTATAAACTGGCATGTTCTTAGAAGTACTCACGTATTATCTATGTAAGAGTAGTTAATACATACCTACTTGAAGTCGAATAGAAGAAGAAACTACTGTATAAAAACATGTTTTCATTGATATCTTGTAGGTAACAGTTAGAATATTGTTTGGCTATTTGTTGGTCAACAACTCTAACCAACTTAAAGACACCACTTGATTCTCGCATAATTCCGAACCAACAGCGTAATTTAACAAAATCACGCTGAGAAAAAAAATCAGTATCGTCCTTAAGTCATTTAGCAGTCTTGGGCTCATAATTCAATTCTTGCCTCCTGTACTAACTATGTCCATAATATGTGAAAGAAAAAAAAATCCATTAGGATTTTTTGATGTACATACATACGTAAGTGTTGTCTCTGCTCGATAGCAGAAGCGAAAGCTCCTAAAGTGATAAATCAAATTATACGCAAAGAAACGTGTCATACGCATACCCTGTTATGACAGCCCCATTGTAACTAAAATTATCTAGTTGAACACAGATAGATCTCGTGGATACAAATTATATCGTGCGAACATCTGCAGTGAATGCAAAAATTTTCAATTCAAATAAAAGTGAAAATTTTCTTATCGTGTGTCAAATGGGCACAGAAAAAGCGGTGGAGTACCTATGTGTTGAGTTATCGCAAACTTTCACTTGTTGTCAATGTGTGAACGATATCGCTGCTTTATAATATAGCTTTTCCCTTTTATCCCAACTCCCTAAACGCCCTGGGGGGCTAGACAAGTTGCATTTTGACATTGGAATCGACAAACAAAATGTATGGAAATGACATTAGTGACAGCCCGATTTGTCGAAAGCTTGTGTCATTTCCATGCATTTTGTTTGTCGATTCGAATGTCAAAATGCAACTTGTGTAGCCCCCCAGTTGGTCTTAGTTGCGACTGCTATGCTGAGGACCTGGGTTCGATTCCCAGGTCGACCAGTGTCACAGTGGTTTTTTTTAATGAAATTTAGGATCTCGGAGCTTGGATTCGTGCCCGGTTAAAGGCAATAGGCTTGCCCCCATTACATGGAACCTAAACATACCGGAGAACAGTGGGTGTACATTAGTACACCTCTGCCAAACCCTGTGAGGAATACAGGCGTGATGGTATGTTATGTAGAAAGAAGAGGATGGCGTTATAGACGTGAATAGTGCTATCTCTCTCACACATAAGAACAGTAATGTTTGCGTTGCACTTAGGTAGGTAAGGTAAGGTTAGGTAGGCAACCTCACGATAAATACATACGTGAAATATTTTATCCTCAAAACGTGACGTCATAAAGTGTAACGAGGAAAATTAAATATTCGGCCGCCATTATTAAAATGTAAACGTTTCAAGCGTGACTTTAATGCGCGAAAAAGTCAACTGACGTAACACACGAAATTCACGTTCAATCCATCTTAATACTGGTTGATTTATTAATTACGTGTGAATTTCTTCATTAAATAAATATCGCTACTCGACCGGTTTTGTACCCGGTCAAGGTACCTAATAGGCTCGCCCCCTATTGCATGGGACCTTAACATGTGAACTGTGGCTTTACAATAGTCACAGTATAAATAATAACAGAAAGGCCACTCTCCGCCCTCACCTCCCTAACGTTAGATACCTCAGGTCTCCCGCATTCTGCCGGTGTTTTTGCCGGACTGCCAACAAGCCCTACGCACCTTGACGCACACATTTGCATGTGTACAAACGTAATTTTGACAAGTTTTAGTAAGGTATTGTAGTGTGCAACGGTATCGGAAAGTTTGTATGGAGTGTCACAGGTGTGCAATCAAATTCAAATTCAAATTCAAAATATTTTATTTCAATTAGACCATATAAATAGGTACTTTTGAAACGTTAAATTAGTTGCACTAGTTGCACGGTTCCAAAAAAGTGGGTCTTATGGAGAAGAGCCGGCAAGAAACTCCATAGATACTCTTTTAAAAAAATATGTGTGGTAACAGTAACAATTGTTGTGAATAGTAATGAGGATGATGCAGCTTGATGTATAGTACCTACACCTCTGCCTTTCTCTTCATCATATCATATCGAATACTTCAACCTTCAGAACTTTAGATTCCTAAACGAATGCTAATAGCCATAGACATACCTACATAATACCAGCGATTCTTAACAAGAATACGATTACCTACGTGACCTTACTTTCGATTCGATCTTAATAACGTTTCTCATAGTGTTGAGCCGTTTATTTTAACATCACGACTTGTCTACATTAAAATGAGGTCAGAGGTACAAAGGATTCTCGATCAGAATTCGCTGATATTTGTTATTGAAATGTTTTTTGGAGCCGCGAGTCAGGGATCACAAGTTGTAAACTTGTGATCTACAGTTCGATTCGACGAATGTATTAAATTAGAATGTATGGGAATTACGATTGGCTTGTCGAATGCTTAATACCTGTCTTTTCACATTTGGTTTCTGTTCAATCGTCAATTCGAACGTGTCATTGCAAATTGTCTACATGCCGTGGAGTCGTTTGACCAATCAATTTTAACATGAGATATAAAATGGTTTCTAATAAGTATTGTTTTGTTATATTAGTGTACCTATTCGGATTTATAAGGTACTAGCTTCCCGCCAGCGGCTTCGCCCGCGTGGCCTTATAATTTTTTCCCCGTTTTTGCTACATTTTTTATTACTACTCCGCTCCTATTAGTCGTAGTGTGATGATATATAGCCTATGTTACTCGGGGATAATGTAGCTTTCCAAAGGTGAAAGAATTTTTGAAATCGGTCCAGTAGTTTCGGAGCCTATTCATTACAAACAAACAAACAAACAAACAAATCTTTCCTCTTTATAATATTAGTATAGATATAGATAAATCCGAATAGGTACACTTGTATACTTGTATGCACAAATAGTTTTTATAGGGAGTCAATTCAATAGTATTTTAGACAAGTAAAATCTTACATTAACATTTTTCAAGTATAAAAAGCTACTATTTTAAATCATTTCCAGTAGCAGGTTAGATGTATTTGTGCTAGACTCGCTCCTTATAACATGGAACCTAAAAAAATATCAGTCAACTGTTTACATCGGTACATCTCTTGTCTCGGCAGATATGATGGTATATTTATAAAATAATCCAGTTGTACATGATATTAATTCTCAATATAACCAGCAGCGCCTAGGGTCACTTGGCAAATTAACTGCATACTTGCATAACAAACTGGCATGCAACGCGGAATTCACTTTCATCTTGGAATGCCGTTTATAGCGTGTACCTATTTAGACAAGCGCTGAAATCTGAGCTGTTAATTAACATAGAAGTTTTATTGCTGCACAGGATAGCAAGTAAAAGTAGGAATTATGACGTCATGTTTACGCATTTGTTTTGCAATTGCATCACTCCGACCAAATTCAAATAAGAAAGAAAGAAATAATTTGATTTAAGTAGACAATTTGTCCCAAATAACAGATCTTAGATCCTTGAACCCAAAGGTCAAGTCAAATCAAGAATCGGCTCTTGTGGAAGTCTTTGGGGAAGCTTTTGTTCAGCAGTGGACCCCTTTGGCTAAAATAATGATAATATAATCACAGTCATGTGAGACCTATGCCAAACACTTACTTCTTCTTCTTCATCACTCTCCAAATAAGGTTGGCCATCAACTCCGAATATTTGTCTTTGGCAAAGTGGAAAAAGTTTTACTGAGTTCTTACTCATGATTAGAGAACCACCTGTAGTTCTGGCCAATAGTTTTACTATTGCATCTTCTTATTAGTAACTTGATAGGTAACTAATAGATTAATTTAAGTGTTAATGTAATTTCAAATCAAATTAAATGGAAAACCCAAAGTCGCCGTATAAAACATAATAATTGTACAATATTTACTCATTAAAACATAACGGTCTATTTCGCATTGATATGACTGTCAAAGTCAAATTAATGAATCGGGCATATCATGAAACTGCAGTAATTTATGAATATCATTCCTAATGCTACTATTTTTGATGCTCTGAATTCGGTTTGACGTCTCGATAAGACTCGATTCTCACTTTTCTTTTACTTGTTCTTCTACTTCTTTTTAAACTTCGTCGAGGTATTTCATTTCCTTGCTTTTCTTTAATTACCTATGCCTTGTAGAATTGTCCCAAAGAAATTGTCTGCCGTATTAGTGTATGTTGGCCAATCATATTTCCATTTCTGTTTCCCAATGTTTCTCATTCTTTTGATACATAAGCAAGGGTTAATTAGTAAAAAATGTTAAATGAATCATTATACACACAAGTATATACCAACTCAATAACACTGCTCGACCTGGGAATCGAACCCAAGACCTCGAGCGTAGCAGTCGTGCTTATAACCACTACACTAACGAGTTCTTCCTAAACATATCTACATAAACATTATGATTGTTTGCTCATGTAAAGCTTCGATAAACTTTGTACCATTTTGAAGTCTTCAAGTGAGTAAACATGTGTATAGCGTCTTACGCCATACCACGCTTTTATGAAATACCTAGACACTTCAGGATAAGCCTGACTTTAAAAACTGACTTCGACAAACAAACACATACCTACATAAATGAACAAGCTAGTTGACATGCCAAACTGAACATTCAACGATAAATTTTAATTTGGCATAATTGCAATGCAGCGGCTTAATTACAGGCACTTATTGATCCTACTATTACACGGATCCAGTATTAATGTCAGTTTTAATCGGTTCAATAGCGATAGCGTTTTTTGCGTTGCCGGGAAATCGGTTTATTGAATCAAATGAAATATTCAGTTTAGATATTTTCATTGGTGTTCACTTTTTGAAGCTGTCGATTTAAAGGATAAGTATTTTTATTGGAGAATGTTTTTTAGTTGTTTGCAGATATTATTTCGTAAAATATTGTTGAAAAAAAGTTTTTATTTTTGCTTTCAGAGAAAAACATAGATAAGACATGTCTTACACAAAACAGGCTCTCTATACAAATAAATCCATGACGTAAGATTCAATAACAGAAGACTACATGTGTCTTCTGTTATTGAATCTTACGTCATTATCCCAACAGGTATTAAATATCAATAAACACTGTACACAAAAGCGCGCATACCATGATTATGCAACAGATGGCGTGAAAGGCACAGGTGCGCGCGCGCCGATTATCGCCCAATCGCTTTCCAATTTTGAACATAGAAGAGATAAAAGCAGAAGGCATATTGTAAATAGTGTGTATTAAACGATACTTATCTCCGGCAAATAAAAGGGATTACATATATTTAGTAATTATGTTAAATCTCTATGTAATCTTATAATCTCTTAAATCTCTATGTACAACTGATCTTAAACCAAATGCTAACTTAATATCTAAACTACAAAGCACGACATCATCTGATCATCTGGCTTGAAGTCGGCACGAGTTAACTTCAACCCGGCCGTTAAAATCGCAATCGCAAATCGCAAGCCGGTCAATAAGTTTGGCGAGAACTGTACATAAATTGACACGTTGTATCTCTAGTTGACTTGGGTTTACTGTATTTCTTTTCTCCGTGGTTATAGACGTTGATCATTGTCGAACGGTTGTCGCCGAAACTGGTTTGAAGGGCTTGTCTTTTAAGATTCAGCAAATTCACCTGCTTTTCCTTGTTGTAAATAATATGCAGATGGTTTGCACCACATGCCATGTAATTTTGAATTTGTAACCGTAAAAATGGCGGTTATTTTTAATTTAAGAATTGTTTATAACCGCCATTGCTATGGTTTTGAAGGGTTAAACAATTGTAGAAATAACTAGTTAATGCCTGGTATTAAAATATTTACAATGCCTTTTTTTGTTATGAAACGTTAATCCATTTTGATTTTAAGTACATATATTTTATATGCAACGTATAAAACATTAAATATGCCTGTAGTCCCTAAAGGGCTAGGCAGAGGTGTACCAATGTACACTCACAGTTCACATTTAATAGGGGGCGAGCTTATTGCCATTAACCGGGCACATATCCAAACTTCTTCTAAGCATAGAATAAATAATACAGAATGGCCACTCACCGCCCCTCCCTATAGTCAGATACCTCAGGTCCCCCGCATTCTGCCGGTGTTCTTGCTGGACGTAGAGCATCTTTTTTCTTTATTTGTATTTATTTACATATTGGACGAGGAATTTTCAACTTAAAATACACATGAATAGTAGGAGTAATTATTTTATTTTTATTAATAGCAACAGCATTCATATGTTATGTTTTACCTTGGGGAACAAACCCTACGCACTCTCACGCACACATTTGCATTTGCACGTGTACAAACGTAATTTTGGCAAGTTTGACATTTGGTATTGTAGTGTGCAGCGGTATCGGAAAGTTTGTATGGAGTGTCACAGATGTGGTCTAAGTTTGGATAATGTGCTACTAAGAATTTCATATACTTACAATAACTGTGTTTGGATAATGTGTTACTAACGATTTCATATACTTACAATAACGAAAATCGAATCCAGGACCTTTAATCGTAGCAGTCACACTAAGGACCACTAGTCCAATGAGGCAATTGGCATTTAATATGCATGAACCGCTTAAGAACACTTAGGTAATAAACTCGAAGCTGATTACTATATTGCTTTTAGAAAATACCGATTTGCCAATGCACAAGTTGCATGCTACAAGCCAGTTACTGACAGCAAGTTGCAGGCACAATGTTGTGGGAAGTCAACGACCTTTTGACAGATAGCTGTGATCTTTTGACAGTTGCGACAAACGTCATATTATGGAACATGAAAATCGTAGAAAAGAGGTTACCTACCGACTCAACGCGTGGTTCGTGTCAGTAATATCATTGCTACTGGTTGAAAAAAAAGTAAATACTCTTTCGTGATGTCTTGAAGGAGTTATTGTATTCGTTGAATACCTAATTTTGGGCAGTTAGGTGTATGCAGAATATATTAAAGCATACTGCTGCCTCGGTAGTAGTGGTCCCGAGCGCGACCACTACGCTAGAGGTCCTGGGTTCGATTCTCGGGTCGAGCGAAGTGTTTTTGGGTTTTTGTGTGAAATTCCCAGTAGCAGCTCGGAATCGTGATTTTTTTTCATGTGATGGCAATAGGATCGACCCCTATTACATGGGACCTAAACATACCGGCGAACTGTGGGTGTACATAGATACACCACTGCCTAACCTCTTCAGGAATACAGGTGTGATGCTTTATAAAAACATTAGTCCTATTCCGCATCAGTCTTACACACACTCATCTCAAGCTGTCTGTGTGGCCTAGCCTTAATTCATACAAGATTTCACTTAGATAAACACTAATTACCCACGCCCACTTTTTCTCGCGGATACGAATCAATTTGCCCGAAGATTAATGACATTGTATAGAAATTGGTACGGACAACTCATTCTGACGTCAGGAACGAGGAAGGTCTTATAATATAATATAAGAAATAGGATGATATCTGTCATCTATGAAGGAGATAAGGAATGGATTTTGTTTGTACGTAATTAGGTAATTGGGTTCCATTTCTAGGCCGAGAAAAGTGTTATTAGATTTTTTCATCAGAAAGTTCTCAGTAATAGCTTGGAGTTTGGAATTGTGCCCAGTTTTTGGTAAAAAGTTTACTTCTTTTATAAGGGACCTCAAACATTCGCTGAACTGATGGTACACCTCTTACCTTTAATTTTTCTTGGCGCGTCATAGTGTGAACTGAAGGACACATTTCAACATCGACATTTCGAACGCACATTGTGGTCCGTGGAGACACATCCAGGACCACTCCTGTCTGAGGGCCGGCTGTATTTTGGTTAATTTACACAAGGCAATTATTATTTGACTTGGTGTAGGTAAATACAGCTGAGAGAGCAGTTTTCATCCTAAGTGGCAAAAAAAGAAAGTTTTAATTAAAAAAAGAAAACAAATAACTTCGTGGACCGGTTCGATTTTTTGTAAAAAAACAAAAGTGCAAGAAACTGTTGTCAAAAAGTACAGTCACTAAAAAAATGCTTGTAATTTCTGTTATGGTAATATTGTTGGGAAAAGCCACTTTTCTATAAAGGCTTTTAGGTTTATCACTGTAGTACTTAACAACGATTAGAAACAAAAGGCTGTTACAAAAAGCATACTAAACCTCATTAATTAATGATATTTTAAAATATACGGCCAATAACGTGGGAATGCGTGACTGTAAAAAAATACAGTTAAATTGCCTCTTCCTTTTTTTTTAAGTCGGTTGAAAATACAAATAATGACCGAAGAGCCAGCTAGGCTCCTAGTTTAATGATGGTTTTGGATTCTACTAATTGTGACTTATGCTCAACTTACGTTACTCAATTGACGTTTTATTACTCAGTTTATTATTATTACACAACTTATCTAAAACTAACATAAAATAATTTACTAAAAAGACAAAAAACAGAATGTTCCCAAAAGTCTAGATCTAGCTTAATCATTTTGGTATTTTCTTATAACATTATTCCAATATATATCGGTTACATAATCCTAGATAACTAGTGATATAACGTACATAAATACAACCGCAGAATGCCTGAGGCTTCTTTAATTATTTTACAAATTGCAGCGATCTACAAAGCGCCGCCATTTGCAATCAGGTGGGCTCAGCTAATGTTGCTGTTAAAATAATGTGATCGTGTTCCAAATTCCAATACGCCTCCGGCATCCTATGCGGTTGTGATTCTATTTTTAAATCATTAAAAAAATTACGTGAGAAATCTTTGTGTGCTTTATGAAGTTGCCAGTACTTTTAAGTTTTTCTTGCTAGTAGGTACGATAAAAAAGAATAAAAATATTGTTGTGTTATGTTAAGTGTAATCAATGAAGATATGAGTATGAACATCGTCTCTTATTGAACATGAATTATTACGATAAAACACATTAATACTTTTGTAATTTAGGCTAAATGAGTTCCAGACGTGTGTATTAGTTATGCTATGCTTAAATCTAAACTAAAGTAAGTAACTAAAATGTATGGCTCAGAACATTTCTTATGCTTGCAAATTTACCTCCATTTACCTAATGGTAACTAATTAAATTAGATAAGAACATTACAATACAAAGACTAAAAGTAGGCAAGGTAAAATAAAAATACGGCATAAAATTTTACTATTGTCGTAAAATCAAAATGTCAAAATAGGTTTACTTTTTTACAGATCTACTTGCTATCTCCCATTTGAGCTATATATACGTTTGATATAAGGTAGAAAATTCTGTAAAACTTTATCGGTTATGAAACCGCAATAGGTAATCTGATTTCGTGATGGATTTAAATATAAAATTGCCGATTATAGCATCCGACGAAAGTGTAATATTTCCGGTGATGTGTGGTGAAAATAATGAAGTTTGGTTTTGGTTCAAATTACCCTATTATTATAAGAGTAGAATAGTACGGCACCGGGCACGCTACGCACTTATGGAAACCACATTGAGTTCAACTGAAATTAGAAAGGGCGAAGGGATTTCATACTTTTAAAACGTATAGAAAGAAAATTTATTCTGTACTATGTATTCTGAGCTTGATTGTACAATTTTATACTCCAGTAATACCATTATGATAAATATCTTGGGACATTTTTTACACAGCACCATCTAGTCCCAAACTAAGCAGAGCTTGTAATAAGGGTTTCAAACAATAGATATAATACGTATATACTCCGCCGCAATCCAACCCAGAATCTCATTGCAGTATTATTCTATAAAAATTCTTATAGCTAAATTTTGAGTTCCGTTTTATGCTCAGCGGTTAATATAATATGTAGCATCGAGAAGGTTTGATGAAAATAAGAAATTTCAGCGAACACCTTATAGACCTACACGTAGTTAAATTTGTCAATATGATTTCACGACATCCGTTTGCTATTTGATGAAAATACTCGTAGTCAATAATATATTAAATAGGCTTTACGTAGTACTTAACTGTGAAATCGCTTTTCATTGTAAAGTGCAAACGACTTTTAATCTTATTGCTTTAGCTATTAGGGTCGTAATACGATACAGCTAGTGTCCGCATACATTAGGCTAGTAAAAGTTGAGTCTACGGGAGTATAAGCCACAAGTACTGGATTCCATTAATTCTAGATTAGAGCTTGTTTTATTCTAGTATTTTAATTCTGAATAAGTTATCTTTTTGTATTTTTTAAGCATTTTTCATGCTAAGATTACAAGTTATTTTTAAAGAAGGAATAAATCGGCTGGCGAGCAGGATTCGAACCTACGTCTTCTGGTTCGGTACACCGGACGCTTTAACCGCTAAGCTATCGCGAGCCCCGCTCGCCTGTCGAAATCTTCCTTCACATTCTAAACTTACGTCTTTAAGGTGACGTAGCGACATCTATTGTGAAAATACTTCACAACCGACACAACTAACTTTACAGGTAGTTCGATGTCCTATGATGCCATATTACCTATTAACTATCTTTTTGTATTCTTTATTATATTATCTGAATAAGTTTTTAGTAAATAGTTTTGTATCCATCAACAAAAACAAAACGCAGCGAGTATTCAGTGACTGTAGTGACTGTCGGATCATCTCGCACTCGATAAACGCTTGAAAAAGCGAAACGCGATGAAAAAATCCTTGACTATCGGATTGGAACTGAAGTGGCTATGTAGGCTGGATCAATTACAAAACTGAACTTTTGACAGCTATCAAAATACACCTCAATAAACTCTGTAAAGTCGAATTAAGGCTATTCAATGAACCAACTATTAACTTCCATAAATAACTTCATGATTAATATTTATTGACTTTAGAAATTATTAAAAACACTTTTAGCAATTACTCGTTCAACCTGTCGCTTGATGATTTATGATTAATGAATGAACCGCAAAAAAATTCAAATTAAATTTAATACGTAGTGTTTGTGTGCATGATTGTACCTTACCTAGTGATGTAATGTTTCATGTATGTTGCATTTGTGTTTACTTAGCTAAAATATGTACATTTTAAATGATTAATTTGATAACTGGTTCTTCTATTCTCTTTTTGTATTTTTATAAGTATTTTCCATGCACAAGTTATTTTATTGAAGGAAATAAAGATTATTTTTAATGAAGGAAAAAATCGGCGGGCGGGCAGGATTCGAACCTGCGCCTTCTGGTTCGGTACACCAGACGCTCTGACCACTAAGCCACCGCTCGCGTCAGAGCGTCTGGTGTACCGAACCAGAAGGCGCAGGTTCGAATCCTGCCCGCCCGCCGAATTTTTCCTTCATTAAAAATAACTTGTAATCTTAGCATGGAAAATGCTTAAAAAAAATACAAAAAGAGGAAATAAAGATTTTTTCCTTCATTAAAATAACTTGGTTCTTCTATACTAATATAATTTTGTCTGTTTTTTGAACACATTAATCTCTGGAACTACCAATGGGAAATGAAAATTTCTTATTGCATTTGATAGCCCATTTCTTGAGGAAGTTATTTAAAGGTATTATTAACAAGCTACGATTCTTAGGGCCTATTTAACCACCTTCCTGATATGTTCCCGATAAATTACTTGGGAGATAATGTCATACAGATTTTGTTCCATTTATAAACTTATCTGACGGTTAGCGGCTATCCAGAGGTGGTGAAACAGGTTCTTAGGAATCGAGAAAAAGAGGCGTGTGAAACCGCGGCTTCAGCTAGTTTTTAAGCAATATTATGTTACTCGTAGTTCAACAAAAAACAAAGTAGACGATAATATGCGTTCTTACTCTTATGACGTGCTAAAGCATAGTCATTAACTCCATCCCGTTGCGACACCGCAATGCATCCGCGCACTTACCGCAAGATCGACACTTTCTTGTAATAACGCCATCTATCGTTGACCCACATAATTATAATGTTTGTGTAAAAAGATTAATAATGTGTGAAGATTATAACGATGATTGTAAAACAGCGGAATTTATAACTTTCATTTAAGTATTTATTTAGCACGACTGGATGTTGATTCTCGAGACGAGTGTTTTTGTGGTTTTTTCTGTGAAATTCTCAGCGGAATTTGGATTTGTGCCCGGCTTATGGCAATAGGCTCGCCCCTATTACACACGTAAACACACCGACAATCTGTGACTGTACTGCGGAACACCTCTACCAACCCTTCGGGGAATATAGGCGTGATGTTATAATCACGGAAATATCAATATAAATAAGAGCTTTCAAACATTTTTATCTCCAATCACTTTTTCCCCTGTTTTTGCAGAATTTTTCATTGCTACTCCGCTCTGATTAGTCGTAGCGTGATGGTATATAGCCTATAGCCTTTTCCGATAAACGGGCTATCTAACACTGAAATATTTTTTTAAAACGGTACAGTAGTTTTGGAGCCTATTCAATACAAAAAAACAATCTTATCTTTCCTCTTTATAATACATATTAGTATAGATATATGTAGATTATATAGTATAGAAGTATAGATTAAAAGCAATTACAGGTATTGAGTTAAGTTTATACGATACAGTAATGACGTAGGTAGTGTGTATGTTTTAAGTTTAAATTGTTCGTACCTAGCCGTCAATTAGTGTTGTCCAGTCTGCGCAAAGTGAAAAAAAGATAAACGCTTCAAACAACCTTGTTATTACGAACTGTAATCATAAAATAAATTGTGTACTTGTAAATTTTATTACTAGTTATTATCATAATGAATAGCAAATACGACGACTTGCGGAAGGGAGCTGGCAGTGACTGGATGAGAAATGCCGAAGTTCAGGCTCTTTGGCGTTCACTAGGAGAGGCCTACATTCAGCAGTGGACGAAACAGGCTTATATAAGGCGTTATATAAAAAAATAACTTTCCGCAAGTGGCTTCGCTCGCGTAGTCTGGCTGTTTGTTATAAATTAAAGCCTATGTTATTCGGTAAATTTGTAGCTTTCTAATGGTAAAAGAATTTTTAAAATCGGTCTAGCAGTTTTTGAGTTATTCGTAACAAATAAACAAAACAGAAAATCTTTCCTCGTTTAGATAATAGGTACCTAGTACTTAGAACTGACTTAATAGCTAATTATAACATATTTACGGATATTGTATTTTGTATATTTTTTATTTAATAGCAGTCATGCATGTAATACATAATTAGGTTTTAGTTTATCCTTCAGATAAATAGGAATGACGTTATAATGTGACCGACAAAAGTTATAAATATTATAAAATATACATTTCTAGTGTCTTACGATTTATTTCCAAATTAATTTATCATTTATTACATAATATTTTTGAAACTGCTATCATACGTACAACCTACTTTGCGTACACGTTAATGAAATGTTGCAATTAATTTAAATAACTTAGGTACATTTTAATGGATATTATTATGTGTATTATGTTACATGTGATCAAGCAAAAAAATGACATACCTACCTAACATTATTGATATACGAGTACTAGTAGCAATGAATGCGGATAAAAAATTCGTGACCAAAGTATTAATTTGAAATTTCTAAGCGATTTAAAAAACAAGGAAGTGTTGGCTTCTCAGTTTTTATAGATTTATCATTTAAGTTATTAAATTATATTTATTTTGCTAGACATTATAATTATCTGATAATCATTTAACAAAAATGAATGTTCCGAAACATACTTTATTTTGGAACAACATAAATTATTGATACAGACAGTTCCTCTTTTATCTATTTACATACACATTAAATTATAGTGTTAATATTAATAATTTATGTGTATTCGTAGAAGTAACTAACTAAATAATTTATGATGCATGTGCTCCCCGAATAAGTAAGGCAGAGTTGTAGGTACAGGGGGGCTAGACAAGTTGCATTTTGACATTCGAATCGACAAACAAAATGTATGGAAATGAAATTAGTGACAGCCCGATTTGTCGAAAGCTTGTGTCATTTCCATAAATTTTGTCTAGCCCCCCTGATGTGAATTCATCGTTCGCTAGGATGTTTGAGCTACAATATGAATAAGCGTATTGCTGTCAACAGCGGATAAGTACATCCAAACTCGGAGCTTTTAGGTAATTTAAAAAGGCTATAGCACAGACACTGCTTGAGTTGGGAATAGTATTCCCCGAAAGGCTTACCCTTCGTGGAAAACAGGCGTGGGTGGGTATACATTAGGTACTAACCAAACATACGACGGCCTCACCTCTGCCTCAGCAGATGACGTGTTCGTTCTATGTAACAGAGGGCGAGCCTATTGCCATCAACCGGGCAAAAATCTAGACTCCGAGCTGCTACTGGAAATCGAACACATCGGATCTCAAGCGTAGAAGTCGCGCTGGGGACCACTAGACCAACGAGGCAGTCAATTAGAGTCGAGACAGTCCTATTCATAGACAATGAATATAAAATAGAGAGAAAACTGTGGATCTATTCTAGCTCGGCAACAAACAAGTTATTCTTCTTAGAAGACAATATATCACCATTATTCATAACACATTTCCCAGACATTCGGTGCTAATATTTATCAATTCGAACAAACTTCAGCCATTAATTTGTACAAGATCTGACTAAGCGTGTGCCTAGCTAGAGCGACTAGATACTACTAGATAGTGAAACTGATTTCGAAAGCGACGCACGGTTGGGTGAATAGCCCTCTCAGCGTAGCCGTTGATACAGTAACATTGAGAAATTACTGTAAACTGTGCCTCGACCATGAGTTTTTTCACTAGACTCGCTAGCGACGCCGTAAAATATTTGTATGGAAAACCCTCGCAGCGCCTCTAGTGGTTACGTAAGGAACTAAAATCTGCTATGAAATTACAGCGTTTCGATGCGTAAAAAACCTATCGAGAGCCATTCGATAGAACTCATGGTTGAGGTACTGTTTTATGAAACTTACTTGTCTGCCTCGTTAAGTGGTCCCAAGGACAATTCAATTCATGGGTAGCAAAGTGTTGTTGGGTTTTCTGTGAAAGTCTCAGTAACAGCTCGGAGTCTGGATTTGTACCCGGTTCAGTTGTTTTATGCATTTTATCGAGTTCAGTGAACATAAGTGTATGGATCAACGTAAATATATTTTATGCGATTTTAATGTAGATCCGATAGTAAAAGTTGTCCATAACGATAATATAGTGTCCTCGGGGCTAGACAAGTTGCATTTTGACATTCGAATCGACAAACAAAATGTATGTAAATGACATTAGTGACAGCCAGATTTGTCGAAAGCTTGTGTCATTTCCATACATTTTGTTTGTCGATTCGAATGTCAAAATGCAACTTGTCTAGCCCCCCTCTTCATTTTTTTACGGTAATTAAAACTATACAAATGTGTATTTCTGATTCTGATATGTCTGTTTATTTCCAACATATTATATTAAATTGTAATACCTTAAACATTGGATTGTATACCTATTATGCACAAACAACTTTAAGAGTAAGATAAAGATCTATTTCGTCATGGCACAATGCGTGACCCGTGTGCGCACGCGTATTAAAAAATACGAGTAATGCTCGAGGAACTGCCTTGAAACCAAGGATTTTTAATAATTTGGAGTATAATCATTATGTGTCTCATTTTATCTGACAAATTGCTTAATAAGAGCCTTTTAAAAAGTCATTTAGGTTACTATCGGCATAGAAAGACTTAATTCTCACTTCCGTACACCTAATCTATACTTACCTACTAATATTATAAAGCTGAAGTTTAATTGTTTGTTTGGTTGAACCCACTAATCTCAGAAACTTCTGGTCCGATTTAAAAAATTCTTTCAGTGTTAGATACCCAGTTTAACGAGGAAGGCTTTAGGCTATATATCATCTCTCTACAACAAAAACCTAGGAGCGGAGTATCAATTAAAAATGTTGCAAAAATTTGGGAAAATTCAGCTTCTGCGATGTCGTGGGCAAACAAACACTATTATTAACATCAACCCATCAGGTATATTACCACCATTTTCGGCTGATGAAATCACGTACAAAGTTGCACCAATTTTGACAAGAGAGCCCTAACGCTTTTTAATCTCGCCGGGAAAGTTCAACGCTACCGCATTGTGATAAAAGATATATTTGTGAAGAACTATATACGAATGGCTCAAACAATTCCGGTACAGCTCTTAGCTGGAGCGAGGAAACATCCCACATTTTATTGTTGCTATAAATTTCCCGCCGAGATTGTCCGTGGATTTTTACTCTCCTTTACCAAAGCAACCCGGGAGGGTATGGAAGAATTATCGCGACGGCAATCTGACTGCCTTCAATTTACCGCTGTAAGCTGAATATCTGAAAGACAGCATAAAGTTTTATTGCTTTCAATCTTCATCATCATTTAATAGGGCTTTCACCACATGTTTCCACATGTTTTAGAGTAGTGAAAGCCCTATTAAATTCAGTCGTGCAGTTTTCGAGATACGCTTATTTTATAAAGAGACTGAGGTTGTAATCCTTATTAATATTAGAAACGCGAAAGTGACTCTGTTTTTCTGTCTGTGTGTTACCCAATTACGCCTAAACTACTTAACCGATATAAATGAAATTTGTTACAGAAGTAGCCTGAAGCCTGAGAAAGGACATCAACGGCTGCAAGGGGTTGAAATAGGCAAAAACGTTTTTTTAATTACAGAAGTTTGGCAGAATTTCTTTCGAAGTTTGTATGGAAATTATGTCATTTTTAAAGCTACAAAAAACTTAATTTTAAGACGTTTGATTAGATGTAAATAAATATGACATTCAGAGTTCGTAAAAAAATATTCTTAAGGGGTAAAAATAGGGGATAAAAGTTTTTCTGTGAAGATAGGGTATAAGTTTCAAATGAAGTAGTGATAACAGAAGGGATGTTTTGAATATTTTTCTTTATTATCAGACGGAATAAGACTGTACACGGAGTATAAGGATTTGTTACGGTAATTTTAATGATTTAGTAGTCTCTTAGACTGTTCGCGAATGTTCGTGAAATGTTTAAGTGTCGTTTCGGAATATTCATTCTTGTTTCACTTCAATGGCTCATTCATGTTTTTATATTGTTGTTTATGTTCTTATTTTAGAATTACTTGGCATTCTGAGTTTCTATGGAATCTTTCTAAGGAAAGTATTTTTAATGTGTTTATTTTTCTGGCCTATCTGTTGACTTTCTTCATTGTACATAGACGCTTATAGGAATAAGTTCCGTCTTTCAAATTACTAGGTTCTGAGTTTGATGCAGTCACAGATCTCGCAGTCTTGATTAATTTAAGACCAATCGTCACTTTCTCTATCCTTCCTTCTCTAGTCTTCTGTATTCCTTCTTGATATGACTCTTAACCCACTTTCCTCTTCACTTCTTTTATAAAACTTTGTCATACAATAACTATAATGTAAAATAGAGTAATTTAATATTTACATAAATAGGTACGCAGACTACAACTATACTATACCTAACTAGCTTTTGCCCGTGCGGAGTAACTTTGTCGGTCGCGTGGAGTAACTTTAACTGAACCGATTTCCCGTAGGAACTTATTTTTTTTTGGGATTAAAATATAGCCTATGTCCTTATTCACGGTATACGCCATCACCATTTCAACTTTCAACCAAATTGGTTCAGCCGTTTTGCCGTGAAAGAGCAACAAACATCCAAACTTACAAACTTTTCCCTCAATAATCTTCTTTATAAATAAAAATGAATTGCAATTCTGTTAGGCTAATATTTAGAGACGATGCTAAGCATAAATTTACGCTTCCGTATGTCAAATTGTAATACAAACTTGACATACGGAAGCATTACTTTACGCTTAGCATCGTCTCTGAATATTAGCTTTAGTCTCTCTAAAACTCGAGAACGGCTGAACCGATTTGGCTAATTTTAGTCTTGAACTATTCGTGAAAGTCCAGGGAAGGTTTAAACGGTAAGAAAACTTTGATTGGCGGTACGAAATTCGCTGGATCAGCTAGTATCAGTATCAATGCCTACCTACCAATAATTTACTCTACTCTCTATTTTTAACCCCCGACGCAAAAACTACGGGGTGTTATAAGTTTGACGTGTCTGTGTGTGTGTGTGTCTGTCTGTCTGTGGCATCGTAGCTCCCGAACGGCTGAACCGATTTTGATTTAGTTTTTTTTATTTGAAAGGTGAATTAGTCGGGAGTGTTCTTAGCTATGTTTGAGCAAAATCGGTTCAAGATGGCCGCCGCCACAAAATAGCGGATTACATATTTTTTCACACCTCCCACAATATGGGTATCAAATGAAAGGGCATAACTAGGAGAATACTATACACTATAAAAAAAAACCAAGATGGCCGCCACCACAAAATGGCAAATTCGTCGGGGGTTTTCTAAATTTTTAATTTAGGTTATATCGATATAATAACTCGATTACTTAGTTTACATAGAAATATGAATTGATAATAAGCAAAAAGCATTTCTCACGGATACCAGTTTCATGCTTATCACAAAAACATTAGTGTGCGGTAAAATTTCTAGATAACAACCATTTAATACCTCGTTGATTGAGAGTTTGATCTATACAAACGCTTTTTCAACTAGTGAAAGTGTCAAGACATTTCTTGATACTTTTTTGTATGTATGCTGGCGGTTTTAGTCGTTTTATAAGATCTTGATTGATTAGTTTCCATGCTGATAAACTATAGGAGTTATTAAAACTATGTTACTTGCCGTCGAGATATAGGAAGACTGCAAAGCATTAATATGGGGCGAGCCTATTGCGATTTTCTGGGTACAATTCCGAACTCGAAATTGCTCCTGAGATTTTTGACGACGACTTCGGACTCGAACCCAGGACGTGACCCAATATTATATTCTAATGAAGCAGTTTAGGTAAGTTTTAGTTATTCAGTCATAAAATTCACTTTTTGGTTAAATACATAAAGTATTCAATCAATTAATTTACCTTTTGTAGTTCACAGTTGGCCAAAGTCCCTTTCCAAGATACGTCCCAACATCTATTATTGAGTTATAATTCCGCGAACCAATGTACAATGTCCCGCTTTAGAAGTTTCCCCCAAAAACAACCAAGGGGTTGAATTCCAATTGTTCCAATTCAATTAAAAGGGTTAATTGAATTGAAACGTTTCTACAGAATTGAGTTTCATTAGTCTTGTGTGCTTATGTACTAATATTTGTTATATTTAAAGGAATGGTTATTATAAGATACAGAATATAGTTTTATCGGAAAAATAATATACGGACAGAGAATAGAATTTCTAATGCGATAATTGTGGACACAATTTAAAAATAAATGTTGAAAAGTTTCCCTTACAAAATCTATGCAATCGTTTAGACATAGTTTTAGGCTGCTAAACCCACACCTCTAATATCACAGCGCCACCTATTGGGCCTTAAAATCAAAATCAACCAGGGAGCCACTAGAGCACATACAAAAAATCAGAGAGGAGATCACAACATATATACATACAGAAGGATTATATTTTTTTATGTTATTTTAGAAATTTTCACCTGTAGCTAAATTAAATCACCTTAGGGGCTAGACAAGATGCATTTTGACATTCGAATCGACAAACAAAATGTATGCAAATGACACAAGCTTTCGACAAATCGGGCTGTCACTAATGTCATTTACTACTAGCTCCCCTTCTCGTCCCACACATCGACTCTAAACTACCTAATACGCTTACTGTTTATCCACTACCCTACTTATGAACTACTCTAGTCGGCTTAAAAAAATATAGATATCTATATTTGTCTGTGTGATTTATTGTACCTAATCTATTGCGGAAACAAATTTCTTCAGCCGTAATTTTTCTGACCCAAGAAAACTATTTCAGAACTTTGATCCCAGACAACGCACATTGACCGGTCGGGAGGGAATGAGGTCTATCCATCAAGAGGTGTTAATAAACTTCATAGACCTATTTTCAGAATGTAGGGCACGATTAATTTTACCAGACTGATGTTCCCACGAATTTGGGTACTAAGGTACTCGTTTTTCGGGTTTCGGTACTATTGTGGGTTCTGTACCTTTGTTCTGTACCTCAACCATGAGTTCTATCGAATTGTTTCGGTAGGTTTTTTACGCATCGAAACGCTGTTATCTCATAGCCGATTTTGGTTCCTTACGTAATCGCTAGAGCGCTGCGAGGGTTTTCCATACAAATATTTTACGATATCGCTAGCGAGTTGAGTGAGAAAAACTCATGGTTGAGGCACTTTAACGTTCTTGCGTTCACAGATACAAATTCTCCAAAAAAACCTACCTTTCACAATATTTTCTACTTAAAACATACCGTCAAGCCTGTATTCTCCTAGTACCTAAAATCACGTTTCGCCGGTATTTTCTACGTATATAAAGAATAAAGTATCATGCTTAAAGCGTGTTTCTTAACACCTCATTTGTGTTGTAGTACGGCGGAACCTATTGACATCAAACGGGCACAAATCCAGACTCGTAGTTGTTGCTGGGAATTTTACAGAAAAACCTTTGGCTCTTTTTATCTATGAGTGTGAAATAATACCTAGGGGTATTATTAAAGAAAAAAACATGTTTTTTTCTTTCCTACTAAAGAAATAAAATACGTATTTGCTTTAATTTCGTAAGAAAGAAAAGGATCTTACCCAACCAGCATCATCCAGTAGCAATCACTAATCCGGCTCCCAAGATAAGAGAAAACACAAACAACAATTTAAACAAAAGAACACCGCAACAAGCAACAGCTATTCAAGAAACTTTAACTTAAGCAGCAGATTAATAAGAAACTATTGCTATTATACGTATTAATCTTAACACAGTTACATAGAAAGGTATTCAGGCTCGGCTATACTTGAGCGAAATTTAATAAGTTATGTAGCTTCGGAGTATCTTCGTAACTTTAACTTGCTCACGTGAACTTAACTTGGGATGTTACAAATGGTAATGCTAGTGCCAGAAGTATTAAACGTACCAATACATCTCATCATCTTGATTTTCAGTAGAAAAACGTCTTTAATGTAGAATATCTTAAGTTTTTTACACTAAGAGGATGGCAAACAATCATGAGGCTCATTTAGACTCGATAGACGGTTACCGTAGCCTGAAGTGTCACTCACGCGTTGTCGACCCAGCAAAAACCAAAAACAAATTTTGTTTACATGTCTTACAGAAAGGTAAAGAACATTGGATTCCTAGCTTGGAAAATGCTGAATGAACCTCCTGCGTCATCATCATCATACCAGCGAAAAGAGGTCCACTGCTAAATAAAGACTCCCTTAAAGACTTGCACAAGGATCGGGCGTATGCCGCCTGCATTCAACGACTCTCATCGATCTTTACTAGTGTCAGACCGTCTCGTTGGAGGCAGTCCTACGCTGCGCTTTTCAGTGCGTAGTCTCCACTCAAGAACTTTTCTGCCCAAGTGGCTATCAGTTCTATAAGCTATGTGCCTCGTCCACTGTTACTTTAGCTTGCTTATCCTTTCAGCGAACCCTTTTCCGTGACCTAGTCTTCACTTAAGAACTTTTCTGCCCGAGTGGCTATCAGTTTTACGAGCTATCCCCCCGTTAACTGCTACTTCAGCATGTTAAACCTTTTGGCTAACCTCTTTCGTGCCTGACCGATTTATACAAGTCAATTCTAATGAAATTTAGTTACCATATTAGCCACTCAGCAGCAGATTAGCAGTGGACATCACTGCTACAATATGGGTATCAAATGAAAGGCCTTAACTAGTAGAATATTATACACTATGATAAATTTCAAAACCAAGATGGCCGCCACCACAAAATGGCAAAGCACATTCAGTGTCGGGGGTTTTCTAAATTTTTAATTTAGGTTATATATAATGGATTTTCTGTAACAAGTTTGTATTGTGGTCTTAAGTCTTATTGTAATTTAACTCCTTTGCACTAGCCGTGTTAATAATGCTTCTCTTCAGAATTAACTAGGAATTGTTCTCATTTCGTCGAGTTAATTCTAAGTTTGTTTCGGTTAGTTTGGTAACTAATGATTTTTAGATACCAGATGTTTATGCGAGGTTTTTATTATTATTATTATAATACTTAGATCCTAGATATTTTTTGGAAATACATGCTTATAATACATAAGAATGACTTTTCGTCGTGCGACCCCTACGATCCGAACGAACACGTGAGCGAATATTTTGACGACGTCTGTGGTCTTGTGGTTCGAGTACCGAACTGCTGATCACGAGGTCGTGGGTTCGATTCCCGCAAGACACAAACATTTATGTTTGTGTTTGTCTGGATATTTCTTATATATTATAAGTATGTATTTACAAAAAAAAGTATATAAGTATTATATCCATTGTCTAGTACCCATAGTACAAGCTCTGCTTAGCTTGGGACTAGATGGTGCTGTGTAAAAATGTCCCAAGATATTTATTTATTATATATAGGTATATAAAAGTATAGGTATTTATATCATAATAATGGCGTGAAAACACAGGTTCAGTTAGCCAAACAAAAACCTACCTTCAAAATCCAAAAAAAACCCACCAGAGGTTCTAAATAACCCACCAAGCATGCCGTGTAACTTTTGCCAACAGCCTCGGACTTTAAATTTAATAAATAAATGGAGTGTGTTTTTATAACAGAAGCTAATAAGAAATCCATTTTAAAATCTGAAACACAGTTTAGAATCGGAATAGATTATGTACGCTCGAAGCAAGGAAAGACTGAATTGGAATAGATATTTTGAGATTTCATTTGGTACGCCTGACACATCAATTTATTAAATCCATTTAGTTAGTTTTTTTTATAAAGATAAGTAGATCAACACAATCTCCAAATGTTTTTTTGATGGGTACCAAAACCTATCTAAAAACAGTTTGTTGTTCTGTCAGTTTATTACCGATACTGATAAAATAAGAATTTTGTACCTTTGCTACCATTGGTATCCCTCTCATACTAAGAAGAGACCCGTGCCCAGCAGTGGGACAGTTAATGGGTTAATGTGTGTGTGCACCTTTGGTACCTAATACGTTTTATAAAATACATGTAGGTACCTATGGGTAAACATTGTTCTGTTCCTTTCGCTAATACAAATTAGTGAGTATACATAAGTACTAGAGATTATTTAATGAGTAAGAAGGTTCTAAGTAAAAAAAAACAAACACTGACAGTTTGTTTTAAATCACATTCTTTTAATTTAAAGTTCTAAATTCAAAATACTGTCAATATTTTGTAATGTTGCCACTTAAATTCCGTTCGAGCATATATTTAAAATTAAATCAGAACATAATAAGGTTGTACCTAAATAGAATATTTACATAATTCTTCAAAAAACAGTATCTTCAACAGTTTCAAGTTCGAGTGATACTATACATAACGTGTGTAATCTTACTTTAGATGTCGCGATAGCAAGGAACAGAAATTTGTACTGGGATCACGTAGAGCGTATCTAGAATACTAGATAACTAGTACTGCTGTCCCAGCTTATCTCTAATTAAAAACAAACTTCCATTTATTCTTATTTTTGCATCGTGAATTTGTAAAACAAAAGTTGAACAAAAATATCTAGACTGTGGTTTTCCAAGACAGTGGCTGACAATGAGAATTTTTCGCATTTCAAACTGAAAAAGAAATATTAGCACTCGGTTGATCCCAACGTAGGACAAACCCCTCCACCCTCCTTCCACTACTCATGGTTTAGGTAAAGTTTTATCAACCCTTACTCACAAGTAAGAATCAGTTGGAACCAGTTCATCCCACAATCTACGCGAGGGCCCTGAAAAGAGAAACGTCAAATTTTACACAAATTCCATATTTACCGTAGGTAAGACACGCTTTTTAAATTGGAATACGGGATTGGGGAAACGAGATCATAAGATAACATTAAAAGTAAGCATTTCTCCATTATTTCAATCACATAATTTTAAGCTTGTTTTTCTATCTACATTTTATACTGAGCTCTTTTCTGTTTCAAAAGAGGAACTATGCATGCTTCTTACACGTTTACTGAGACCTCTTTTGTTTTGAGATAAAAACTTATTAGAACTCAAGACTCCTTGTGAATATGTTGTATTTTGTTGACAAACGTGCTTGACGGCGAGTGATGCTGGATGTTTCACAGCTTACGCATGAGTTCCCGTTAAAATAGCTGGAACATAATTTCTTAATAATTTTGTTCCATTTTTGAATTTATTCGGCGGTTAGCCGCTATTCAGAGGTTGTGATGAAACAGGTCCTAAATCTCCACGAGTGATTTTATGCAACGTATATAGTTGTTGAATGATTGAATATGTTAGTATGAATTTACGCAACATTTCCTACATGAAACAACGATAAAATAATGTACTTATGGACAATCGTTAAATATTACAAGTTACGAGTTACAACACAAGTTGCATCATTCATATTTCTTTAGTTCCTAAGTATAGAACATTTGGCAGACAATTGGTAGTTTCTGTAGACAAAATATAATGTGCTTAATTTTATTTTAATTTTGAACCACCACATTTTACTCGTCGCTTTGCATAAGTCCAGTAAAAGATTTAATTATATATGGATAAATATATCGCGAAAAGTCCGTAGAAAAATGACTTCGACAATCTGTGACCCGCAGTGAAGTTTCTTCAAGATATCTACAATTAAGGTATCATGTGAATCTTTTTCTCTCTCTCCCTGACTGTACAAAACAGCAAATTTCAATGGTGTCCGAATTATCAGTGAAAAAAAATTAAATTTAAAAGTGTTAATCCGGCCACTGTGTCCGAATTTATTGCCATTAATATTAATTAGGAACTGTGAAGTAATCTTAAATTCCAAATAGGTAGGTATTTGAAGGTAGGGTACCTAGTTGATTTTGGACATTTTGTCTCTGGAACTCATAAAACTGAACATGGTATAGAAGTCACACCGTCACGCGTGTCATATTCACACAATTTAAAACAAAAAAAAGTAAATTATTCACACCGTTCCAATCTACGTTTTACCGTCAAAAATGTAACTAAGAATACACGTAATTCGTTCCATGGTTGCCGGAAAAATCGTACTTCACGACAACAGCCATGTTTTCGCTTCATTTCAATTTTAAATTAAGAATGTTTGTTTATATGTGTGCGGGTTTAGTGTTGTACAAAAATAAACGCGAGACATTGGTCGTAGTTATGCGATAATTGTTACTGGTCACGAATTCCATTAAATATTTTTTTTAATATGCAGAATGTTTTAAATCATAGTAATGTTGAGCTGGCTGGTGTGAATCCCGTATTAAAAAAAATGGTTAATATTTGTTCGGTTCTGTTGTGTTTGAGGTGGTACTGAATTCCCAAAACGTCGTAGGATTATGTCAAGAAGATCGAAACAGCATAAATTCAATGGTAATGTAATGACTAACACTCGGCTCTCGTTTAAATATAATCTACGAAGACACCTCCAAGGTAGCTCCTCGGCAGATTCATTATCTCGACATTGACCTATCTACTTTCTCCACATATTTATGTATATATTTCTGTATATATTATATTATATTATGTAGTTAGTCCCTAATTTGTATTATATGTATAATTCTTTTAGGTTTTTGTTTCCTTACTAATTTTACTAGTGCATCTACTGTGTTTTTGTATCTCTGCATCACCCTGTTAGGCATACATCCACAGTATGCTGGTATTTTTGGGTATTTAATGGGGGGCAAGCCTATTGCCATTAACTGGGTAGAAATCCAAACTCCGAATTGCTACTGAGAATTTTGCTCGACCTGAGAATCGAATCCTAGCTTAGCAATCACTTAGTAAGCCTCTGCCTAGCTCTTCGAAAAACATAGGCGTGATAGTATGTAAGTTGCGAAAGGTGATTATCTATATTCGTAAACCAACTTGCAAGCTCTAGTCCAATAATGCATACAAGATGAATCAAGAATACAAACAAAAACATCTTGTGCTGCAATAATGATCATTACGGGGTCATCGACCTAACTAGAGTACCTTCGTTTCAATAATCTCACGAACTTCCTATTGTAATAAACTGCAGACACTTTCTTTATATAACTTTAGTAAAAGTTCCGCTTCTAATAAACAATGACGTTTCTTTTTATTGGTAATTTCCTTTTGTGTAAAAGTTGTAAACCGGTCCGATGGCCCTAGTACACTACACGCAGCTACGTAGTGTACACTACGTTTGTATATATATTTTTTTGTACAGGTACTTTTGAATCCCGCACATTTTTAATTTCCCTAAGTTTTAGGCAGATATGTATAGTCGACCAATTTTGACAAAAACTTCCGTTTACTAAGGCTCATTATCAATCAGTTAATTCGTCTTGAAAGCAAAAATAGACCTTATTGTTTTGTGATGTGCAACCGACATTCACTCTAAGGGTGGTAAAGCAATTATATGGTCGACTATACATACCTACTGTACTAATGTACGTCAACCATCACCTAATAGTTCGCCGCGCCGGTTGAAATGTTAAGGTCCCATGCTCCCATGTTATAGGGAGCGAGCCTTTTGCTATTATAAATAATAATAAATGAGCCTTTATTGCTGTTCATAACTTATTTTACATTTTCTTTTTAAGTTGAAGAAGTAAGAAATCTAACTAAGGTAAACTATATAATATTCTCGGCATTCGGTTGGTCCCCCTTCTTAACAGCTTGTCTTTCGACAAAGGCCTCCTCTAAGGCTTTAAATTTGTTTCGGTCCTTTGCTATATGTAACCATTCTGGGCCTAATACTTTTTTTAAATCGTCTCCAAATTTTAAGCCATCGCTTTAGCTGTCTTCTTCGATTTCTTCTGCTTTCTCTCAGTTTTTAAAGGATGGTATATTTTTAGTTACATACACATAAGTACCTTGAAAATCCCAATATCTGGTAGGTATTGTCATCAAATCATACTCATATGTGCCCTTAATGTCCCATAGAAAGCGGTCAGTAACTCTCACTCTATTACATGAAACTATATGGGAAAGTCGGCTAGTACAACCTGTCATACTGGACTTCACGAAGAACAAATATAAATATACGACAAAATAGAAAACAAACGTAAGTCGAGATTTTATAAAACGTTAACGTAATTAATTCTTCGTATAAAACCTATTTACATCACAGATACTGGATTTCTTGGAAACGTTTCATTATTGCCTTTGTGTTTCAATTACATTTCTAGTTCGTTTAATTAAATATTTACATTTCCAGGTACGCATTTAAATGTCCCGTAAATATATTTTCTTATGTTTCTACTCTAATTGTAAGGCGATGTTTACAGTTACTGTAAATGATCAAAATGACAGAGAAATTAATTTCGTCTATTGGTCAAAACTGTAAAAAATATTTTGGCAAAACCTCAACAATTATTTTGTTAATAATCAAACAATCGTGTTATCAAGAGCCTGTTTGACACCCTCTGATAAACCGATAACCGCCGGATAAATTTTAAAAAATAACAAAATTTGTATGTAATTATCTGGCAAGTAACTTTATGTAGTGAAACAGGCTTTAATTGTCATTTAACGACCATTTTGATAGAATTAACAATAGCAGACTATAGCTTTCTGGATTGAAACGTTCCCTGTGATCAACTGTTAAACGCAAAGTAACAACGGGGTTGTATCTTTTTGAGCGTATATTGGAAACATTTTTATACAATAACTTCAACTCCAGTTTGATTTAAATTCTTTTTTATCAGGTAGGTCCGCAGGTATTAGAAACGAATTTATAGTACAGTTTATATATTATATATAATTTGTTGGTAATATTTAAATGTATTGTGTAAACATAAACCAAGTGTCGAGTCACTCGAGTGTCGAGTGTCGACCTGTATCGGCAGTGTTATTCAAAATATCAAATTGTCAGTTACGCAATTACCATTTCCTTATACACAAACGCTTTTATAATAACACTTCTATGAAATAAATAATTCACAAATGTATGAGACAAGACATCATGAATGAGAATGTTATGGTAGAAAGTAGAGGAAGCAGCAATGATGAGGATGATGAGCTTGTCTTCCGGAAGACTTATTACATGTAATTTATTGTTGCAACGTGAACTCGAGGCAAGGAAAGAAAAAAATATTTTTTACTGTGCTCATCTGGTTTTCCCAGTCCCTGTAGGGATTGCTCTAATATTTGTACCATTTTAGCGGGTGTCTGGAAAATTCCAAGTAGGAAGTTTTTATGTATATTTTTTATATTTCATGATTTGTCAATAGAGAGGTAAGTATTTTGCTTTACAATATGTTCCCGTTATTGAGTATGAAATTCTCAGTAGAATTTCATAGAAAAATACAATATAATATGAGCTACTGAGCTCGGAGTTTAGATTTGAGCCCGGTAGGTAAATGGTAATGGTAACGGTGGCTATTTATGTTAATCTCGCTTTTCCAAATCCCAATTCAGTGAAAACACTAAACACTTAGCAAATAAGGTCTCCACCTAAGGCTAAAGAATGTGCCTTCGAAATTTCATGTTTTTAGGCTTTATATAATATCGTTACTTAATTATTCAAAAACTTGTATTTCTTTTTATTGATGAAGGAAAGGCAATATTGAAAACAGTTTAAGCGATTAACTTAATTGGCATTTATTGCTTTTTTGCATTTAATTGCTGTTGCATTAATTTACAAAAAATAATCAACACATTCACAGGTTGGCATTCTCACTTACAGAACTCATACGTGAAAATATGCTAAATCTCAAAATAACATAAAATATCCAAGCTAAACCTAGAATAAAAATATACCCACCTCATTCTAAAGTCACATAGGAACTGTCAAGATTTTGACAGATAGATTTTGACAAGTTGACGTAAGAGAGCAAGCCCGAAGTGGATACGTTGCCTGCAGTACACTTAATTTCAGTATTCCAGTGTTAAAAGCCATTTAAATTACGTCACCAGGACTCACGTGGCGTGACGTTGGGATAACATGTGATTTATAATTCTAACGTTTGCGTGATAAGTCGTAACAATTCAAGCGGCCACCGCCAAGATTATTCGCTTGTTTATTTTCAACGGGCCGTCAAAAGTATTTGGCTTTCATGCTGCCCTGGTACATTAAAACGCAACGTGCTGGTTTATTTGTTTTAAAAGTGCATTTTTCATTAGGCATATATTATCAGAGCGGTGAAGCCAAACCCCTCCAATCATAGGGAGACCTGTGAAATTACATTAGTATATTGTTAGCGCAGTGGTCTCAAGCTTGAAAATTAAATGAGGTTTGGTGAATCTCCGAATCCCAGTTCGAGAAGTGTTATTGAGTTTTTAATAGGGTATTCAAGTCTCAATAGGTATCAGCTTTCTAAAGATGATATTTTTGATACTTCAACTTCAATTCAAAATGGCGGTTTGTTAACTGTCAAGTTTAGTTTCGATACTGACCACGCATGAACCGGTGACATAATTATCATGCCCAGTTTAATAATAATAATAATAATAATAATAACCATTTATTTCAGGCAACTATGGCCCATAGATATATACCTTACAAACTAACATATATAGAATATATACAAAAAAGTGTTAGTAGATAGGGCTTAAAACTATGTTAGTAGCACTTCACTTTGCACTTATTGTCTTTGTGCTATCCTGTGGCACTTTAAAATAGGGCTTAATTGTGCAATGGTTGGTGATCGATCACATAGCTCTAGTCTAAACCCTTATACAATAGGTTAACAGATACCTACTTAATATAACAAAAACGTTAACTTGAATTTAATTAGAAAGAAACTTCATTGCAATATCAATGAATAATCCAGTTTGTATTTCGCCATGTTCAATATAAATAGTTAACATTTTAATACACGTTTTAAAAGGCATTTTAAATCACAAATAACGAAGTACAAAGGAAAGCGAGCCTATAAAATGAAATCCATCGATATTGGAACTAAAGAGAAAAGGACAGAAGGTTAACTTTGCTTACATCGACTGCGGACATTTATGGCTTGTTTCTGACCACCTCTTGATAAGTTTTTTTATAAATAATAATAAATATTTTTGGGGACATTTTTACACAGCACCATCTAGTCCCAAACTAAGCAGAGCTTGTACTATGGGTACTAGACAATGGATATAATACTTTTAATTTATGTATAATAAAATATAATTTATAATATTTTTTTTTTGTAAATACATACTTATTATATATAGGAAACACCCAGACAAACACAAATACTTATATTTATCATCACTAAAATATTTGTGTCTTGTGGGAATCGAACCCACGACCTCGTGATCAACAGGCCGGTACTCGAACCACTAGACCACAGACGACGTCTGTGTTTGTCGTCGTCACAGTTCCCGATAAATTACTTGGCAGATAATTTCAAACAAATTGTGTTCCATTTTTGAATTTATCCGGTGGTTACCGGCTATCCAGAGGTAGTAAAACAGGCCCTTAAAGACAGAAGACGTAAAAGAAATTAAGTTTCCGTTAAATTAATTAGCAGATAATTTAATGCAATTTTTATTCTTTTTTTAATTTATCTCGTGGTTAGCGGCTATTCAGAGGTAAAGAAGCCTTAAGAGTCATTCTTTCGTCAACAAAGTAATGCTTAGACTAAAGGACAGTGCTAAAATCTTACTAGTCCTCTGTTTAGTACATACATACATAGCTTTACGCCTGTTTCCCAGTGTAGTTTGTTTTTTCTTCTTTTTTTTTCTTTTTTCCAGAGCATGCATGGAGAGGTTAATGAACATAGACGAAGCGAAAGTGGTGTGCCAGGATCGTAGCAAGTGGAAATCTATAGTCTCTGCCTACCCCTCTGTTTTGTGTCACATAAAAAACGGGTATAGTCTTGTTCCAGCTATACCTTAGCGCAAATATATGTGCGTAATGTGCGCTAAGCTTTGGTTGAACTTTGGAGCCTATTCGATACAAACTTTCAGACGGACAAAAAATCTAAAACCGGTCCTCATTTTAAATTTAATTTTACTTTTTAATTTGGTCTATGCTGTAACATAACAGCGTTTCATGATGATTAAAATTTTCTTTATTACACCTTTATGTAGACTTGGAACCTATAAATAATTTGTCAGATTTTCAGAAGAGGACTTCTGTGTGTATATTTTAAAACAATCCCCGTCGATGTAATTAAGGGCGAGGGGGCGGGCCCTTCGGGAGCACAGATAATTGTAAGCCTTGACAACCTTTACGGATCAATTCATCTCCTGCAAAGAGGATTTTGTGATGATTTTTTTCCTTATGCAATTTTGATTTATTACTCAAAGATACTTTTGTGTTCCTATTTGTATTTTAGTAATGTTTTTTGTGACAAAATGTTGTTTATATTCCTTCTATTGATTTTTTGCTTATGCTTTTGTCGGATCATTTTGTTTTTTTTTCGTAAAATTCTCTTCAAATATCCTCTGGTTGGAAAATTTGTATTCTACCAACCCTTACTCTATGCAACATTGTGCTGAACCTATAATCCGACATGATTTGGACTGGAAAATACTGCCCCCCTAGCTTTTACCATCATCCTCGCCTTCATAGTACACATAGACAGGTGAAGGAAAACATTCTAAGGAAGCCTAAACGCCAGATAGATTCTCGTCAGCGTGTGAAGTGTGCCAACTTACATCAGGTTAACGTGGTAGACTAAACTAAGACTTAGCTACCCTTCTTGTCTAGAGAGGAGACCCCAGCATTACAGCAGTGAATAAGGTTAATAACGTAACATAAAAGCGCAAAACACATAGCAGAAGGGTATTAAACCCACCATGTTCCCGTACCCACCCTCACTTTACCCGCAGTCACCCGACCCGCATGCACCCGACTCGCACGCACCCGACCCGTACGCACCCGAACATCACCCGCTGTCTGTTTTGCACTTTAATCGATATCGTGATGCAACACAAACTCGTTATGCATGTGTTTCGGTTATTTAAACAAGTTCTCGGGTAATAGAGATATGCCAATTAAGCATTAGGTGATGTTTTGAATTTATATTCAGAATTTAATTTATCAAATAGCACTTCCTGTGATAAAACTATTAAGTTTGTTTACAGCTAAAGTGTTTGTAACATTTCCGTTGTAGAGAATTTAATGTAACTAATGTAATATTTTTTTATGAAAATAATATTCGACTTCAACAAGAATATAACTGCGTCTATCTGTTTGGTACACCAAACGCTAAGCTACCGAAGATCTTTTTGTCTTTTTATAACAAGTTTGACAAAGTAATGTAGTCCAAAATGCAAAATAAACTGAGAGCTATAGATACCAGCGAACTGTAAGTGTATATTAGTGCATCTCTGCTTAATCCTTCGGGGAACCCTTTAAGCTTTTTGCGACAAAAGGTAGCCTACTTGTAGCCTATGTCCTTTTCCAAGGTTTAATCTATCTCTATACCAAACATCGAAATCGGTTAAGCGGTTCGTGAAAGTGTAACAGTGGACAGACAGACCATTTTTTGGAATTTATATTACTAGGTGTTGACCGCGGATTCACTCGAATCCTAAAGACCTTTTTTATATATCACTTAGATAATATTGTAAAGTTTGGCCAAAATCTTTTCAGTAGTTTTTTTCGTGAAAGAGTAAGAAACATCCATTCATCCTCATAAACTTTCACATTTATATTTTTAATAGGGATTTGGTAAAACTAAAAACAGTTTCAATCAATTTTAAAGTAAGAAAATATAAAATGAATTTACCAAACGTATTAAATTAAAACGGAAACAATTTTAAACGAGTATACACTTTTAACAGCTACTTTATGAAAAACAAAGAAACAGCGCAGATGGTATTGAGCACAACTTCGATATTGTGAAGTGAAACTTATGAGTTTTAGCCAAGAAATAACCTAGAAAACAATGTGCATTCTACATTGTTTTCCTTCTGTGTTAAAACAAAGAGTAATATACTATCACGCCTCTAGTCCAGGCTTAGGCAGAGGTGTACTAATTACAGCCACAGTTTGCCGGTATTTAGGTCTCATCTAATAGTGGGCAAGCCTATTTTAAAGATATAAAGGTTTAAAATGATGTATATGAGTAATTTAATATTAATAGTACACTCAAATGAGAGTAAGAGTAAGAGGGGCTCGTGGCTAAGTTATAGCAATGCTGATCAACCGATCTGCAAGGTTAAGCTATGCTTGCAGAGGTCAGTCTGTGGATGGGTGACCTTTCTTAACACATCGAGACCCCTCCGTGCCTCGGAGAGCACGTAAAGCCGTCGGTCCCGGTTGTCATACGAACACCTATGACAATCGTTAGTGTTAGTCAGAAGCCCAAAAAGCCTGACAACCAGTCTATCCTTCGAATATCGGTATTGCCCAGAAATTGGGTTGCGGAGGTCTGATGGCAGTCGCTTCGTGTAAAATACTGATATTCAGCCGCATCTGGTTAGACTGGAAGCCGACCCCAACATGGTTGGGAAAAGGCAAAGAGAATGATGAAAATTACTCAAATGCGAGTAATATAATAAACAGAATAAAACATAATATCTGCCTCAATAATCTAGTGGGCCTTAGTATTACCGTCCTGGAATCGATCAGAGTATGATTTTCTCTGAAATTTTTAGTATCATCTTGAAATTTTCTCACGAACCTCTGCCAAACTTAGGATATCGAATCGAATCGACTTCTCGCTCATAAACCACGCTTGTAGTGACTAGACCAATGAGGTATTAAGAGATCTATTTACAGAAATAATTAATTATCATTTAAGAAAACAGGTATGTACTAGATCAATCACATTAGCAACAAAAGTAGGTACCTAGAGTAGGTGTACCTCTGAACTCAATATCGTTAATTTGCCAAGAGCACTTGGCGCTTGATTGATGGGGCAGCCACTAGCCGATGGTCTATTTTTTCCTGAACATTAGATCGTTAAAGGTTAGGACGAAAATATCACGTAATTTATCTTATACCTCAATTTAAGTTAGAATGTATACATATACCTACTGAGTTTTTGATAATCATAAAGGTCAATATCACAAATAAATTGGGTTGTGAAGGTCTGATGGGAGTCGCTTTTGGCCATGCGAGCAAGGCCATCGGCTACAGTAGTTTTAGAGAATATCAGTCCGTACCCTGACGCCTCCCCAGGTGACAGGATGATCAGGATTTTCCGGATCCTTTTCGGAGAAACTACAGAACCACTTCTTTTGCTTTGTCCCCGGTCATATATGTATGAGATCTATCTTGTCATACACATGTATGGTGTATGACAAGATGTATCATGACGTAGTGACTGTGGTGAGTACTATACGCCTGACTTTTGACCAATCGCTTCGGATACTGATTTCAACTGCAACGCCAACAGTCCAATACAAGATAATATAATCTTCCTTCCTCAACCTTTCTATGTTGACCCCACATTGTAAAATCTTTACGTTTAATGGAAGGTCCGCTTACACTGGACTTCAAAACCTTGATGTGTATAGTGCTTAAGTAGAAAAATGCAATTTTCCAGTTATTGCAATTTAATATTATTTATTCAACATAACATAATAAAAGTTAACTTGTTTTCCTGCAACATTAAATTGTTGCATGTGAATTTAATGCGCATACTATGTGACGTTGCAATAAAGTACACAATTTATTTTATGACTTTCTTATACACGTACTTACTTGAAATGTTATGCTCGTAGTTTATAGTACTTGGTAATATATTAATGTAATGGATTTGAATAAAGAGGAGGGGCTCGTGGCCAAGTTATAACTACGCTGATCAACCTATCTGCAAGGTTAAGCTACACTTGCCGCGGTCAGTCTGTGGATGGGTGACCATTCTTAACATATCAAGACTCCTCCGTGCCTAGGAGAGCACGTCAAGTCGTCGGTCCCGGTTGTAATATGAACACCTATGGCAATCGTTAGTGGTAGTCAGAAGCCTAAAAAGCCTGACATCCAGTCTTTCCTTCGATTATCGATATTGGCTAGAAATTGCTGCTACTGGGAATTTCACAGAAAAATCCAACAATACTGTGCTCGACCCGGGATTCGAACCCAGGACCTCTAGCGTAGCAATCGCGCTTGGGGCCACTAGAACAACACAGCAGTCAAAAACTGTATTAAATATAGACACGTAGGTAACCATAATGTTTCTAATTTTAATAGATTTATTTTATTGTTTCAGGTAAGTTCGTGAAAATACTACTTTTTCAACTTTTACAGCTTGGATAAAAGGTATTTAATTTTTGAAGGAGTATTAAAAATGGATATTGATGAGCTTATTATCAGCTTATTCTGTAAAGATTCCAATTATACGACACATTATTATTAGGCATGGCTGTGAATTTTATTTACTTTTTTTACTCAAAATGATACGTTTTTGTATCGTTATCGAAACAAAAACGAAAAACTAGTTTTATTTCAATCGATATTTCAAGAAAATATGCGTACCAAAGTTATTCGCATACCTAACAAACAGTAGGGTATTTTCAGATACTTAACAGCTCTTTGGGGGAGGCCTACGTTCAGCAGTGGACGGCAATAGGCTTGGATATAACAAAGATAACCCCGAACATTCCAGAACTCGTTGCTAGGTATTGTTTTTATAAATCACTAAATGAGCTTAATTATAAACGAAACGCTTTTGTTCTATAACGTAGAGGCGAAAAGGTCTCAGTGTTTTAATGAAACCTTCTTGCTGTAATTATGGCATAAACCGTTTATTTTCGGGTGTATAACAATTTGAAAGGATGTAAGTCGATTAGCATACTTTTAAAAGTGGCGTTACTTACTACATTATATAAAAAATGCCGTTACTTATCACTTACTCACTTACATGTTATATAGAGACACATAATGTAGTCTGTTACTGTACCTTTTGAATAAAATAAAATAAGGTCCCCGCCGGCTAATCTCAGAAAATACTGTACAAATTTTGATGCCGTTTTCACCTATAGAAATGAGGTTTATCTAGAAAGATGATGGCTATAACTTATGACTAATTGCGAAGCCAGAGTTGGTCGTTAGGTATGTAGGAAAATCAAAAGTGGATATCCCTATCCACTTTTATCCTTTTGCCGAGCAGCATTCAACCCTATGATGTCCCCATCTTAGGGTTGAATTCTGCTCGGCAAATGTCCTTGTCCAATGCTAATTTGATCAAAGAGATTGCATGATTGATTTAAGAAGAAAACAATGTAAAAGACTGTGGAAATATTTGAGAACTCTTTTATAGAAAACTTTCCGCCAGCGGCTTCGCCCGCGTGATCTGGTCATTTCTTATAACTTTCGTCCCCTATTTCAACCCCATAAAGCCCTTTTTCCGCATTAAAAAGTATCCTTTGTCCTTTCTCAAGCCCTAGACTATCTGTATAGCAAATTTCATTTAAATCGGTTCAGTAGTTTTGGCGTGAATGCGCGACAGACAGACAGATAGACAGAGTTGCTTTATAATATTAGTAAGGATATAACAATGTAAAGTATAGTATGAACTACTAGCTGATGCAAGTGGTTTCAATCGCGTCCTTTTTTTAGTTTTAGCCTGATGTTATGAGCCTGTAACCTCCCACAAGAAATGGGCTATCAAATGCAAAAACAAATTTTTAACTACTTTTTACGAATTTGATCGCATTATATTGATATTATTTTAATCCATTACATCAGATTTGATCAACCACAAGTCCTCGCAAAAGAAAACCGATTCATACCCAGGATGATTCGTGAGGCCATTGCCATGGCCAAATGAAAAACATCCAAATTTCAATAGAGAAGATGGCTGGGTCTTACCACCTGCTTGGAGCACTATTATAGATTCAATTAAATCTAAATCCAAGACTAAAACTGCAAGACCGAAGGATACGGTGAGCACGTTCTGCGTGAATCGGATTGCCAATACGTCTGTGGTCTAGTGGTTCGAGTACCGAACTGCTGATCACGAGGTCGTGGGTTCGATTCTCACAGGACAAAACATTTCTGGTAATGAACTTAAGTGTTTGTGTTTGTCTGGGTGTTTCTTATATATTATAAGTATGTATTTACAAAAAAAAAGTATATAAGTATTATATCCATTGTCTAGTACCCATAGTACAACAAGTTCTGCTTAGTTTGGGACTAGATGGTGCTGTGTAAAATGTCCCAGGATATTTATTTAATAATTAACAAAAATGAAGAGTAGCTGTTAGTAATTGAAACGTCAAAACGCCTACCAACTTAGTCTCCCGTGACCGTGGACGCTGTAAAGGGTCCGAAACGTCGTGATTAAAAATAACGTCAAAATAGTTTTATTTCAATGTCTAGTATTCGCGTAAGTGTCAGAAATCAGTAAGAAATTTTCAAATTCCATTGGTAGTTCCAGAGATTAGCGTGTTCAAATGAACAAACAAACTCTTTAGCTTTATTATTATTATAAGTAAAGATGTAGTTTCTGATTTTTTGATTCTGTTAAAAAAACGGCCGTATCACATTTTAATAGAAAGATCCTAACTTACGTTGCCTACCATAACAATAAATTATGGCTATAGCTTTGATAATTCGATTTCGATTAGCATACCAAAGCATCAATTAATTTGGCATTATGTAATTAATGGTAAAGGCAGGTATGTGATTATTGACTTGTTATATACCATCTGTTTCATCCACCATAATTAGGTATTAGTCCTAGATAGAGATAGTGCCTCAGACCTGCCTCGTAAGTCTAGTATTCCGAAACCACTAGGTACTGTTACGCTAGAGGTACTTTTGTTCGCTTTCCGGGTAAAGCAAGTGTTGTTTGTTTTAAAAAACATACTATCCTATCTACATAACATAATGTCCTATACATATCGGCGAACTATACACCGGCGAACTATACACCCATAGGGTACAACCCTATGGGTGTATAGTTCGCCGGTATGTTTAGGTCCCATGTAATAGGGGGCCATTATGGTATTAGGCCAGTTATTGCCGTCAACCAGGTACAAAACCAGACTCCGAGCTGCTACTGGAAATTTAACAGAAACAACAACAGCACTCCTCGACCTGAGATTCGAACCCAGAACCTCCAGGGCAGCACAGTGCGACAACAACTAAAATACCAGTTTAATCCCCAAAATGTTTGCTGTTTTATAACATTTCAACTTACCAATAAAAATGCTTTTAATGCGGACACAACGTTGCCAATAAATAAAAAAAAACGACATTAAGTGCTATTCGCATGGACGTATTCGGGACACGCTTTATGCCCCATCAATGTCTAAATACGAAAGTTAAGAAGTAAACATAAAAAGCGAATTCGTTACTTACAAATAGCAACTCAAAATTTTATGCGGCACGTAAAAAAAATCGCCGAAAAGGTGGCACTACGCACAGTTCGAAAAACCGTCATACGAATAAAAATCCACTCTCTAAGTTACGACCTTTAGGGGCGTAAAAATAGACCGATTTCACACCTCACAAGGACCTAAAGTCGATTTTATGCGTTCAAATAAAAACGGCATTCAATAAAAAATTTAACAGCCCGTGACAAGAAATCGTTGGGATCATCTTAAACATGTGCTTCGATCACAGGCGGTCGCGTGATCCACTCACGTTATAGAATTAACTGTTTCAAAATACGTGAGTTCTTAACCGTTTTAGTTAATAAACGGTTATTTAACACAAAAACGTCAGTGGTTTTGTGTGCATCGAAATTAATTATTCGTATGTGGTTGAATACATCCTTGTTTATGGGGCAAATGAATATCAAGTAAAGCTTAGGACACATTCGGTTTATAATACCAACTGCAGATGTCTGTGCAACCTGTGCAGGCATGTGCTGGTGTTAATGACATTATTATTGTTTTTTAAGCACTGGAACACATGGAATGAACAGTACGGAATCACAATAATATGTAGCATAGCCTTTTCTATGTAACCGCGACACTGAATATATCTTCGAACTTTTTGGCCAATGTGTTTCATGTTCACTAAAAAGCATTCAGCAATAGCCATCTTACAAATTAATGCAGATAAGGATTATACTATCCATACTTAAAAGAAGAAAAAAATGACCGTTTCTCTCCCTCGTAGGTGTATTTACAAATAAATGATCAAATGCAGTAACATGCATTGCACCCACGGAACAATTACTATCCATAGAAAATGAAGGGGGACCGAAGGACCGGCGATGTACCGAAGGACCGAAGGATCTTCTCTATAGCTCTGGTACAGATCATTAATCTGTGTGAAGGACCATTTTTAAGCGCCTTCTGCTTCTCACTTACACCCCGCCAAAACGACGGAGAACTTGCGCGTTCAGTTGTTCGCATACGCGACAAAAGTTTCAGTTACTTATCCAATATTATCACTTTATGTGACCCTTACAACTACTTTCAACACTTGTGGTTCACTTATGACAAGAAGGTCTGTTTTGAATTGAAAACAGGAGTCGTGTTCCATTTTAGAAGATCGTTTTAATAACGTTTTAGGGTTTCTTTTTCACGCATTAATGGTGTAATTTTGTTATGTGCCTAAGCAAAGTACAGCACCAGTCGCCAGTGATTTCATTTGGAGATCTTGAATATCCTCCTCAATGTGACTGGTGGCTGTGTGTTTTAGTTGATAGGAATAATCAGGAATACCTTTTTTTTCGTCGGGTAGGCAGAAAATAAAGCCCATTACTTGCTATCTTAAATAAATAAATAATAGCTAAATAAATATTCTGGGACATTTTACACAGCACCATCTAGTCCCAAACTAAGCAGAGCTTGTACTATGGGTACTAGACAATGGATATAATACTTATATACTTTTTCTTTGTAAATACATACATATAATACATAAGAAACACTCAGACAAACACAAACACTTATGCTCATCACACAAATATTTGTGTCCTGTGGGAATCGAACCCACGACCTCGTGATCAGCAAGTCCGGTACTCGAACCACTAGTCCACAGATGTCATCGTCGCATATTTCTTTATCTTACTCCACGTTCATATTATCAGACACACGTGACAGTTGTGAGTACTACGCACCTGACCTTTTTGAAGCCTCACCAATTAGGTCGGTGTAAGTCTTTTTTAGGGCGTCGCGAACCAGACAGATCTAACTATTAGCTTTTCCCCTTTATCGTGAATTTGGTCACAATTCGTAAACACCCGACGGGAATGATCAAAATTTCAAATTTCAAGTTTTCCATAACTTCCTCTTAGCCTTTTCCCAACCATGTTGAGGTCGGCTTCCAGTCTAGCCAAAATGCGGCTGAATATCAGTATTTTACACGGAGCGACTGCCATCAGACCTCCGCAACCCAATTTCTAGGCAATACCGATATTCGAAGGAAAGACTGGCTGTCAGGCTTTTTTAGGCTTCTGACTACCACTAACGATTGTCATAGGTGTTCGTGTGACAACCGGGACCGACGGCTTTACGTGTTCTCCGAGGCTCGGAGGGGTCTCGATATGTTATGAATGGTCACCCATCCACAGACTGACCGCGGCAAGTGTAGTCCTTGCAGATCGGTTGATCAGCGTAGTTACAACTTGGCCACGAGCCCCTCTTCAAGTTTTCCATAACAACGAACATAATATCAATACCCGTAGGTATAACTGTACATTATACCGCGATTTTTCTTTTTGGGGTCGCCCCGGCTCATCCATTTGTTGATGAGTCGTGTTTTCGATGAGATTTTCCGATATTTTGTGGCTTTCAAATAATGAGAATGCCGAACGATTTTATCGGAATCTTATTTGGATCTGTTGACACTGTTAGTGATGTATCTACTTAATTAAATTATATTAAACATACTATCAAAGAAAAAAGGAAGAAATATAGAAACACATTTTTACGCCTGTGTTTCCGTAAGTGTCAGGCAGAGAAGTACTAATGTACATCCACAGTGCGCCGGTATGTTAATGTTTATGTATGTTTAAATAGATTAATTAAGCGTATCATGGATGTTCTAAACACGGGTAGCAAGTATAAGTCTCTATGGAGAGAAAATAAGGGAAATTAGATGTTTCACGAAAAAGAAAAGAGTATCTAGCTTCCAAATCAGTATTGTGCCGGATTGAGTGAATTTCATTACGAAATTGTCTCAACTTATGTATGCAATTGAGAAACTTCTTTATCCAAATCAATTCCCGGATACTGTACCTCGAAATAAGTGTCATATAAAATTTAATAATGTCAATTGTTTTGGCAATTTAGATCAGAAATATATCTGTATTAAAAGAAACTGACAAACTATGATTCACTGACTGATCAATCAGCGTATAGCTGAAACCGCTGGGTCTAGAAGCATGAAATGCACAGATGTATCTTAGGTAGGTTAGGCGTGCGCTAAGAAAGGATTTTGGGAAATTCCCACTTCCATTTCGCGGGGTACAGCTAGGGTCTACAACAGATATCTAAATACAATTTTTTTTATATATTATTTCTTAATATAATTTTCCGATCTAATTTCAGTTTCATAATACAGCATACGGTCTATTTTTCTTTTATTAAAATTCCATTTTTATACTAATATATTTTTTCATTGACTTAGGTAGGTAAGTTCATTTATCAGACGCTACTATTGACAGTCACGATTTCCAAGTAAAACGCTTCCACGCTTCCAGTCTGACATTACAAATAAAATCCGTTCACCGAAGTATGATCAACAAAAAAAATATATTTCCTCGCTCTATTATATAGTTTTGTACACATAATACTTGTAATATAATAAATTGTATGAAGGAATCGCCTGAAATGGAATACCGTGAACGTGACTTGAAAGTTTCCTATTTATCCAACAACTTGCCGAGGCTCAGTCATATTGTTATTTTAATATAAACCCCAAGTCTCACTGACACAAGTAGTGTGTAACACACTAGTGGTCGTAACCGCGACTCCTACGTTAGCAACCCTTGGCTCGATTGGGGTTAGCAACCCTTGGCTCGATTGGGGAATCGAGCCAAGGGTCGAGCAGTGATATTGGGTATTTTTATGAAATTTTAAAAAACAGCTCGGAATTTGGATACGTGCCCGGTTTATAGCAATAGGCATGCCCCCTTTGATATGGTTCGATTCCCGGGTCGAGCAGTGTTGTTGGGTTTTTCTGTGAAATTCCCAGTAGCAGCTCGGAGGCTGGATTTGTGCCTGGTTGATAACAATAGGCTAGCTTCCTATTACATGGGACCTAAACATACCGGCACACTGTAGGTGTGCATTAGTATCATCATCATCTAAATTATCAACCCATTTACTGTCCCTCTGCTGGAGGACTATAGCCTAATCCCTCTCATACTGAGACGAGACCCGTGCCCAGCAGTGGGACAATACATTAGTATATCTCTGCCTAACCCTTCAAATAATACAGGCGTGATGGTATGTGTATTATTAAAATCTTTCCGCTAGCAGTGAGACCTAAGTTTAATATAAGTTAGATATTTTGTTATAATCATAATACCTAGTGAATATAAACGCTTTCAGCGTATACAATTTTGGTTGACCTTATTTATATGTGGCCGAAATGAAATTTGGCCTCATATAAATTGTGAGCATGGCAAAAGTGTGATTCTATATATTATTGTGTATGTTATATTAAGGTATTGTATTTATTTCTAATCATATTATAATTATCCTGTAGCGAATTATTTACTAATAATATTTTTGGAACAAACCTAAATAATGCTTCGTAAATTTTTATTTAAGTATAAATGTAGATAACGTTATATTTTAGTTTAATCCTTCTTTTTATTTAATCTTTCTCTTTCTTTTAAAATCGTTCAAAATTATCGTTATTTCAACACTTGCAACACAAATGTTAGATACCCGTCGTTTTTGAACGCATCTATTATAGACTGACGTAGCCAGTTCTGTCAGGCGAGTATCTATTTCTATCAGTTCTATCAGTAGTGTAAGGTAGGTAGGTTTTGTTATAGTAACATTTTCTAAATATTTTTTTCATTCCGCGTGTTACCTATTCCTAACAGTACCTAAACACCTGCACTGCTTGACATATTTCAACTATAAATAAGGATTAGGGTACGGATAAAATCCTATTCTTATTTTTTTTTACTATTTTAAAATGTCGTGAACCCGATTGGGAAATAAATTATGATTTTATTCATTTCGAGAACAATGGACTCTTTACCTCCTTACCTTAGGGAATAACCCGACTTTGTATATTTTTGAATTAACAAAAAATCTATATTATGTTTGAATTCAAATTTAAAATACTTTTCTCGGAGAATGCACATACGAGATTACGAGTAAGCATAATATGGTCTCCAAGTAAATCCCAAAACTTGGTTGACTTTTGCATTGAATTTTGCATTGCATATTTCGTTTACAATAATTCACAAAACGGAAAACACTCCGAAGGCTAATGAAAACACTGGCTAGTTTGCCGCCGAGTATTTAACAAAGTACATTTTATCAGCATCCGTAACAAAGCCTGCGGGACGCACTCGACTTTCGGCCTTATCGCGTTGAGTTTACGGCGGAAATGTTGTGTACATAAATGTATTGATATAACAAACTGTGTAGGTGATTGTACAAAAAGCGGGTAGAGTCCGCTCATGCGAGTCTGTTGGACTTTTTGTCGAACAAAACCGCGCTGGACGAAATAGCTCGAAAAATATCAACAGCGTTTCCGTCGGCCAACAAAGATATAAAACTAAAGATGAATGTATTCACTTTTTTTCATTTAAAAGAGCGATTTATATAAATCAGACACCTACTTAAATCGTGTTTCATGTCTATTTATACGCTGAACTTAAAATTGGGACTGGTTTAATGTTGTAATTTATTTTTTATTGTCAACGCTTTAAGGTTCCAGAGACAATAAAGTAGAAATAATTGTTTATCTTTTGGAGTCAGTTTGTAATCTACTTACTAACAAGTTTTACGTGTTTGTATTAATCTGAAAGATACTTGAATTTTTCAGACTGATACAAATCATGCCGACCAAATTTTGTCACACCGTGCATATTTAGCTCTGCTTGACAATGAATAAGGTAGTCAGAGCACAAAAGTTAGAAATTCTGGAAATCTGATGAATATTTTTATCTTATGGCTCTAACAGACATGATACTTTTAGCATCGGCGATCAGCGATTTCACGACTGCATCGATGTTGTGTTATGGTGACTTTCGCGTTCGACCTCAGTATCAAAATCGCACGTTTTTGATACTGCGTCGCGTTTTGGCGACTCTCTGAGTTCGATCGCATTATCGGACTCGCGCGCTTTAGCGACTCAGCGTTTGGCGTTTTGAAGTGTGGAATATTGGACGCTACTAAATCGCCGATCGCCGATGCAAAAAGTAGCATGTCTACTATAGCCCTAAAATAATTTCTGTTATCTTTTAGAACATCGTTATGAAAGTGTGCTATCGAGGTCGAATCGCAGGTGAACGTGTAGCGAGATCGATTTTAACGCATGACCTAAGAGTACTTCACTAAAATGGACCATACAGTTGGCCACACAAGTGATTGCGGTTATCTAGTTTTTACAGTTCTGCGGTTACGAATTGTGCAAACGAGTAGGTCAGGGTATACCGTCGAAATTCCCGGATTTTTTTTTCGACCACTAGGTTCTCGTGTGTGTGTGATGTGTTTATGTGAGCGTAATACTATCATGTCTGTATTCCCTGAAGGGCTAAGACAGAGGTGTAGTAATGTATAGCCACAGTACACCGATATGTTTAAGTCCCATGTAAATCTTATTTTTACAAGCTTTTTACAGCTTGCTTTGTCAGTAAGTTTGTGGGTGTGTATGCTTAGGCTGATATTCAGAAACGAGACTCGGCATGAACTTATGCTTCCGTATGTCAAAATCGAGTGCTTACGTTCAAATTTGTATTCAGAGATGTTCGGAACACTGCTTAAACTTCGCGTAAACTATGCTAAGCCTAAGTAGTCAATATCGGTTACTTTAGCTGTCTAAGCAGTGGATCTAGCGCCACCCGGCGGACAAAGCTGTAGTTATTTTTGGTAGTTTGATATATTTTTATTTACTTAGATTTATTAAATAGCTGTTTCATATCATTTTGTTTAGTTTTTTTATAGAATAGATAATATGTCAATGTAAGTAAATATTGTTTGTCAATAAAAACTTTTTATCTTACCATATAACTTTACAATAAATGTGTATGTGGTGCTTTTATTGTGAAACCACATCTACTTAAAAATATTATCATTATAAAAAAAAAGATATTTCTTGGCGAAAATAATAGATAGAGCGCTGATTACTGTGATAATGTTGCAACAAAAATAATTTCTATCTCAGATATTGTTGTTTCGCTCACTCTTATGAAATTACATATATTGCTATCCTTTATTTATAACAGAGCGTAGGCTAAGTTAAGACGGACGAAGTTTGAGACGTACTATGTTTCTGAATACCACTTTTTAAGATGCGTTAAGCCGATTCTTGTCTTAGACTGATCTAAGCCCGTCTTACATGAATATCTCTGAATGTCAGCCTTAGAGCAACATTTTTACATTTATTTCACTAATTCTGAGCTATTACTGAGAAATACATAGAAACATACAATAACACTATTCGAATCCAGGACCTCTAGCGTAACAGTAGCACTTAAGACACTACGAGGCAATTCAGACTCCAAGAAAAGTTTAAAAATATCCAATCCACACAATCAAAACTTAGCAAATCAAAAATATTTTTAAAAGTTGTATAGTATTGCCAGCTCTAGCGTTTTCGCGCACCAACGTAGGCGCGACACTCGAGATAAGCAAGCGAAATATTTTAATGGACACGCACAAATGATGGTGAATATGCTCCATAATTTACATCGGATTAATGGTTCCCTGTGCTTTGGGAATATATTGCAGGTTTTAATATTATATAGGCTTAACTATGTTGGTCTTGTTGTCAGAGCGTTAAGAGGAGTGTGCCTCGAGAGCGCACGCGTGCGTTAGTGTTGTGATGTTGTCACTCTCTCTGTCCCTCGCCATAGAGTTTGGATTTTGAAAAACGGCAATTGGGAAACAGTTCCAGTATCCCTAGCATTGTATGTGCTGAACGCGAGCTTCTATAGCTGTTTCCCTAAAAATCCTGGTCTGGTCATATTTGCGCCCTGTTTATGGGCACCATTGGCACCTGCCGATTACGGCACTGCCGGTGAACTGTGGGTGTAAGGCTGGTTAATTATAATCTCATCACCACCCATTTACTGTCCGTACTGCCATGATTGCGAAAAAAATCCAGTTGAAGAAGAAAACATGTGATAAAAACTGCAAAAAAAAAATAAGATCGGATATCTATCAATTAGCTGATTTTCTTGCTCATATAATATTCCGTTGACAGCAAACCCTGCGAGATGTGGCTTCGAAAAAATATGTCAGAGCCACGAACACGATACGTGTACGCAGACCGGCTCAGCTAACGCTATCTATAGGGTTACAGTAACGCGACGCCGGGAAATCGCATTCGAAAGTAAAGGGAATGAGACTGGAAACTATGCTTTGTTTATTTATAGACTAGCTCGTTTGCGTTTCGATTGCAAGCGTATTGTTCTAGCCTTTTGTTTTGTTGGTCTGTTCATGGAGCGTTTAAACGATGAAGGCCTTTTTGAAAGGTGGCCACACATTTGAGGTTTTATTCAACCGACTGGCTTCCGTACAGATTATACATTCGGAATTTAAAAAGTACGAGTGCAATTTTTAAATTTGGAAGAAGCTATTTGTGTTGTCACACTAGTAGTTTTTTTTCTGTTCTCAATTTAAAATTTATATTCGCATAGAATATTAGTTCTTATTTTTTTTACAAATAAGAAGTATAGAATATAATTTATACGACTCCATAGGTACCTATGGGTTATATCAATAATTTAATTAATGGTAGACATAATCTTAAGAAGTCACAAAACTAGCTCTTAAGAAATCGGTGTTGCGCAGAAATTAATTGATGATATCTGACAGCAGCTTCGTATAAAATACTGATATTCAGCATGGCAAGACTGGAAGCCGACCCCAACACAGGAAAAAGATAAAGCATGTAACAGATCACACGAGATCGCATCCAAAAGCATCGGGTAACCTTTTAACAAACTTACCAAGTACCCTGTTATCGAGTTTCGAACAAAAATACTGATACATTTTCTTTCCGAAGACGTGTTGAAGTTGTTCGTACGACCGGCATGTTGGGGCAAAGTTTGCTCAAGGAGGTTATAATTGATATTTTGTTATACGATCGCGAAAATGATATACGCTTGAGACATCGGTAATGAGTTTTGTGTGTGTTTGAGTGAATATAATATTATTACTATGTTTCTGTATTTAGGCTGATAGGGAAAATAGACCAATAGTTCTATTCCTACAATCTACCCATCAGTTCGTATAACAACCGCAACTGACTTTACGCAGTCTCCGAGGCACAAGAGTGTCTGTTTGGTGTTGTGGCCACCCATCAAAAAGATGACCGCGGCAAGCGCAGCTAACCTCGCAGATTGCAATGCAATATTTAATTATTCTAAATAGCATAGCTGTGTGCTAACGGGACCTTTTCTGATATTGTGTGTTACTGTAAAATATTCTGGTCCCACACATGAAAAGTACAAGCTCGAGAATATTTTTATTTTCTTTATCTCAGTCTTTCTTTCCTCCGTATATTCATATCGATTGAACAGCGCATTACCTAGCCACGAGCCCCTCTAGTCCCTAAGTATACAAGTATATTATATCTAATATGAAACATAAAACCTATTTGCTAGGTCTCTCCCTAACTAGGTTACGTAGGAAGGCCGGGTGTTGAATGTCTGTGAGCCTGTGCAGTTGTCACACGATCGGGACAGTGTTAAATTACAAACCACACTTGTGTAAGAATTCATATGATTATGGGAATGTGTGTGTGATGTGCGTATGAATTCCACTAACTTTGGAATTAGATACACACGTTGAAGTACCATCATGCTTGTCTTTTATCTATAAACTACTTTCTTAGTCTAATGAAGCGTTATGGTAGTGAATTGCAATTTGACATTCGAATCGACAAAATAATAGAAAGAAAATGTATGGAAATGACATTAGTGACAGCCCGACTTGTCAAAAACTTGTGTCATTTCCATACATTTTGTTTCTATTCGTTTGTCGATTCGAATGTCAAATTGTAACTTGACCACACGCCCTGGTTAGTATCACAGATTCGAGCAAAGTGTTAGTAGTTTTTCTATGAAGTTCTTAGTAACAGCTCTATGTTTCGGCAATAGATATGCCCCCCGGTTAGTTAAGTAATATGGGGCATGCCACATGATGACGTAATGATATATCGGCAAACTGTGCGTGTATTTTTATACGTCTACCTAATCCCCGGAACAGGGTCCAAAATTGACACTTACTGTAACTTACCAACACCTGTATTGTCTATGCTTTACTATTGTTTATGACTGTGCTATTGTTTATGACTTTTTTGACGTGTGACAGATGTCAATAAGGAAGAATTATTCGCGCCAATATCACCGGTAATTCACCACACCTTTTCTATGATACCGAAAACTTTTTACTGTACAACTGTTATTTACATGTTATACGCTAGTTTTTCAAAATTATTGCGTTCATATTTCAACATCTTCAACATGTACACTTAAAGGAATGCAAAAGAATTGCATTAAATTGAATTGGAATATAGGCGTGATGGTATATTCAAAGAAATCTTTACTTTATTTTTTTAAACATTTGAAAGCCACAAAGCTAACGAATTTTAGGCATTATCCTTCCTACTAATATTACAAATGTGAAAGTTTGTGAGGATGGATGGATGGATGGATGTTTGTTACTCTTTCACGCAAAAACTACAGAACGGATCTAGATGAAATTTGGCACAGAGATAAATTATAGTCTGGAATAGCACATAGGCTACTTTTTATCCCGGTAAAATGTATGGTTCCCGTGGGATAGCGGGCGAAGCCGCTGGCGGAAAGCTAGTTTAAAATAATCGTGACTCATTTTCGTATGCCAAAACATTTTCATCAACAAAATAAGTTTAGCTAAGTAACTTATCAAGATCTAGCATAAATATTGGAAAAACGTTAAGGTACATTTTCATCAAATACAACTCACATTATAACCTGTCTCCATAATCCCCGAAATCAGAGTCTACCTGCCCTAATAACCCTGGTGACGCCGTTATCATTCACAATGACCCGCCCGCATCACTTCAAAAGGGTTTGGGTTATCGCAAACAAGCTATGTTGTTAAGCTAAATAGTGCAGTTAGGAGGCATTGCGTGGTTTTCAATTTAGTACAACAATAGCCTACACGGATACCGGCTTGATTTAAATAATCGATACGCTGAATCACGGGGTTAGGTCGACAGAGATAGTGTATCAAATTTAACTAAGTATGCTTAGAGTTTCGGAGATAGGATATTGATAAGGATTTAATTAAGTAATTAATTCTAAGTAATTTCTAGTTATTTTTTATTGTATCTTTGAAAAGATATCAAAGAAGGAAATGGAAGAAAAATATAATCTCAGGCAGGGTTCAAACCTGCATCCCCGTATATAACCTAACACTTTTAACTACGTGATAAATGATGTGTGTGTAAAACTGTATAACAAATACATGTCTGTATAACTGAATAACTTTTACCTGTGCGTCGACCATGAGTTTTTCTTACTAGACTCGCTAGCGACGCCGTAAAATATTTGTATGGAAAACCCTCGCAGCGCCTCTAGCGGTTACGTAAGGAACTAAAATCTGCTATGAGATTACAGCGTTTCGATGCGTAAAAAACCTATCGAAAGTCATTCAATAGAACTCATGGTTGAGGGGCTGATCACTTTTACAGTTATCAGGTAAGGGCTGCACTCAGAAAAATTCAATTAACGTTAATGACTTTGAATCGTTAACAAACAGTGGCTACTATAATTATCTTGTCATATTTTTAACCTCCGACGAAAAAACGACGGGGTGTTATAAGTTTGACGTGTCTGCGTGTGTGTGTGTGTGTGTGTGTGTGTGTGTGTGTGTGTGTGTGTGTGTGTGTGTGTGTGTGTGTGTGTGTGTGTGTGTGTGTGTGTGTGTGTGTGTATCTGTCTGTGGCATCGTAGCTCCCGAACGGATGAACCGATTTTGATATTGTCTTTTTTATTTGAAAGGTGAATTAGTCGGGAGTGTTCTTAGCTATGTTTTAATGAAAATCGGTCCAAAATGGCCGACGCCACAAAATAGCGACAAAAAATGGCAAATTACGTTCCGTGACGGGGGTTTTCTAAATTTTTAATTTAGGTTAGGTTATTCCATATTTGATTTTTTGATTTGAGTTTGCTGTCAGTGTACCTACTAAGAGAATTATTACTCTCTATTAGCTAATAGTGATGTCTCTGAGTTCGACAGAAAGCGTTATTCAGTTATATCTCAGCTACTCAGATAATATTTATAAATACAGGGGAGCTAGACAAGTTGCATTTTGACATTCGAATCTACAAAAAAAAATTATGGAAATGACATTAGTGACAGCCTGATTTATCGAAAGCTTGTGTTATTTCCATACATTTTGTTTTACCTGATGACGAAACCACCGTAGATATAAAAAAGTACTAAAATAATTAATACAGCTTTCGCAAACGTTTAACGACATTTACAGCCTCTATTCAGTATAGGCTGCGTTTGCGCAAGGCACAGTCACGATCAATTACTTATTGTTCAGGTAACAGGGCGGTGTGCAACCATTGGTACGGCTTTCTATGACATTGCTTGTGTAGCGATACTGTAAATGGTACTTTGAAACCCCAAGGGAATCTAGTGTAGTATAATATGGTTTAAAGTTTCGTAAGAGTAGAGTACAAAATAATATTGTTCGCTTATATATACAGGGTGTTTGGTAGAACGTTGAACATACGAAAATGGTGGTTAGTTGGGGTCATCTGCTACCCACTTGGCCCAAATTATTTGACCTTGGCCGCACCGTTTTCATTTTTACTTTTTTTAATTTCACAGAAAATTACCAGTTTTTTTTATTTAAAATTCGAATATAATTAGACATTAATACAAAACAACATCCTGCCTGTTTTACCCATCACAAGTAAAGATATTCGAATTTAAATTGATAAAAAACTGATAATTTTCTGTGAAATTAAAAAAAAGTAAAAAAAAAACATTGCGGCCAAGGTTAAATAATTTGGGCCCAGTGGGTAGCAGATGACCCCAACTAACCACCATTTTCGTTTGTTCAACGTTCTACCAAACACCCTGTATATAGACCTTATTTAGGAGTTGAGGCCAATTGCCTCCACGAGCGGCCACTAAGAATTTCTTAAAAAAATTCAATAACATTTTGCCCGACCTGGGAATCGAACACAGCATTCTACACTGGCATAGCAGTTTTGCTTAGTACCACTACTAAAGTAGCAGTGTTAAATATTAAAGCGAAATTTCAAATTATCGTATGCAAAAATAACAAAGTTCAATAAGCATAATATTCTATAAAACCTTTAGGCATTATTTGTAGACGAGTATATGTACTCTCTTCTTCGCGAAAAACCCCCCTAATAACATACATACACACAGACATTTTTTTTGGACGGTTCGTCACGAAACAGATCAATACCTATTCTTATATTTTGTTTTTATTGCTCTATTTCTTATTTTTAAAACGTGATTTGCGGAGCTTTATTAATTCTGGGCTTTGACAAATCAAAAGCTGTAATCACACTGTCCCGAACATTGTCCCGGGTGGTCGCTCTACAAAGCTAGCGTCGGCTTAGTCCGGGATTGGTGATTAAAAGCAGACAATCCAGTTTACTGTCCGAATGCGTGGACATATGATTTTGGCACGATAACTGGCAAGGATCAATAACATAAAACCTCTATTGTCGGCACTTGACAATAATTCTTATTATTATTGCAAAGAGGATACAATATTTCCTTATAAAATAAATTATTTTGCTTGCTTATAAGAAAAATAAATAAAAGCAGAATATCTAGTGTAAACTATCTAAAATAATATTATTTTTAATTTACACACTACAATTTTAAATTTAAGATGCAAATGATATTTAATATTCTCAATCAAATGAATATTCCTAAGGAATTATGCTAAATGGAATCAAATTAAGGAACAAATTGATTATTTTATCTTCCAAATCGTTGCAAAGAAGTCTGCAAATAATTAAATAAATTCAAAGCATTTAAATAGATTATTTTGAAGGAGATCCTTCTTGACCTGTCAAGGAGAATCAATAATAATTATTAAAAGACCTAGTAGACAAAATAGAAAAGAAATTGTTTGACGTCATATTAGTGGCACAGGTAGCTCAAGGTATGGGCTTGTACAGTAAGAGGTCATAAGTCCATTATCATCTCAAGGATCTTACGTTACTGCGCGTCTATATAAACATACTAGCTTTCCGCCAGCGGCTTCGCCCGCGTGGTCTTGATAACTGTTTTCCCCCGTTTTTGCAACATCTTTTATTGCTACTCCACTCTTATTAGTCATAGCGTGATGATATATAGCCTATAACCTTCCCCGTTCCCGGATAAATGGGCTATCTAATACTGAAAGAATTTTTCAAATCGGTCCAGCAGTTTCGGGGCCTATTCAATACAAACAAACAAACAATCAAATCTTTCCTCTTTATAATATTAGGTATAGATACTTAGTGATTTGAAATTTCATACCACTATCTTAATACGCCGTCGTGACATCACAGCACTGAATGATCATTACATCGCGCTCTTTCCGACGAGTACGATATACGAGATCGTCTATGTATGTAAAATGTTTGCTATAGAAAAAGGTGGTACCTAAGTGAAAATTGTTTCATGCGATAGATTTGTAAAACTGGTAATGGACTTATGACCCCGACCGTACATTAAACTCCTGCACAACCTATTCTTCGGGAATTATTTCCATGTATGGGAATAGGTTCACTCCCTATGTAAGACCTAAACATAACTACGGGCACACAGCAGTAGGTACATCTAAGAGTGTTAGGCGAAGATGTAATGTTGCGGCGTGATGCTATCTTAGATGGTCACAGATTCTGACCGATTAAATTTAATGTGACCCTTTTTAGCTCAACTGGGTAAATGAGGTGGTAGGAATTACTACATTGACATACGCTACTGTATCGTCAATATACCACCACTTTCATCCACCCCATATAAAAATATTGAGACTTATTTACGTGTATTTAGGTAGATTTCCTACGAATCGTAATTCTTAGAAATGTGCCTATAAATTTAGTAAGTTCTAGAAATATATTTGCTGTTTGATAAAGTCTGAAGCAAATAACCTAGGTACTTGAAATTTGTTTTTTGCTTCTCGGAAAATTCATTAAAGCACTAAGTAGGTCATATAGTTCAGGTCATACTTCCAAATTTTGCTCGTAACTTAGAAATCCTTTAAGCTGCCTAAAAACATGAAAAACACTAAACGATTTTGTAAAAAAAACTATTTTGTTTGTTGAAAAAAACAGGTTGGTACTTGTTATGAATATTAGTATAATATAATATGTATGTTCTAGTTAGATTAATAATAATGTTGGTACTATAATACAATATTACAAGAGGTATTTCATGAGATTATGTGAAATCAGAAATGCTACCTAAACAAATATCAATTATTTTTCATCCTTTAGTCCTCGCAAAATCAGAACCAAAATAAACAAGTCCTAGACAATTTTGTTTAACAAGAAAGCACAAAATAGAATGAGCAATCAAAATGTCACAGCAAATTCGTCCAACTAAACTTAAAGTGGGCAATTAACCTTCTCAGAGCATCGAGTCATTTAAGCGAGTAATGGAAACATTCTCCCAGAAGAATAGCTTTACTTTTTTTGTTAATTAGCATTTGATTTTCAAATCAGAGTATAATTAGGATACGACCCGGCATGATAAAAATTCAGGTTCTTGGTATTAATATCTATGATGCTATTTATGTATTATAACCGAAATGACTCAAGTACGTATTCATTTTCTACTAAGAATACTGTTTTGAAGAGAATAGACTTAGTAGACTAAGGTTGGATTACACTTATAAATAAAAAATAAAATAAAAGATTTCCAATGAAGGGAACATAAATGAAATTATTGATATTTTTAAACCTTTTAATAATCTAAAGGAATTTTATATAGATCTTAAGTTTACTAAGTAACTAATGACACATTTTAATGTTTCCATCTAACAGGCTTACTGAGAAGTATAGATTCGACTTTGTAAATAGGCTATAAATATTTGCATGAAAAAGCTCTCAGCTTTACGGAGTTAGTAAACAAAATGCCTTTGGATAACGACAATATTTATGATAAAAAGTTTCGTGAAAACGTGCTAAGAAATCTAGTAGTTAGTATGCTGTGCGAACTAGACGAAGAATTCACTATGAATAAAAATTACATTACAAAAAGATATATTATTATTATTTAGACGACGTAAATTATACCTACTAGAATATCTCAAGCTTATTAAGGTTATGGAATAATGTTAGGCTTTGAATATTTGCCTGGTATAGTGTAATGTAGTTACAATTAAAATAATAAATAATAATGTAGGTATTTTTTCTGTTTCAGATATACGATACCACAGAGAACACGCGGCCGAAGAAATGGTCATCGAAGTTGAAACTGAATACATCAGGAAGCTCCAAGACATCAGAAAAGTCTCCGGAAAGCCCGTACATGTACGGAACTATAAGCGGACCAGGTGGATCCGCGCTATCTAAATCAATGAAGTATGCGGAGACCTGGCTTTATGGGTCCGTTAGGACTCAGACCCCACCTATGCGACCTAGCGTCTTCTCAGCTTACTCAGACGTCCCAGGCCCTGTTCTTATAAGCACGCCTCAAAAGCCTACACCACATAATTATGCTGTCATACTATGTTCCTGTCCTGAGTACCTGAACGGTACAAAGAAAACCAGCTCAACCAAAGTCAGTATTTGTAAGAAATGCAAGGGATCTCGTTTGCCATTAACTATAGCTGATAGCCCGCAACTGCTGGTTGGAGGTACGGTCAGAGGTCCTCAAGTCAGTCGTGACTCTGGCTTGCTAAGAGCTGGGACAGTAAGAGTACAAGGTTCGAAGGCGCGGCCTACAATTTTAAAATCAAATGGAGAAACGGATCCCTATGATTTGATGAGGCGAAACAGGTTGGCACCACCTCATGAAACTCGCATAGGAAGTCAGTTTTCGACGACAAGATTAAGAGCCAAGAGTATCAGTCCATGTAGGGTCAAGACTAAAAAACCCGCGAGTCCGGAAACTCTTCGGAAAAACAGAAGCAAATCCGTGAGTCGAGTAAACGAAATATGGATTGAAGAGGAATCTAACACCAGCACTGAGTCAAAGAAGTCAATATTGTCATGTGATATCAATCCTTACGATTTAGTTAAATCCAATGGTTCTTCAAAGTCTATGGCAGAAATCGAATTTGACGATGATTTCGGACACGTGTTTCAAGAATCTATGAAACATAAAAACACGCATTCCTCAAATAAATCTAAGTCAGATTCCAGCGTGAAAGCCATTGGTGGGCAAAGAATCAGAGTATCTGACGAGTCAAAATCAATTAATGTGGATGAAGGATCAGTATATGATCCAGTCGATTATGATCTCAAATCCTATGAAAAAACTCAAGAGATAACTCCGACTGTATCATTGCCAAATATTAAAAATGAAAATAAGAAATCAGCATCTATAAGTAAAAGTTCGAGTAAAAAAATTTTGAGTATATCTTCTTCAAACCGTGCAAAACAAAAGAGTGTTTCTCCCAAACGACCACCGAGAAGAATCAGAAATACCAAAACAGACGATGACAGTGAAAGTGATAATCAAAGATTGACAGAAAGAAATAGGAAACCTGATAATAATTCCCATCGCAACTTTAAACTTAAAAATCAGACTACCGATACTATAAAATCTATTTTAAAGAAACCCAGGAGTTATGATCCCAATGACTCCAATGCAAAATTAGAAACTTCCGACCAATCCTTTGAAAGCAAAAAAGTAAACACATCTTTGTTTTATCTACCCAAACCTAAAGATAAGGCGGTTGTCACCTCTCAAAATATACTACATAGAAAACGGGTACAGTTCTTGGTTGAAAATGAAGAAACAAAAGTTATTTATACTGCTGAACTTAATCTTGAACAAAATGTAACCAAGGATATCCAACCTGAAGTCAGCATTGAAACTGAAGAAGATGTGGTAGCTGAAGGTGACATAGTAAGCCATAGCTTAGATGAATCTAGTGAGAAATTATCGGAATTAATTAGCCAGACTGTATCACCACATGATAATGAAATACACGACCTTGTGCAATTGCATAATAATACGTTCGAGCTTAGTGTCGAAGAAATGAATGAGTCAGCTAACGAAGTAATGCAACAAAGTACGAGCGTTGAAATTGTAAACAATATCGACAAAGAAGGTAAAGCAAACAATACATATTTTATTTTAGTGTAGGCAATATAATCTTTACATTATTCATAATTTGTTCAATTTTTATTTTCAGATAACAACATACCACGGATACCAGCTTTACGTCGATCGGAATCTGAACGTATTCCGATGAATTTATCAATTGATCCACCCAAGTTTCTAGATACAATGGCTTTGCGACCAAGAAGCAAACATGGTCATACGAGTCAAGTTTTCTTAACGGCAGTCGTAGAAAATGAAGTATCCAGCCCTAATCAATATGTTTATAATCAACCACAAACGAGTCCAGAGGTCACTCAGTCAGCTGCAACGGTTCAATATAATGATAATATTGAGCCAGGGAACCTAAGCGACAGTAGTGATATAACAAGAAAGATTTTAAGCAATTTACGCCGTGGAATATCAGAATCACCTGAACCACCACCTAGGCTTAAATCAAAAGAACGTACAAAATCTAAGAAACATAATTATGTTAAAACACGATTCGTTCGTAACAACTCCGCTAGCTCTACCAGTGACGAATGGTCAGATGCTAACGATTACGAACAAAAAACCATTTTACGTGTAAAACAATTTGATTCTGATACTGATGAACCAAAATCTGCCTCTGGCATTCTGAGGTCATCGGAAAATGAGCCTAGAAAAACTTCTATACAAATCAATGGTAACGAGTGCTATTCAACCATGAATGTTAGCAGTGACACACCTATTTATTTATCATCTGTCGTCGTAAATGATGACTATGGGAATACGTGTAATACGTACCAGACGGGAACCACCGTCACTATAAGTGTTGGAAATCCACAAACAGAGGTGAAAAAATCTAAAAGTCAAATATACATAGGCGCTGTACTCTCACAAGAAACTGAAAACCATGTAGAGCCCAATACCTATGAAGAGTATTATGCTGATAAAAATGACTATTATAGCGCCCGAGATCAGAAGTCTTCAGATTTATCTTCAATATTGAACGATCCCGTCGAAGCTGTCAGACGAAATTTGATTCCACACGTTTGCGGTAAGAAAGACAACCATAAAATGTATTATGATAGCCAACAAACCACTGATATACAGCCGAAAAATGGAAATGTAGTCACAAAACTTTTCGATGACCCTTTCTTTGCTCACCTAGCCGAAGGATTAGATTCAGATTTGGTTAAAAAGTTAATAGAAAACTCTTTGATAAAACTCCAAGAAACTAAAAACTCAGAAGGGACAGACAGCAGTGAAATTACCATTGAGAAGCTAATAGAAAGTTCATTAAAAAATTTAAAAGAAGAGTGTGCAAAGGATGTTGAGATTAAAGAAGAAGTGAAACCAAAGAATGAGAAAAGTGCCAAAGACGATGTGTCGAATAATAAAAATATAATCGACTCGCCCGTCTGCCAAGATAACGAAGAAAACAGCTGCTCTGCTCCCTATGAAAGTATGGAGTATGAGAGCGGTGCTATGGGAGTTTTTTCTGATCTCGAGCCAATGTCGGACTGCTATAATGCCTCGGCAAGCGAGTTGTCCACCGAAGACGACACGAATTCAACGAGATCGAAATTTTATCAAATGTTGGTTGACGCCGCGTTGTGTGATATTGAAATTTCAAATAATACCGACGACGATCATCATTATGAATCGATACGTTTAAACAGTGATCCTATTTACGAAGAGATTGGAGACATGCCGCCGCCTTTACCCGTAAACCCGCCCCCAAATTCTTTAATGATTTTAGACGATGAGAAACGCAGTGGATCACGTTCAATATTTGAAGGTGCATCAAAATATGACATTTTATCTTACTTAGTAGACGCTAAGGAAAGAGGTATTGATGATGAGGAAACATACATAACTAGTTATGCTACTCACAATGATTCCTCAAATATGTTAGAAGAATCAAAGGACAAAACAAACAACAGCGAAACAACTGATGCTCATTTAAGTAGTAACACCAGTCAGCTATCAAACGCATCAGATTCAAGTGAAGACAATTCACTTATTATTAATCATGAGACTTTAGAAAAAGCCGTTGTTTGCAAAAAAACGTCGGCAGAAATTGAAAGGAATGATTCTGGTGTTGGTTCAGAGACGAGTAAATCTTCAAGAAGTAGACTTCAGGGTAAAACGTCTCCTTGTAGTATGATAACAGATAAAGATACGCCTATTCATCTTTGTGAAGATTGTGATACTACTGTGGAAACTCAATTAACAGAACAAGGTAAGTCGTCATTCTATCTATAATGTATAATATTTTTAATGTTCCATGTATAACAAGGATATGCAACTTTTAGGTTCGATATATGCTCCATTAGTATGCAGAAAATGTGCCAAGAAACGCGCCGAGAGAAAGGAAATAATCACAGAAATTGTTGAAACTGAAGAAAAATATGGTAGAGATTTGCAAATCATTCTTGAAGAGTTTTACAAACCGATGTTGGTAGCTGGTCTACTGAATCAAGAACAACTCAGCGCCATTTTCCTGAACGTTGAAGAGCTGATTGAAAACAATCAAGTTCTGTCTGAAAAATTGAGAGACGGTCTTGAAATTGCAATAGACCAAGGAGACGAGGTATTCGTTTGCTTCATAATAATTATTATTATACGGAAATGTTAAAAAACTATTTCCAAGCCATTTATAGTTGAATTGGATTTTTTGCAATTGTGGCTTAATGTCTTTTTCCAGGATCTTTTAACTGTGAATGTTGGAAAAATCCTGCTGGAGTGTTCAGGCATGCTGACAGCGTTCCAGTCATATTGCGTAAAGCAAGCTGGTGCTGCCCTTCTGCTAGCTGGCCTCGAGAAGGAGAAGGAACTCCTGAGGATATTCTTGCGCGTCTCGCAGATGGAAAACGCCGTTTTGAGAAGAATGAACCTGAACTCATTTCTCATGGTAATTTTGGATTTGTTATTACATAATTGGCATGGATATTTATGATTACCGTATTATACACTTAGCGTATAATATCTTATCATGAATCAATTAGGACGTAAAGTATAACAACAATATGAAAGAAGGTCATCTCTTCCATGATATTAAACAGGTATCTGGAATGTTTTCATTAAGTTTAAAATAGAGTTGGCCATATTCTTTAGGTAGTAGCTAGGCAGATGAGTAGACCAGTAGTATTAAATAATATTATATAACAAATATTTCAGGTGCCAGTACAACGCGTGACAAAATATCCCCTCCTTCTCTCCCGGCTGTACCGCGCCACAGCCGCGTGCGCAACCGAACGGGAAGATGTGCGGTCAGCCCAACGCTGCGTAGAATGCAGACTTGAAGAAATCAATGCGGCAGCCGCGGCCGCTGCCGCTGCAGCGAGAGACGTTCCTCTATGGAGGCGGCTCGCAGCAGCAAGACGAACTGCGCACGACCTTCATGTGGCTGATATAAAGCTGAGAAAGATGGCCGTCGATGTTTTGGACTGGAATCATGATGACGCCAGGTGGGTTATCGCTCTTAAAATAAGGAGAATTTATAGATCATGTTATTGCACATTATTAAGAATGTTATTGCTTCTACCATGAACAATTTCATGAAATTTGAGTAACTTAAAAATAATAAATTCAGAGAGGCAGTAAATAATATTTTATCTTTTAAACATACGACGGCATTACAATGGTGAGAGAGATTACGCCTCCATATTTTATGACATTTAAATTGTCCACCATTTTCTTGAACTGCCACTTACCTTACAACGAAAGCGTAGAAATATTTTAACAAATGTCTAAGATTCCATTGCAAATCTTTATCCTAAAGATAAACATTTGGCTTAGCTTTTTGTGTTATAATTGGAGATGTTTCGGCTAATTGTAGCCGAGGCACATTTAGTTCAATCGTTGGATGGTTTTTATTAAATGATCCCATTACTAGATCCATTGCGGGACGCAGATCCGCTCTATGGGCTAAGTCATAAACTTTGATTAAATTTTAGTGCTTCTTTTGTTAAATAAATCTATTCTGAGAATTATTGTCTATCTGAATAGTGACATTGTTTATTTACGCAAGTATTTTGTGGAAAGGATTAATATCATTTCTAACACTAGAGGCTAATCTTCTATTCTTAAAATCTTACTCTATGACATTCGTAAAGACGAAGAACATTAAGACAATTACGACGGCAACAATAATTGATATAATTTACAATGACATAACACAATAGGCGTTAATGTCATGGTATGAATGCTGGTACACCAAAATATATTGATGGAAAATAATTAAGAAATATATGAGTCTAAAAGACGATATGAATCAAATTTTAAAACAGTACCATTAAACTGAAAGAGGTCCTATAGTCATAAACTCATAACTCACTATTAAAAATATTCATTTCAGTTAAAGACACTTTTATACTTTTGTTATCGCCTCTCAACTCTTATTACTTGTACTATAAAGCTTATAATCGTAGCTTTAGTACCACTAACAGCGACAAGTGGTATTCAACGGGACTTTTTACGACTCGTAGAATTTCATAAACACAAGTAATTATTGTTTAAAAAGGATTGGTTAGAACATTATTAGTTTAAAAACTATTAGATATTAAAGTGAAAAGTTTTCTAAAATATCTCAAAATTAAATCCTGGAGCTTTACAAGTCTTAAACGTTGGCGAAGCTTCGAAGGATTTATTGAAAGGGTTTTATAAGCCATACAAACTCAACGCTTTGGGCAAAATTCAGATGGGATTTTGTTTGTGGGATCGTGTATCGATTTTTTATTTCAATTGAATTGTGGGGTTTTGATTTCTATATATATTTTTTGTTACGTGTCTTGAAATGAGTAAGTTATACATTAAAAACCCATGTTTATGGTTATGTTTGGTACTGTAGCGGATTCCTTGAAGCGCCTGCTTGGTGCTTTATGACGTAGATATAAAATTGAATAAAAAATAAAAATGAGTAGTCTTCGATGTTTTATATATATTCTATGCACCTTCTATGTTTTGGGTGGATATTAAAATATAATAATACAATATAATATTGAATTGCTATTTACATCTCGATAATCCGGAATCCCCATAGTACGATAGGCTTGCGTTTGAAAACTATCTCACCTGATGGAGCATACTTGCCTAGAAGTAACCAGTTCCCTTGCCTAGAAGTAACCAGACTTGAAGACTCCCAGGTTGTACGTAATACACACATTGAAAATACATTGTTTGTTATAAAAAAAATCACGTAAATATATTGAAGAGGTTCATGGAAAAACAATTTCAGGTGCTATTAGAAATCAATTCAGGTGCAGCGACCTTTTGCAATTTTATTCACGCATCTCGGAAACTACTGAACGCAAGACGTGAGACTGACACTGTAGCTTACTTCTAGAGTAAATGTTTTCAGATATTTTGGTAATACGAATAGAGTAGTAATAGTACTATATTTACAAACATTGGTAATAAAAAATAAAACCAATTCATGAAATGATATATCAAAAACTACTTAGAATAGAATGCGGCTTGATTGTATGTATGTACAGTTCTCCCCAAACTTATTGTCCGGCTTGAAGTTGGCACGAGCTAAATTCAGCCCGGCCGTAAAAGTCGTATAGAGAAAAATATTGGATTGTAATAAATGAAAACGAAAGTTCAAGTCGTAGGCTGTCATTTTAAATTGTCGTTTCATTTTAATCCCATATTTTTCTTTGCGGTTGAAGTTATCTCGTGCCAACTTCAAGCCGGTCAATAAGTTTGGCGAGAACTATACAAGTATTACCAAAAATATTGATATTAATAATTAATAACATTCATATAAGTAAGCAAAACAGACTAAAGCTGTCATCATTGTACCTTTAAATAAAGCTTATTAAAATTAGACGAAAGGGAAATATATCTCATTTAACAAGTAATACACTGGAGTGAAATTAATGCTTTAGCTCGCGTAGAATTTATCACGACGCGGCGTCGACGGAACATGAAACGCGCTGTTGTGACGTCATACGCAATAATACATTGCGATGTTGCCAACAGCGAATTAAGCTGGAGATGAAATAATCTTCATGTGTTGTGCTTCCTTATTGGACAATAAATGAGAGAGGAATTTAGGACTTAATTATCGTTTTCTGTTCGGTGCCAAAGGTTTGATCGCAGAGGTTTTATCTAAAATAGCGATAATCAGTAACAAATGGATAATCTAGTTTGGACCCATAAAATTTGGTATTGTCAATATTCATTCTATGGGATAGAATGGGTCCTCAAATACATCGACGTATAGGAAGAGTTTAAACTCTATTATGTATTTATAAAGTAGCTACTTTATGAGTACCTAAATAGCTTTAATTCAATGATAAACATTTTTATATTATGTATATACAAAATTAAAATACACATAACGTTTTCCTATACCTATCTACCCTAAATTTTTATTAAAAGATTTAATTAAATCTAAATCAAAGCCTAAAACTTAAAGACCAAACGAGCTAAACTTAGATTGCTCATAATTTAAATATTAAAGATAAAGAGTACCTAGCTCTTAGTAATTATAATATAGACGCCCACCGTCTTAGTATCAATATAACGTGATAAAATCCGTGCAAAATTGTTTTATTTCAATGTATATTATTAAATAAATAAACTAAAATTGTATCCAACAAAATACTTTCCTGTCTTTGCTGTCAAGGAAAGGGTTGTTGAAACAAGTAGGGTACAATAATAAAATACTCGTGTAAGGTACTTTGCGAAGGTGGGCTATATTCTACGCCCGATTTAACCTTTAATAAGGCAAGATTTTTACGCACCCATAACACAGCCCGAGTCACTCTGAAGTGACGCGACGCCCAATCGACCTTATTCCACCAAATTGACGTTCCTCCTACAAATAAAACGACGACAAAATCCTACGAACACTTATGTGTGCTATTGATCAATTTTGGACTTTCCCCTTTTGTTAATAAGGTTTGCAATGGAGGGTAAGCTGCTGTTCACCCAGCCCAACGACAACAACTGGCGGAAAGGACGCACCATCAAGTTGACGCCAATCAACGCTCTTTTGGTAACTAACGGAAAGGTTAGTTTTGCTGATTTTTATTTCCTTTGCGGTTTGTCACACCTAAGATACTACTAGGATGTAGTAGGACTAGGATGTGTCTAGTGAAAGTTTCGATTGTAAACGTAACGACATTCAAATCAACATTCAACTTTAGTTTTTCGATAGCTGCCTAATAAGCCTTAAAAGTCTTAGGCTAATATTCAGAGACGATGGCTACGCGTAAAGTAATGCTTCCGTATGTCAAATTTGTATGAAAATTTGACATACGGAAGCATAAGTTCATGCTTAGCCTTAGTAATATTCAGAAACCATTCTAAGCGTAAACTTACAAATTTGTATTAGAATTTGACATACGGTAGCGTCGATTTACGCTAAGTGTCGTCTTTGAATATTAGCCTAGGATCTTACGTGCCAAGCAGTGTTAATGAGACTTTCTATGATTTTCTCAGTCTTAGTAGCGAACTAGCATTTGTTTGAATTTGTGCTCGATAATGACAATAAGTGTGCTCCCTATTACATGCGACCTAAACATACCAGAGAACATTAGTACGCCTCTATCTAACCTTTCGGGGAATACAGGCTGTGTTGTAAGTTTTTTAATAAAATGGTTTGGTTTTCCTCATTAGAGGAAGGTCTTTTATTATGAAATCTGTTCCAAGAAATCTTTGTAGGTTGAAATTTTTTATTGAACAAAATTTCTAAGGAACTCATTATGTATTTTCTTATGAAAAAGCTATACAACAATATTATTTACGAAATAAAACAGAAATTTTATTTTAACAAAGCGTTTTATCTTTTTGATCAAACCTTTAAAAATAATTACTATTTAATACAAGCGTAATTATTTCACAGCCAACGATCACCCACAAAACGAACGAGATTCGAGAGACACGCGAAGCAAGAGATAGAGAAGCGCGGGAAAAAGAGGGAGAAGCACTGTTCGCGCGCAGTGGAGTAAGAGAGGCCGCACTCTTACTCGTGAGGGAGAAAGCAGGACGATACACGCTGCAGAGGGAGCCACTGTTCTTGGATCGCTGCGTAGTCGCTGCTGATCATGAGCCCGAACATTTCTTCGAAGTTCACGAAATAACTACTAAGGATTCTTATATTTTTAAGGTGAGAGTATGTTAATTTGTGTCTGTGGTCTAGTGGTTCGAGTACCGGACTGCTGATCACACGAGGACGTGGGTTCGATTCCCACAGGACATAAATATTTATGTGATGAATATATTTTTTGTGTTTGTCTGGGTGTTTCTTATGTAAAGTATGTTTTTCAAGAATTTGATTTTAATTTATATTAATCTGACAAAACAAACCAAAACCAACTCGTTAAAAAAATAGAGACAAACATCTTTAAACCGTAGTTGTTTAAAATATCATTCCTCTTTTTTCGTTTCACTAAATATGTCCTTGAGTATAATTTATCTAGGTACTTTCAAGAGAAAATTAATATTACGAACTTATTGTGTACCGAACTACTAATTTTAGGATAAAATATTAAAAATACGCGTAGAAGTAAATAATTACTTTTCACATAGATTACATTTACACCATTTTCCTATAGGTCCAAGCAGAAACTATAGAGCGTCATTTAAATTTCTAGAAAAAATAATACTAGTAGTATAAGTACCTACAGCCATAAATCCTACTAATATAATTTTTAATTTATATTAAAAGTTTTAGTGGAATATAGATGTATTTCGTATATATTATATTATATAGTTGGGCAACTAAACTCACTGACCGGCACAGACAGCGAGGTTTCGGGGTAAACCATAATATCATCTATGTATACATTTTTTTTAATTTTCGTCGATTCGACAGACGACAGTCGAACGTTCTGAGGTAACAAACAAAAAAAATACAGTCGAATTGAGAACCTCCTACTTTTTTTTAAGTCGTTTGAAAATGTATGGATTTCATATGTATGGATTTCATTGGGATAGATTTGTTTTAAGAAGATGAGTATAGACAATTACGTCGTCAACATTGAATAATTTATAGGAAATACCCAGACCACGCTTGGCGGCTGCACGAGTGCAAGCTTAAATGTGTTGCCATAAATGTGTGTTGCCATAAATGTGTGTTGCCATAAATGTGTGTTGTCATAAATGTGTGTTGTCATAAATGTGTGTTGCCATAAATGTGTGTTGCCATAAATGTGTCATATGCCAGGCATATAGTCTAAATACGGTTTCTTCGGTATCAAACGTAACTATAAAATTGAAAAATTGTAACGTCACCTTTAAGACGTAAATTAGAATGTGAAGGAAGATTTCGACTGGCGAGCAGGGCGAGCGGTGGCTTAGTGGTCAGAGCGTCTGGTGTACCGAACCAGAAGGCGCAGGTTCGAATCCTGCCCGCCCGCCGATTTTTTCCTTCATTAAAAATAACTTATGGAATTGTTTTTTTTTTCTATTACAGGCGGAAGAAAACTCGCGCACGCGCACGTGGTACCGACAGTTGCAGTACCACGCACAAGGCGCGGGCGCATGGCGCAAGCGACGCAACGCACTCGCTAACATTATGATCAACCCTATGCTAACCAGGAACTGATGATGAAGACTAATAGATACGGCACTAATGTGTTTTGGGAAGTTAATGTATTGTGTAAGGGTTACATGAAAATGGTTATAATTTAAATAAATTCAGTAGAAAAAAGAATAATTTTGTGTGTTTTCAGTAGAAAAAATCGATTGTTGTGGTTCTGAAATGAAGTAAAATGTTTTGAGAATATAAATTCAGCATTTCTTTTCAGTTTTCTAAAATTATTTCCAGTATTCTTAATCTTAATTTTTACTATCTTCTTCTTACTCATCTTCAATATGAAAAGGACCGTAATTCTCCATTACTCTGCTCTTTAAAAAAAAATTCAACTGGTACTGGTAGCTCTGATCTTCTACTCTACTCACTACTCTACATTATTTCAGTCATAATATATTCTATTCACTATCAAAAGTATTTGGTTTAGGTACCACTGGCCACTAGCAAAATGTCTGCGTATTATTTATTATGTACCAATAAAAAAACAATCAATGGAGCTACGGTGGTGCCCTCTACCTTTGCATGTTAGGATTTTGTGCGGCATAGATTTATGGATAATTTCTGGTGAGGCACAAGAAGGTTACTGGTTAATGACAAAATATTGTTAAATGAAAATAATAAAATGAGTGCATTTTACATAAACTTAATGTAATAGAATTAATAATTAAACATTCCTGGTTTTTGTTTTTATTGTTTAATTGTAAATATTCCAGAACAGTTTGCCACTAGATTTATATTTAGCTTTACACCAAAATTTAGATGTTTTAACATTGTATGAGCCCTAAACGAACTATTATTAACAAAACCATAACATAAGACGTAATGTATATAGTTTAATTTTAATAGCTGTGATATACTGTCGATGAAAAATAAAAAAAAATCTAAATAAAAAATGCTTTGTAATCATTCAGAAACCTTGTAATTATTATAATTTTAACATTAACAATTGTTCAAAAAATAATAATAACATTAATAACTTCCTGACTAGTCTTAAGGGAAAACATGTGTAATATTATTAAATATTTATAAGATAAAAATATACATGAATTGAGTTGTATTTATTGTATGTAATAGAATAAAATACTTAGTTGTAGATTTGCTAAAATAAATAGTTGTTAGATAAATCTGTTTCGCCTTGGGAATATATTGTATCTGTTATATCTTTAGAAAAGACAGGAAATAAATAAATTAATAAATATATAAACGTTTAATTTTATCACCAATTCTTAAACCCATAATAATCTTCAGTCAATTTGATTATAACGAGACAGGTATTTATAGAAAATATATATAGAAAAGTGAGAGGTGCGTGCCTTGGATTCAAATTCGAGACCTTTGACTTGGCACTCTTGTGGTCTGTGATGACGGGTGGTTTTTTTTAACAATTAAAGACAACAATTCCTTTTGTATATCTATAATGTAATGCCCCTCTTAAAGACTAACATACATTTATATAGGGATGAGGTGTCACACACACTACAGTTCATTCCCCTATACCTATCACTATCACTGCTTTTCCGCTCAAAACATATTTCCGCTAAAAACCTATATTCTTAGTTAGCAAACACAATATCAGATTTGATATGAAAGTTCCATCTAAATGTGATACATCACGGAGGCTCATTTCCTGAGCGAAGCAAATAACGATATAATTATAACATCTTTCGGCATCACGAGGCTTCTTTACACCTAACAACAATTTGACGACATCGATATTTTAAAAAAAAGGTTTAGGTTTATTGTGTAAGCGTATTAATGCTGGTGAAATTTTGAGAAGTATCTTCTAAATAATAACACTAGGAAATTATTATAATTATATTATTACTAGCTGATCCGGCTAGCATTGTTTTGCCATAGTCAATAGTCAATAGTCAATAGTCAATAGTCATTTATTGGTAACGTTAATTACATGTCATTATTAAATTGTTACATAATTAAATGGTTACATAGAAATGTCAATTACAATCATTGAATTTAATATTTAGATTTTCATGAATTCGTCATAACTATAGAATGCATGCTCGACCAGCCAGCGTCTTAGACGCGATTTAAAACTCGCAATAGTTGTGGCACCTACTATACACTCAGGCAGGTTGTTGTAAACCGCCGGTCCCATAACATGAGTTAATTTTGAGGTTTTTGTAAGTGTCCTAGACACCACTGACAACTTTTGTTTTTGTCGCGTACAGTACGAGTGTGCGTCCCCACGCCTCGTGTAAAGCCCTAGGTTCGTCCTAACGTACATAGCCACCTGATAAATTACTATGCTAGGTAATGTAAGGATGCCTAGTTTTGAAAAATATTGTTTTGCAGACACGTCTTGTGGTATTTGCGCGATAGCTCGCACGGCTTTCTTTTGCATTCGGAAAGCGCGTTCCCAGTCAGCAGCACGCCCCCAAAGTTCTGCGCCATATTGAAGCTGCGAGTGCACCGTCGCAAAATAACATGCTCGAACTTCACTCATTCGGACCACTCGAGCAATTCGGCGTAGAGCGAAGCACGCACTACCCAGTTTACTACAAACTTTCGAAATATGGTTCTCCCATTTTAGGCACCGGTCTATTTCAAAACCAAGAAATGTGGTTGTTTCAACCTGGGCAATGCGCACTCCCATCGCCGATACTTCCAATTGTGTTTGCGGCCTGCCTGCCAATGTAAAATGCATGAACTGTGTCTTATTCAGGTTAAGCACAAGCCCGTTCATCTGAAACCATTCAGACAACTGTTTCATGGCGTTATTCAGTCCTTGCTCCAGTTGATCCAACGAAGTCGCGGTAACCAGCACAGCTACATCATCAGCATACATAAAGGTTTCCGCGTCGGTGATCACATTCGGTAAATCATTCAAGAGCAAGGAGAACAAAATATTAGATACTGCGGAACCTTGAGCAACCCCCATCTCCGACTCCAAGGAGTCTGATCTGACGGATCCTCCACAACCCACAACGATCTGTGACCTTCCCCGCATTAGTTCCGTCAATAGGGCATGAGATGTGCCCTGCACACCATAATGGCTTAATTTTACAGCAAGTACATCTCGATCTGCAACATCAAATGCCTTTGACAGGTCGCAACATATCAGTGCTACTAACCGCCTGCTCTCACGAGCAGCCAGCACCCTACTCACGAGTTCGCGAGTTAAAGATATCGTCGACCTGCCCTGGCGATAAGCGTATTGCCGGTCTGAGAGCGCACCTGTATCTGATAGATATTTTATCAAACGGTAACTAAGTCCGTTTTCGAATATTTTTGCTATCGCTGGAATAATCGAGACTGGCCTATAATTGTCGATGCAATCTCTCTTCCCTTTTCCTTTAAACAAAGGGGAAATTTTGCTACATTTCAGGGGGGTTGGGAAGGAGCCTTCTCTCAAGCAAGTATTAAAAAGATCTGAAAGAACAGGAGCGAGAGGAGCAGCTATTATGCGCATAAGTTTCATGGAAATGCCGTAGATGTCTTTTGATGATTTTGGTGGAATTCGTGTCATAATTATGCTGTATACCTCTTGTTTATTGAATGAGAGCAAGCGCAGTGACCGATCCGCAAAGGGTACCACGGCATTTAGCTGAGCTCGCACGCGGTTCGCATCAGCCCGTGGTGCACCACAAGCGGCCGCCGCACTCAGAAAACGGCCATTCATCGCATCTACTGCGGATTTCTTTGATGTAAATAAGGTTCCATCTGTGTTTCTAACAATCTCGGTAAATTCAAAACGAGGTGCATTATTTTTGCCTCTTTCTTTGTTCACTACAGTCCACATTGCTTTCGGTGCATTCTTAGCCGAACTTATAATATTAGAATAATAATTAGATTTTTTAGTTTTTAATAACAATTCATAATTCGATGACATGTCCGAGATAATATTATTAATTGCCGTATTATTTGGATAGCGCAAACTAATGTCAAAAAAATCAAAAAGTAGTGATTTGAAATCTTTAACATCTGAAGTAATCCAGGATGAGTCAATTTTTATTGTGTTGCTAATTTTTTTCATAGGAAAACAAATGTCAAATTTACCAATCAAAATATTAATAATCGCTTTAGCCATTTCAAGTGAGTGAGTATTGCGATATTTAATTTCATCCCAATCCACGGAATCCATAGATGCGATAAAATTGGCTTTATTAGCTTGCGAGAACCTACGAACATACCGTGAGCTTTGTTGTGATACCGATTTCATATACATCAATTCACTCCTCACAGCAAGATGGTCACTTAAATGCGTGACAATAGGCGCTGTGTTCACAGATCCATCTTGCATGTTTGTATAAACATGGTCTAAGCTCGAAGATACAGACGAGCATATTCTAGTGGGAAAGTCTACCTGATTTTTCATGTTATGGGCCGACAATATATCAACGAGCCTTTTTACTTGTCCAGACAACCTACCCAAAGTATTGATATTAACATCACCCACAATCAAGCACTCTAGGCCAAGATCACAGATTTTATCGAGCAGGCGTTCTAAGTAGTTCAAAAAATCATTAGCATTAATCAAATTCGTTCTATAAATACAAACTATGGTTATGTCAAAATCAAGCAGATTTATCGCCGATATTTCGCAATATTGTTCCACTGACAAGGATACTATATCTATATTCTCAACACACTTCATACCGTCGCGAATAAAAATACATGAGCCGCCATGTCCTATTTGCTTCCTACAATAGCACGACGCTAGTTTAAAGCCCTCTATATTTATACATTTCAGATTTGCTTCAGATAACCAATGCTCCGATATTGCAAGAACATCACACTTCAAATCACCATGTAACAGAACTTCTAACTTTTCTGTTTTTTTGTCTATAGACGCTATATTCTGATGGCATACAATTAAATTTCTTCGAGTGGGTACATTTTTATCATTAGGCACCGCTGTGTTAACACTGCTGCATCTTGGCATCGTTGTGAGGACTGGTTTTGCTAGTAACGGTGCCGCCCCGCTCCCCGCGGGGGCGCACGCGAAACCAGTCTGACACCTTCACTCGCGGTGGCCACGAAGTCGGCGTACAAAAAAGTGAATACAGACTTTCCGGAACGCCAATCACGAATGCTGCGTGCTTGTCTGTTCGTATTTCTCGTTTTTCCACGAAATATCCGTCACACAGATGAATTTTATTTAAATAGTTCAATACATTCTGTGTAGTAGTTTCTGGCTTGAATGACCACGCTTGCATATATTTAATTCGCTCCACTGTCTGGAGCTGATCATCATTTTTTCCTGTACCAACCAACACTTGGCGGGATTTACGTTTACGATTGACTTTATGCCATTCGTCATTCATTTCAGTATTTTTGGAACAATAATTTTTTCCGGTCCCTTGAACGTTAGTGACAACTGTTGGGCACTCCGTTGGCTTAGTGGCCACAACATCTGCAATCATGTCTGTCGAGCATGCTACGATAGCTTCTCGGCTTACCTCGGGCGTCATATAGAAGTGGGTTACCCTTATTATCTAGGGATATGAAAAATAGATGTTGGCTGATTTTCAGTCCTACCCGATATGCACACAAAATTTCATACAAATCGGTCCAGCCGTTTCGGAGGAGTTCGGTAACAAACACCGCGACATGAAAATTGAATATTTTAGATATAAATATTCATAATATTATGTAATACGTTATTAGTAGTTTATGATAAGACTTTGACAGAACCACTACGTATACAGCACAGTAGAATTTTTTTCCGTTCCGGTTACGTCACGTGAGGATTAAATGACTCAATTATTCCACGAGAACGTTTCTCCTGCAATGACATAGCATATGATAAACGCCGAATGTGTTGGCGATGTTATTATTAATATCTGGGACAGACAGACACACAACGCAATAACGATCGTCACAGTTTCATCTATATTATGATATTATGCACCGGGTTTTGGAAATGGATACGAAACTTCTCCATGTTCATTTTATCGGGCCTGAAAGGAGGATAAGTATTGCAGCTTAGGATTACCTAAAGGTGCGTACAGACTATATAACAAAACATGTTATAAAACATAGTTATATGTTCAGTAATGTGGAGACTGAATGTTATAATTTTTTTATAATAACAAGTTATTCAACATGTTATTAATATTTACAACAACATTATATTCACATTGTGAACAGCATCGCAGAAGGATAAAATACAGTGTTATATGACATGTTATATAGCATTGTTATTCTAATGTGTACAGTATTGTTATATGTTGCAATGTTGAAAAACAATGTTACATAATGTGGACGTATTATAAAGCATAAATTATACAACGTGTTATACGTATCTTTAAACGAAAATTAAGGTTGGTTCATCCTATCTAAATTATTCATAAAGTAGTCTCATCTCATTCTGTAATCAGTCTATAAGATCTATTCAGAGAAAACCGTGACGTGTGTATACGTCCCAGTTTTCTCTGAATACAGTTTTCTTAAAAATATTTGATGTAAAGTCACGCATCTCCCCAGAGTATTAGACAGTACACCAGTATATTCTAGATCACGTAATATTATCACATTATATTGCCAAGATAATATTCTTTTTATACCTATTTCAGGATGAGACAAAAAACTTTTATTAAACTGCAAATATAAACTAATAAGGTAGATATCAGAGCAGTGATATTTTCGAGAGATTTTGGGTCTCAAGGCGAGAATTAGTAACTAACTCCATTAGAAATAATGGACATCCAACGGGATTTAGAAAGTTTCATAAAACCCTGATAAAAATAAATTAATAAATTCCCGCAGCCCCGATGGGTCGCAAAAATTTAATTACCAAGGTAAATACGTGTTACGAACTTTTTGGTCGAAAATGGTTTCACAACTTGACAGGTTAAGTACGCAGGTATTATGAAAATTTTTGCCGTCCGATTTTGCGGTATACAATTTTGCAATACCTACTTACGTAAAATATTACCAACGAGAAAATCATGAGGGGCTGAAAAGTTACCTATATATTTTTAACTAGCTGACCCAGCGAATTTCGTACCAATAAACGTTTTCTTACCGTTTAAACCTTCCCTGGACTTCCACAAATATTTCAAGACTAAAATTAGCCAAATTGGTTCAGCCGTTCTCGAGTTTTAGTGAGACTAACAGAATTGCAATTCATTTTTATTTATATATAGATATAGATGAAATAAAATGACAAACAAGCATACAACAGCATAACGTTGACAAACAGCATAGCGTACGAAAGGTGATAATTACTATATTATCGAGGATTGAGAAAGTATGTTAAGATAGTTTGAGCATACCCTAATCCGACGAGCATGCATGGGGAGGTTGATGAACATAGATGAAGCGAAAGTGGTGTGCCAGGATCGTAGCAAATGGAAATGAAGTCTGTCTCTGCCTACCCCTATGGGAAACAGGTCGATTGAAATATAATAACTGATATGTGCACTAAATTTCGTTCATTAGAATACATCTCCCAAGCAATTTTAACGATTTGTAGCGACATCTATCGCGCTACATAAGAACTTCTACGAAGCTTAAATCCTGAATCGCGCAAGTGAAGTTTACCATGCAACTTGCATATATACAACCGTCCGACATCAACCGTCGGGCAGTGGCCCGCCAGGCATAACACCCGCCTGGTCGGAGGATCCTCCCTTTGGTGCGAGGGACAACACACCTCGTCCCTCCACAGTGGTGACCCCGAGCAGAACATCAACGCAGCCTTCGAAGACCAGCTTCGTCATCACCTTCCCTCACAGCACCCTCCAGCAATACGAGCAGCGAGTTACACAGCCAGCTACTACTACTACTACTACTACTACTACTACTACTACTACTACTACTACTACTACTACTATACTACGTAGCATCACCCCGACTCACTGGGGACTCACCGCACTACAGTCCCGACTCACTGCGGACTATGCGGCATCCTGTTCCGACTCACTGGAACACACTACACTGGCACTGGCAAGCTCTTCAAACGCACTGACCGCTGACCCTTCATCGACCTCCGGTCTCGGGGGGGAGTGATGTAGCGACATCTATCGCGCTACATAAGAACTTCTACGAAGCTTAAATCCTGAATCGCGCAAGTGAAGTTTACCATGCAACTTGCATATATACAACCGTCCGACATCAACCGTCGGGCAGTGGCCCGCCAGGCATAACACCCGCCTGGTCGGAGGATCCTCCCTTTGGTGCGAGGGACAACACACCTTGTCCCTCCACAGATTCATCAATAATCGGGCTTGTATACAGGGTGTTTGGTAGAACGTTGAACATACGAAAATGGTGGTTAGTTGGGGTCATCTGCTACCCACTTGGCCCAAATTATTTGACCTTGGCCGCACCGTTTTCATTTTTACTTTTTTTAATTTCACAGAAAATTACCAGTTTTTTTTACTTAAAATTCGAATATAATTAGACATTAATACAAAACAACATCCTGCCTGTTTTACCCATCACAAGTAAAGATATTCGAATTTAAATTGATAAAAAACTGATAATTTTCTGTGAAATTAAAAAAAAGTAAAAAAAAAACAGTGCGGCCAAGGTTAAATAATTTGGTCCCAGTGGGTAGCAGATGACCCCAACTAACCACCATTTTCGTATGTTCAACGTTCTACCAAACACCCTGTATATGCGGCTCTCCCAGATGTTAAACTATTAACAACATACTCACGCTGACCTAATATCTAACAACGATACAATATTGAAACACCAAGTATGGTTAAACCATTGATTAAACCTAGTTAAGTTTAGTAGTGGAGAGAACGTGAGTTAAATGATGCTTTATGAAACTGTTGTGGTTGAATGCCTCATAGTTGCTATCAATTTAATAGGCGCATTCTATGCTATGATATATAAATATTCTAGCATAGAGTAGGCGCCTATTAGACCAATATTGCTGTGTAAAAGTACTTTACAATTTTCATCACACAATATTTTTCTACCACAGACATTACGCGTACAAAATTACTATTACGTACTTTTAATGAGTATTTAAAGTCTATCGCTATTGTTACCTGCTCTCAGGTAGTTTATTTTGATGAATACTAGGTAATTCCTTCATTTAAAATAACCTGTAATCTTAGCATGGAAAATAATACAAAAAGATTGTTTTTCTGTTTTTTCTTCACACTTTTGTCTACATCTTTTCACTTAAATTCTTCTCTCGCAGGTCTACTGAAAGAGATTTCTTTAGAAATATGTAGGTTATTACCTTTGTATCATATAGTCCTAATTATTTTAAGTTACTGATTTTATTAAGTGTGTGTGTGTGTGTGTGTGTACATAAATACACATAATTTGTTAAGCATCGGGTTTTTAATTATGAAATTCTCAGTAGGCAATCTGAATAAGTATTGATTGATGCTCAAATAATGGCAATTATTATGCTCGCCCCCTATTGTCGTAATAGGTGTGTTATAGGCGCGACCCCAAAAATACCAGTAAATTCTGTACCTTCAAAATAAGCTAAGCTTAACGTTATTTCGTAATAGTAGTCATTACTAATAAGAGATCCCACTCATAAGTATCAAAATCAAAGTCAAAGTTACCTACTTATTGCTAAACAAACCCACACACTACCCACATTAAGCCGAATTTCGGCTTATATATTAAAGTCGAGATAATTTTACCTGATGTAAAGCCACTTCATAATGGTATCTAGTCGGTAACTAAGGTTTAATTCTGTCAGAACTGTGTAACCAAGTTTCGAACAAGAAACAGTGGCGGTTGCCTGGTGCCAAGTTAGTTAGCAAATGGTTTTGTGCAGACGAGCAGTTTGTGACTAAAATGTTTATATTTAACAGCCGACGAAATAAAATCCAAACTCGGGTGACAGCTAAAAGAACCCGATTTGTCGAAAGTTTATGTCATGTTAAGTTTATGTGTTCGTTCGACGATCCAAACTATAGATTGTAACTTGGCTAGACCTGCTGATGCGGCTGAATATCAGTATTTCACTCGAAGCGACTGTCATCAGGCCTGCGCAACCCAATTTTTGGGCACTACCGATATTTGAAGAATAGACTGGTTATCAGGCATTTTGGGCTTCTTACTAACGATTGTCATAGATGTTCGTATGACAACCGGGACCGACGGCTTTACGTGCTCTCCGATGTTACGTTAGTTATGTAAATATATTCAGAGATAATTATTTGTATCGCGCTATTAGTGAAATAACATTGTCTATTAACTCGCCTGTTATCTCAGAAGATATTCCACGTAGGCCTGAATTAATTTGCATCAAATGTTTATCGAGTGTTATCTATAAGTTTGAAACTTTGTTAACGCTTCTTGTATTAATTTATTGAGTTCTGTCTATTGATTTTATTCTTATTGCTTGTTGAATAGAATTGAAATTGTTATTTTGTTTATATTATAATAATCATACTTCAATATTTATTAGTTTTATATTACTTAGTACCTAGTTTTGTTTACACTATTACTTTGTAATTGATTGAAATTGTATGTTGTAAACATGACATCACGCTTGTATTAACTAAAAGGTTAGGTTTACTAGATACATCCATAATAGGGAATATGCGTCTGACTTAAAAAAAGGTTTTTTTTTTTTATGAACTTTATCGTTTTAGAATTATGTCTATGTAGATATTTTTTTATATTATTTCTTTTTTGATGAGAAAATAATTATTAAAAAGTCCAAAAAAAACTGTTGGGAATTCAAATCACTTGAAACGCAACACTATCGGTCAAATGGAATATGACGTCAAAGTCTACTAAAACAGTGTCTGTTGTACGTGGTTGTTTGGTTGAGAGAACGTAGACTTTGACGTCACGGCAAGCGCGCCAAAATCGCGGGTGTTTAAAATGCCAATATCTGTCTCATAATTTAATATATTTTTTTTGTTACTTAATTTTAGTTTTAAGACGCTGGATTTTTTTTTACGGCTACATAACGATATAAAGTATCGTTTAAAAATAAAAAATAAAAAATGTGCATATTCCCTATTCACTGGTATGTTTAGGTCCCATATTAAGGGGCAAGCCTATTGCTATTAACCGGGAACAAATCTACACATATCTACAATCAAACACAAATCACGATGTTTTCATTCACAGCAAGGAGTAATAATTACGTACATAATTTCGAAATTCAGAAGTGTGTGCCTTGAATTTGAAGTCGAAATTTGGCAGTCCAGTGATCATATCACTGGGCTTATTGCATTTAAGTACCTACCAGGGAGGGGAACAAAATGGCCACTTTTCATGAATACAATACTTACATGATGAGATGATGCATTCTCGTGTATGCGATTAATTATTATGATTATTCCCAGTTTCATTTAATTCGAGGGGCTCGTGGTCAAGTTGTAGCTACGCTGATCAACCGATCTGCAAGGTTAAGCTACACTTGCCGCGAATATCTGTGGATGGGTGACCATTCTTAGCACATCGAGACCCCTCCGTGCCTCGGAGAGCACGTAAAGCCGTCGGTCCCGGTTGTCATACGCACACCTATGACAATCGTTAGTGGTAGTCAGAAGCCTAAAAAAAGCCTGACAACCAGTCTTTTCTTCGATTATCGGTATTACCTAGAAATTGAGTTGCGGAGGTCTGATGGCAGTCGCTCCGTATAAAATACTGATATTACGCCGCATTCTGGTTAGACTGGAAGTCAACCCCAACTTGGTTGGAAAAAGGGGTAGGAAAAAAAAGCCCAGTTTCATTTCATTTCTGTTCAGGCTACAATCTTGTATTTTTATTGATATTATACCTTATATTAAACTACTACCTGCTATTTAAAAATCTTAATAGGCATGGTTCTTAATATGATAGCGTTAAGGATCACTTTTCAAAGAACCAATCTAAAGTTCATTCACTACACCAGGTGATACGTTCGATTAGAACTCCCCACTCCGAACACTCTAACTAATAAACTTTGGAAATGTGTAATTTCAGACTTGTCTCTTCCGGCAGGAACCAACTTAACTTTGCTAACAAACAGGTCAACTCCCAATCGAGAACAAGCCTTATGTTATTGCAATAAGACCGATAGATTTTTTGATGAATGTTGTTTGTATTATGGTTTTAGTTAACAAAATTTGTAGAATAAGTTAAGCATTATAATTATTAAATAGATCACCGTTGAAACTGTACAGTGAAGACGAAGTTTAATGATATTGTAAATTTATTGCGCGAACGACGAACTTTAGTTGAACTTTACAAGTTCCGTATGAATTAGCATTTTTCTAACTCTACCTAATAAAGACCTTTTGATATAATGTCGATGTTTTACAATGAATACTTATTTAGTAAGAGCCGTTATGGTTGATATTGTTTTTTACCAACCATATCTTTTTTTTATGCGGAAAATCCTTATGGTTCCCTGCCATCTGGGATGGTATCAGGGTTTGTCGGACTCGTACCGACAAAAAACCTTCCCTAGTCCTATACAAGGTGGAAGGGACATCGACGCACAAACGTCGTGACAAGGTTTCACTCAAGGTCAGAAATAAAATGACCTAGGTCATTCATGTAGAAAATGATCGGTTATTACAGATATTGACATTTTTGAGCGCGCAGTGTATTGCTAAAAACGCGATCATAGCGCTCCGCGGTAAATGATATCGCACGCGCGATCCGAAATAAATGAAATAATATTTTTTTAATTAGAAATCTAATTTGGGGAGGTAGAAATAATGATCTTTTATACGTTCAAGTAAAAAAAACTGCAGAAAAAAATTGAAAAAATGATAAAAAATGTTACGGAAAATTTCAACACAGGGGGGTCCAGAATCATGTACTGAACTCATATTATTCGGATGAGCGTCGATGTCCCTTCCGCCTTGTATGTCATGGCCATGGGATCAGTAAAATTTACCACGTCTATGACGGGAAACTGCCTCTAAGCCTAGTGGTTGTAATTTTGACTGCTACGCTATAGATCCTAGGTTCGATGCCCAGTTCGAGCAAAGAGATATTGGATTTTTCTATAAAATTTTTAGTAGTAATTCAGAATTTGAATTGGAGCCCATTTAATGGCAATAGGCTCGCCCTTTTACTTGAGATCTAAACATGGCGACCTGTGGACATTGGTAGGCCTCTGCCTAAACATTAGTAGGATAAGTGGACATTTCATGTACCAAAAACTAAAAATAATTTGTAACTATTCATCGCAAACAACCTTGCACCACATTGCTAAGCATTGTAACTAAAATGTATGTCTTAATACTAAGGAATAAAATGCTAGAGACATATTCCACATTTCTCATAAGACCGGCCAAGAATTCAGTGCTCATAAAGTAAGAGAAACATCTTCATTACATTGTACTCATATAAAACAAACAAACGCTAGGTCACTGGTTCCCAACCTTATTTTACAGAATTTTTTAAATATTTTGTTCCCTAGAGAAAAGTTTCCTCCAATTTTTTTTACCTACTTAGCATGTGGCGAATCTGAAACAGTTATGGTCACGACTATGTTTAAGTGTGCAATATGCAAGGGTCTCAAATAAAAAACAAGATGGTGTTATCATAATCGCCTTTAAATAATAAAAAAAATAAAAAAGCGATATAGGTAGGATGTGGAGGACGCTGTGCAGCGATGTTTTTAGGTAAGGATTAATTTATATTTTCGTGCAATGTGTGTGTGTGTGTGTGTGTGTGCGCGCACGTGACTACTTTGAGAACCTTCGAGCTAGATGTTTATTCACAAATAATTACTCGAAGGTACTTTTTTTCTTGAAGGTATATGGCCAAAAATTCCTTTATACTCACTAGCTTTGTGTGTATATCTACTCATCCAGCTTACATCGTCGGTGTACATTAAAAAATATCAAAATACCAGCTTTTATGTTAGTGTCCATGTAGACGGTCTCCAGTTAAACTGAAATTTAGTTGCAAAATTGCAAATTGGATGCGGTTTTTGTCTAGTTGATTGTCGACTTTGCGATTGCATACTAGCAACTTCGTGTTACAGTTTGCCGATTGCAATCTGACTCCGCAGTCGGTTGATGGTTTTCATTTATTTATTTGTTAAGGTTTTCCCACTGCTTATAATGTTTTCAACATTTGGTTAAGACTATACAAGGTGGAAGGGACATCGACGCACATCCGAATAGTTGAGTATCCGAATAACACAGTCATGAGTTTAGTACATGATTCTGGACAATTCTGGCGTTGAAATTTTCCGTAACTGTTATCATCAATTTTTCAATTTTTTCTGCAGTTATTTTTTACTTGAACCTGTAAAAAACATTATTTCTATCTACCCAAATTAGATTAATAATTAAAAAATCATTATTTTATTGATTTCGGATCGCGCGTGCGATAACATTCACCGCGGAGCGTTTTAATCGCGTTTTAGCAATACACTGCGTGCTCAAAAATGACAATATCTGTAATAACCGATCATTTTCTACATGAATGATCTAGGTCATTTTATTTTGACCTTGAGTGAAACCTTGTCACGACGTTTGCGCATCGTTGTCCCTTCCACCAGCGAATTATGGCCCGACCAACATTCATCTCAGATTAGTCTATACTAATATTATAAAGAGGAAAGATTTGTTTGTTTGTTTGTAATGAATAGGCTCCGAAACTACTGGACCGATTTCAAAAATTCTTTCACCTTTGGAAAGCTACATTATCGCCGAGTAACATAGGCTATATAACATCACGCTACGACTAATAGGAGCGGAGTAGTAATGAAAAATGTTGCAAAAACGGGGGAAAAAATTATAAGACCACGCGGGCTAAGCCGCTGGCGGGAAGCTAGTTTCAAATAAATACAGCTGTAAAAAAAACTGCATCGATATTCCATTCTTAGTGAAATTTTACAACTCGAATATTAACACAGACCCTCTGCATAGACATTTCTTAAATATAAGGGATTTAAGAAATGTATTTAATATTATAATGAATACAATTCTTCAATAAAAGAGAAAAGAAAGACAGTTCTGTCGCCACTGCAAACCAATTAAGTCCGTCATAATTTATTTTAAAACCGATATTTATTATATCATTCCGGTATTTTAACTTGAGTTTTATAAAATACTAGTTTTCCACCAGTGGCTTTACTCGCGTGGCCATTTATATTTTAGCTAACGTATAAAAAAACTTGTCAAATTATATTATACCAAAAACCTTTGAGAATCACTATACCCATTGGTGAGAACAGCATGAAAATCGGTGCAGTTTTTGAGTTTATCGCGAACAGATAGACGCAGCGGAGGACTTTGTTTTATAATATGTAGGGATACCTGATCAGAATGTAACGTGACCTAAGTGTAATCTTTTATTTACTACATAGTTCATAAAAACTTTGTATGGAGAATCGCCCTGTGTTACCGGACCGACCCACGCCTAATATAATTTTAGGTGCCTACACTTTAGGTCTCAAAGCCCCGAACGTCAAACGTAACAGTAGACTTATTAACTCCTACGTCGAGGGGCGAGTAACTAATAGCAAGAGCTAACGGGTACATCCCTGAAGAGATACGTTTAATTAATGCTTCGTGTAGGCTTATCTCATGCTAGCCCGCTAACCAACGGATTTCAAGATAGGAGACCATTAACTATAGATTATGTTTACCTTTCAGGTGGGTCGGTAAACCGCGTTTTGAGATGGGATTGTCGGGCCTAAACAATACGGGGCTAATAGTAACTGGATTGAGTGATATAAAATTTTGCTATATTTTGATTTTCCAGTCTTTACAATGATGATTTTATATAGGGCAAAGTTACGGAAAAACGCGATGTTCGCCGAAGAAAAAAATTCTGGTTGAGGATCATTTGAGACTGGACCGAAGTGGCCAGTGCTACTCGTATGTTCTACCTCGCCAAATACAGAGAAAAGGCAAGCAAAAAGCAAGATGAGTCCGATACAAGAGAAATTTCTGCATACAAAATAGGCACCTGAAGAAAATGAAGTTTTTTGAAAAAGCATCACTTACAATCCATTTAGACAACAGTCAAAATTTATACAGTAACTAATCAATAAAACTAAATAAACAAGAAATCTCATCGCATTAACGCGTTTTTTCCTGAATAAAATTTAATTTATCAATATCGTTTTAACGAATCTATTGTCTTAGAGAGATTTGGCGATCGTCTTACACTGGTAATACCATAATGTTGTCTGGGGCTCTCTGCTAATCCCCTTGAAATCCCCGGTTTCGGGAGTTTCGCTGCTAATCCTGTAAAGTCACTCGACTATTAATTAAAGTGTTTGTTTCGGAATTTAAGGAAATATTTTAAATAATTATCAAAGGATCAACATTTTGTTAGGCAGATTGCGTAAAAAAATAAAAAAATATTGTTTATGAAAAAGAAATAAGAGGAAGCTGTTTGTTGTTTACTTTATTTACAAGATGGAAAACAATGTTCTTAAGCCCACCTTTGTGTTGCAATAAAATGTCAAACAACAAATATGGCTGCCTGATGGTAAGCGGTAACCGCAGCCTATTGACGCCACCAACAGCACAGTGGTTTCACTCGCCCGTAACCGTAGTAGGTCTTGAGACCTCAGTTGTTAAGTATAGTTGGCCATGTACCAAATTAAGCTGATGTTTATCACAGATTGCGTATTAATTTGAATTTAACTATAGAATTTTTGCATTCTGTTCTGAATTTTTCATTCATGAATTTATTGAAAAGGTTTTTTCATTATTATTTATATTATTTATTTATTTATTTATTTATTTATTATTTATTTTGTTGAAAGTCAGTGATAATATTTAACTTCAGTATTGCTACCGATATACTCATTCAATACGGTAGTTTATTGGTATTTTCAATATCGTTGATTGAAATCAAATATACTTTAAAAGTCAAAATAATATAAATACTACAAAAAATAAATTATCAGATTATGGTTTAACAAAACTGCATCTAATGTAACATAGTATACCATCCTTACTAATATCCTAAATAAAATATTATTAATGCGAATTATAAGACCACGCGGGCGAAGCCGCTGGTGGAAAGCTAGTTATTAATATGCACATGATTACGAAAAGTCAGAGGAGCGAGCGTGCGTGTGAGGAAGAACTACGACTCTTCCCCTAGGCTGTCACTGATCTATAGTAGCAGCACAGAATAAATAATAACAGTATGGCCACTCTCCGCCCCTCCCTAACGTCAGATACCTCAGGTCCCCCACATTCTGCCGATGTTCTTGCCAGACGGACTGCCAACAAACCCTACGCACGCTCACGCACACATTTGCATTTGCACGTGTACAAACGTAATTTTGACAAGTTTGACATTTGGTATTGTAGTGTGTAGCGGCATCGGAAAGTTTGTATGGAGTGTCACAGGTTAGCAGTATCTTACATAATTTAGTGCATGCAGTATAGTATAAACCATTATAAGTGCGAGATATACATTTTTGATGGCTTGCACAGGCTGCCAGTTTACGCTTGTGATTTATAAGTATATCCCTTTCATTCTGACAGAAGACCCAAAAGTAGAAAAGATTTAGCTTTTGTTTTACAGGCTTAATTATATCAAAATGGTCTTTGTAACGAAAAGGAATATCTTTTTAATCTCATTAAATATTATATTGGCCAACTTTAATAAGCCTCGACGCTAATTGTATAAATTATAATAGAGAATTTAGTACAAAAATAGAAGCATCTGTGAGATTAAACGGTCTGTTTGTTAGTAATTTAGTTTTGGACATCTGTGTTCTTTGATATTTGAAATTCAAAATTATACTAATCTTACTTTTTGTGTTTTTTGATTTTGAACTAATTTAATTTTCTGTTTGTCTACCGTGAGGGTTTCGGCCCAGAAATATGTAGTATTTGTAGAGAAATATAAAATTGTATACCTAGAAATAATTTTCATACTTTTAATTATTAAGTCGTTTATGATTTTATAGAATAGGGATCTCGACAACAGCGCCACCTATCAGCTATATACTACCTATAGCCATGGGCGTACCCAGCTTTTGGCCCAGGGGGGGGCAGTTGAGCGATTTCTTAACACCGAGTTTCCGACTACCTATACGGTATCCTTTTATAAACCGATCATGCTACTCTAAATTTTGCTGGAGTCAAATAAAATAGTTTTCTTCCTCTACGCTGCAATGGTTATTGACGCCTGGAGAGTGAGCATAAAAAAATAGAACCGGACGTCGGATAATGAAATTTATTATTGTTGCCCGGAAAGTCTGGGAAGTACCTCCACCTTACAGAAAACTGCAGCCAAATAACACACTTTATTATGTGTTGTGTTCCTGCAGTGAGTAATGTCGCCAGAGCTCCTAAGGATGCGCTGCGCTGGCAGTAAGAGGAATATTCCCTCAAACTGTCGGCGCAGTGAATTCTCCATGAACCTCTAAGAGGTTTTTTCGTGTCGGCAACGCGCGAGTGATACCCCTGGTGTTGTAAGCGTCCATAGGCTATGGTAACCGCTTACCATCAGGCGGGCCGTATGCTTGTTTGCCACCTTAGTGGTATAAAAAAAAGTCATCAACAAAACTCAGAACCGTAATTCAGATGAATTTCCGAACGGTATTCTTATAAGCCACTCATGCTAACTCGACGCTTGATTTATCCGGGATTTATAAATAGAAAATCGAATCGAAATCTTGGGCCACCCACCTTGAACAGGTTACGTTAGAAGGATACTTTGTAAGTATCGTTGTTTGTTACTAGACCTCCAGTTATCTCACACAGTAAGAGCGAGCGAAGCGAGTTGAAAATTTGACCACCTACCTCGGACAGGCTTGGTTAGAAGAGTAACTACATGTAGTTTGTTTACTATTTCCAGGTTTCTCATGTAAAAGCGAGCGTAGCGAGCTCGAAAATTGAGGCAACCCTCCTCGGACAGGCTGGGTTAGAAGAGTAACTACAATTATTTTGTCTACTAGCTCCAGGTGTCTCATGTAGGAGCGAGCGTAGCGAGTTCGAAAATTTGAGCCACCTACCTTGGACACCTACCTAGGTTAGTTAGAGTGATAATTACAATTAGTTTGTTACTACCTCCAGTTGTCTCGTGTAAAAGTGAGCTCGTAAATTGAGGAAACCCACTTAGGACAGGCGACGTTAGTGAAGGGGGTTTCTTACTACCTCCGTGCGGCTAGCGCTGCCCCTTGGAGCCTGGCGCTCCGGGTTATGGCTCTTTTGGCCGTAGTTTAAATACGCCACTGTAAAGGTTGAATGAGTATCCGAACCGGTATCCTTATAAACATATCATATTAGCTTAGCGCTCGATTTTTTGAGAATCAAAAAAATACAATAATAATAATTGTGTTGCTCAACTTGGTTAATGACGCCTTGAAAATCGGCAATAGGATATCTTCTCGGGATCGCACGAGTTTCTGACCGGTTTTTTTATAAGCTCGTCACTCTCGATTTTTCCAAAACAAATAAACAATATAAATTATTGGCGCAGCATAATCGGTTTATAAGAATACTGGTCAGATTTTCATCCAATCTCTGGTTATTTTTTTTGATGATTTCAGGCATCACTATTTTCACGTCGAGCAAGAAAATGTCTTTCAGGCATCAATATTGTCAGTTTGTCACGTCGAGCAAGAAAAATTTTAAAGTTAAGCTAGCTTAAGCGGTTTATAAGTGTACCGATTGGAAACTCATCTGATCTTTGAAAGATTTGTTGCTCAATAATAATAATGCCTCAAACAACTGAATTATATTTTACTGGTTTTTTTTAAAATTGTTGTTTTAATGAGGTCTTCATCAACAAATATTGGTCTATTTGTTTCCCTGATTATATAGTATTTAGCTATTTTTATGCTATCTTAAAGTAAAGCTAGCATTGTTGTCAATTTTGTAAGATCGGTTTGAGCAACAAAATCGCTTTTGTAGTGCCACAAACTGTTGACAAAAAGCAACAAATAGTAAATATTTTTCTATTTTGACAATTTGTCACTGCCAGTGTTATTGTAACTTGTGGGGGCAAGTTTGTTCCGTCCTACACACAACACGAAAAATGTTATTTTTTGTCTTACTATAACTTTTACCTACGGGGCATCCAAGTTCCAGGGGGGGGCAGCTGCCCCCCCCTGCCCCCCCCTGGGTACGCCCATGCCTATAGCTAAAAACGATCCTTGTGATAAGTACAAAAAATCATCCTAATCATAACAAGAATTAAGAATACACTGGAATATATACTTTTTTAAAAGATTCGACATCGTTATCTACAGAATAAAGTTTCTTCTAGACCAGTTTGAACTGTGAGTCTGTGTGTGAGTGTGTGAGTGAGGTCCTGATTGAAAGACAACTTTCATGTTCATTAATTAACAGTCTAGAAGCATTTTGATACAGGATTTCCTTATATAAAGAAGGTGCGCTTCAAAATGGAAATATAAAGAGATACCTATATATTACTGAAAAATCCGACACCTATTTATAGCACCATAGGCATATACTCTCAAGCGTGTAAATAAAACTCAAAGCGAATCGTGCGTGTCTATCCTAACACCTAAAGTCAATCCTAACGAACGTAAACCCTTACATATTCGACACTACACATTCTAATCCCAACCTAAAAAATCCAAGTATAAAGTCGAATTTTGTTTGAAAAGTGATTTCTAAGACCTCATTTCTATGTGCCAAATTTCAAGGAAAGAGATCGGTCATTTGGTACCGAGACTCGGTCTCGTTTGTAACGTAATCGGGTCTCGCTAAGGGTTACACGGCGGTATTAAGTAGGCTCACGTTTTGAGTTATTGGTATACGCTATGAATTTTGAGATCCTTTTTAGTTTTTTGTTGTAGGGTTGTGCCTAGTTTCTTCTTGGTTAGACGCTCCATACTATCACGCCTGCATTCCCCGAAGGGAGAGGCAGAGGAGTACTAATGTAGACGGTAGACCCACAGTTTGCCGGTACCTATGTTTAGGTCCCATGTAATAGGGAGTGAGCTTTTTTCCATCAACCGGGCACAAATCCAGACACCGAGCTGCTACTGAGAATTTCACAGAGAAACCCAACAAAACTGCTCGACCTGTATGTAATAAACAAGGTATTTCTTTATAATCTGATACCTATTTTTGACATCCAGTTTTGTTAATATTAGGCCTATAGGTTCACTATAAATAATTTTCTTAACATAGGTACTTCGATATCTTTTATAACCTACTTAAAAAGGCACAAAACCGCTTCCTGTAGATATTCAGAGTTAAGTCGTACGTTGACCGCTCTTAAAAATCCATTGATGAAATAAGACAACAATAAGACACCCACTCAAAACGGCTCATTATTGACCAAACACCGACCTCTCTTGAAAAAATCCATCGCATAAAAAACGCTTTAAAAAATCCATAAAAGCACGGTTAAATGTACAGGCTCTTTCGACACTTTCAAATTCCTTTTCCCACCAAAAATCCGAAACCTTTTTTAAAGCACGAACAATACAATCGTTTCACACTTCGCTTTTCTTAAAGCAAGACGTTGCCAATCAGTTATCAACATACAAAGAAAACGGTACGGTGCTCCTGTAATCTACCGTCTCATTCCAATATGGCGCTAGCGGCAAACGAACTCGACCTTTTTAGGGCCGTCAAAAGGGTAAGTACGAAATGAGCACTACATGCTGTAGACTTAGTGTTGCTGGAATGGATTCGTTTATACTAGAAAGACGTACACGACTCAATCCCAGACACTTCATAGAAATTCAGAAAACGATACATACTGTAACTATATAAGGACGTTTATACATGTGCAAATGTGTGCGTTTGTTTTCTATGGTGTGACATACATAGGATTAGTTCTTACCTCATGCGTTTACTGGTAAGGTTCATGTAGATGTGTGTATACAATGTGATTTTGCTTCGTGTTTGATTTTACATACCCTTGTTTTTCAGACAACGAACATTACAACGAAGTATGGGTTGGTAAGTATGGTCGAAGTTACCGACGAGGAGCGTCGGAGAATGGACTTTCATTTTTTTATAGGTAGGTGCTATATACGTTTAAACCCTAACGAGTGTTCCGTGCGGGTTTGCTGGGACCATAGAGATCCACTTTGTACCTGTCTGCTTTGTATTTATATAATCTAATAATATAAATATTTTTCTCTATGATTTTTACGGCAGGTTTGAAATTAGCTCGCGTCATCTTGCGGCCGGACAAAAAGATTGACGAGAACTATATGTTCTTCCAGAAGGTAGGTCGAGGTACTACCGAGCCATAATGTGACATCTGCCAGGATGAAACTGTGGTCTCAGTACAAGACCAGCAACTTGCCACTTGTCATCATTATTTAAGCACAAAGACTCGTCTCTATTGGGCGAGTGCCAACCAAGGAGTTTATTCTGCAATAAACTTCACACTATTCGCTGTACAGATGAGTGATTGCAATACAATTTTACTGCCAGTGATAACACCATTTCAACAGACAAAAGACTAACTACACCACAGTTCTGTTGAAATAATACAGAGGTAGGTCTAGAAATAAAGTATATGATTAAAATAAAATATACCTTAACTGTCTCGTTAGCCTAGTGGTCGAGGCATCGAGTTCCTGGGTTCGATTTCGAGGTCAATCAGTGTTATGAAATGTTTAGTGTCAGCTCGTAGTCTGGATTGTGCCCGCTTAATGGCACGCTTGCCGCCATTACATTGGACCTAAATATGCCAACGAACTATGGGTGTACGGTCGCGGTCACAAATCCATTAAAATTTTTACAGATCTATCGCATGAAACAAGTTTCACTTCCGACCTTTTTCTCTTCCATGATTATCTAGTCGGAAAGAAAGCGATGTAATGATCATTCAGTGCTGTGATGGCGCGGCGGCGTATTAAGATAGTGGTATGATATTAAATTTCAAATCACTAAGTATGTTTATGTATACGCGCAGTAACGGAAGGCAAATACGATCCTGGGCATGATAATGGACTTATGGCCTCTTACTGTACATTTATAGAATACTTACCTACGCTTACTTTGATAGGTCCTAATTGTCAAAACACCCTGAGATGGTCAACACTGCTCAAACCAGTTTCTTACGCCCAACAGCCACACTTATCACCACTTTTAGACAAAGGCAGTTGACAAATAAATAAATTGTTCTAGTCACTTCTAGAACGTTCTATATTCCTGAACAACAGTTTATACGTATTAGCACCAACGGCTAACAGCTTCGTGTTGCGAATGTTACAATCAAAGGCTCCGACCCTCTACTCGGCGAGTTTATCACTTCATTTGTTCGTTATGTCGCAGAGTTTGAAATAGGACATCAGTACGTATAATGATACCTTCCTGAATGTTTGGGTGTAAATTAATAGTATATGTAGTAATTATAAAAATAATGCGATATCAATTTTGACGTTATTGGTATAAAAATTATGACGTCTTAAACCAGTTTTCAGTTAAATAAATAAATATTCCTGGACATTTTTACACAGCACCATCTAGTCCCAAACTAAGCAGAGCTTGTACTATGGGTACTAGACACTGGATATAATACTTATATACTTTTTTTTTTTTGTAAATACATACTTATAATACATGAAACACCCAGACGAACACAAACACTTAAGTTCATCACAATAAATGTGACCTCGTGATCAGCAGACACAAATATTTATGTGATGAATATAAGTATTTGTGTTTGTCTGGGTGTTTCTTATGTATTATAAGTATGTATTTACAAAAAAAAAGTATTTAAGTATTATATCCATTGGCTGGTACCCATAGTACAAGTTCTGCTTAGTTTGGGACTAGATGGTGCTGTGTAAAAATGTCCCAAGATATTATTATTATTATTTAAGGTCTGCTGGATTTCTTTAGAAATTAACAGTGTCTTTGTACTATAGTCCTTATTATTTATTGGGTGTCTACTTTCTAATTTTTTGAAGAGTATAAATAAATAAATCAAAATACAGTGCATAAATAAATAAATCAAAATACTTATGAACAAAATTAACTCACCCTAGAGCGTGAAGGAAACTTTAAAGTAAAAATAGAAAATTTCTGACGTCGGTATAGGCTTGTTTAAAAGGGTTCACAGCTCGGGAAACTTTCAGATCTTCAAGTTGGATAGTTCCGAAGACTAATGCGAAAGTTTTTACATACAACAGAACTTGTACATCGATTTTAATATATTTACATATTATGTATCAAGCGTCTTCGTGCAAAAGTTCGAGCGTTGAAAAATGTAAACGGTATTTTTATTTTTGTAGTTTTTATCTAGACTGTTTTTATTCAAAACTATAAGAGGTATTATTCATTTTTATTATTTATTATTTATTTTTAACCTGCCCGCCCGCCGATTTTTTCCTTCATTAAAACTAACTTGTAATCTTAGCATGGAAAATGCTTAAAAAAATACAAAAAGATATAAGAGGTATATTAAATATACCGCAAGAATATATATTTAAATATTTTTTTAAAGATACTTTCACTGCTACGATGGTAATCGTAGGTTTATGGGTGCATATTCAATATAATAAGCTTCAAACTTTCAAACTGACATACCTGAATTTTCAGCTATTCATAAAAGAATATACAATATAATAAATTCATAAAAAATCATAAAATATAATATAAAGGTATATGGACCTCATCTGTGGATTTCATTTGTACAATACAGTTAATAGAAAAAATATATTTTTAAAGACAGATTAGCTATCTATTGGAAAAAACGATTCTCGCGGATAACACCGCGCGGTCGGTTTATAAAAGCTAAAACATTTTAATAAATATAAAGGATGAAAGCGGTAGCCTAAACAAGACATCAAAAGCCTCTTTTAATTTTGTTCAAACTCTTTTAAAAGCCGTTACGGATAGAAATTAACTTGGAACAAGATAACCGGGCATTAAACGCGGTGATTATAAGATTTGTGTTGACTCTGCGGTCCAAACAACGCGGAATATTGAGATAAAGAAAAAAGTTTTGCGTCTAAAATTATGTTGTATTTTATTAAAAGTAATAATTCAAATCTTTATTTGCAAATTAGTATTTTAAAATAAATAAAAAAAGTATGTAAGTATTAAATACCCATAGTACAAGCTCTGCTCAGTTTGGGACTTACGTACTTATTTATTTATATATCTTAATATACTTACCTACTATATTAATAATTGGTGTTAAGTGGTGAACAAGCCCTAAGGGTTGTATACTAATCGAAAATGTTCCTTTAATCAAAGAGATAGCATGCCTGCCATGCATGCCTCGACATCGTCATGATCCAATATTTAGTCAAATTTCATATACGATCTATTGGTATGACCAGTCTTCCAGGCAACACGCAACACACATTTTTTTTAAACAAATAAGTCCTCCTTGACCTCAGATATAAAATCAGAATATTATTTTTTATGAACTTGGGGTTAAAAAAAGGGTTAAGGTACACTTTAAAATTAATTGGTTTCGTTACCTTAAAAAAATATTGAAGATAAAAGGACCATGGGGGATTTTGTATGGACACCGTCCCCACCCACCAACAGACATGGGATGACTTTTAATATGATCATTAGGAGCCACACAAAGAGAAATTAAAAGTTTTTAAAACGAAATCGATGGGGTTTAAAAAAAAACGCAATAACGTATCTACAAAAATGGGGATAATTTTGTACAAATCAAAAATTGCTGATCGTGTAAAAATCCTCCCGTGAAAGGCGATGCTTTGCTAGGGTTACAGGAACGACGTCTTATCCCTCCGCGAAATATAACCTAACCTTAACCTAACTAATCGAACCTAACCTTAACCTAACTTAATTCTTTGGAGAACACAAATCCCAGTACCGGTAATACCCCCACATATTTGGGAATTATCGTCATAGGAAAAAAATCTCTATCCAATAAGACTTTTCAGATGAGATTGTTTAGAATTCTGTTGGTTAGTGGTGACGACTGTTCTAATCCACACTTGAAATATTTAAAAATCCTAATACCGGCCAAATTCCACATATTAGGAGATGGTCGTCATAGCAAAAAATTCTCTATCTACTGAGACCTTTCACATGAGATTGGTTTGAATTCTGTTGGTTAGTGGTAACGAATGTTTTCTAAACCACACTTAAAATATTTTAAAATCCCAATACCGGCCAAACTCCACATATAAGGAGACTGTCGTCATAGCGAAACATTCTCTATCCACTGAGACCTTTCACGTGAGATTAGTTTGAATTCTGTTGGTTAGTGGTGACGACTGTTCTAATCCACACTTGAAATATTTAAAAATCCCAATACCGGCCAAACCCTACTCATTTGGGGATAGTCGTCATAGCAAAAAAATCTCTATCTACTGAGATATTTTACATGAGATTGGTTTGAATTCTGTTGGTTAGTGGTAACGAATGTTCTCTAATCCACACTTAAAATATTTAAAAATCCCAATACCGGCCAAACCCCACATATTTGGGGATTGTAGTCATAGCAAAAAAATATCTATCCACTAAGACCTTTCACATGAGATTGGTTTGAATTCTGTTGGTTAGTGGTGACGACTGTTCTAATACACACTTAAAATATTTAAGAATCCCAATTCCGGCCAAACCCCACATATTAGGGGATTGTCGTCATAGCAAAAAAATCTCTATCCACTAAGACCTTTCACATGAGATTGGTTTGAATTCTGTTGGATCGTGGTGACGATTGTTTTAATCCATACTTAGAATATTTAAAAATCCCAATACCGGCCAAACCCCACATATTTGGGGATTGACGTCATAGTAAAAAAATCTCTATCCACGAAGACCTTTCACATGAGACTTGTTTGAAATCTGTTGGAGGGTGGGGACGTTTCTTCCCATTGTCCTTTTGTGTACTAAAAGTTATTTGATACTTCAAAGGTACCATTTTTAATTTAAAGTTAGGCATCGCCTCAAGCTTTTGTATACCGGTTTCAATGATACACTTCCTAGTATTCATTCTTCTTTGTACATTTTTTAAGGCGACAAGCGCTAGGAATTCTCAGAAATATCTTTTATATTTCTTTGTAAGCTTCTGTAACAAACAAGAATAGTTCTTGATTAATTTTCTGTGCAATGATTCCACTTTTGCGGTCTTGAAAGTCTACTACTTATTAAAAAAATTGAAATAAAGTTTAATGGGAATGTAAGAATATTCTAGGAAATCAGTAAGCAAGGTTTCTAATGTTGGGTCGCTACCTTTCCTTTATTAGAACGACAAGGGAATAAACTTGATTAAAAAACTTTGAAGTCAGCCTAAAATTGCCGCTCGTTGTGAATCATCATCTTGTAATAGCTTGAGCTTATTAGTGATTGTTAAAATTTCAGTTATCTATTCAGTCACTATCCGTGAGAACCTGTAATTGGCTTAGTGTAGCTTAAGCTAGATATTAACATTGATTGTATAGCTGTTGGTTTTCCTATATGAAATAAATAAATAAATAAATAGTTTAATACATTTCATTACGCCTCTATTCCCCGAAGAGTTAGGCAGATGTGTGCTAATGGGCACACATAGTTTGTTCGTATCTATATCGAGCATTTTGCCATTAAGCGGGCAAAAATCGAACTCCAAGCTGCTATTGAGGATTTCATAGAAAATCTCAATAACACTGCGGGACTTGGGAATCGAACTGAGGAACTCGCGCTTAGCAGTCGACCACAAGGCAGTTTAGTTTACGTTAAAAATAGTTTTACTAGCCTACATATTATGTTCAGAATTGAGATAATTCCTGATTTAAATAACTGGACGCAGTTTGGTTGTGTGTAGCCAGCCTACATGATAACAATCTGAAAATCGTTTTTCACCTCTGTATACACAGATAGGCGTTCCCGACCATTTTGTGAACATTGGAATCGAGTCTCATTTGCAATGCCCGTTATCAGAGTACTTGCACTTGGTTTAACTATGCTATTAGGTAGGAAGTGATAATTACATTGATAAGGAAATGCAGGCGTAGAGTATAATTTCGGCTTAAACTGTGTACAGTTCCCGACGATCTTATTGTCCAGCTTGAAGTTGGCACGAGCTAACTTCAACTCGGCCGTAAAAATCTGAGAGAGAGAAATATTTGACTACTTATGATAAATAAAAATGAAAGCTAAAGTCGTAGGCTGTCGTTTTAAATCATTTTAATCAAATATTTTGCAATTTAATAGATGAAAAATAATTCAGCAATAATAATTTGTATGTGTAGGTAATTTGTCAGACCTAGCCAGAATTTGCCCATAATAGATAAGCAATAAAAATATTTTTATAAACATGTTGGTGCTACAATATAATTTATATTTATTATAAGCAAATGACCAATAATTTAAGATAAATCGACCACAACAATGAAACGGATGCTGTCAAAATCTAAAATAGTGCTCCAAGGCAAAATGTTGCAGCAAATAAGGTAGAAAATTTTAAAAATAGCATTTTCTGAATTTATCTCATGAAATTGTTCGTGAAATTGCTCGTTGGGGCATGAAGCTCTTGCTAAACATTATGCTCCATGTATCGTGGATCTTTTAGCTGAGATTGTAAAAGATATTAAGGCGCCAAGAAATGAAAAATCATAAACGCTGACAGGAATGAGCGACGGGAACGATGCCACAATGCCTTTATGCGGATGTTATTGGTTTTGGCATTTTCTTAGGCTATAACTTTTATTACTTAATAAGGCACAATAATGAAAACAAAACACCTACTACTGCTATACTAATATTACGAGTATAAAGAGAAAGATTTGAGTGTTTGTTTGCACCATCACGTTACGATTAACAAGAGCAGACCTACTCTGCTCTTGTTAATCGTAACGCCTTAATATCTATCAATGAAAAATGTTGCAAAAACGGGGGAAAACATTCATAAGCCCACGCGAGCGAGGCCGCTGGCGAAAAGCTACTACGTAATAAGTACGCTGATCAATCGATCTACAAGGTGGAAGATATGCACCTATTGATCAATTGACACTTCCAGTTCGAACTACGTATGTGAGGACCGTATGTAAAGCCATGCTGGTCTAGTTGCCATATGCCCAGGCAATCGTTAGTGGCAGTCGGCCCCAAAAGTCTTGATAACCAGGCTATCCTTTTTCCATATCGGTATGACCCAGAAATTAGATTGGTATTTCGTATACTTTAAGGGATTTCCCTTAAAATAACATGGATGAGGTTCATATTATAGTTTGAACTATCTCGATATAACCTTCGCCTTTCCCAGGTGGAAATTATACTTAAGAATTTCTAGACGAAAGCAACATTGGATTGCTTGTTTATGGAAATTTAAGATAACACCGTATTTCACAAAATGCTAAATAGAGTTCGGAAATAGGATACATCTCTTCGCAAACATGTTGCTTTAAGTCTGGAAGCAGCCAACAAATTCCCTGATATGTATTAAATTAACGAATATCAACTTCACTGCATTGTTACCCAGCTTTCTAAATTCTGGGAAATGGAGCTATTATCGAGCACTGTTGTGTGCAGTTGTCAAATGTACCTACATTGTTGCTCGATGTGAAGTCCGCCAATCTGCATTAGGCTAGCGTGGTGGACTTTAGCTTAATCCCTCTCTGTTACTGAGAAGAGACCCGTGCCTAGCAGTGGGACAGTTTATGGGTTGATGATGATGATTATGATGATGACATAGATCTCTGAACAATATTAACGGTGAGGTTGTGGAGGGACGGGGAGTGTTGTCCCTCGCACCAAAGGGAGGATCCTCTGACCAGGCGGTGTTATGCCTTGCGGGCCACTGCCCGGCGGTTGATGTCGGGCGGTTGCATATATGCAAGTTGCACGGTAAACTTTACTTGCGCGATTCAGGACTTGTTGCTTCTTTTTCGTACAAGTTCTTATGTAGCTCGATAGATGTCGCTACAAGGTAATCGAATTAAAAATTACCTTACTTTAACTTAAAAAAATTACTTACCTTACTTATTATGTACTTGGTCACGTCAGCCGCATGCAAGGCGACCGCTGGGCAAGAGTCTTGACACAATGGGTGCCTGCAGATAGTAAGCGCCGCCGAGGCAGGCCCAGAAAGAGGTGGTGGGATCTAGACGCATACCACGAGGACTGGTTCGAGCGGCACGCGATAAGAGTACATGGAAAGACATGGGAAAGGCCTTTGCCCAGCAGTGGGACAGCAACGGTTAACAAAAAAACCCCTTTAATACCTAAAATATAAACCAGAATACTTCACTGGAATTCTAAGAAACAAACAAAACTAGGTTAAGACAAGATTTGCAAATCCGAATAAGAAGCCATTTGGATCCGTTGTAATGTGAGCGGTGGGCACGTCGCTATTTATCTTCCTTGCTTCTAATGTACATCGTGGGCAGCCCATCCCAACCGTTTATAGTGCTAAACTATTCAACAACAAAGATTTATATTTTGCTAAAACTTAAACACACCCTCACGCTTGTATTCCTCTGGTTGGCAGACGACTTCTAATATACACCCACCATTTGCTGGTAACAGAGTGCGAACAAATTGCCATTAACCGTGCAGAAATCCAAACTCGTACTCTGCGATCTAAAAACTTTATAGAAAATTTTTTGCTCGATCTAAGAATCGATCCTAGGACCTCGAGCGTAGCAGTCGCGATTAGGACTACTAGGTTAACGTGGCAAAACTTCCTCTTGAGATATTTCGAAGAAACGCGTCAACAAAACAAAACAAACTAACTTTGTAGTAGGATCTAAAGATCCGGTTGGTTAGGTACCTCTTTTACATTTTATGACCAACCCCAGTTTTACTGTGTGCCGTCAAGTGCATGTTCAAGCCCAAATCCGAAACGGAATTTACTTGAATTGCGTGCGCTATTTTGGACCCTGTTTATGCTTTCTTTCAAATAATATGAAAAAAATCGTATGAATTGAGATCTATTCTGTAATAATAGTTTTTTTTATACAGGCAATACTTTAAACACAGCAAAGACACAATATTTGTTTTTGTTTTTGCTGATGTCACCATTCTCAAAGAATTACGAGTAAAGAACCTACCTAATGTTAGCAAATCTCCTTTTCTATTGAAATAGGAATTATAGTCGAACCAGATCCCCTGTTCCCTTGTCAGAAAAAACTTTTCGGCGGCGATATGCTCCAACAGGCGAAAAATTTGATGGTGTGCTGGATTAGTTAAACATATACTTAAGCATACTGCCTTTTGCCGACCGTCAGAAAATTTCTGACAATATGTAGTAATTCTTCAAAACCTAAGCTGCTATAAAGAACTCTGGTTATCTAGAAAAAACATGCACACAACTTTATTGGTGATATCCACAGGATGGACATTTAAGATAAGTATCCCTAAAGCTCTCATGAAAAGAAAAAAATTACAAAATTATTCTTCCTCTCAAAATATCAACAGTTTCAAATTGCGAATTCAAAAGATGGATTCATTTCAAAGACGAAAGATTTAATTAATTAAGTAAATAAAAGCTTCATGGAAGAAAAATGTTAACCGTTTCAGCATAGAGTAGTTCTCTGACGTCATTAATTTTAATGTTATATATGTTGAACAACATAGAAAAGAATAAATAGTAATGCTAAAAGCTGCTTGAAGCTGCATTAGACTCAACAAGATCCTTCGATGGGTGCATGTAAGCTTAGCTTCTGAATTTTACTACATTGTTTAGAAAAGATAGGTATAGTAAGAGCGCCCTCTTCGCTAAGACCGCCCATTGTACAGATGCCTAGATGGTTGTTAGACTCGGGATATTGAATTTACTACGTATTCCTTATGTGAACAGAGGTTTGAAAAGAAATCATTCTGTGCAGTAGCGTATGGAAGATTATTTTACTATTATTAGTACTTATATTATAAGCATTTTTTGTTAGTAAATCTATCTAAACATTAAGACTAAAGTATAACGTTAGTCTCGCTAAACTAAAAAAAATACTTGACCTTATTGCTATGAAACTTTGATATGTTTTGTGTTCTGGAGAAAGATGTATTACAAGAATAGCAATAGCAATGATTTGAATAGCAATGATCCGAATAGCAAATGACGCATTCCACGAATGTCATTTATCAATATTTTGGTCAATTACTATTCGTGGACTCTTTATATTAAATTTTATTCCACGAATGGCAATTTCGTCATAGTAGCTACTTATTCATAGTCATAGTAAGTACTATCTTATTCTTTTTGGAACATTATAATATAGTGCAAGTTTGGTAAGTTCCAGCTTAAGATTAAAAATTGACTGATCAGTAAAATCTTCGGCCAATTTTTTTAAAAGACGTTGTATTTTTAATTTTAATAAAGCCGAAATGCGCTAGTTAGTCGGCAACAAGGGTATCTGGCAACAAATAGAACAGGGTGAGCGGTGGCTTATTCACAAATCCTGCTGACTGCAGGCAATGCACTGATTACGGTAAACGATATTAAAACGTTATTGAAAACCGAGGTATGTACAACTATGAAACTAATTTACCCTATTAAACAATCTTAAATAATAAATAAATAAAATAATTTATTTTAAGTAACACGGACTCATATTATGTTAGTAACAATTTCTCTTAAAATCTATGTTAGTAAATCATACACACATTACACATATTCACCACTCCACAACCAGAACTGGTGCAGCGGACACCTTGGAGCAGCGGTTCATAAATGATCAATCAAGTCTGCTACTTATCATACTCAGGATACTGTTGGCGCTGCCCCGCACCCTTTGCAACAGGGAAGTGCATCTCTTCCGCATGACTGCATAGAAGCAATCTACTCTTGTTTAAAGGGATAACAAATTAAATGCATTAGCAGTTTCTAGAATTAAATATTCGTTTTACAAAATAAAGTAGGCTGAAAAAATAATGTCTCCAAATAAACGGTTGCATTATTCAAGTTATTTGAAGCTGTTTGCGTAAATGGGCAACTGAACCATAACAGAACGTTAATAATAAATGACAAAGTATTCAGGAACCTACCCTACTTGTCAAGACATTCTTATCTTCATCTTCATAACTTAATGGGGTGTCATTGCTCTGATTAAAAAAAGACGTGTGGCACTCGGAGACTGCCGCGGTAAAGCTATTGCATAGCATTTTTTATCAACTTATGCAATTATAATTATTTATTTATTTTATTAATGCAGTATTTTTTTTTACAGACACACACACACACACACACACCGCTGTACCGGTCGGAGTGGGGGGTGTTAGGTTTTTTTCGTTACGGCATTTCGGAATTCGGTTCCCACGCTCAAGGCCCGCGATAAAAGCTATGCAATAGCTTAAAAATGTACAGTTCTCGCCAAACTTATTGTCCGGGTTGAAGTTTGCACGAACTAACTTTAACTCAGCCGTAAAAAACGGAGAAAAAAATTTATAGAATTGTAATAAATAAAAACGAAAGCTCAAGTCGGAGGCTGTCGCTACATTATAAGTTTTACCCAATATTTTCCTTTCTCCGATTTTTACGGCCGGGTCAAAGTTAGCCCGTGCCAACTTCAACCCGGACAATAAGTTTGGCGTGAACAATAGTTAATTGTAAATGGTAGATATAAAATAAAGTATCGTCGGTCGTAATAACAGCGTTGAGAGCCAGCACCGCAGTGCACCACGACGGATTATCAGACTCGACTTTTTTCAATTAACATGCCAAATGAGCCTCGCTAAGAATTATAATCCAAATACTAAACATTTGTTCACTTTTTAAATTAAATTTACGACCAGGAATTAAAAATGTAATATGTTTTTTGGGTGTCAATGATGTTACACATTGGTTGCTTGTTGGTTTTTGACGTGTATTTTAAAAGTTTCTGACGTTTACCCTTTTGTAAACCTAGAACGTCAGTGGGAGGATTTAGGGTGGGTACGTTCCCATTACCTGGATCAACATTGCGCCTATATTCTTTGAAGGGTTGAGCAGAGGTGTGATGTATCTACACCTATAGTTTGCCAATGTTTAGGTCCCATGTAGTAAGGGGGCGAGCCTGTTGCTACTTACCGGGCATGGTCTTGATGTTGCCTTATAAATATAAATAAAAAAAATGAATTATTAATTGTCCCATATTCACCATTCTAATGACTTGACATTATATATTATTGTTGGTAGTAAATTCAGCCCAGAATTGTAGCAGCCTGTATTCTATTACCTCATGTTAACCATAAAACGGCAATAAGTGACGTTTTAGACGGTTTTGAGAAATATAAATCTGACCGTTTTGGACCAGTCTTTCACTAAAATAAAACAGAGTAAATTATATATTTACATGAATATCGATCCGTAACATCGTTTTTTTGTGGGGGCTACACATTCGCCAAGTAGGCCGTAGTATGAGCACTGGCCAACAAGACAGAGAGAGAAAATAATTAAGTCCCATGGTGTCTATACATTCTCGTAAAAAATACAGAATAAAAAACAAGCAGGTACTAGGTAGGGTTTGAAAATGTTTCTTTTTCACTTACTTATTTTTTTTTAAATGACAATAATTTCCCACGGTGTATACTATGTTATAAAAATTAAAAAAAACGATTAAAAGTAATAAATGGGTACTTGGTTGGGTCTGAAAATTATTTTTATTCATACGTTTTTTTTATAAAACATAAAAATGTTGGCCTAATTTATTTTATTAAACACAATTTTTTTACAAACTAAAAATATCGTTTTGTTACTTACTAGCCTTTCGACTACGAGCTGTAAGGTACCTACCTACTACCTAGTCACGTACAAAATTTGCTCTGGGAAACAAAGCGAAATGCAGTTTTGTTTGTTCTCTCCTTATTTTACTATACGTAGGTATTAAGTTCACCACAACAGTTGTAAATTATGTGTTTGGGTAGGTCTTTTGTGATATAAACGGATAATTAGTTACTGCGCTTGCTGCTCTTTGTGCCTAAAATATAAATTAGTTCGGTATGTTTCAAATTACTTGTGAGTGAAGATGAATACACCTCTGCGAAATCTGCCGCGGAATACAGGCAGTAATGATGTGCTATGTTAATTTAAATGTATAATTATTTACCAACTGAATTAATATTTTTTATTAGATATTATTATAATAGTAGTAAGGAATTATTTTTAATCTTATTAAAAGTTAAAGAGAATATTGTTAATTGAATAATAATCTAACTCATTCCAGACATATCAATTTTATTTATCTCATTGTTGTTAGTTTGATTTTAAAAATGTTAACACAGGCAACTAAAATAATTACAACAAGTGATATCAAATAAAACTAGAAATTTTTAAGTGAAAAGTGTCACTCTTCGTCAGCAATTTAAAGCATCGCAATTTGCGAATTTCATATTTTCTAACTACTTTTATAAAAGTTTTCTTTTCGCAAATTAAGGCATAATTTGCGTACCTGAGTCGTTGAAATGAAAAATACAAATCGTGCCAATTTTGTGCTTGAATGACGTCTAGTTTCAAACGTAAAATTGTCATATTACTTACACAATTTTAAGGTGCAAAGATGAGGGATTAAAATAGCAATTTCTGGTAATTTTCGCACCGTGACAGTAAATTATTCATCTTTTAAATCCCATTTACACGATGCAAATTTCTTGCTTGTCGGATACAATAAAATTGAACCAACAAATGACTTGCATCGTCCAGGCAGTGTTTAGACGGTACAAATATTAGGGCTTGTTTCACCAGTTCCATAAGTTACTGTTAAATTAATTGCCAGATAATTTTAGTACATTTGGTGGTTTGCGGGTATTTAGAGGTGATGAAACGGGCCCTTAGTAAGTTTGCTTTTTAAAAACAGCTTCTCTAAAACGTGAAATATCAATAACATGATTTATATTTCAAGTTTCAGAGAAGCTTTATAAAAAACTATCTTGGGTAGGCCTGGTTGCCCTGTCGAAAATAAATAAATAAATAAATCACTAATTGAAAATGTAACATTGAACGTGAGACTCCCGTTTCAATTATGGGATTATAAATACACTGTGGCATTAAAATATCAAATTTTATTAACCCTTCTTGATACAAAAAAGGAACATTGAAACCCTTCAGTCTAAACACGCCTTTACTGCGCTCAATCTGAAGTTGACTGACATTTAATGATCGAACAAAATTGTATTTGAATTTTGTATTTGTTACTTCCAATAAACAGTGTGTATAGCATTTTAATGGAGTGGAGATTTCACAGTGTCTGCCCCTTGAGGGTAGACGGAGATAAATTGAACTCGCCTTTTGGCATTTTAGGGTTCTTTCGAAACAAACTTAAAACGCGTTTACGAGTTTGTACTTTGAAGAGAAACTCCTGGGCTATTGTTCCCGTGATAAATTTAAATATTCCTACAATTCTACAATTGTAGGAATATTTAAATTTTAAAAAGGCTCTATAGCCTTTCAACTTTTTAGTGTAATGTTATTAAGGGGAGAGTTGAATACTTTGTTTATATTCTTTAAAGAGTTTCTGTTTGCATTTCTTTCGTACTCCACACGAAGGATCGAAATAATATTATACAAATTACTAAATATATTGAGTTAAATAAAATAAATTCTATTTATAAACCAATTATTTATATCTAGTGGACCCAAAAGAGTTATTAGCTTATTTATTTCATTTCTAAAAAATTGTCCTTTAATTTGTTTTTGATTTCATCACGAATTATATTTGGAATCAAAGAAAAGAATCAATCAATGACAATACAAGAAAATAAAAAAGACCCTGTATAAACAGTGACAACTAGACGTTTTTCCGCCTTCAATAGATGCAATAGGTGTTACAAAATACAAAAAAACCTTCTAGCTGTTATTTATTTCTTCAGAGATTTGAGGATAAATAAAAAAAAGTAAAAAATGATATATATTTACATTACACATAAACACACTCACGTCTGTTTGGCAAAGCGAGTTTGTCGATTTATTTAAAGGTCCCATGTAATAGGGAGTGACCCTATTCAAATCCAAACTCTAAGCTGCTACTGATATTTTATAGAAAAATCCACTAACACTTAATTAGCAACCGCGCTTAAGTTCACTAAGCTGAAGCTAATCAATATTAATAGTATTTTGTGTCTCTGCGGCAGCGTAGCTATCTATATGATTGCTACGACCTAAATTTACTACGACGCGACGCCTACGCCGTAGCAGCTTTACGCTACACGTCTTGGAACTTACACAATAATCTTTACATAATAGAATTGTGACATACATAACATTGACGACATCTGTGGTCCAGTGGTTCGAGTATCGGACTGCTGAATACGAGGTCGTGGGTTCGATTTCCACAAGACACAAATATTTATGTGATAAATATAAGTGTTTTTGTTTGTCTGGGTGTTTCTGATATATAATAAGTAAGTATTCATAAAAAAAAGTATATAAGTATTATATCCATTGTCTAGTACCTACCCATAGTACAAGCTCTGCTTAGTTTGGGACTAGATGGTGCTGTGTAAAATGTCCCAAGATATTTATTTATTTATTTATTATTTTACTTAGTAGGTATATGTTTATGTATACGCGTAGTAATGACTTGTAAATGTGTCTTTAAAGGATCTACTTACAGAAATAAATAAATATAATAAATAAATATCCTGGGACATTTTTTACACAGCAACCTAGTCCCAAAATAAGCATAGCTTTTACTATGGGTACTAGACAATGGATATCATACTTATATACTTTTTTTTTGTAAATACATACTTATAACATATAAGAAACACCCAAACAAACACAAACACCTAAGTTCATCACATAAATGTTTGTGTCTTGCGGGAATCGAACCCACGCCCTCGTGATCGGCAGTCCGGTACTCGAACCACTAGACCACAGACGTCATATAAATCAAATAAAAATAGTCAATTAATATCATTTAATTTCATTTCATTTCATTTCAATGTGCAGGCAAATACCTACGACCCTTGACATGATAATGGACTTATGACCTCTTAATGTACACCCATAGTTCACTGGCAAGTTTCGTCCCATGTAATTGGGAGCCTGCCTATTGCCAATAACCAGGCACAAATCTAGAACGAGCTGCTACTGGGAATTTCAAAGAAAACCTCAATAACACTTTGCTTGAGCTGGGAATCGAACCCAGGACCTCTAGCGTAGCAATCAATTAATAAAATCATTAATATATTATAAATAAACAACATATTCACACATACACACACAATAGAACACAAACATTTTTACACTTCACCATCTACACCCAAACTAAGTAGAGCTTGAACTAGACAATGGATATAATACTTATATACTTTTTTTTGTAAATATATACTTACAATATATAAGAAAAACCCAAACAAACACATTATATACTTATTATAGCCATCATAAAAATATATGTGTCCTGTGGGAATCGAACCCTCGTGATCAGCAGTCCGGTACTCAAACCACCAGACCACAGTCGTCATTGTGAAGACCTCGTCACAGTAAACAAAGACCTATTCAAAATAAATAATAAAATCATATCGACAGCTGACTCGGCCAGGAAATGGTTCAACAAAGAAGGTCTTCTAGCAGAAAATATCTCTGAAACATTCTTATTAGCTGAAAAGGTTTGTTCAGCGGAAAACAAGAAACCCTTCCTGAAATATTTTGTTTTGTTTTACGGTAAATTATTCCATTTTACTGTTTTGTAAATAAATACGGATAGCTTTTTCTGCTTTGTTGCGGCGTGCGTAATGGCCGAACGGATTGATTTTTAATTATATTTGTGTATCGTTGAATCTCGTGTAGAATCGGCCGGTACAAATAATTGTATGTAGTGGAATAAAGGATTCAAATATTATTTTATTTTGTTGTGATTTTTTTTTGTTTTATTTATTGCGTTTTTTTATTTTTGTTTATACAATATCCACTCCGCCGTTATTTTTAATGTTGATTCGGATATTATTTCATTTTGTAGTATTTATAGCGTATATATTTTTTTTCGTTTAGAAAAATATCCGTTCCGCCTTTACTTTTAGTGTTCATTTTGATATTATTTTGTTTTGTCGTGGGTTTTATTTAGTAGTAGGTATTTGCTGCCTGTTTACATCTATGTTTAAATACCATTTTGCCACAATTTATTACGAATGAAAAAAGAAATGTTGAAATGTAAACACCTAAAACCATACCATAGGTGAGGCAGTGTTCTACGAGTAATCAACACCCACATTTCGCCGGTATGGTCCCATTTGATACTATTATCATATCATACGATACCAATTAATTTCCACTGCCAAATGTAAACAAAAATCTTAAAATGTTATCAAAATACGTGTTCATTCTATACCTATATTGGCACCCAACATGTGACCGTCGATCAATCAACGTCCCGGAGTTTTGTCGACCAATATCCACTTAAGCGGGGCTCACCTGCCCTAATCAATGAGACGAAAGCATTCCTTTCACCATGGGACGGTAGTGGATTACATGGGAATCGGATTCCCATTTACTAAACCTTGCACCCTTAACTTTGGTATGTGATGTACTTTACGTCGTCCATAAGGCATGAAGGTTAAATAGTTGTATGGACAAGTTATTATAAACCCAAGCCCGGTTAAGATTCAAAAGCTCCTGAGCTAGAATCTACATCCGTCCTAAAAAAAAAACACAAAAAAAAAAGTTATTACTTCTAACTAACTTCCGTCCTCCTTCTGCCTGTTCCTGTACAGTAAGAGGCCGTAAGTTATTATCATGCCAAGGATAGTATTTGCCCGCACGTTGCTGCGCGATACATAAACATATTATTATCGTGATTTAAAATTGAATAACACTATCTTAATACGCTGTTGCGACATCACAGAACTGAATGATAATTACATCGCTCTCTTTCCGACTAGATACTTATGAAAGAGTACGATATACGAGACCTACTAGTAAGTGAAATTTGTTTCATACGATAGATATGTAAAAATGGTAACGGACTTATGACCGCGACCGTACATAAAATAATACTCCATACCTATATCTCTCTACTACAACATATGATACTCAGAGTAGAGTATTTTACAAAATTTAATATTACACAAGCAGCCTACGGGTTAATTTTACGCAACGTGTCTGCAACGCCTTGCGTAATAATATTATAAGTACAACAACGCTTGCAGACGGTCTTCTCTGCTGTTATTTTGCAGCGCCTCGACTGTTATATTATTTTGTGAACGCGAGGATTGTTGGTTTTCTATTACCATAATAATTATAAGTACTAGGGCTACATAACTCAAGAATAGCATGAGTACCTTTTATAGGATGCGGAAAATCCGCACGAATTCCTGTCTCTTGGGCCACAGGATATGTCGGAGTCGGACTGATACAGAATAAAAACCGCGCTTGCATTCCTTTGCCATATATTTCATAGCTGGGATCAGAAACATTAACCACGACCTTGATGGACTCGGTCCGGCGTAGCCATCGGGATTACCATGAGGTCAAGACTACTTCTCGCTTTATACCTAAGCACGCGCGTCATCACATCATTAACTGAACACAAATTTGAACTCCAAGCTGCTACTAGGATTTACACAATATAACAACAATACTGATTGACACGGGAACTGAACCAAGGACCTCTAGCGTAGAAGTGGCGCTTGCAATCATAATCTAAATCCAATCCTCACAAATAATATTATGGTTATAATATTTGTGTCGCTCTTACAATTTGAACAATGTATACTTTTATAGATTACAAAGAGGCTTTGTTTGTTTTATTATTAAATATTGTTACCTCGCCTGAAAAATGTTGATTGATTTCGCAAAAATAAATTCGAATTTTTGTTGTTATTGAAATCATGTTTTGAGTGTCAGTTATTTAATATTCAGTTTCTGGCTTTGTGTTTAATCAAACACGTATCATACTATGATAAAGATATTTATTCAAATTCGTAAAATACAATTGTTTTCATTTTTCCAGAATTTCATTGTTGGATTTTTAGTGTATGAATAGGTATTACAAACAATTTTCTAGAAATTAAAATATTTTACAACATTTTAATTCATTGTTTGTGTTTGTGGAGACGTCTTAGGTGTAACAACAAAAAAAGTAATCCTACCTATACCTTTAAAATAAGGTTGTAATTATGTCCTTGCAAAATTTATACCTATAGAAAATAGATTAATTAGTATCCATCAGAAATATAATTCGCATACAAAATAATTTCTTCTCAATATAAGTGCAAAATTTGATAATTAATGGTATCTTTTATATGGGTCATGCTGACAAACAGTCATAAATATTGATTTTGAAAGCACGTCTTTCTTTTTATTCGCCTTAGATACCGCATATAAAGCACCAGATGATAACTAGTCACTCGCACTCACAATGAGCTGGGTTTTCCAGTAATTTCACTAGATTTCAGTTTCATAACATCCAATTAGCTAGTAACATGTTGAAATTGTAACAAAATGGACATTCACCGGACCTTATTTAATCAATAACTCCCAATTAAGCACCATCAGGAATTATTCCTCAGAGGTTTCTAGAATAATTCCGTTAGCAAATGAAAAGGGTACTCGGCTACTAATTGCCTAAATCCCACTTGCGCCAAACAATTTCATATGTCAATCCTATTTCGGTTAGATTTTCTATCGAGTTACCTTTGGGCGAAAATTGGTTGGACTCCTATTTGTGCGGATTGGAAGGTGACCCATTGAATGGGAAAGCTCTAGCTTTAACAACCTAAACATTAGCACAGAAATTACAAGGGACTAACCCTCTAAAGCCATTAGCACTCTACGTGGGCAGCTAAAATGCTGCTGACCTACAAACTAGAAAGGAGATGTGGGTAGAGAGAAACAGTTAGGAGAATCGCGTAATATAATAAGTATTTTATCTATACCAATAAATAAAAGTGAAGTATAATTATATCTGTGATTTCGAAATAAATTCCAATATAAAAAAGAGGACTGCTATAGTATAAATGATGTTTACGATACCTTATCATAAATAACCTACTTTATTATAAATTTTAGGCGCATCAAAAAATGGAACACACGATCACAAACGCAAGACAAAACACATCCACACAAATTTCAAATTCAAATTCAAATATTTTATTTCAATTAGACCATATAAATAGGTACTTTCGAAAAGTCAAACTAGTTGCACGGTTCCAAAAAGTTGGACTTATGAAGAAGAGCCGACAAGAAACTCCATAGTCACTCTTTAAAAAAAAATATATCACATCAAAATCTAACACATCATGTGTTTGATTTTGTGTGGATGTGTTTTAGGCACGACAGTGGGATAATGAAGGCTGTGGATGAAGTTGACATCGAAAATATTCGAAAAATTTTACGGATTAAACATAGTACATAATTTGTGTATGCTCTATTTATCTTGCAGGGTTAAAAATTAAGCTAAAATTGTTCAGATACCTAGGTATTCATTCTAGATGCACTGAGCGCCATTTTAGTGTGTTGACGTGTTACTAACTGCCGTCGTCAGTCAGGCCCGTCCGGTCCTAATGATCTGTCCACACAGGATGGATGTCGATAGCTCTATTATTTTTGCCAATGTTTTGGTATAATTCCAGAGAACATAGCCTAAATTTTGAATATTAGTACTTCATACTTTTTCAGTTTCAAAAACTATGGAGCAACATTTTTCACAAAATGTGTAGATTGTCGTTTTTAATTTATAAATCTAATCATTAAGCTGCTATTTGATTAATTTAAACCATCAGAGGGTCGTAATAACAACTATTTTTCAATTGTACCTATCCGTTAATTGGTCTTATACAGGTTTGATGAGATTTTTAATAAAAGTTTAGGCTCACACTATCGCCATTCTTAAGATCTCAATATCGATCGATAAATTTCAATATTTTTATCTACCCGATATACGAATATAAAAATTGTAAAACGAAGATATAATTTTTTTATACTATTTATAATCCCGATAATTCCATTTATTTATTTGTTACAACCAAGTTACAACATAAATATTTTTATACATTTTTACAAAAAAAAACAGAAAAAAATACCGTCATAACATACCACCACGCCTCTTTTCCCCGAAGGGGTAGGCAGAGGCATACTAATGTACACCCACATTTCGCCGGTATATTTAGGTTCCATGTAATAGGGGGCGAGTTTATTGTCATCAGCCGGGCACAAATCCAGACTCCGAGCTGCTACTGGGAATTTCACAGAAAACCCAACAACACTGCTCGACCCGGGCAAACCCAGGACCTCTAGTATATCAGTCGCGCTTGGGACCACTAGACCAACGAGGAAGAAAAAAAAACATATGAAAATATAAAAATAGTAGCCCATCTGTATTGAGAACAGAGTCCAAGCTACCTTTGTTTAAGTAATGTCCCGATAAATTATTATTGTTAAGAATATAAACGGACCGATCCATTCAACTTCAAACGTTATATACATAGAGTTTCTACTCTAGTACATTTGATTATCATATTTTTTTGTTCTTTTTTCGTATTCTTTTATTTTCCTCTTGTGATTTTTGGGCATTATTTGCATATTGAATACCGATATTCCAGTAAAATTTATTACATATACGTATTGTTCTGTATAATGTTTTGAGTATTTCATATATTATTTATCGTATATATCTTATGCTTTTGGGAATTATAGTTTCGATATTTTATCTAGTTTATATTCCCTTTTTTGTTTGTACGAACAAATTGGGTTTGCTTTCTCGGCCGAGGTCAATGGCCCATATATAATCCTGCGCGATAAGGGTAGGAATAGGGTTGTCAGTTTTACTTTAGAAAGATATAAAGCAAATACGAATACGATGGCGGCAGATAGGTACGCAAAAAAACGATTTTGGACTTTTGCTTTATTTTTAAAGAAATTGATTTGAGCGACGAGAAGATGGTTTGGGCATATAGAGAGAATGGATAAACGGAGATTGAGGATACAAGTATTTTTATTTTATTTATTAAGGGATAATAAACAGCTACAACGTAATAATATTAAATTTAAAATTTAAATTTGGATTTAGAGCACGCAAATATATCATATATCTTAGATCTTAGTTTCTAAAAATACTTGTGTATGTCGTGGTATACGTCATAGAATGTTAGATGTTAGAATGTTGGAATCCTACAACTTAAATTTCATATATATATATATAGATATAGATTTCATATATATATATATATATATATATAAAACTATATATATATCTATGAAATCCTACAACTTAAATTTCATAGATATATTTAAGTAGCTTTTGTAGGATGCTCAGTAACCGCGCTTATGATCGTTGGACCAGTGACACAATCTTACTTTAATCATCATTCATTTATTAAGTGGTAAAGCACCAGATTTAATTAAATCCGCCTTCCTGGATCCTTGGACGGTCCAAAGATTTTTGAAGGATCCAAAATGTCTGCGAATATCAATACCTATAACGACATAGCATTACAAGTAATTTTATAGTTATACTGACTTTCCGCCACCGGCTTCGCCCGCGTGGGTATTTCGTATAACTTTCACCCTATTTCAACACCTTACAGCCCTTTTTTGCATTAAAAAGTATGGCCTATGTCCTTTCTCAGGCTCTAGACTATCTGTGTACCAAATTTAATTTAAATCGGTTTAGTCGTTTTTACGTGAAAGCGGGATAGACAGACGGATAGAGTTACTTTTCCATATATAATATTAGTTAGGATTTGCGTATCAGAAATCAGTATCCTTATGTAATTTTATGCATAGTGTTTACCTATAAATAGGAAGCTTACAAACCAGAGACACGCTTTAAAATGTAAAACGTCTCATAATTCTCCAAGATTGCAGTATGTCTAAAGGATTCCACAAGGAGTCCATGATTCCCAAACGCCGAACAAACCCATATATCAGAGTATATGCGACAGCATTGAGCGATGTAGTAATATCCGCCTTGAAATGGTATCGTCAGTAATGCTCCCGGACTCCGGGCCTAGACTCCGACGAGATCCGCAATTCCGCGCGGAGTCCGCGAAGGCAACGCAGATTTCAGATAGACGCGGATGTCAGACGTAAACGTAGGAAAGAATTTATTATGAGACTTCCATATAGCTTGGATCATTTTCAATACGAAATGTTACTAAATATTTTAAAGTTATTCATGTGGACCGATTTAAATCTATATTCCGATAGTTTCTGTAAAAGTTTTATAGTTTGACTTGTTGAAGGAACGATATAGTTATTTCAGTGTAGACAGAAGACTGTTTAAGGTAGGTATAAGCTTTAAAGAGCGTAAAAGCCTATTGATGAAATTGTACCTAGTTGTTTTTAATCATGATTTTATGTTATAAAAACGACATTGGCCTCTTTGGCCTCAAATCCCGACTTGAGCAGTGTTGTTGGGTCTGTAAAATTCCCAGTAGCAGCTCGGAGTCTGAATTTGTGCCCGGTTAGGCAATAGGTTCGCTCCCTATTACATGGGCCCTAAACATACCGGCGAGCTGTGGGTGTACATTAGTACTCCTCTGCCTAACCCTTCGGGGAATACAGGCTTGATGGTATGTTATGTTATTTGAAAGCTCTTAAGTACGAAAAAAAATATATTGATGATGTAGGTACAGCTTGATTTCCTTTCTTGCTTGAGTTCAATTCTCATTTCGCAAAATTATTGTTTTTGGTGTTTCCTATTATTTTGTTAACAGCACCTCGTAGTTCGCCGTTAAACAATTACGTTTGGCGAGTATACCATGTTATGTATAACTTTTAATTGGTGCCCGGTTAAAAAAAAATAGTCTTACCGGCCAATTACTGCATATATTCGACCTTTGACGACGTCCGTGGTCTAGTGGTTCAAGTACCGGACTGCTGATCACGAGGTCGTGGGTTCGATTCCCACAAGACACAAATATTTATGTGATGAACTTAAGTGTTTGTGTTTGTCTGGGTGTTTCTTATATATAATAAGTATGTATTTTACTTTTTTTTGTAAATACATACTTATTATATATAAGAAACACCCATTCTTATATATAATAAGTATGTATTTACAAAAAAAAAGTAAAAGTATATAAGTATAATATCCATTGTCTAGTACCCATAATACAAGCTCTGCTTAGTTTGGGACTAGATGGTGATGTGTCAAATGTCCCAGAATATTATTATTATAAAAAAAATATACCTCATTGTACAACAGGGGGCGACATTATACAATTTGACATTCTAATCAACAAAAGAATAGAAACAAAATGTATGAAAATGACATTAATGACAGCCAATTTGTCGAAAACTCGTGTCATTTCCATACATTTTGTTTCTATTCGTTTATCGATTTGACATTCAAATTGATAAACGAATAGAAACAAAATGAAACTGTACCCCTCTACCAAATAATCCGAAAATACAGGCATAGTGGTATGTTACGAGAATCAAGACTACGGTTGCTCAATTTAGGCAAATGCCATTGCAATTAATACATTTGCAATAGCAAGTTCTAAGACCGAAGTTCAAAGTTATAACTAAATGCCGCTAACTATGGAGAGAAGCTAACGTTAGTAAATCAACATCTCTATTCTGTAAGCTGGAATGTCTTATCTGAATTAGCGATGGGCGATTGTTACTAAAAATTATCGAAATCGCCGCCATTCGAGCTTTATTTTATATACTAGTAACTCGTTATGGGGCTCGTGGTTAAGTTATACACTACACTAATCAACCGATCTACAAGGCAAACTAGGCCTGCCGTGGTCAATCTGCGGAAGGGTGACCTTTTTTTACGCATCGAGACACGGAGAGTCCGAAGAGCACGTAAACCCATCGGTCCCGTCTGTCAACAACGCCTATGACATTATCGTTCGTTATATTCAGAAGTTCAAAAAGCCTGACAATTTGAATACCGGTATGTTTGAGGTCTGATGGCAGTGGCTTCCCGTAAAAAACTGTTATTCAGCATTTAGACTAGAAGTCCACTTTAACATGGTTGGGCAAAGGCTAGGAAAATGAACACGATACACAAAAGCAGTAGATATTGTTTAAACAAGATTAAGTAACTAAATGTGACTACATTACTTTGGACAAACGACATCGCAATTAGTGTCATTGCAACCACCATGCCGCAATAAAGCGAATAAGCGCTACTAGGGACGAGTGAGATTAATCATGGAGTTTACTCAACAATTGCGCTGTTTTAAACCTTTTAGTTGTGTCGGGCCTATATTTCCTAAAGCCTTTCATTATGAGCTTTGAGGTCCTGGTTGGAATGTCAGGTTGAGAAAAGTATTATAGGATTTTTCTAAGAAAAACTCGACAGCAGCTCGAATTGGATTTGTGCCCGGTTGATGGCAATAGGCTTGCCCCTTATTACACGGGATCTCAACAATTAACATGTGGATGAACTGTGTGTATATGTTAACGGAAATGTATGAAATCCGTCATTGTATACAATTCCTAGGAAATGTATGTAATTCCTAAAATCGCACGGAAATGTGTGAAATAAATTATATTATACACATTTCCTAGGAAATCTATACATTTCCTAAATAGCAATCGGAAATAGATAGTTGATTTTAGAAGTTTTAATTAGTAAGATAATATGAACATATTATTATTATTTTACGGTATGACTGTTACCCGATTGTCTCAATAAGTATAATAAAAAAATATTATTAACAACGTGTTTTATCACAGAAAGCATTTACTTTATACATTTCCTAATACGATATTGGAATTATATACAATTCCGAGGAAATTTATACATTTCCTAGGATATCTATGCATTAAATAGTTTTTCAAACAACATTTTATACATTTCCTAAATAGTATCGGAATTGTACACATTTCCTAGGATTTGCATACAATTCCTTGATTTCATACATTTCCGGTAACATATACATTAATACGCCTCTGCCTAGCCTTCGGAGAATACATATATTACATAATACGACGACGTTTGTGGTATAGTTGTTCGAGTACCGGACTGCCGACGACGAGATCGTGGGTTCGTATTCCCATAGGACAGAAATATGTATGTGATGAACATAAGTGTTTGTGTTTGTCTGGATGTTTCTTATGTAGTATAAGTATGTATTTCCAAAAAGAAAATATATAAGTATTATATTAATTATCTAGTAGCCATAGTACAAGCTACATGCTTAGATAGTGATGTGTAAAAATGTCTGAACGATAAGTTAATGAACTGGAACATAATTAAATTTAAACTATTTTTTTAACAGAAAATATCCATCTAGTTCATCTGTAGATGCATTATACGCTGTAAGGAATCCAAAATATCATTGGTTTGTTCATGTCATACTAAAAAGAAACCATAAAGCCATATTAATATGACATTGTTTTAAAAATATCGCATGAAACAGCGACGGATTACAGAGGAACTAAAGTCTCCGCAGTGAAGAATGAGAGAACTATAATAAATAATGGCCAAGTACATTTGTACCACCATTTCTCTTCCACTGTCAGAAGAAAATTCATCGTTCACACCGACTGTTGTTTTATTTGTACAGTCACGAGCAAAAACTCATATAATACTCGTAATACAAAAGTGCTAAATCGAATTCTCCTAAAGTCCTAATAATAAAACTTTTGTGATATTACGTACACAGTATTTACGAAATCATAGTATAGTGACATTGGTGTTATTCGAAAAATCGTTTTTTTCATGAATGAAGGATTGCAGTTTTTTGAAAGTGGCAATCGTTCATTCATGAACGTTGCACGTGCTAAGTCACCAATTCCTCGCACCCTGGCCGCGCTAAACGATCTCTTGGATTCTAATCCAACAGGCGATCTGTTTGCGGATGAGTGGACGAAGATTATATTGGTATGTCAGAAGTACTGTGAGAGGAAGTTATGAAAGTGTTTTTACCTTCTTTTATTTACTTTGCTTTGTTTTGTAGATTTTAATAAATTTAGTTATTTTTAGTTACTGTAATTGGTGGATCCGTAGTAATTAAATAAATAAATGAAAAAATCGGCTTAGCACTTTTGTTAGTGTATACATGTTTTTGCTTGTGACTGTACCTTGTTTTATTTATTATGTTGTTGTCGAGTACTTTTTTGTTGATCTTCAGCTGCAAGTAAAAATGGAACAATTTGTTTTTGTTCTGTTCTGAAGAGCCTTCTTCATCATGCTTATTAGTCGTGAAAACGTTGAGTGTCTATAAGAAAATAAATGTAGAAACGTAATGCTGTCGTATCAACGCGTAGATCGAAAGTATAGCTTTCTTTGAGGGATTTAGTCTTTGCCCCGAATTAGGGACACAAAGGATTCCTTCTGAAAATAAGAATTAGGTACTTTTTATAAATAAAAATGGCTTTGTTGAAAATAATTATTTATCTTTTTGTTTACACACACATAACACATACACACACGTGTATGTGTGTATATACTTATGATAGAGTGATATTATGATAGACCTTGTGTTTTAATTGTCTGTTTTGACCACCATTGGTATTCGTCTGAAACACACCAGTTATTTGTAGATGTAAGAAAATATAAGTTCACGGATCGTGAAATTTTATCCGAAGAGGCTACACAGCATGAAGTTCTTCAAAAATCTTTTTTTTTATCTATTGCAAATCTGAAACAGCTATTGCAACAAATTTTAATATCTCAATTTTCACGAGATTTTCTACTCCTAACTCCTGAGTGTTATTAAATTTAGTTATTAAATCGCTCACGTTAAGATTCAACGCTATAGGTAGGTAGGCAATGTAATAGAATACCTAATCTTATTAATCTTCACCAGTGCTAGGTACTCAAGGGAATTCAGCTCATTTTGTCAGCGAATCCCTATTCCCTGTGCGACAGATCGTAAATGCGTAGGAAGTGACCAGACATGTTGTCAAGTTGTAAGATGAACATACAGGAAAATAGGTTACTGCGTAGTGCTGTAATGCTATGTACGAGTATTGTTATTATATTATAACACTATGTATACTATGATATGTTTTATTTATATTTGGCAACAAAGCATAGAAACTGATATCTAACCTGTTTTAAGAGCGGGCACAGCCATTTATGTTTCAAATCTGAAGCAGCCCATCTGGGGAAATACCTTCACCTTACAGAAAACTGCAGCCAAATAACACACTTTATTGTGTGTTGTGACCCTGCAGGGAGTAAGGTTGCCAGAGCTCCCTCCTGTGCTGGCAGCAAGAAGAATATCCCCCAAACTGTCAGCGCAGTCACTCTTCCTTAAACCTCCAAAAGGTTTTTAGGGTCGGCAACGCGCGATGAATACCCTTGGTCTTGCAAGCATCCATATACTTTTTTGCGCCTTAGTGGTATAAAAAAAACTACGAGACCATATTTTTTTTTAAAGACGGCTTCACATTCTTTCGCAAGCATATAAAAGACGATTGCATTTTTATTTTAAGGAACTTAATATTTACTACTCATAGACTACGTGGGTTAAAACAAAACATTATTTACAGCGTTATTTCGGCCGTTCCGTACAACAAAATATGAACAAAAAGCCTTCGGTTTTTGTCCCTTTCGTAATTAAGCGGTTGTTGGGAGCGCGCCAAATTTAGCCGCAACTTCCTACGACGCTTATAACTTACCTATCAACCGCTTTCAAATGTCTTAGTGCTAATGGGAAAAAGCTATTTTACTTCGGGAACAATAAAATACACGAATTCTTTTGTTTTGCGATGAAGAAACTGTTTTTTTTTTATCGAAACTGATATAGGTATTTATCTTAAATGGCGTCTGCTTTTCCCGAAAGGTGAAATATTTTTACTTACGTCAGTACGCGGGCAAGCGAATTATCACAATACGAGGACAATCCATAAGTACTCCCACCTACCATTGATATCGGTTTTCGGTTTTTCGGTGAAATGATGATCGTGACGATTTCGATAGTGAACCACGATCACAATGATGATGATGACGACGTCGATGACGAGTAGTCGTCGTAGGACGATAATGAGAATGGTGGAAAGTAAGAAAGAGACATTTTATTTAGCTTCAGCACGGAAGACACACTACAAAGCTACTAGTATAATAACACGATAATAGTGACAATGATGTCGACAATGATGTTGACAATAACTATGATGATGGCGATGATGATGACGATAGTAATGACAGTGATGATGATGATGATGACGACAATAATGGCAATGATGATGACCATGATGATGCCGATAATAATGACAATGATGATGACAATGACTATGATGATGGTGATGATGATGACGATGATGATGAGAATGATGATGATGATGACAAAAACAGTAAAGCCCATGGCGATGATGACGACGGTTTTGATAAAGATGATCACGACGACAATGATGATTGACTGAATGTCTAGTTTACTTGCTGCATTTTTTAGTATACACCAATTTACCCATACATTAAAGGTACACGCGGAAAGTTTATGTATTATTTTATTCTATGTTCTAACTTCAGTACTTCACTGTATTATTCATAAAGCATAATATGTGTGTATGTAATTGCTTTAAACTAGCAGTCGTCGAAACATAATTTATTTCTCTACAAAAGTTTTAAGTATCCTTCCCTACAAAATTACAACCTCGCAATTTCGCATATGCTATGAAAGAGAAAAGGAGGGAACGGAAGCCATCAACTACGGGAAGCGGGTCGCCATAATGATGGTAGACAATGGCCATTTTCATTGTCCCATGACCGATAACGATGTGACCGAATATATGTGGCTATTCACATTTTTTTTTAATGATTTGTGCAATCTTTCCGGGACCTAACATTAAGAGCACCACTGTGTTATAGTCTGCGCGGAACTAGTTGGCCGCGCCTTAGGTAGGTGAGCGGCGGTACAGAGGGGTGGGGTCGCCTGCGCGCGGTGTGACGGAGGGGCGGGGGCGCTTGTTTTTGTTCACAGTAACCCGCCGTCTCACCCCCGTCCCTACCTAAGGCGCGGCCAACTAGTGCTGCGCGGACTATAGCGCTGAGCGCATTCTAATAAAGCTATAGCATAAAAAGCTAGGTTTTTTTAACTTACCTTAGGTAACGTAAGGTGTTTTACGACAAACTTCGTTGTGAGTGGTCGCCAACTAGTCAGACCCAAAGAGGTGTTACTACTGAGGAAGTCATGTATTTGTTATAATTTTAAATAAATATAAAAAATTGCTCATTCTTTAAAGCAAAACTCATACTGAGATACGTTATTCAGTACCCATTTAGAATGAATCTCAAATAATATAGTGTGGCGTTATTAAAAAACTTTTCAGTCAGCTAGAGCAGTATTATTAATTTTAAATATTGCGGGCAACACTTGATATTAATAAAGTGTTGAGCTTTTAAAGCTGCGCTCATAGTTTTGTAGCAGCATGTTAATAAAGGCAACCGTTGCTGGACTTCTACTTGTCTTTTTAATTAAACTAATTTTAGGCTAGCAGTAGGTAATCTATGTTTTGTTACTGTCAGATGTTTTTAAAGTGACTGAAATAGTAAGGAGATATAGCATAGTTTAGCTAAATCCAGTTTAAGCCATTTTGGGCAGGATGGACTAAAGTTAGAAAAATCTAACAAAAAAACTTCTGCAACCACAAGATCTTTTAGTTTTTTTCTTATTCCTATTCCTATTGATTCACTCTTTGTTTTCTACTTTATAGTCTTGAATAATAATACATTTTGAGTAGAATATACAATTCAGAACACGATGCAAAAGAAAAGGCAATACTACAAAAGCTAAAACTTGCACCTGGACTTGTCATTTAGTTTTGCTGCAGAGCCTGTGGTGAATTCAAGGAAACTATGCAGCACATCCTGTGCGATTGTGACGTCCTGGCGACGAAACGGATGAGTCTTCTCGGCAACGGGTACCCGAAGCCGGAAGATTTTAGGTTCCTTCCTCTCAGTGGGTTAGCCGCCTTCGTAAACCACGTCTTCAAAGAGTAAGGAATATACGGTAATGGGGACAACACAAAAGATCCCATTGGGTCGAAGTGTTGCTGGTTGCACCAGCCCCCATAGTAAGATAAGATAAGATGAGATTGTTTTGCTGGTTTTACTGTTCTCCATTTCATACCTGCCAGTAGTTGAAAATCTCAATTGAAACTACAATATTAACATCATAATTCACGCCAGCATTCACTTTACTTTCGACTATTATTCTAAAATCACAAGCTGAGCAAGGTGCCAACAAACCTCGACGCCTCTACATTATCACGAGAGCAGACAGTTAGCAACTTTATATTTATGTTTTCTGCTACCATAATACAGAACCAGGGTATATTGCGCTAGCAAGATTGGTGATTGGAATACGGCCAAATCTGAGACCACGGAGCCTTACTACTGCTACTCGTGTATATGAAGACGGAAACACTGACATCACAATTCTTGAAGCTCTATCGAAATGCAAATTGTTTTTCAGTTCAATCAATTTTAGTCTAATGGTCTCGATGTTGCCTTCAAAACATCAGCACAAGTTGTCCTTCATAAACAAAACGTTGCCTGGGAATGCCTGAGAAACTAATACCTAAAAACCTAGAAAACTTCATATTAAATCCTTTTTACCCGACGACACGGCAAAAAGCCGAAGGAAGGGTTTTATATTAGGCAGTCTATGTATCTTCCTCTTTACGCATGTTCCACTACAGCGCCTAAAGTACTCATCTGATTTTGATGAATAAGGTGTCAAACGATTCGTTATATGGTCCCGGTAACAATGGCTATATTTTTTCGAATTGCGATCGAGAAAGCGTAGTAGCACAAGGAGTGCAATCTCGTCGACCTGTGGATTTTTAGCTTCAGGAAGCATATTAACTGTTCAGTTATTTTTTACTGCCCCATACTTAGCTGAATTCAAGTCGGTTGCCATTAGTTAGTGACTTGAATTAAGTACATTGCTTCTAATTGTAGTACTGTTTACTTAAAGCAAATGTGGTGCAGAATGAAACGTGTTGTAAATGTTTTTAGTTTTAGTGTTTGTTAAATTTCAAAATCAGTACCTACTTCTGTAGACAAAACGGTCATACTTCTACTTGATTTAACTTTACTATATTTAAAACTTATTCTTGTATCTAATTCTCAATAACTTGAAGTAGGTAGCTTATAATTTCTAAGGTTGTTCAAATTGGTAAATTACTTACTAATCAGGTTTATTGAATATTTTACGTTTGATACCTAATTATCAAACAGTCAAAACGTAAAATCAATAGCTGTATCAGTTTCAAAGATAGTATTAAAGATAATAACTTAGCTACGTAAATTATTATACCTTATTACATTTTCGTTATTATAAGGTGTTCCGTGTGAAATAAGGTTTTAATGTTTACGACAAAATCAAAGATAAGTAAACACAAATGGTGTTTTATTTTTATTTTCTTATATAACAACTTATTAATAAGACAGATATTTATTTTTCTTTTTTATTTAAAATTTACATATCCCATGTATGTTCAAAATTGATCTGCAAGACTAAATAAAAACCAACTTAATAAAGTAGAAACAGGGCTCAAAGTAAATCAATGCTTACCAAAAGATTTGTTTAAACACCCAAAAGCCACCTGCCCCACAAAAGACAAAAGAACCTTTGTGCAATCGAAGGAATTTGTAAGTCCGTTTTAAAAATGAGCACCTAGCAAATTTTCAGAGGGGACGCTCTTAGATGGGGAGGTTATTGCAATCTTGGGGTAAATGCAACGGAGGTAACTCCGGCCAAGTCGCATTATGCCGCTCATTCCAACCGCTCTTATTGCAAATGAGCTCTGTGGCACTTCTGGAGAAATGCATCGGCATGAATGTGAAAATGGCGACGGGATTGGAGACCTAATTTCGGAATAAGATTATTGTAATAATACTTTAGTTAGCTGAAGATCTGCTGCAGTGTGTAGCAGTAGCAGTTAAGCCAGATTTAGTGATAAAAATATAGGAAATAACCATTATTATTATTGTCTTGGTATCTCGAAAGTGTCCCTTTTTATCACTTCGAGCACTTTCTAGGGCACCAATGAGCACATAATAAATAATTTAAAACAGCTTAGTGGTACTCAAATCATATATATTAAAATGCGTGTACTTTTTTATTGTTTTACAATTACCGTGGCGCCGTTATATTGGATATGCCAAATTTAATTTTACACCTTCATAACCCACAATATTCGAGAAGTTATAACCACATAACATATTGTTCTTCATCGATCTTTGTGTATATCCATGTGGAGACCTTTGTTCAGTAGTGTACCTCATTTGGCTGATATGATGATGAAGTAGCTTTATTTTCTATCGTATGGGAAAGTGAAAGTCAGAAATTCATATTTTACAATTTTATTTTTGTGGTTGCTTTTGTATCTTAAGACGACACTATTATGGCACAAGCTTAAAATTATATATAAATAATATGACTAATGAAATTGGGAAATAAGTAGCTCAAATATTCAACCATTTATAGTAACAATATTCGTCGTTATAATTATGTTAATGGAAAATCGTGTTTTTTTTTAATAATTCAAAATTGACAATTTATAATAAATTATATATTCTTATTGTAAGAATACTTGGTTCTTATGTAACTAAATACATATTTATGATAGTTGTTAAATGCGTTAATTTTGATCATAATGCTCTCGATTAGTAACAAAGAAATGTGCCGTAGTACCAAGTTTTATTTAAGGGCGAGTGAGTGATGTTTTCTTCTAAAATATACCTAAAGCACTTGAAAAAAAACTAGTTGTATTCTTAAAACTATTAATACTAAACTAATAATAAATTATGCCGCCGATGCCGCCTGAAACAAAAAAATATATTAGAGAAATGTAAAAAAAAAATTATGTATTCGTAGGTACTTTTTACTGAACATTCGATATTTTATTATTATTTTTTATTAAACGGTGTTTAACATCCTTATTATTTATCCTCCTCACTGCGAACATACCCGCTGCTAACCATACGCCTCCCATTAATGCAAAAAGGAAGGCAATATTTTTTTAAATTAGCTCCACTCAGTATTTCAGAAATAATTAATATTATTTTACCGTCTGTGTCTCACTGGTAAAGAGCCTTTGTACGCTGCTACTTCTACACAAAGTACTATAAATTTATTATCACAGGAGTAACTGAAACAAAAAATATCATTAAATATACAAAATTAAAAAAAAGAAAAGTTTTACTTGAAAAAAAAAATCAAATTGAATTATTAAAATATTTTTGAGAAAAGAATGCAGTTTTTCTATATAGGAAGCTGCCCCTTTCTTGTCAAGTAGAACATAGTCCCAAGATAGTACACTTACATTTTAGTCAATGTTTAACAATTCTTATTTGAAATAAAACTACTTTTTACGGATTTTATCGCGTTATATTATAAAGTAGTTTTATTTCAATGTCTAGTATTCGCGTAAGTGTCAGAAATCAATTCTTATTTGATTCTGAAGTTTACCACAACGTTCTTAAAGTTTTTTTCCTTTAATTTTCTAGTAAGTCTTTGTATCGTTCGGTGTTTTATAAGGCGACAATCGACCAACTATGAATAGAATAGAACAGAATAATTTAATGAATGAATAGATAGCCGATGTCATAATTAATTAAGATTTTTATCATTTAAGAATTCACAAATTGAATAATAGCATTTATTAATTAATAAAACAGTTAATTTCTTTTTTAAAAGTGGGATGGTCACATTTTTTATTATATTGGGTAATTTCTTATAAATTACTGGGGCCATACACATGAAACTTTTTCTTAATAAAGCAGTATTATAACCATCAACACGAAGCATGTTTTTATACTGTTTATGTGAATAATTATGTCGATCCATTTATCGAAGTAGCACCAAACTGTCAAAGTATATATTCATTACTTGATTGACAACACAGCACAATACTTACAATTCTTGGTTAAGTAACCGTTTATTTTCTAATGACGATGCTAGTCCACTGTAGTATTGAGAACCACTTCTCCAGTTATTACAATTTCCATCTTGATATGCCGAACCGTTATGGTCGATATTACCACCATGCCATATGGTTTTATTCGGCCTGAAATTTAAAATAATAAATCACGTATAAAGTTTCGCGATTTTCATGATACAACAAATTTTGTGTATATTATAAACAAAACGTCTACTAATTCATACTTCATTAATAACATTGGACAACAACTGACGTTAGAAAACGCTTAATATAGTTCTAACATCACTTGGAGCCTATTTCACCACCTCCAAGTAAGTTTCCGTTAACTTGACAGATAATTTCATTCAAATTTTGTATCACAAGAGTGCCTGACTAAGAAGAAGATTTTACTGACTAGAGTCTTGTCAGAGTGGTCGTGGTAATAACGATGGTGTGGTCGCTGGGTTCTCGTTGGTATCGTTCTCTTTTCTGAGTGTCACGGCTTTTGGAATACTTCGCCACTTTTGACGATTAGTCAAAAGTCGATTACGCATCACGAGAGCCCTGTACCATTGTAGTCTGGGTAGCTTTTATAATAAGGTCAGTCCAGCGAGTTGGAGATCGGCCACGAGCCCGTCTTTCTTCAACTTGGCCCTGAACCACCAGCCTTTCCAGTGAGCCCTCATTTCTGGTTATAATTATGAGTATCTTCACTTACCAGTTAGGATCTATCATCACACTCTTTCCATTGAAACTAAAGATAGCTGGTTGACTAGTAAACTCTGCTCCACTTCCATCAAAAATACTTGACCAGGATCTAAATAGCACGTTCCCTTTTAGATTTACAACAGGAAGATCCCTGTCTGCCTTCTGAACTATGTAGAAGAGGGCCTGATCACTGAAGCAATGAGAAATAATGATAGATTAATAATTAACACACAATACACCTAAAAATCAATGAAAATAATGTCTTTAAAAGATCTTTTTACAGAAAACAATATCACTTGGTTGATAGAGTCCATGTTACAGGTCAATGGTGATTGTCATGATACCGATAAAATATGATCATCTAAAAAACATTACGTATAAAATATGAACCAATATGAGGGGTTCGTGGCTAAGGTATAAATACGCTGATCAACCGATCTGCAAGGTTAAGCTACGGTTGCCGACGTCAGTCTGTAGATGGGTGACCCCTCCGTGCATAGGAGAGCACGTAAAGCCGTCGGTCCCGGTTGTCATACGAACACCTATGATAATCGTTAGTGGTAGTCAGAAGCCCAAAAAGCCTGACAACCAGTCTATCCGTCGAATATCGGTATTGCCTAGAAATTGGGTTGCGGAGGTCTGATGGTAGGCGCTCCGTGTAAAATACTGATATTCAGCCGCATCTGGTTAGACTGGAAGCCGACCCCAACATGGTTGGGAAAAGGCTAGGATGATGATGATGATGGTGAACAATCGACGATGAATCATAAACCCGTTACACAAAACCGTATTTAAGTAATTTGCTTGTTTGTTTGTACACAAAGAAGCAACCTCGCACTCTAAACACGAAACACCGTTCTCTCGTGGGAAAAATTTTGGAAAGACATTTGCGGTAACAGAATCTGACATCACTGGATCATAAAACAGAATGACTATTTACGTCGCAAATTATCTTTGAATCTAGAAAGCTCAACTGAGTCTCAGGAAGCAAATTTAGTTGTTACTGAAACTAAACTTAGAATAATTATGTAGTTAACGTACCTTGTTGCTAAGAACGGTTTAAATGTTCCACCTAACTTGAACATCTTGCCTTGTTCATAGCATAACTTGTCGGCACCTTCTCGTCCCGATCTCATGTCACTTGCTATGATTCCTGTATGGGGCTCGTTGAGTGCCACCATTCGGATCTGAAATGAAATAATCATAATAATTGTTTATTTTATAATAATATAAGTAACCTAGTGTAGATCTTCTATCGTCCATCATTCTGCTCACCTAACCTCCTTCTTGAGAAGGTTACTGATCCAAATTTATTTGGAATAAGTTTCTAATATCTGTTAGCCTTCTCATCCCTTCCTTCTTTTTTGTCTTATAATTTTAAATTTAAATTTTAAATTTTAAATCTTTATGGATTACTTTCCTTAAGTTTTCCTACACTCGTATACCCATTTAATTTCTTACTTTCATACATCTCGAATGGAATAATATCAAATTTCTTTTATTTGTGATGATACTTACAACATATTTACTTTTCTGCACATGTGGCTTTACAGGAACGGTAGGCCTTGAAGGAACTGGTGGTCTGAAAGTTGTAGTGGTGGTACTGGTACTGGTGGTACTAGCTCTTGAATCCATTAACGAACCCATCTGGAAGAAAATAAAACTTGCATTATTTGTGTATTGTGAATATATGCGAGAGACAACATGGATGGTGGCATTTTTTATGTATGACAAACTTGACAGCAATCACCATTAAATATTTGCGAGATACGCTATTGTCTGCTGCTTACGCCAGCGGCAAATACATAGATAGAACATAAGGTGTCTTATGTGTCCAAACCATGTTGTTGTCTTCGGTGATCGTATGACAGCCGGTACCGATGGCTTTACGAGTGCTTTCTGAGGCATGGAAGAGTCCTGATATGTTAAGAATGGACATCCATCCAGAGACAGACAACGCAAGCGGTAATCTTACAGATCAGTTCATCAGGGTAGTTACAATTTAGCCATGATACCCTACAAAGACAGCTATATCTTTACCAAGTAACATTTTCTAGTACCCAGACCACGCGGGCCAAACCGCTGGCGGAAAGTTATTTACACTTAAATACATTTTTGATTACCCGGTTACTCTAAAGTGTTGTAAAACGCACAAAATAGCATAACATTAAGAATCAATAACGCTATTTACCACAACATATTGCCATCCGTTTTCAACCCTAAGCAGCAATATTTTCTCTTGCAAAACGTATGCCAACGTTCCCAGCTCCGTTGCCTCTGTTCGCTGCAAAGGAAACCAATTATGTACATATATTTACCTATTGTTCAAGGTAATGGAACTGTTCAGTAAGAAATATTTCGCTTTGAATAGTTTTCCTGTATTTAAATATTTAGTCGTTTTTAACTTTGTGTTTTCTTTTGTCTGATATTTATGTTCTTAATAGGTTCAATTGTACATAAAGAGTATGAAGAGACTATTAAAATTCCAAATTGAAGTTCCCAACCACGTTGAGTTTGTGTTATCGGAAACTACTGTATGTATTTTGATCCAGTTTTGAAAAATATTTGGATGGATTTATCTAGGCAGCTTTATAACCTATCATGATGAACCCGTTTAGAGCCGGACTAGATAGCTATTATTTTAAAAATAAAAAAAATCATAGATTGAATAGAGCCATTACCTTCATTAAGCCTCTTTTTGTCCTATATACAACAGTATTAGCTGAGTAATATTGGTCTTCGTCAAATGGATTATCTGAAAAAAAAAACAACAATAATTTCGAAAAAAAAACTAGGTATTTTTTTTCGCGTTATATTATTATCCCTACGTTTCGGACCCTTTATAGCGTCCATGGTTGCGGGTAGACTGAGGTGATGAGCGTGTTGATGATCTAGTCATTTAACGCCTTATAACTATAATCAGCACACTACAGTTCGCGCCAAACTTATTGTCCAGGTTGAAGTTGGCACGAGCTAATTTTAAACTTGCCGTAAAAATCGGAGAAAGAAAAATATTGGATTAGAATAATTTAAAACGACAGATTACGACTTGAGCTTTCGTTTTTATTTATTAAAATCTAATATTTTTCTTTCTCCGATTTTTACTGAGTTAGCTAGCGCCAACTTCAACCCGGACAATAAGTTTGGCGCGAACTGTATATAGCCGCTCTTGCTCTGGAGGTCATAACAGGCACCTAATCAAATTCTGTTGACTCTACCCCGGTCAGACGCTGTATGCGATATAACAAATAAAGATTTATGGTACGTTGCTTAAAATTTACAAAAGACACTCTTTTTGTTTTAATTTTTAGACATTTTTTAACTTTATTTACAAACCATACCTGAGCCCCTAGTAATCGTGTAATATGTTTCAGGTATTACTGTCATCCCCGGTTCTCCTTTCGGCCCCACAATAGATAGGCCCGGGGGTCCAGGAGGTCCCGGAGGGCCGGGTGGGCCTGCTATATTGGCTCGGGTGGATGTCTCTAGACAAGTTCCTGGTGGGCCTTGGGGGCCCGCCTCTCCTGGATTTCCAGGGCTACCAGTAGGACCTCTATCTCCTTTATCACCTTTTAGCTGTAAATAAGTTAAATTCAAAGATGTTTATTGCCCAAAACTGTGTACATAAATAATAGTGTAACAATATTTTGTACCTACAAAATATTTAGCAACCAATTGGGTGTAGCAAAATATTTCTTTATATTTATGGGCTTTTATTACCTACTTTCGTAAGTAAAATAATGTGAATAAAAACTGTACCTTGTGTAGATTAATTTTAGGAGCGCTTTCACCTTTTTGTCCTTTTTCTCCCATCGTGCCATTATATCCTGGCAGTCCCATGGGTCCCTAAAATGACATAAAGTTAAAAGAATATTGAAGATATACATATTTGGCCAGTAAAGTGCAGAACAATACTGTCTATATTATGTATATTTGGTAGACTAAGAAAAATCTGAAAGATGCTCAAAACAAATTCTGAACAGGCACGAATGGCCCAGCAGCTGAGTGGTCGGCTTTTGCGCCACGGGTGGCGGGTTGGAGGTAGTTGTCTTTGTCGGTGTGAATTTGTGTTTATCAACGAACCCACGACACACGAAATACTGTTGTAAGGCATTAATATAAATAAAACTAACATAAACATTTTTTTTACGTGAATTACAAATTAAAAAAGAGTAAAAAGAAAAAGAGATGTATCTCCAATTTGTCAGATATTACGTAATACGTTGCTCACAAAGTAACCTGTAATCTCAGCAATGGCGGTATAGCTATTGACAAAATACAAATCATGGTTGCTGTTATGTGGAAACTTACCATTGGGCCGGAAGGACCAAAATCTCCTTTTTGACCTTTAGGGCCAACTGGGCCTTTTTGTCCTGTTTCTCCTTTAATACCTTTAGGACCATATCCACCCTTTATTCCAGGGTGGCCTCTGTCTCCTTTTGCCCCCTAAAAATAAGGCACTGTTAGTGAATAATAAATTAAAAAAATATAGTTTATTTATGCACATATAAGATGAAGCCGAAGATGTCATATTCAAACCTTAAGTAAAGCTATTTCCGATGCTGGAACTTGACCAGCTGGTCCTGGTTCACCCCGGTCTCCTTTATGTCCTCGTGGACCCTTTGGCCCGACTTCTCCTTTCTCCCCAGGCACACCATCCTTGCCATCTTCCCCGCGCAGTCCTTGTATGCCAAGTGGTCCAAGATCTCCCTTGTCACCCTATAATAAATTACTAAAATCAGAGACTTTTCATGATATTTTATGTAGTGCTGATTTTTCAAGTACGCAATGTTAATTGATTAGAAAATGGCTGGCTTTGACTTTATGATGTTATTTTACAGGTTTTGTACCTATGATGTTTTAAGCACATTTAATCGATAATTCCAAACAACTTACTTGAAAATTTGGCAGGTGCAGGTTATCAATGTATATTAAGAAATTTAATTTTGAAATAAAATAAACTGTTAGAATATTATAAGATCTGTAAGCTCTAGTACTTTGCCGATTTCAAAAGGGTTAATGAAATACCTTTTCACCTGTTTCACCCCTTTCTCCTTTGAAGCCCCTCAGTTTTTCAACTACGTCGAAATCTGAAATGAATTATTTTATAGTTTTTAACGAGAGTCGTGAATAAACGAAGAAAGACAAGAGACGTATTGATCTTCGGTATTATAGGTATTTGTTTATTGTGATATATTCCTACAAAAGCTTGATTTGAATTGATATGAAATTATTTTTTGCAGATTCAGAAAATTGCATCCCTGCCCTCCAAACTTTCATGCAAATGTATCTGTTATTGTGTGAGTATTTTGTTTGCGCAGTAGGACGTATTACGTTAATAAAACAGAAATTAGTGTTTAGTTGTTGTAATCCATTACTGGACATTTCTGTTAAACTGAAAACATTGTCTTGATACCTTTTTTACCTTTAACTCATATTGTCCTACTATAAAAAAGTAATAAAAAGATTAGATCAAAAGGCTTTCTGATGCGCTTTGTTCGACCGAGAAAAATGACAATACTAGACGCACTCTTATAGAGAAATAGTCCATTGAGATATGTGATAATGTTATCTCTTTCATCTTTGTTGAGGTGAAAAGGGACAACGACAAAAACGAACCCAACACCGTATAATAATACAACAATGTCGAGTCAGGATCAAAGCCAATAGAGCCGATAGTAGCAAAAAAATTTGGGATTCAATCTACTTACGTTATTACATTTACGTGACCAGAATGCTTTGTTTGATATTGACATTTATTCAAGTTGTTTAATATATATATCTAGGACTAGAATGTAAAGGTCTAAATAAACAGTAAATTGTTAGTATGTGGGAAGATTTTCATATTAATGTAAGAATTGGATAACTTACTTTCAGCGTCCAAGACCGACGTTAGCGTTGCTGGTAATCCAGCTAAACCAGGCATACCTTTGTCTCCTTTATCGCCTGGAAAATAAAAAAAACTGTTGTAACAAAAACTAATAGTGTCAGGTAACTACCAAAAATGTATATTACTTTAAAAACTGCTGCGTTACCGGAAAAAATGTATATGATTCTGTCTGGAAAAAATATACACTTTGTATAATTATCACATTAAAATTAAAACTTATATTCAAAAGTGTTTTTTACATAATATAAATAAATTAAAGTTGACACACTGTATCTTCTTGAAATTTTTTAAGCATTTTTCTTCATTAAAATAACTTGACACACTGTGTTGAACTTTTTACAATTTTCATACCCTTTTCAGCTTTGTCTGCCGGTCGTCCATGTTTGCCAGGTACTCCTGGTAAGCCATCTTTCCCTGCTTCCCCTGTATCGCCCTTTTCACCTCTAGGTCCTTGAGGACCCGTATGACCCTACAATAAAATATTTATAGGTATAAAATTGGGTGTCGGATTCCTTATTTATTATCCATGCCCGTGTCATGTTTAGAGATTTAGTGTAAATGTTTATGTAATCGTAAATAGTAAAATTAAAAATAATTCAGTCAATTACCTCTGAACCTTTGTCTCCTTTTAAGCCTACTTCACCTTTGGGACCCGTGTCACCACGATCACCATTTCTTCCCGGTGGTCCCGGAGGTCCAATCGGCCCCGGATCACCTCGCTCACCAGGTATTTTAACGATCCTTGCATTTTTCTCCTCTTCTGTTTCCTGTCAAAGTTACTTCTGAGATTTTTGTCTGGTTGTAATGCCAAAAAAACATTTAGAAGCAACTGGTAGAATGAGAGTATTTATGATTTATATTTAAGATAATGAGAATCATGGAATACTTGCCTTCACTCGATAAATAGAATAAAAGGTACCATTATGTTATATGCAGTTTGTAAAAATAAAAGAACTATATAATGTAACACACGGCTACACGTCAAGCACACTTGTATAGGCTTTCTGAGATAAGTTGACCTCTCATTGTATGATAGGTCTGCTTATCTTGCTGAGGAGAAATATAGGTTGATGAGTAGTGGTGTGTACATACTAAATAAGAGAAGAATAATTTAAATATGAATTAATCAAATCATTTTTCATTAGCTACTTCGTCAAATTAAATACAATAATCACCACATATATTGGACCCGGTGGTCCTATTGGCCCAGGATGCCCTTGTTCACCAGGAGGACCTGGGGCACCATCCTTGCCTGGTTCTCCTTTTGGTCCTATAGCTCCGTCCCTGCCCGGGGCACCATCGTCCCCTCTTTCTCCTGTTTCTCCTCTCAAACCTTCTGGTCCTCTTTCACCTTGAGGACCAATATTTCCCTAAACAAAAATTAAACAGTTCAATATTGTAACTTCAAGTGGAATGGTATTAGAAATTCTAGTTGAAGTATTTTTTTAAATTAATTTATTAGCATAGTTATTATTTTTCCCACAATTGGCTGCCTGGATATAAAATGTTTATAAACTATTACCTAAGAGAATAAATTTACATGTGGCCTAGCAATGGATTTATGGTTTGTTGGATAGTGATGAATAATAAATACACCTATTTATTTCCTGGGATGAAATTTGTTGATTTTGCTTCGTAGTAGCTATATTCCGTGTCGCTGTTTTTGTATCGCATTTAAAGGAATAGTACATCATATAAATAACTCCTAGAAAAGCTACTAGGTCCCTAAAAGCTTTTATTGTCAACAATAGACAGACATCTTAGGCTTTAAATTGTGAATTATAAGTTCTCCTTGAAATAAAACTAAGTACTTTTTACAGATTTTATAACATTAAGTTGATGTTATATAAATGGGTAGACAGTCTACTAGTATACTAAATCTTAAAATATTTTTTATTTCAATATTTAATATTCGCATGACTGACAGAAAAAAGGACTCACTGTTTCACCTGGTCGACCTGGCTTGCCGTCTTCTCCCGGTGGACCTCTTTCCCCAGCAGGTCCCCTCATGTCTGGCATTGTCAGCAGCAGATCTGATATAAGTCCTACTGAACAGTCACATGCCTATGGAGAAAGTTCAAAATAATAATCCCACGAAGTTTATAGAATTATACTCATCTTTCAAGGCTTTCATTGAATTTTGGATAGATTAAAATATTTTATTTCTTACTCCTTCATCTCCTTTTCTGCCAACCGGTCCTATTGGGCCAATGGGCCCTAAGAGTCCCTGATCACCCTGCAAAAAAATATCATTTAAAAAACGTTACCTCTTCCACGATTAGAATGCAACCTATGCAAAAATGTGCAGTATGCGGGTGCATATATGACTATTATTGCCATCCTTTTCGTTTCCCTACAATTTTTGCAAATTAGAGCAGGAAAAATATAGTTTTACGAATTTCCATGATAAAAAAAATCGCCAATTTCCCAATGCACACATTCATGGTGTGCAAACTACATTTACTGGGTTAAATTATTAAAAGCAATTATTGTCATAATTATGTCATTAATATTTAAGTTATTCATAAATTACAGTGACATTACAAACACTCACTTTTTGTCCGGTGTTGCCTAGTTCCCCCTTTTCACCTTTTATCCCTTTAATGCCAATCTCGCCTTTTTCACCTTTCATACCTTTCTCTCCCTTTTCGAGTAGGGGAGCTGTAAGTAATAAAAAGTATGGTTAGATGTATGTGTTTCAATGTTGTTTTAGGATAAGCTTCCGTTGGAGTGTAGCGCTGTGTACAAAATCTGATAATGCATCACATAATTCAGGACAACCCGTACATGTTTTAATGTAAATATAATTCATATTTATATTTAATTTATTTGCATTCCACAGTGTCATCATATCGAGACCCCTCCGTGCCTCGGAGAGCACGTAAAGTCCCGGTTGTCATACGAACACCTATGACAATCGTTAGTGGTAGTCAGAAACCTAAAAAGCATGACAACCAGTCTTTCCTTCGATATCGGTATTGCCCAGAAATTGGGTTGCGGTGGTCTGATAGCGATCGCTCCTTGTAAAATACTGATATTCAGCCGCATCCTGGTTAGACTAGAAGCTGACCCCAACAACATGGTTGGGAAAAGGCTAGGAAGAAGAAGTGTCATCATATAATTATGATAGGTACGTGTATGTTTAGAGTTAGGAACAATCATGGACTCCATAGGGCATAGCAAATTGCATCAATTATATCATAATATATATACTACATATATCAAATACTACTACTAATACATTATTATTATAGGCTATATTTGTATGAACTTCATTGTGTCATTACTTAATAAATCTTGTTAAAACTTACTTGGTGTAGTTATCGATGCATCCGTCGGCTCTGAATCCCCGAGCTGTAAAACATTTTAAGAAAATTGTGAGAATATTGAAAAACAAAATGACGCAGGTTAATGGTTATTTATGTCTTTACGTTAATTAATAACACTGCAAAAAGCACAAAGACTGGTAAAAGTACAAGAACTTATAGGCCAAATTTTAATTGTTAGAATTTTGAGTGTTAAAAACAATTATTGTTAGGTTTGAAGGTTTTTATCTATAAATTATTCTAGACGAATGTAGAATTTTAGCCCCTCTCCGGATCCGAAGACCAACTATTTGTAGTCACTAGAAAATAAAAAATAATACGGATTTTTTCCCAGATTCGTTGTTAATTGATTGATTCAATCTCAATACTTTTGTTCTCAAGTCATAAAATAGTTTTAGTGTCTTCTGTCACACAAAAACCTTAATTAATCAACGCTGTTCAATGTGTATAATACAGTTATACTGAAAATTAAATCAAATAATCTATAATTTCTTTAATCGATAATACATCGAATTTCACCTTCCCCTTAAAAATAATAATGTTTTCAATAAATAATTAATACAGTGAATGTGTAAATTATATTATATATAAAATAATATAGTTGCAAGAAATACATTATAATATAAATTGTAATGGAATCCAAACCTCATTAAATATTTTTTTATAATATTATTATCATCTGTACACTCGATAAAAATAGATAGAGATACGATGTTTGGTTACATTTTGTTAGTAGAATTTATTGTGTAAAATAAAAATAATCATAGGTAAAGTTCCCTCGAATGAAGTAGGCAATTACAGTTTGTAAGAAAAAAGTTTGAAATAAAAAATAGAATTTATTCATAAAAATGCCTATTTAAATATATAACAGACTAAGGCTGGTTTTTAAAGTTGCTTTTTATTTTTAAAATTTAAATTTACAAACAAAGAAAACATCATGCTTTTATTGTTTAATTATGTTGACATTAATTTATTTGTGCTATTATTTAATTCTCAAGTAAATTCAAACAACACAAGCATCGCACTTACTGAGTCAGTTGTGATCGAAAGCTATAAAATAAATTAATTGTGTTAATAATTTATTGAAATTGTACCTACATAAATAATAATAATTAATATTAATCTTGTAACGGACGTGTGTATTATATTTTTATGAAACTGATATTTTAGATATAAAAGAACTAAAATTTATAATAAGGTGCCATCACTTAATCGACCGAAATATTATTATTAGTGGGTCAAAAAAAAAGGTATTACTAGAAGTATTGTTACAATTTTATTATAAGGACAAGTCAGATGTTATTTGGTTTTTTAAAGCCAGGACATATTATTTCGCCCCAATTTTATTAAATCTGCCGAAACGAAAATAAATTTGGAAAAAGTCCTTCCCCTTAATCTCTTTAACGCCATTTGAATATTCATATGTATTACTAAAATAAGTGCAAGCTTCAGAAAGTATCATAATTATATATTTGGATAATTATAATAAATAAAAATAATATTTTATTTATTTATATAAATAACTACCTTTTATTAAATATTTCCACTATAATTTTAACATTTCTGTCTCTAAAGGACTGTATAAAAGTCCAAATTTCAAAGATATCTTTGGTAACTCCAAAACTTTGCGTTAAAAAGATTCCAAAAAGTTAAAACATCGAGTTTTGACAAGTAAACTTACCAAGAGCTTAGAGAACGGTAGAAGAACGTCTTTGGCAAGTTATTGTAAGTCAATTTTACTTGCTCCATTTTATATAATAAGAAGACAAACAAGCATATTATGCTGCTTGATGGTAAAAGGCTACCGCAGCCTAAGGACCCTGTACCCTTCCTGAAATCTGGTTCGAAAAAGATTTTTGTTCGAGACGAAACTCTGCGAGGAGATTCAGGAACAAATCCTCCAGGCGAACTTCAGCAGTGGAGGCCTACGTCCTTAAAAGGGTCACCCTTTTAAGTTAGAAGGCTACATGACGGATCCTTACATAAAATGCCAGAGACGCTTGTATCTAACGTTCACAAATTTCCTGGTTTAGTTTAATTACAGCAGCGTTAAGCGACAGGAGTCTAAAATATATTTAAATGTGTACTAACTATTTCAAAAATACTTCTACCCTGGAACGTAAAAAATATATTAAATCGGACATCATTGGTGAAATGGATAAAAATTAGTTGAAATAAGTGTAATATTTACCGATTCGCATATATAATGGAGCGTGTCGTCGTCAGCGTTAGTGTATAGGCTTATATCTTCGATGAGCCCCTGAAACAAAGAAGAAATCATATTATAAACGAATTGGCAGACTTCACGTATCTGAAGTCATGTGAAGTCTGACAACCTGCACTAGCTTATTAGCTTAATCCCGCTCATTCTGAGACGACAGCCCAGCAGTGGGACAGTTAATGGGTTGATGATGATGATGGTAGATATCGTAACGCGGTTTGATCCGAATATTTTTTTTATATATCCTTTTTTAACCTAATGGCTTTCTTTTATAAATTTTTAAAATATTTATTCTGATATTATTTGTTTAGGATGTTTTGTTTATCTTATATATAAAATTCTCGTGTCACAATGTTCGTTCCCGTACTCCTCCGAAACGGCTGGACTGATTTGTATAACATTTTGTGTGTATATCGGGTAGGTCTGAAAATCGGCCAACATCTATTTTTCATACCCCTAAATGATAAGGGTGACCCACCCCTATATGGCAAAACAACGTTTGCTGGGTCAGCTAGTTTTTTTATATATTTCTATAAACTTCCCATTGGTCTAGGTCTGGCAAATGTAGCTGTTGAGTGAGAGAGCATGGACTGAATTTCCAGATTATTGGGTTTTCTATAAAATCCTGATTCAGAAAAAATCTTTACAATAACATGCCATCGGAATCGAACGCAGAACCAGTCGTGCTTATGGACACTAGAGTTATGAGGAAGTTTTCCGATCAAAAAAAGATGTGGCCACTAAAATGACGGAAATAAATCACTTTAAACCAAAGACCAAGCTTCAAACTTTAAACATTTTTCTAAAGTTTTCTGTGATCCTTATGTCAGAGCAAGCCCCAACTTGAAACCTCAATTTCTCCCAGCATTTGAATTATTAACTTTTCCAGTCTAGGAATAGAGAACGTCTCCGCTGCCTGTCAAAACACGACAAGTTTTTACGAGCACTAAAATGAATGTAAAAGAGTCATATTTTATCATGTTTTATTTCTTTAAAGACAAATAAATGTACGCCATACAGTACGCACGGCATAACCTGGCCGGATTGAAGTTAGACGTTTGAATGCGCAATGGGTTGCTTAGATTAAAAATTGTATATTGCGCAGCTAAACGGCCAACTTCAGTCCGGAAATTAAAACCTGTTTGTAAGCAAGGATTTATATTTTTATAAAACGCGGGCAGATTTTCTTCTTTATCAGTAGTTCGGTTACAAACTCGCATTTATAAAATAGCCCATACCCGAAACAAGTTGTGTAGCTTATACAAATATACATATTATGTTACGTATGGAGATTGAACCCACAAACGTGGCTTAGACACAGATTGCTCATCCATAAATAGGTATTTCCTGTCATATATGTATTTCTACCAAATCAGAAATGAGGAGATCCGTAGAAGAAGCAAAGTGACCGACATAGCCGAAAGGATTAGCAACCTGAAGTGGCAGTGGCGGCGCACTTAGCTCTTAGAACTATTGGCCTCTGAAACAGAATAGTTCTCGAGTGGAGACCACGCAACGGGAAGCGCAGCGCGGGACGGTCTCCAACAAGATCGATCAACGATCTGGTGAATGTCGCTGGGAGTCGTTGGATACAGGCGGCATATAACCGATTCCGATGGAAATCTATGGGGGACGCCTTTGTTCAGCAGTGGACCTCTTTTGGCTGATGATGATGATGATAATTTCTTAGTTTTGGTTGTCCTTCAGTATTTTTATAAATAATATTATAATTATAATAATTATGCTCACATAGGGATATGGATCCTAATTATGGGCTACAAAAGGGATTTATTAAAGGCCATTGCATCCAACTGAGATGTGAAAGCTACAAGGAATGTGTGGAGTTACAAGAAGACATATAACTGCGCTGATCCCAAGTGATTTGGGATAAAGGCAGGAGGATTATGATCCCCACATAGAGCAGGAGATATAAAATGCTCTAAGCTGTAAGTATACACGGTGTTCCACTTGGATTAGTTTGCAAGTCGCGCTGATGTGTACCGATTGCTGTTACTTCCTTGTGAACATGATAGAAGTTGCTCGTTGCATATTAATTAATTTCTAAAGACAAACTACACAACCTGTATAGTGTAGAAAACTATTCAAAGACAGCTCATCGGTAGGTAACATATAATTACGCCTGTATTCATCGAAGAACTAGGCAAAGGTACAGTTTGCTACTACCTACATAAATATACCATTTATGTAGGTACCATATAAAAGAGCGAAGCTATAGCTATTAACTAGAGACAAATCGAAACTACGATAGAATAAGAGATATACGACCTCTTGACCAACAGTCTGACATTCGAACTGTGAAGGGACGAGGGGGCGAGGTGTGTTGCCCCTTCAACCAAAACGAGGGTCCTCCGACCAGGCGGGTGTTATGCCTGGCGGGCCACTGCCCGGCACCGGTTGATGTCGGGCGGTTGTATATATGCAAGTAGCACGGATAACTTCACTTACTCGGTTCAGGATTTTTGATTCGTACAAGTTCTTATGTAACGCAATAGATGTCGCTACAGAACCACTAGACATCACAGAGGTCGCCAAAAATATACAACAACATAATTAAATAATCGAAAAAGTAAAAGAGAACAGTGGGGGTAATCTGCCAGACTAATTCTGAGCCATTAAGTCACCAAAATCTGTTAGTACCCGCAGAGACAGACGAAGATTTTCAGAAAATCCTTTATTTAGGTCCGCAATTAATCTAAAGCAGATTCTCCCTGGATTTTCTGGGTATAATTTACTGTTTTAAGCGGTAATATTTTGGTAACCTTTCCGAATAGACTCAAACATTTCTAATATTTACTTTAAAGCTTCGCACCCAGTATAGTGTATCATGCCAGAACATACTTAAACTATCAAATTAAAAAAGTAAAAAGTTTATTAAAAGTCTTATTGGAGTATTATTTTTTAAGATTTCTTACGGTATTTATAAGGCAGAAGTATTCCTGTGATATTCTCTTACTAATAGTTTATTCTTAAATTATTTAGCACAGAATTAACGGATGAGGTACGGTAACCGAAATAAATAAATTTATATCTCGTTTATACCCAGGCATACTCAGTTTGTATAATTCACGCCCATCCACATTTTTGTATGACTACAAGTATACACAAATGTGTCTTATTATGTGCCTTCTCCGTTGCGCCAAACAGCCCCAGTTCAGCATTTGTCAGGCCACTAGTACTTCAGATAGTTGTCGTATGTTACGGTATAGTGTGAGTCGTCCTTTACTAATAAAATATTCATATGAAAGTGCGTATTGTTTTGAGAATTACTAAAGTTTAGCAAACTTATTATTATAAACAGTGTTTTGGAATTATAATACTGTATAACTGGGAACAATATAATAATAATAAGGGAATAATTTATAAAATTTTCATTTGTTCATTTGTACAATTGTTTTCATAAGTTATTCGACTTAATCCAAATAATGAGCTGTACAAAGTTTCTGTGGTTGTTTTGTGGGTAGGTACACTGTATATAAAACAGATTCAGATTCAATTTATAAAGATCCTTAGGTATGCCTATACATACTTATAAAAAAATTCTTCGAAAATATTTTCGTACACAAAGTTGGATGAATTCATGGAACTTTTAACTACTCTTCGCTCCATGTTTAAATGCTATACACAGCTGGCTACTCATCAAGCGAACACAATGACCACTGACTTCGTATTGTATAAGATTTCCGTAATATGAGAGGTCAACTAAAATTGGAAATATATAGTTAAACCTACTGCGTAGACGTGCGTAGAAAACTTGTTTTGAACCTCTTCATGATACCAAAAGGAGTCCCAACAATAAACATAATCTAATATTTATAAACATAGACCAACCATTAAAATAGGAATAGGTACTTTAACGGCCAAATTAATACTCAAACGTTACTCAATTTTGAGATGCGGATATGTCGATATGCCAGATAAATAAAAAAATGGAACAACATTTTTATGAAATTATCTGCCAAGTAATTTAACGGGAACTTATCAGTAAGCTGTGAAACAGGTCCTCAGTATCATGAAGCCGTATTCGTATTCCCTCACTAATATAGATATCTATGTAGAAACATACGTGGACACTTAGACAGTTTCAAGTAAAATAAAAATATCTACAGTTCTAGCTAAACCTATTGTCCGGGTTGAAGTTTGCACGAGCTAACTTTAACGCGGCCAGAAAAATCGGAGAAAGAAAAATATTGGATTAAAATTATTTAAAACGGCAGCCTACGACTTGAGCTTTCGTTTTTATTTATTATCCACAATTCAATTTTCAGATTTTTACGGCCGGGTCAAAGATCGTGCCAACTTCAACCCGGACAATAAGTTTGGCGAGAACTGTACCTATACACTGCAAGAAATTCGAAAAGAACGTTCGTTCCATTTGCAAATGCATTTTTCTCATCACTATAAACAGTGAAGTGCTGTGAAAATTGGCCACATCACTAAATTAATCGCTACTCTGATTGTGTCGCTACAAAGTTACAAACATTGAAGCGTACCTCTATATTTACGCTAGCAGTCACAGGCTGCGACATAACTGTAGCTGTCTAAATACATTAGCTGCAAACTCGCGCCGCCTCCAAACAGTTTCACCGCAGTTTGATTCCGAACGGATTTTAGGAGCGCACCTCACTTTAGCTAAGGGATGTTACCGGATACGGATCGACGAAGCTAAGTATGCTCTACTTGAGTTGGCGAAAAATAATTAGTTCAACTAATTTCTGCTTGTTATTTAGCTTGCCTTTTCAGCTTGCTACATAGTAATATTTACACTAGCTTGTATTAAATTATTAAAACAAATCTAGCTAGCAATTATTAGAAAAAATATATTTTACGGGAACCATACATTTTACCGGGATAAAAACAGACACACAATTGGGATACAAACAGACTTTAATTTATCTCTGTGCCAAATTTCATCCCGACCCGTTCAGCCGTTCTGGCATTCATCCATCCATCACATTTATAATACTAGCTTTCTGCCAGCGGCTTCGCCCGCATGGTCTGGGCATTTGTTATAAATTATTACACAAAGTATTGACGACGTAATTGTCTATACCTACCCTTCTTAAAACAAATCTATTCCACGGTAACCATAAATTTTACCTTTTTTTTTAATTTTTTATAAAAAGTTTTAAAAAAAAAAAAACCTATGTGGCGCGGCACGTCATTCTGTTTAGTCTGTAGCGTCTGTGCCGTCTATGTCAATTTTTAAAATATTTCTACATTATCTATGGTCGAATCACCGAGAGCCCTCTTTTTCAAAACCTCTAACGGCGAACGGACACAAATTTTACAAGGAAAACGAAAATCACAAAATACAAAGGAAATCATACAAAGGAGCAAACAAAGTTCAACAAACATAGTGTGAGTTAGAGAATCCTAGTGTGAGTTTCAGGAATCAATGAACTTAAATATAATTTTTTATACAATAAAATATTCTTATTCTTATTCTTATTCTTATTCTTACATATGTTTCTAAGGTAAACACTATGTGTTATTCCAGACTATAATCTATCTCTGTGCCAAATTTCATCCAGATCCGTTCAGTACTTTTTGCGTGAAAGAGTAACAAAGATCCATCCACCCATCATATTATTAGTAGTATTAGTAAGATAGAAGCCTGACATCAAAGCTAAAAGCAAAACTCATATATTTTAATACTTACGCAATGAATGTCAGCACTTAACATATTTTCTAACCAAAACAGGCTATATTTTCGCGTTGAATTGTGAATGGTGGAGTAAATATGGTTGTACGGTTGTACGTCACTACGCGTGGGATATAAATGTCAACCGAATCTGACAAATGACATGCGCGCATTGAATGATGGTCTAAAACCTATTTTGAATACTATTGTGGTAACATAAACATACCATCAAGCCTGTATGAAATGAAATTATATTTATTTCTGTAAGTAGATCCTTTAAAGACACTTTTACAAGTAATATATTTTTTTTAAATGCTAAATATCGCCGGCATTTCCTAACTGACGACCTCTGAGAATAAACGCCGAAACAAACTCAGAGAATCATGGTCTCTTTTAAAGTCCAGACAATCGTAGTATATATCGGATATGCGAGCTAAACAATATGAAAAGTTATGTACAATCACAATTTGCTGGTACGTTTTAAGGCGGAAACCCACCGCCACGCACAGAGAGGCTACGCATGTGCGTCAAGCTTCGCGTTGCAAGAAAATTTATGGAGCTGTATCTACTGCAACCCACGGACACGCTACGCACGAATTGACGTCATTGGTACACATTGCTCGGATATGGTGCCCACGTAGCTCAACACCATGCACGCTGTCTAAGTTCGTCTATAGCGTGTGCTGCAGTGGAAAACTAGACCCACGTTGTCAAACAAATGAACCTACGCAGCTAAAGTGCGCTGCGTGGCCGTGGACAGCGTGCGCCGCGGTGGCCCTTAGGTCCCACGTAATAGGAGGCGACCCTATTGTCATGAATCAAACACAAAACCATAGAAGAACCTAATACCGTTTCTCACAGTCTCCTGCCAGAAAAAGAGAGGTTCGGGTTATAATCTAACACGCTGACCTAATGTGGTTTGGCAGACTTCACACGTTGTCGAGAAAATCTCCCAGCCATAAAAGACGTTACATAGTTTTTCGTATCATTTAAGCTAATTTTATTTTATTTATTAATAGCTACATGATTATGAATAGTCAAATGCGTCTTGGATTTTTAAATTAAGATCTGTAAGTTGGCAGGCTACTAGTCATATCACCAGGGTATCACTGTTTTTTCCTTACACATCACACCGAATAAATCATGAAACTCTCCAAGCACAATAAACGAAATAATTTATTATCCAAATAACTTCCTTATTCCGTGTTCCAGAGGAACCAGATCCGCAGCAGCTGTGAAGTTATGACGCGGCGGATATTACCTAACCGAACGTCGGGTTACTGTGGCCCATTCATCTTTCTATATCTTTTAGCGCGCTTTCAAACTTTGTATCGTTAGAGGTCGTATACTTGTGTATGTATGGCCTTTTTTGTATTGAGGTTTCGTTGGAGAAATTTTTGATTTGACGACGTGTGTATTGAAGTGACAACCTCATTGGTGTAGTCGCAAGAGTTGGTTTTGGCGTGGGGTTTTATATACTGCTAAGGCCTATTTGCTATTTCTATGAAATTTTAAGCAGCAGTTTAGAGTATAGATTTGTGTCGAGTCAATGGCATTAGTCGATCAACGACGTCTGTGGTCTAGTGGTTCGAGTACCGGACTGCTGATCACGAGGTCGTGGGTTCGATTCCCACAAGACATAAATATTTATGTGATGAATATAAGTGTTTGTGTTTGTCTGGGTGTTTCTTATCTATATAAATAAAAATGAATTGCAACTTTTGTTTTTTTTTATTGGCTACAGTGGCAGACGAGCAGGTGGCCAACTTGATGGTAAGTGGTAACCACCGCCCATGAACATCAGCAACGCCAGGGGCAAAGCTCAGCCGCCGCCTACTGTGTATGGTAGAGAGCTCTTTTTAGGCCTCGTTTGAAGAAGAACATTGCAATTCTGTTAGTCTCGCTAAAACTCAAAAGCGGACCCATCAGTGGACTCTCCAGAGATGGTGAAACAGGTCCTTAGTGTCATATTATTGAAATAACTGATATAGTTTCTATAACAAGTAGAGTTCTATCTCAATAACATAAGCTTCAAACTCGTAGAACAAAACAAGCTTAACATAATGTCATAACCACCTTTCTAACCAAGATATGAACCTGCATGAAGCCAATTAGATGCTCGCAAATCTTTAATACTCGATCCATCTCACCGATACATGATTAATATCTCAGACGTGTTACTTCGTTCAAGTGAAATATTAGATTACATAAAACAATTACAGTGTTATTGATGGAGCGCGGCTCCAATAACTCTTGAAGCCGTCAGGAGCAATCAATAACCCGTCTTCAGTTGGGTTTAGTTTTACTGGTAGTAATGTTGTGTGTGTAAGTACTTATAATGATTTAGGAACTACAGGGGGGCTAGACAAGTTGTATTTTGACATTCGAATCGAAAAACAAAATGTATGGAAATGACATTAGTGACAGCACGATTTTTCGAAAGCTTCTGCTATTTCCATACATTTTGTTTGTCGATTCGAATGTCAAAATGCAACTTGTCTAGCCCCCCAGTTCGCCAAACTTATTGTCCAGGTTGAAGTTGGCACGAACCGGACAAAAAGTTTGGCGAGAACAGACTGTACTAGTCAGCTAGCCTAAAGATAGGCAGGAACGGCGTCGTGTGTCTGTGTGTTACTGCTAGGGTGCCAGCCGAAAACCAGCATTGGGTAATAAATACCCATAATGCTGGCAACCCATTCGGGGCAAGCATGGCGACAGCATATATTATAATTCGATTCTACATATTATATCTCCGTGTTTGTCGGATGTCGTATACCTGAATAAATGTGTTTTTTTTGTTTCTTTCTTTTCGCAAAAATTCAATAACAATTGAACTGTCTGCTCTGTACCTGTGCACAGCTTCACCCGCGTATCCCCATGAATAAAAAAAAAACTTATGTTATAGATATTCATACCGACGGTACCGCTACCTACCGGGCCCAATTGTGTTTTCAAACCATCCAGGAACCCCATCGAAATATACATACAAGATTTTAACCAAATCGGTACAGCCGTTTAGGAAGATTTAGGTCACAAACACACGTAGAGTAAAAATAATATTAAGATAACATACGGTCACTTCCTCCTGCATCTCCTCATTGTAGGATTAGGTAGAAGTGTATACTATTGTTTTAATTATAAATAATTAAATTAGCTTAGAGAGCCAAGACTGCAAATAAATGCTAATATTATTGAGTATTGGTTTTCGTCACCTTATAAGGTGCTTAGGCCTGCAGCAAATAAGTTTTTATCTGCGCCGCCTACTAGCGTAGCAAGTGAACAACTGTTTAGCAAAGCTGAACCATTGTATGACGAGAGTCGACACTCTTTGAAGGGCGAAAATATCATGTTATTTAACTTTGATTATTAACAGTTGATTTTGTTAAACAGTTAGTACTGTATTAAAAAATAATAGCATTTAAATGTTTTTTTTCGCGCTTTGTCGTTTCACGGTCTCGGCTCTCGGTCTCGGCCGAGATATTATTTTATTCTCGGTCTCGGTCTCGGTCTCGGCCGAGAATGAAAAACCCATCTCGGTCGAGCCTTATAATTTAACGATTGTTTGTAATAAATTACATGTTTTTATTTCTGTAAGCTTTAAGTTAAGAAACCCAATGTAACGAAGGAATGAATAAATTTATCTTATCTTATCTTATCTAGCTTTTGCCCGCGTGTTGTTAGGAACTTTGAACCTGTTTCCCGTCGGAACTTTGAATTTTTTGGGATTAAAATGAGGCCTATGTCCTAATTCAAGATGTGAGCCATCACAATTTCAACCGTTTTGCCGTGAAAGACCAACAAACATCTCAACTTTTGCCTTTATAATATTAGTAAGATTTCATTTTGATGTTTTCAGTTTTGTACCAGACACAAACCAAAACTCCGACCTTCCACTAAGTCACCTCCTATCCTTTTCCATTCTAACAAAATATGAAACACTTTATACCTATATACATCGATTTGTACACATTACTTTCTAACACCCATTTACACGGCCGCATTTCCTCATAATTTCACCCCGACGCTTACAAAATGTAAATGCATTACAATTTCTTCAACCCGTGTGTAATATACTGAGAAGGCCTCACAGTTCACTGAACAAAGGAGGCCTTAAAGACAAAGGCGATTAATACATATGAGAAAACCCGCGTCTCGTGTTTATAAGTTAAAAGCATAAAGTCGTTGTATGGAAAAAGAGGTAACGTGAAGCGATTGCGACGCTATAAATTCAAAATTCGATTGCAGGGTTAAGTGTTGTTGGTTGTTCAGTTTTTCTGTGCAATACCCAGTAGCAGCTTGAAATGAAATGAAATGATATTTCTTTCTGCAAACAGGTCTTTCAAGGAGACTTTTACAAGTCTTGTTTTAATTTTTTAACTAGATGGCACCGGCGTCGGCTTTTCCTGACGACTTCTTAGAAGAAACACCGAAAAAAAAACTAAGAGAATCATCATAACATTATAATCACAATGCAGTCCGAACGAGTAAAGTGTGGTAAGTGTTTTCTGCAGCTCAAAGCAGCTTTAAGTCTGGATTTTTTTCAGGTTGCACGGTTGATGACAATTTAATAGGCTCATGAGACAACATGAGGATTACATGAAATCAATGAACTGTGGATGTTCTACCTAAACCAAGAATAGAGGCGTGATGGTATCCTAAGCTACAACTTGACTATCACAAAAACACCTTTATATTTTAGGTAAGTAAACCTAAAATTGCTTATTTAATTTTAACTTAGCTGTTGCGCAAAGAAACCATCAAAATGTTGCATTTCATTGTTATGGAAATACAGATGACGTACACAGGTACACGTCTTTTGCTGCCTCGGTTTACGCAAAGCCCGTGCTAATTTGTAAGAGGGCCCCCACAACCGTAAATTTCACGCGTGGAGTTGTAAACTTTACAAAAAAGTACAGCCATATATTTCAGGTATACATCACGCCGGCTGACATTTGGATACCTCGTTTCTCAAGTGTTGCTTTTCCCGCTCTTCTGGGTTAGGAATAGGTCCCAAAGATGGCGGGTTTTCGAATTATTTTAAACGTTGCTGTGGCATTATTAATACTTAAGCGTTTTCAATGACGCGTAGCCTAAAGCAGTGATAGCTTAGGGGTATGACCACTGGACTGCCAAGTCAAAGGTCTCGAGTTCCAAGGCACGCACCTCTGACTTTTCGAAATCATATTGTACGTAATTACAGTAAAGGAAAACATCGTGAGGAAACCTGCATGCCTGAGAGATTTTATCGACGGCATGTGAAGTCTGCCAACCCGCATTAGTCTAGCGTGGTGGACTATAGCTTAATCCCTCTCATACTGAGAGGAGACCCGTGCCCAGCAGTGGGACAGTATAAGGTTTGATTATGTATTCAAAGCCCCTGCAGATGTCATTCATTGCCTCACCACCAAGTCCGGTTAAGTTTTTAAGACTCCCGGGACAAAAACAACATCCGATGTTAAAAAAGAAACAATACAACGTAATAAACATTAGTCTTTTGAGATGAGAGAATTCTGAAAAACGAACATCAGCATTTTTATTTCATGTAGACTTTTTCAACAGTATTAATTTTACGGCACAAAATAATTCATCATAGTCAGACTTAATATTCTATTTGAAAAATAGCTTAAAAGATTTCCATGCAAAATAACTGATATAATACAGAAAAAAATCAAGGCAAATTTAATAATATTTAAGGCTTGCATCACCACATCTGGATAGCCGTGTTAACCGCCCGATAAATTCAAAACGGAACCAGTGTGTTTGAAATTATCTGAGAAATAACGAGAACCTACTGGGAGGTGGTGGAACATGCCTAAAACTCGTAATCACTCTGTTCCAATAAAAATGTCACTCTAGTGCTGGGACAAGAATAAAATAAATCTTGATAATAATCAATTTTAAATCTCTATAATTCATTCACTATGCTAAGTGAATCAATGACCATCATTCAATTAACTAAAATTCATTCGCATTTTAATAACTTTTAAAGATTACATTAGTTGGAAATAAATTATGGTTTCATTTATAAATTAAATAATTTGTAGGAATTTTTATTATGTTGCCCAATATTTGATTTACTCGTTGTCTTTTGTTTTTTTATTTAATTTAGATTTTTATGAGTTTTTTTCTTAAATGTAATTCAATTTCTTTAAATGATGTTACGAGATCTATGCACCATTATTCGTTTATGGTGGCACCAAGCCTTTATCCTGGATGTTGTGGTTACGTTTTAAAATATCATGTTTTTGTGATAAAGGAACATTATGCCCGTATTTTTAATTTGCATGTTTAGCAAGGATAAAAAAAATGTTTTGTCATAATTATCTCCTTTTATGCATAAATTTTTGCTATATTATTCTGGGTTGATAAAAGTAATGGTGGTATTAAATTATTAAATTAGCTTTTAAATCAGTTTTTCAAAGTACTTATTTTAGTACCTAGTTAGCATTCGTAAGAGCGACTCCTACGCTCAAGGACCTAGGTGTGTGCCCAGGCCAGGTCGAGCAGTGCTAACCCTTCTGCAATACAGGGGTGTTTGTATACTATGTTTTATTTATACTAATAATATTATAAAAAGGAAAGATTTGATTATTTGTTTATTTGTTTGAACGCACTGATCTCAGGAACTACTGGTCCGATTTGAAAAATTCTTTCAATGTTAGATAGCCTGTTTAACGAGGATAACCTATAAGAGCTGAGTATATAAATGATGAATTGAAAATGTTGTAAATACAGGGTAAAAATCAACTTATACGAAGTCGCGGGCAAAGGTTAGTAATAAATATGTAGTCATTATGCTTTTGTTTAGTACTCAAAATAATTCTATGAACTGCAATTCAAATCGAAAAAAAAAAATTAATTACCGTTTCAAGATGACTCAAGATTGAGACTGTGAACTACATAATTATAAAAAACACTAAACTATTTTGAAGACAAATCTAGGTCGTCTGGCTCATATCTCAGTGTCAAGTCCCCAGCACAAAATAAAAGCACTACTTCCTAATAGTTATTTTAATAGTGAGGATAGAGTGCCAGTGAGACTAGTACTAACTCGCCGTAAAATATGAGGGACGTGCAAGATTATGATAAGGCTGTTACCGAGTAAATCATTGGATTTTCCGCTTGAGAATTGAGGCAAATTTAAGGAGGATCCAGTTTGAATGCGTGCCGAGGTGCCGTTGAAACTGAAATTGTTACGTGATGTGGAACCGAATGTGTGTTCGATTTTCAAATATTTGAATACTTTTGAATGTGTTTTTTGTGATTGAATGAAGCGTTTACTTCAAAATGGAAATAGAATTATATTAATTATAACAGGTTATATAGCATAGGTGCAACATTAAAGAAACATTATTTTAAACGGACAAATTAATCAACATTTATAAGTCTTTAAATAAGATCAAAGTACCTATTATATTGACTTAACGCGAAAAATATTTGTTTAATTCTTACTAATATCCTATCCTATCCTATCCTACTAATATTATAAATGTGAAAGTTTGTGAGGATGGATGGATGGATGGATGTTAGTTACTCTTTCACGCAAAAACTACAAAACGGATCTGGATGAAATTTGGCACAGAGATAGATTATAGTCTGGAATAGCACATAGGCTACTTTTTATCCCGGTATAAGATAGTCTAGAGCCTGAGAAAGGACATAGGCTTTTAATGCAAAAAAGAGCTGTAAGGTGTTGAAATACGGGATGAAAGTATATGATACAGTGTGATATAACCATACACGATTAATATCTTTAGCTGCCATTCATCATGAACAAGAATAAGACATAACCCTTTATCACCGTGTATAAACACATCAAAGAAGTATCTCATTTTTTGTGTCGTAAATCTTAATTCGTCGCATCAAATGTTGGAATGGAATGAGGTCACGTATGGCAAATGTTTTGAAAAAGAGCTTTTTGGAATAACTAATATAGTACTCAAGTTTGTCTACCAATCATTATGATTTATGTTGAGTTTACATTTGGGTTTTTTGGGAGTTTACGCATGCGACTTTGCTCGCAGAATTATCACAGTTGCCGACTTTTTAGGGTTAGGTAATTGCGTGGTGTATTTTGAAACTTTTGGCTAATTTTTTTTAAGGGAATCCATCAGCGTATAGCAATTACAGTATACATAATTAAGAAGTAATTCTAGGTGTCTGAAAGTCATTGGTCTTCACAAATTCTTCTCTAGTAGGTATTATAGATGAGATATACATAGTATAAGCGACTCTAAATACTCTAAATAAGCTTAATATTATGTTGTTTATTGGATTGTTTTTTTAATAAAGTACGCGAGTCCAAAATCTTAGAGAACTTTTTGAAACTACTAAGTTTACAAATTTACAGTGCACACACTGAAAGTTAAAGATACGGATTGTTCAATTGAATTGTATAGAAAATCAATTGCTGCTCTTTGTTTAAAGTTTTTGAAAAAGAAACTTCAAAACAAATACGAGGTGGACCTCAAGAAGAAACCCACTCAAATTCTTAGCAAAGAGTCCCAAACCACAGTTTGGTATCTTACTTTTGTGGTGTGGTACAATTCAAAAGAGTATCGTGTGTTATATAACTAGCACTTCCATATCACTATTGTAAGCAATGCGATATTAGACTTAGAGTTGGTTAGTCAAAAAAAAAGGATATAAATATTATATCCATTGTCTAGTACCCATAGTACAAGCTTTGCTTGGTTTGGGGCTATATGGTGCTGTGTAAAATGTATCAGCTAAAATTTACACCAGGCTCATCTCATCCATCTGATGAGGAGGATCAGATGAGGGCCGTGCGAATAGAAGACACATTTCTTCTATTAGACTATCTTCTATCACAGACTGATAAGTATGGGTCTGCTCTCAGAAGAAGGTTAGGGCTATAGTTTACTGCGCTGGCCTACTGTGGGTTGGCAGTCTTTATACACCATTAAGAAAATCTCTGCAGGTTTCCTCACAATATCCCACCGTTTTAAGAGATTGAAAATTAGGCCTACGACGTGGCAGTTCAATGGAAATGTCATTAAGTTATTTTGCTCAAAAATGAGATATTTTCAGCGTCGGATACCCCTCCCGCTAAATCTTGTGTCTTAGGCCAACAGCAAACAGTTGAAAGTTGGTAGCTATGTGCTCATTGTTCAGACAGGTAGCGACCCAAGTTTTTCTGTCTCCGTAGTACGTGAGTGCGGGACTTGGTCTCAATTTGTTAAGTTCAAGATGTTGGCTATTAAGCATTCAACCTGCACCTCCTTGGTTTTATACTGTGGACGATGAGAACTATGAAACTGATGTGCCAGTGATTAAATTAAATCCTTTTTTCTGTGCGATAAGTTCTTATAGATCTTCTGTCATTTGTTGAGGTGGCAAGGTAGGTTCGATTGGGTCTGGTGTTTTTAGCAGACCACAGCCTGTAGCCTGTCTTAGAATCATATCCAGCGGCGGTGACTTATAGGGCAAAGAGAAGGCAATTTTAATCGGCACGAGTTTTTAGTTTTTGGTAAAGTTTTGTTACTTTGACTTTGAGTTTATATGTATCCGAAAGTAATAATCCGATTTGGAGAATGCTTTCACTCATAAGCATTGTATACATATCCATAGCGAAGACTAATAACAAAATATAAGTAAGCCAAAGTAAATAGCTGGTACTTTGAATTAATATTTCTATTTTCCTTTTCATTGCTCTCTCTTTGTGGAGCTGACAGCAAAGAAAATAAATTGATATCTATTATTATTATAACTAGATAGTAGGCTGGCTCATGCATAGACTTGTTATTTCTTTCTAGCCCTCGTTATGTTAAATTGGCGTAAAATTGCCATTGAGTTATATTACACATGTATCACGTATCCTTTTTTTGACAGTAGAGTCGTTTGTTAGACCCGCCAAATTTAAAATTCAATTAGTTTTTTGCTATTTGTAGGTCTCTAACGGCAGTAGTAATTTCTATACTAACTTTACAATATTTGTGTTATTTCAGCATGTCTGGATAGCCCCTAACCACAAAATAAATAAAAAATAAAATTGTAAGAATTTATCTGCCAAGTAATTTAACGGGAACTTACAAGGAGGTTGTGAAACAGGGCCTTAGTCACGTATTATAGTTATTGTATCTCACGAAGACCTGTGGACCTTTATGTCGTTGATATAAAGTCCAAATTTCATTTAAGTATTTTACGGACTTTTTAAGTTAGTCGTAGTATATTATACAAAACGAAATAAATGAAAATCAATTTCTAAAACAACTGCAACCGCCCAAAGACACACAGCCCTCAATAAGATAGAACTTCGTATTGGTGTTGAGTGATATGGGATAGTACAGTGAATCGCCGGCACCAGATTGTGTGTAATATTGTCCTATTGAACGCAAGCCACAAATAAGAGAGGAGAGATCTTACGGAAGGAGGAAAATTGGATTTTCTTTGAAACGGCTGCGCTATAAAATTGAAACTGTCCATATACGGTCTATGTATTTAATTGTGTTAGTATAGTGTGACAGAAAACCAATATTAGGGTGGTTGGTATGCCATTCGTCCAATTTCTTTGTCCAGTGTTACTTTAATCAACAAGACTGGATGATATTTATTTGTTTTATTTATTTAGTATTCACAAAATCCACAGCTCTCAAAGATTACAAATAGACCATATTTTACAACCAATTACGTACATAATATTTAATTACTTCATTATATAGCAATACCCCGTTGAGGCCAATGTCAAATAAAGACTAATCTTGGATATCTTGGATAATTATAGACAAATTATGTTAATTGTAGTCAAAAGCTCGAAAACTCTGATAACCAGTTTATCTTTAGGGTCGAGTTCCGATTTTGAGGCATTTCTTGATTTCTGGAAAATTTGTTGTGGAGGTCTGATGGCAATAGCTTCGCGTAACATACTGATATTCAGCCGCATCTGATTAAACTGGAAGCCGACCCCAACATAGTTGGGAAAAGGCTAGGAAAATAAACATCACAGAAAACTTTTCTAAACGTATAGCAAATAGCAGAAATGAATATGATATCATAGAAAACATTTCTAAACGGATGGAAATGAATTTTTAAAATTGTCCGTCTACCGGGTTAGGTATTCTAAATGACATATTTATCGCGACGCGTCAGCCACAGTGGGACTCGCACTCACTGAAGCTTTTACGGGACAGACGCTAATGTAATAATATTTTTTATGTATGTCTGTCCGTCTCTAATGCTGTTAGAAACTGCAGTTTTGATGGATGTGAATTTTATGCGTTCAATACGTAGGTATTTATGGTTGTTTTATATTGCAATCGTAAACTTTAGATTTTTAGTTTTGTTTTGTTGCCATCTGTAAAATGTATCCGCTTTAATGCGGTAGTAAAACGAAGTTTGTTTAAATTTTTAAATCAAACAATTAACTTCATGACAGCTATAACAAATAGACAAAAAGCCGAACTAATAAGGTCTGCCAGAAGACCTAATAGAATATTTTTTTACAAAGCAACTCTTTTTTAATTTTGAGAAAGTCGACGTCACACTCTCTTCGTCCACGGAGCGGACTCCTCGTAATTTAAAAATTTAAACTTTTTTGTTCTCATTCTGCGGCAGAATTACATAATTAATTTTAGAATTTTGATATTCGTTTTTTTTTAAATTTGGAATTCTCTTCACACTGACTTGTCATGCAGTTACAGGGCTAACCGCATGGATAACATCGTTACACTTCATCCACAGTTGTAATGGCGCCATATAATACAATTGACATAGAAAGGGAACGTAGGGCATTGGCGGTCAGAAGTAATATGCTGGCCCGCAGGTTTGCGCGTTGTAGTGACCAAGTTAAAGTCACACTATTTAGAGCCTACTGGCACAGGTATTCGCAGAGGCTGCGCAATACCCTACGTGTCCAATATAACAATGGATTAGGATGTTGTTGGGGCTACCCCGCTTTTGTAGTGCCTCCGGTATGTTTGCGGAGGCCAGGGTAGACTTCCATACCATCATGCGCAAGCGGCTCGCATCCTTACTAAGCAGAGTCCGGGCTAGCACTAACAGCATCCTACAGACATCCTGAAAACATTTATTCGGACGCAAATATAAGCGTTTTGTTAATCCTTTAATAAGTATGGACTTGTAACTTGGTCTGAAATAAAAATTATTATTATTATAATAGGGGCCGAGCCTATACTATACTGCCATAGACGGGCACAAATCCATACAGATCTATTACTGGAAATTTCATTTAACGTGTCGTAATCGTAGTCACACTTACAATTGCAGCCAGCAAGACAGTTTAATAAAATCGATAATTTTAATCGCTTAATCGATTATTAAAAATAATCGGGTCACTAATTTTATTTTATTTTATACGTAATTTGTAGGTCTAGGACAAAAATTACAGATTAAATTGCGAACGAAGAACCAACTTACATTCTTTCACTAAAACAGGATCATTGTACACAACGTACTTGCTCCTAAAATATAACGTTTAAAACAACGCTCTACGTATTCTAGTGTTAATAAACATAAGATGTTTATTACAGTAAATTCAGCGTATTCATTTACAAAAGCTTATTAGTAGATGTTAACTGCTATTCTACGTAATGCTATTTACCCATTTTCTTTTGGCAATACTTCTGAGACACGTGCTATCAGCATGCGAGTACAGACGACAATGACACATATTTGCAAGAAATTCGCGTAGATTTAATTAGTAAAAAGTGTGTACAGTTTAAATAACCGTTATTTTAGGCATAATCGAATATCAAATTCGTCCTATCGACAACATCAATTGGCGTACGTCATTTAAAGACTATAAGGGCCTGTTCCACCACCTCTGGATAGCCGCTAATCGCTAGATAAATTCAAAAATAGAACAAAATATGTATGAAATTATCTAACAAATAATTTAACGGGAACTTATCAGTAGGTGGTAAAACAGGCCTTAAGAATAGTTACGTAAGGCATCACAAAACTTAAAATCCAATTACACATTCCAAAATTGGATATGAATTCTACAAATTATGTAAACAATAATTCAAAAACATGTGTTACGTAGGAAGCACGGCTTAATTAAGTAATAACGCTTGATTTAACATCTAGGTTTAGGCCACATTAGCTATGGTACAGTTTAGCCGCGATATACGGTCGGCAAAGACTAAACTCTGGTTAGGAGTTGGGTAGTTTTGCACAGTGATATCGTGTTGAGTAAATAAGTTAGTATCATGCTTGTTTCCTTTGTTAAGTATAGTATAATTAGACTATGGTTTACGTTAGTGCTATCTTGAATTATTCTACAAAGGAGGTCATCGGAATCGGCCCAAATGATGTACCGAAGGTACACTTATTGGAAAAAATACTCGTATTACGCTGGTTAAAACTCTAGTCGTACTTTTTTAATGTTGACTGGGGGATGAGAAAAAAACTTTTTTAAATTGAGAAAAATCACGCCAATTTTATCTGTTTCGTAATGATTTCACTGTAAAAACTGTCAGTGTCAATTTCGGAATGTCAAACGCACGCCATTACGGCAGAATATTATCAGTTTCATAGTGATATCTTCCGTTTACGCTTCGTCTTAAAAACAATACTGTGATATATTATGTTATAGTGATTGCATATGCGGCTACTAAGGGTGAACCCCCTGGGTTTGATTCCCAAGGGGTCCCCAAGTATCTACTAGCCTAGTAAATGGTAAGCCCGATAAATGGAAAAGGCTCATCCCTTATGAGATCCTGCATAACATTATACTGCCTCAGCAGCTTAGTAAGTGGTCGTAATCGTGACAGTTACGCTTGAGGTCTTATGTTCTATTCCTAGGTTTAACAGATCTTCTACAGGTCTTTCTATGAAATTATCAGTAATAGCTTGATTTGTATTGGAAGTTGGATATGTACCCGGTAAGTGGAAATAGGCTCGCTCCCTATTACTTTGGGGAACTTTGGGTGCCTCTGCCTAACTTCTCGTGGAATATAGGTTTGATAGTAAGTATATAATGTATCGTCAATTCGTTACTCATCTTCTATCTATATCTTCTTCTATATAAATAAAAATGAATGTTGGTAAGCGTATAAGTCAAGAATGGTTGGACTAATTCGGCTAATATATTTTTCGTATGTTCCGGTCCACGAAAGGTTTTAACACTATAAAAAAAATTGCGTGGACAATAGTAAAAACGGGGGAAAAAGTTATCAAGACAACGCGGGCGAAGCCGCTGGCGGAAAGCTAGTTGTGAATAAATAGATTATGTATCAGTGCGTATTGCTGTCACATTCAAGTTATAGAGCTTTATTATTAAGCGCTTAACGATCTGAACAGCTGTGTGTACTACATAGAATTGGGTGCAAATTCAGCTTTGAATTAATCAATATGATTGTCTCAACTAGAATATGTATTCAAATGTCGACGCGAGAAAGTAGTTACACGAATGTAAATCTACTTGCAGATTTTCTTAAGCTTGTGTAATATGTACCTATATATTCGATGACGTTTGTGGTCTAGTGGCTCGGGATTCGGACTGCTGATCCCTAGGACGTGAGTTCGATTCCCACAGGACACAAATATTTATGTGATGAATATAAGTGTTTTTGTTTGTCTGGGTGTTTCTTATATATAATAAGTATGTATTCATAAAAAAAAGTATATAAGTATTATATCCATTGTCTAGTACCTACCCATAGTACAAGCTCTGCTTGGTTTGGGAATATGTCATCATCTTCCTAGCCTTTTCCCAACCATGTTGGGGTCGGCTTCCAGTCCAACTAGATGCGGCTGAATATTAGTATTTTCACGAAGCGACTGCCACCAGACCTCCGCAACCCAATTTCTGGGCAATACCGACATTCGAAGGATAGACTGGTTATCAGGCTTTTTGACTTCTGACTACCACTAAAGATTGTCATAGGTGATATTCATCATATTGACACAAATATTCATGTGATGAATATGAATGTGTGTGTATAAAAGAAAACTCCTATACCAATTTCCAAGTAAAAATTCATCGAATGTTTTCTATATCAATGTATTGATTAGTGCACATGGATACGTAGGTACTGAAAACGAATGCCTATCTCGTTGTTCTAGTGGTCATAAGCGGCACTGCTACCCTAGAGGTACTGGGTTCGGTTTTCGGGTTGAGGAAAGCGTTGTTGGGTTTTTCTGTAAAATTCCCAGTAGCAGCTCGGAGTCTGGATATGTGCCCGGTAGATGGCAATACGCTCGCCCCTATTACTTGGGACGGGAAAGCTGTAAGTGTACCTACATTATAGTATTCGCGGAACTAGTTGGCCGCGCCTTAGATATGTGAGCGGCAGAACGGAGGGGAGGGGTCACCTGCGCGTGGTGGGACGGAGGGGCTGGGACGCTTGCTTTTGTTCACAGTAACCGGCCGCCTCACCCCCGTCCCTACCTAGGGTGCGGCCAACTAGTTCCGCGTATACTATAGTACACCTCTGCCTAAACCTTCGGGGAATACAGTCGTGATGGTATGAAAACTACTGTTTCACGTCAACCTACCAATGCCCTTGAAGTCAGATCGCTAAAATAACTATGGTCGCTTTATCATGGTTATTTAAAAACGAAATTAACGATTAACAAAGACTTTTAATTATACTTCAGTTAACTTCAAAGAGGAACAAATCTTTAAATAGAAATTCTGGATTGCTGAGCATTGTACTGGTTGCGATCTTGAAATGTTGTAAAAAGTACAGAAGGAATTTTTCGTAAGTAATTTAAGATCGACTTTTCAAAAAAAAATTCAAAAGTAATGTAAGCTAAGTTTTCGTAGATATAATACATCGTTATACATAATTATTATGTAGCTCTAAGATCTTCGGTTCGATTCCAGGTTGAGTAGTGTTTTAGGTTTTATCTATAAAACAAACTAATTTATTTATAATAGGCAGAAAAATATCACATCACTTTGCGAACCCTTGGGGCATAGACAAGTTGCAATTTGATATTCGAATCGACAAACGAATAGAAAGAAAATCTATGGAAATGACACAAGCTTTCGACAAACAGGGCTGTCACTAATGTCATTTCCATACATTTTGTTTATGTCAAATATTTGAATCATTCAATCTTGACTTCCAATGCCCGTCAATACCGTTACAAAAGCTAGAATAGGTAATAATGTGTGTCAAATTTCAAAAATAAAAGTTAAAAAATAAACTTACCTTAAATTTATGTTTGTGTGACAACGAGTAAGCCAATTCGATCGTCACTTCCTTCTTAAAAATCACTTCAGATTTGTCTTTCTCCAGATCAGCTATCACCTCCTGTTCACTGCAGTTCACATAGAGAGTAGCTGTATTCTCTTTCACGTACACCATAATTTTATACCATTTGTCTTTAAAATTGTCACTGAAGAAATATTCAATTGAATCTTCAGGGGAAAAGAGCTCTGTTGCTAAAGTAATTCTGGTCACATTACTGTCAGCCGGATCCATGCAAAGACTCAAGACAATAGCATCGTCTTGAACGATCTTGAACACGCAAGATGAGGTGCCAGTGTAGGATTTAAATATGGCAGCTACAAGGAATGGAGTAGACAGTTTTTCACCTACTATGTCTGTTAGATCAATATCAACAGACATAGGGTTGCCAGTTGTGAATTTGTATGATTGTCTGTCTGGAGTGAAAGATTCTTCAACGATATGACCATCCCATGGTTGAAGCAGGTTAAATTTTTTATCTGAAAAAGAAATACACTGAATTAAGAATATTATGCGAGAGCTTTATAATAATACTAGCTTTTGCCCTCGGCTTCGCTTACGTGGATGTAGAAACGAAATTGATCCCATTGATAAAAAACTTGTATTTTGAAGTAGTGTTTTAGAGGTTTGTAAAAAGGGCCTCGTGACTAAGTTATAACGGCGCTAAGCTCAATGAATATTGTGGGTTCGATTCCGGTCGACAATTAGTCTCGGTGCTGAGGTACTTTATGAGGTACTGAGGTGATGCTGTTTGTGAAAATATGTCCAAAAGAAAACGGAAGCTTCAGTTAGTCGTAATAACTCGTAATTCTAACCAAACTTTACAACTATTGTTTAATTTAAGTCTATACCACTTTAAACGTTTATGACTAATCAACAATCACGATTTCTGCGCATATGACAACTTAATTAAAGAACCAACAATAATGATCCCTTATATCAATAGGAATACATACTACAGAGAGGTCAAGCTCTATCTCAGCATCTACGCAACCGAGTGGAATGAGATATACCTCATTTTTTTTGAAAATCAAAAATCAAAAACCAACAATGATGATCTCTTCTTTCTATGGGCTTGCATACAACAGAGAGGTCAAGCTCTATCTAAGGATCTGTACGAATAATTGAAAAAAGCTTTACATCAGTTTTTAAGTTGGAAATTATGCATTACAACAGTTAACACAAAATTCAAATCTATTCAGTAGGTTTAGCGCCAACCCCTAACAAACAGACAAACGGACAAGAATTCTAAAAATCACATTTTTGGGTTCGCGATCGTTTATATACTCTAACCCAATTGTTTTTTTTTTAAATATCTTCAATGTACAGAAACGACTTTTTTACAATTTTATAATAGTATAGATATGTACTAAAATAAAAATATATTAGAAGATTACTTGGGTAAGAATTAATGGTATATTATTCGATACTACTAGATAGAGTCCAAAATTAAAATTTATTTCTACATCTTCGAATAAACAATGATACCGCATTTGTTGAGAAAATACCCAAAACCATAGCGAAAAGCAGCTTTGTCGTTAAGATTTTAAGTCTGTATATAACTTTGTATTTATGTAAGAGATATACATTTAACATTGAGTTGACTGGAAAGTCACAGTCGAATCAAGTAGGCAACTACAGTTTGAAGCCATAAACATCTTAGTTAACACGAATTTCTTATCTACACCTATTTGTCAAAGTGGAAGCAAACAAATAGCCGAATTAGTAACACCCCATCTCTAAGTTGTGCTTCGTTTGGACTGACTTAGGTAGCAGTTCTCGCCAAACTTATTGTCCGGGTTGAAGTTGGCACGAGCTAACTTTAACCCGGCCGTAAAAATCGGAGAAACAAAATTATAGGATTGTAATAAATAGAAACGAAAGCTCAAGTCGTAAGCTGTCGTATTAAATCATTTCAATCCAATATTTTTCAATCTCCGATAATTACGGCCGGGTTAAAGTTAGCTCGTGCCAACTTCAATCCAGACAATAAGTTTGGCGAGAACTGTTTATATCTTTTCATCGTAGTTGGGCATACCATGGCAAATTTACACATACATTTAGGTTGTAGGTATTTAGGTAGTACGAGTGGGCGACATTTAAAAGAGGCGGACGCAACACTAGGCGAATATATTTAAACCTCCTAAAAAACTAATTGTCTAAAATATAGTAAAAAAATCTTAATGCTGTGTTTCTTACCCAGAATGATTGCTTTCCCTAAAGTGAAAATCCCTAATATACTCTCTTTGAGATGCACTAACTTGAAAGATACTCAAGTTATATCTATTTCCTTCATACAACGTCAACTAAAAAGTACAATACGTGACGTCATAATGATTCGTGCTAGCTGGCCCACCCCATTTTACTGGTCAAGTACGATAAATCTTAGGGTTCAAACGAAGCACAAAGACGCTCCTTTATATTAGTAGACTGCCTATACTAATCTTGATTGAGCACTAATGGCGACGGTCACGGTAGCTTTTTGGTGCCAATTGGTATAAATATATATTCTTAATTTACATAAAGCTTTGTTTTAGTTAATTTTATGGTTTTAGCTGGCAGACGAGCAGAGAATGGACACCCACCTGGGGGGCTAGACAAGTTGCATTTTGACATTCGAATCGACAAACGAATAGACAGAAAATGTATGTAAATGACACTAATGACAGCCCGATTTGTGGAAAGCTTTTGTCATTTCGATACATTTTGTTTATATTCGTTTGTCGATTCGAATGTCAAGCCCCCCTTATAGTAAATAGTCACAGCCATCTATGGACACCGACCGAGAGTAAGAACTGGCTCTCAAAGCCTCCAACATAACGCTGGTCCAACCAGACCACACGAGATCGTATATCCAAGTCAGATCATTTTCTCGCTTCTTAAAAATTTCCAATTTGAATGGCAGTGAACAATGACGTCATATTTTTAAATATCAGTACGTCAACCATGAGTTGTATCGAATGGCTTTCGATGGGTTTTTTTACGCATCGAAAAGCTGTAATCTCATAGCAGACTTTAGTTCCTTACGTAACCGCTAGAGGCGCTGCGAGGGGTTCCCATACAAATATTTTACGGCGTCGCTAGCGAGTCTATTGAGAAAAACTCATGGTCGAGGTACTGTACTTAGTCAGATTATTTATTATCTTTTTGTATTTTTTAAGCATTTTCCATGCTAAGATTACAAGTTATTTTTAATGAAGGAAAAATATATATTTAATAGATTATTTATATTTACAATAAAAAACCCTTCCTTCAGCTTTTTGCCGTGTCATCGGGTAAAAATAGGAATAGAACTTACCACCAAAAGCATTTGTAGTCCTGTACACGACAAATGAGGTGATAATAACATATCTGAAACAAACAGAAAATCTATATTAGGATATTTCGTAACGTAAATAAAAATGCCTCTTGTAATATTTAGCAACATAAAATTCTAGCTAACTCTAGAAATATTTTACAGCATAAAACATAACATCCCATCCCTGCCAAGTTAAATAATAATAAAAATATAACACAATGTCATTATGTTTTAAGTAGGTATAGTATTTTTTAATCTCATGTTCATATAATTATAATCCTAAGTCCATCATCATAAACCAAAACTGTTTTCTAAACACAATAACATTTTAATAATTTCAAGTGCAAGAAAACAACGTCTGTCTTAGATTTGATAATAATAAAAATGTCATTATAATAGATTGAGAAAAGTTGTTGATTTCAATTCAGTAAATTGTTTATCAGGAAGGTGACATAGGAATTATGTTCTTGTTACATGATTTTCAGTTGATTTCTTCCGTAGTCGGCGGGTTGTAGTTTTTTACACTTAAATTTTATTAAGGTTCCTTTGATAGTAACGAAAACTAATACAATCATTATCGAACCTACACTTGTACCCACATACAGTGTCTATTCAATAAGCTCCCATATATCAAGGAACTAACTCCAAATGTCCAAATTCACACTGTTAACCTTTTAGTACGACAGTTGACACTTACGAAAGCTCCTAATCCCTAAAGGAATGAAAAATGGGCGGTGAAAACTTCTGGAATTGGAATAGTTTGTGGTTCCAAAGCGATTGCTCCGGTACACTCGACCTCATTGCTATTAAACTCAGTTATTTCTAGATTTTATGTAAATATTCGATGACCTGACAAACGTTGTTTTGCTATATAAATTATTTCTGGATAGGGCAATCCTTATAACCTAAAAATATAAGGGGTATAAAAACAGACTAACCAAATATACACAAAAATTTACAAAAAGTATATCGATTAAGCCGTTTCGGAGGAGCTTTATAACAAACACTGTGACACGAGATTTTTATATAATAGATTAAGGTCTGCCTGCGTCATTAGTCTAATGATCAATGCTACAGTAGAGCTTCGATTCTCAGGTCAGGTAAAAAGTTATTGAGTTTTTCTATGAAAATTGCAGTAGTAGCTCCTAAAATAGGCTCGCTATAGGCTATAGGCTATAGGATCACTTGGGACCAAAACATAGCGGCAAACTGTGGATGTAAATTAATACGCCTCTGCCTACAGCTTCGAGAAAGATAGTCGTGATGGTATTTTTGAATTTCACTAAATAGTTAAAGTCGCTATTGTTTTCCAATCCATACTTCTTGAAGCCTAAAATTATAAAGTTCAAGTAAATTTTTTTGTTTAATAGGATGGTGTTACTCATACATTTTAGAATCAGATAAATTATGTCCTACCACTTGTATTGGTACAAATATTAAATTAGGTAAAAGTTAAAAGCAAATATGTACGTGGTAATACCTAAGTAGATCCGCTTACCTTGCAAATACTTTAGTCTCACGCAAAAATCTAGCCTTAACCCTAATAATGCTGATATAATTTTACTGTGACGGACTGTACTATTCACAGTGTTATATAACGGCTATAAATACACGTCACAGTGCAGCTGACGTAGCCACATAGCCGGTTCTAGCATGTCACGCAAAGGGTTTCGGGCTTTACACCAAGATAAATGTGTTTATTTCGGCTAAGTACTAAAACAACGTCGCCTTAGTTGTTAGTAAGACGGTCCAGTACTTAAGACTGAAGATAAATACAAATTGTTTCACAGTTTGTACAAAATTGGTTTATTTATACATACATAACTCACACCTGCAAGGAAGGGTTAGACAGACGTGTACTAATGTCACAAAAATCGCATATATGTTCAGGTCCCATGTAATAGAGGGCGAGCCTATTGCCAATAACCGGCGATTCGAAGCACTACTGAGAATTTTATAGGAAACCCCAGTTCCTGGGAATTGAATTTAAAATAGAATTTAAAAGAGTAACCATGGAGTTTCTTGCCGGTTCTTCTCCACAGGAAACGAATTTGGAACCGTGCACCTAGTTTCGACATTTCATAAGTGCCTGTATAAGGTCTATGTGAAAATAAAACTTTTTTTTTTAACCCAGGAATATAAGAGTAGTAGTTGCGCGTAGGCCCGTTAGGCCAAATTAATAATTATTAATCAATTGATATTATTAATTAGGCTAGATGGTGATTGTTTAAGTTATTTTTTTTATTATTGATTGTGTACTGATGATATACTGCAATGTTCTTGTACCTTGTAATAACTACGCTCATCAATAAGTCTACAAGGTTAAAATTCGCTTGCCGCGGTCAGTCTTAGATTGGTGATCATTCTTGACAGAGCTTAGTACTTGTCACAAGCAATACTGTGAGCCTAAACTAGTCTTGCCAAACCAGCTTATTGGCTTCGTTCTTAATCCAATCAATTCGATAATACACTCGATAAGTGTGCCAAGCTTCCACCTGTTCAAGTGATTTTAAGTACATTCAGTCATTTTATTAGTGAATAGAGAATACAACTCTAATAAAACTCATAAACCTAGTTGCCAGATAATAGTTACTATAAATTTTATTTAAAAATGAAGACTATTTACCCGACTGCCGAAGGAGAGTTATGTGTTTAACGTGTATGTATGTATATCCATTCCTATGTCCGGTCGTAACTACTCCACGGCTCAACAGATTAAGATAAATGATGCCTGCCTCATTAGATTCCTCTTGATGCCACGAGTGTCACGGGGTACCGACATAAAATTTAAAAAAAAATCTAATTGGCGGATTTTAAGCGCCATAATGTGCGGGCTGATTTTGAAAATCATCTTTAGTTGTTTTATATTTTATTACAAATGATAATTTATCTAACGAGTGATTATATTAACTAATTTACATTGTAAATTCTTCATCCAAACAGGCGTCAGTCGATAGTTAGGTACTCAAATAAATAGCGCATATATTATATATTACTACTTAAATATCATCCTAAACTTTAAACGAATAAGGTGTCTTTTATAGTTGAAAGTACACTTTATTAAGGCCGGACTGAACCTTGTTTTTTTTTCTAGACAAAGACTTAGAACAAAATAAATTCTCGACTGAGACAGAGACCAAGACATGACGCAATAGCATATAAATATTCTACGAGTAGGTTAGAGCAACATAATTCAAAACATTATTTATATTTTTTGTCTGTCAGTCTGTAGGTTTGTACTCGCATCACGCAAAAACTACTGCATGGAATTGAATTCAGTATTCATGGATGTGTTGATAGAGGTCCAACTTAAAATATAAGCTCTATATCATATCTCTGTTATAATATCTAGTAGATTTAATATCTCTGTTTTAAATGTATCCATTTGTATCAACTTAAACTTGAATAAACATTATTATTATCAGTATCCAGAGTGAAGTGGAGGCGGGTCGCTAGTTCTTACTAATTTATTAATTTTTTTATTTAATTAAGGATCGCCAATAAAGATACATAAAATTCTACATACATTTAACATTAATAACATAAATACGACGAAATGTACCTTCAATTATAGGCAACTACAACTTACATCATCTAATATTATAAATGCGAAAGTACTCTGTCTGTCTGTCGCGCTTTCACGCCAAAACTACTGATCCGATTTAAATGAAATTTGGTACAGAGATAGTCTAGAGCCTGAGAAAGGGGATAGGCTACTTTTAGTGTGTGTGTAATGTGCTATTCCAAACTATGTTCTATCTTGGTGCAAAATTTCATCCAGATCCGTTGGCTTTGTGAACTTGGCACCCGACTTTTAAAAAAAAAATTTTTTTTCGTTTAGTTTGCAAGAGTTCGGTTTGTAGTAGATAGTAGTAAAGACAATTTCGTTTGTAGTTGCGCCGAAAAAAAAATATGGACATTGAAAAAATGTTCAGCACCCGAGTTAAAAAAAAGTGACTTTTTCCGATTGTATCTTGTAGAGTGACGTTAGTAGTGGATTGTAGTGCATTTTTTTTCGTTTGTAGTAACGTAGAAAAAATATAAAAAAATATTTAAAAAAAATCAAAAATTTTTTTTTCATTTAAGTTCAATTTGTAGGCTTATAAGATTACTACAAACGCTGAAATGTATTTAAATACATTTGTAGGTGTCAGCAGAGGTTTGTAGTGCAATTATTTTTGTTTGTAGTAACATAGAATAATTATTAAAAAAATGTAGACTTTTACCAAAATAATATTTTTCACATAAGTTCAATTTGTAGGTTTATAAGATTACTACAAACGCTGAAAATTATTGGGAGACGTCCGTAGAGGTCAGCAGAGGATTGTAGTGCAATTATTTTCGTTTGTAGTAACGTAGAATAATTATAAAAAATTCTAGACTTTTACAAAAATAATATTTTTCACATAAGTTCAATTTGTAGGTTTATAAGATTACTACAAACGCTAAAAATTATTGGGAGACGTCCGTAGAGGTCAGCAGAGGATTGTAGTGCAATTATTTTCGTTTGTAGTAACGTAGAATAATTACAAAAAATTCTAGACTTTTACAAAAATAATATTTTTCACATAAGTTCAATTTGTAGATTTATAAGATTACTACAAACGCTAAAAATTATTGGGAGACGTCCGTAGAAGTCAGCAGAGGATTGTAGTGCAATTATTTTCGTTTGTAGTAACGTAGAATAATTATAAAAAATCTAGACTTTTACAAAAATAATATTTTTCACATAAGTTAAATTTGTAGGTTTATAAGATTACTACAAACGCTGAAAATTATTGGGAGACGTCCGTAGAGGTCAGCAGAGGATTGTAGTGCAATTATTTTCGTTTGTAGTAACGTAGAATAATTATAAAAAATTCTAGACTTTTACAAAAATAATCTTTTCACATAAGTTTAATTTGTAGGTTTATAAGATTACTACAAACGCTAAAAATTATTGGGAGACGTCCGTAGAGGTCAGCAGAGGATTGAAGTGCAATTATTTTCGTTTGTAGTAACGTAGAATAATTACAAAAAATTCTAGACTTTTCAAAAATAATATATTTCACATAAGTTCAATTTGTAGGTTTATAAGATTACTACAAACGCTAAAAATTATTAGAAGACGTCCGTAGAGGTCAGCAGAGGACTGTAGTGCAATTATTTTCGTTTGTAGTAACGTAGAATAATTATAAAAAATTCTAGACTTTTACAAAAATAATCTTTTCACATAAGTTAAATTTGTAGGTTTATAAGATTACTACAAACGCTAAAAATTATTGGGAGACGTCCGTAGAGGTCAGCAGAGGATTGTAGTGCAATTATTTTCGTTTGTAGTAACGTAGAATAATTATAAAAAATTCTAGACTTTTACAAAAATAATATTTTTCACATAAGTTCAATTTGTAGGTTTATAAGATTACTACAAACGCTAAAAATTATTGGGAGACGTCCGTAGAGGTCAGCAGAGGATTGTAGTGCAATTATTTTCGTTTGTAGTAACGTAGAATAATTATAAAAAATTCTAGACTTTTACAAAAATAATATTTTTCACATAAGTTCAATTTGTAGGTTTATAAGATTACTACAAACGCTAAAAATTATTGGGAGACGTCCGTAGAGGTCAGCAGAGGATTGTAGTGCAATTATTTTCGTTTGTAGTAACGTAGAATAATTATAAAAAATTCTAGACTTTTACAAAAATAATATTTTTCACATAAGTTCAATTTGTAGGTTTATAAGATTACTACAAACGCTAAAAATTATTGGGAGACGTCCGTAGAGGTCAGCAGAGGATTGTAGTGCAATTATTTTCGTTTGTAGTAACGTAGAATAATTACAAAAAATTCTAGACTTTTACAAAAATAATATTTTTTCACATAAGTTCAATTTGTAGATTTATAAGATTACTACAAACGCTAAAAATTATTGGGAGACGTCCGTAAAAGTCAGCAGAGGATTGTAGTGCAATTATTTTCGTTTGTAGTAACGTAGAATAATTATAAAAAATCTAGACTTTTACAAAAATAATATTTTTCACATAAGTTCAATTTGTAGGTTTATAAGATTACTACAAACGCTGAAAATTATTGGGAGACGTCCGTAGAGGTCAGCAGAGGATTGTAGTGCAATTATTTTCGTTTGTAGTAACGTAGAATAATTATAAAAAATTCTAGACTTTTACAAAAATAATATTTTTCACATAAGTTCAATTTGTAGGTTTATAAGATTACTACAAACGCTAAAAATTATTGGGAGACGTCCGTAGAAGTCAGCAGAGGATTGTAGTGCAATTATTTTCGTTTGTAGTAACGTAGAATAATTATAAAAAATTCTAGGTAGGTTCAATTTGTACCTACAAATTGAACTTATGTGAAAAATATTATTTTTGTAAAAGTCTAGAATTTTTTATAATTATTCTACGTTACTACAAACGAAAATAATTGCACTACAATCCTCTGCTGACCTCTACGGACGTCTCCCAATAATTTTCAGCGTTTGTAGTAATCTTATAAACCTACAAATTGAACTTATGTGAAAAATATTATTTTTGTAAAAGTCTAGATTTTTTATAATTATTCTACGTTACTACAAACGAAAATAATTGCACTACAATCCTCTGCTGACCTCTACGGACGTCTCCTAATAATTTTCAGCGTTTGTAGTAATCTTATAAACCTACAAATTGAACTTATGTGAAAAATATTATTTTTGTAAAAGTCTAGAATTTTTTGTAATTATTCTACGTTACTACAAACGAAAATAATTGCACTACAATCCTCTGCTGACCTCTACGGACGTCTCCCAATAATTTTTAGCGTTTGTAGTAATCTTATAAACCTACAAATTGAACTTATGTGCAAATATTATTTTTGTAAAAGTCTAGAATTTTTTATAATTATTCTACGTTACTACAAACGAAAATAATTGCACTACAATCCTCTGCTGACCTCTACGGACGTCTCCCAATAATTTTCAGCGTTTGTAGTAATCTTATAAACCTACAAATTGAACTTATGTGAAAAATATTATTTTTGTAAAAGTCTAGATTTTTTATAATTATTCTACGTTACTACAAACGAAAATAATTGCACTACAATCCTCTGCTGACTTCTACGGACGTCTCCCAATAATATTTAGCGTTTGTAGTAATCTTATAAATCTACAAATTGAACTTATGTGAAAAATATTATTTTTGTAAAAGTCTAGAATTTTTTGTAATTATTCTACGTTACTACAAACGAAAATAATTGCACTACAATCCTCTGCTGACCTCTACGGACGTCTCCCAATAATTTTTAGCGTTTGTAGTAATCTTATAAACCTACAAATTGAACTTATGTGAAAAATATTATTTTTGTAAAAGTCTAGATTTTTTATAATTATTCTACGTTACTACAAACGAAAATAATTGCACTACAATCCTCTGCTGACTTTTACGGACGTCTCCCAATAATTTTTAGCGTTTGTAGTAATCTTATAAATCTACAAATTGAACTTATGTGAAAAATATTATTTTTGTAAAAGTCTAGAATTTTTTGTAATTATTCTACGTTACTACAAACGAAAATAATTGCACTACAATCCTCTGCTGACCTCTACGGACGTCTCCCAATAATTTTTAGCGTTTGTAGTAATCTTATAAACCTACAAATTGAACTTATGTGAAAAATATTATTTTTGTAAAAGTCTAGAATTTTTTATAATTATTCTACGTTACTACAAACGAAAATAATTGCACTACAATCCTCTGCTGACCTCTACGGACGTCTCCCAATAATTTTTAGCGTTTGTAGTAATCTTATAAACCTACAAATTGAACTTATGTGAAAAGATTATTTTTGTAAAAGTCTAGAATTTTTTATAATTATTCTACGTTACTACAAACGAAAATAATTGCACTACAGTCCTCTGCTGACCTCTACGGACGTCTTCTAATAATTTTTAGCGTTTGTAGTAATCTTATAAACCTACAAATTGAACTTATGTGAAATATATTATTTTTGAAAAGTCTAGAATTTTTTGTAATTATTCTACGTTACTACAAACGAAAATAATTGCACTTCAATCCTCTGCTGACCTCTACGGACGTCTCCCAATAATTTTTAGCGTTTGTAGTAATCTTATAAACCTACAAATTAAACTTATGTGAAAAGATTATTTTTGTAAAAGTCTAGAATTTTTTATAATTATTCTACGTTACTACAAACGAAAATAATTGCACTACAATCCTCTGCTGACCTCTACGGACGTCTCCCAATAATTTTCAGCGTTTGTAGTAATCTTATAAACCTACAAATTGAACTTATGTGAAAAATATTATTTTTGTAAAAGTCTAGATTTTTTATAATTATTCTACGTTACTACAAACGAAAATAATTGCACTACAATCCTCTGCTGACTTCTACGGACGTCTCCCAATAATATTTAGCGTTTGTAGTAATCTTATAAATCTACAAATTGAACTTATGTGAAAAATATTATTTTTGTAAAAGTCTAGAATTTTTTGTAATTATTCTACGTTACTACAAACGAAAATAATTGCACTACAATCCTCTGCTGACCTCTACGGACGTCTCCCAATAATTTTTAGCGTTTGTAGTAATCTTATAAACCTACAAATTGAACTTATGTGAAAAATATTATTTTTGTAAAAGTCTAGATTTTTTATAATTATTCTACGTTACTACAAACGAAAATAATTGCACTACAATCCTCTGCTGACCTCTACGGACGTCTCCCAATAATTTTTAGCGTTTGTAGTAATCTTATAAACCTACAAATTGAACTTATGTGAAAAATATTATTTTTGTAAAAGTCTAGAATTTTTTATAATTATTCTACGTTACTACAAACGAAAATAATTGCACTACAATCCTCTGCTGACCTCTACGGACGTCTCCCAATAATTTTTAGCGTTTGTAGTAATCTTATAAACCTACAAATTGAACTTATGTGAAAAGATTATTTTTGTAAAAGTCTAGAATTTTTTATAATTATTCTACGTTACTACAAACGAAAATAATTGCACTACAGTCCTCTGCTGACCTCTACGGACGTCTTCTAATAATTTTTAGCGTTTGTAGTAATCTTATAAACCTACAAATTGAACTTATGTGAAATATATTATTTTTGAAAAGTCTAGAATTTTTGTAATTATTCTACGTTACTACAAACGAAAATAATTGCACTTCAATCCTCTGCTGACCTCTACGGACGTCTCCCAATAATTTTTAGCGTTTGTAGTAATCTTATAAACCTACAAATTAAACTTATGTGAAAAGATTATTTTTGTAAAAGTCTAGAATTTTTTATAATTATTCTACGTTACTACAAACGAAAATAATTGCACTACAATCCTCTGCTGACCTCTACGGACGTCTCCCAATAATTTTCAGCGTTTGTAGTAATCTTATAAACCTACAAATTGAACTTATGTGAAAAATATTATTTTTGTAAAAGTCTAGATTTTTTATAATTATTCTACGTTACTACAAACGAAAATAATTGCACTACAATCCTCTGCTGACTTCTACGGACGTCTCCCAATAATTTTTAGCGTTTGTAGTAATCTTATAAATCTACAAATTGAACTTATGTGAAAAATATTATTTTTGTAAAAGTCTAGAATTTTTTGTAATTATTCTACGTTACTACAAACGAAAATAATTGCACTACAATCCTCTGCTGACCTCTACGGACGTCTCCCAATAATTTTTAGCGTTTGTAGTAATCTTATAAACCTACAAATTGAACTTATGTGAAAAATATTATTTTTGTAAAAGTCTAGAATTTTTTATAATTATTCTACGTTACTACAAACGAAAATAATTGCACTACAATCCTCTGCTGACCTCTACGGACGTCTCCCAATAATTTTCAGCGTTTGTAGTAATCTTATAAACCTACAAATTGAACTTATGTGAAAAATATTATTTTGGTAAAAGTCTACATTTTTTTAATAATTATTCTATGTTACTACAAACAAAAATAATTGCACTACAAACCTCTGCTGACACCTACAAATGTATTTAAATACATTTCAGCGTTTGTAGTAAACTTATAAGCCTACAAATTGAACTTAAATGAAAAAAAAAATTTTGTATTTTTTTTAAGATTTTTTTATATTTTTTCTACGTTACTACAAACGAAAAAAAATGCACTACAATCCACTACTAACGTCACTCTACAAGATACAATCGGAAAAAGTCACTTTTTTTTAACTCGGGTGCTGAACATTTTTTCAATGTCCATATTTTTTTTTCGGCGCAACTACAAACGAAATTGTCTTTACTACTATCTACTACAAACCGAACTCTTGCAAACTAAACGAAAAAAAAAATTTTTTTTTAAAGTCGGGTGCCAAGTTCACAAAGCCAGATCCGTTCAGTAGTTTTTGCGTGAAAGAGTAACAAACAACCATCCATCCATACATTCAAACTTTCACATTTATAATATTAGTACTTAGGATTAGGATCAAAATATATTCGTTTCGTTTTGGCACACATACAAGTACATACTTAATATTACATTTACGAGTGTTTTTATTAGTCTGTTTGTGAAACGAATGGCAGGAAGTGTTTGACAGCTGTCTTAATAAAATTACATACAGACTGCACTCGTTAGCTTAGTGGTAGTAAGCACGGCTGCAAAGCACATTCTACGTTCGATTCACGGATCGAGTGTTATGGAGTTTTTAGGAAATTAGCAGTAGCTCGGAATTTAGATTTAGGCCCGGTTGCTCTTCCCCGGTTATAAATTGCAATGAAAATATTTAGTTTTAATTCCGCTTAGGTATGCATGAGCGGAATTAAAACTTAATATTTTCATTGCATACTGTCATGGATTTCCGCAAAGTAACGCCTGATTCCATTAATTATCTTCCCCGATTACATAGGACTTACGGCGAACTGTGCGTGTAGGTACATATTAGTACTTCTCTGCCTAACCCTTCGGGGAAGACAGGCGTGAAAGTATGTTATGCCTATTTTAATAAGAAACTGTAAAAATGTATCGATTTGACAAACAAGATTTTAATAAAACCGACTTTCACAGGACCAAGTCATTGGCACCAGTTAGTATATAAATAAAGCTTAATATTATATATATTTTTATTAAAACTTCTTAATATTAAAGCTATTAAAAATACAATTAAAAAAATCAAAAAAATTCTGCACCTAGGCCTCAAAGTACATCGCTGTCATATGGTAACGTGGCCAGAAGACTGGCAGCATTGCCACGTTGAATGCTTGATTCTCTGGCCCAAAAACAATCCAGCCCTCTAAAATTACGTTAACTATTCAAATCGAAGACAAAGTATCATTACTTGAAATAACAATCTCTGTACTAGGAATACATAATTACATGAATATACCAAAACGAAAATCACCAGCGTTCCAATTAAGACGTGTACCGAATGTTAAAATTAGTAACATCGTCAAATATCTTATATCACAGTCGTTAGTGTTCAATTTACAACGAAGTAATATCACATTTCTTGACAGCCTAACATTTCTTATCCGACACATTTTGTGTACTGCCAATTTTCGCGGAAAATTCTTTGTATATTTTTACACTGTGACATCTTGCCGGTTAATCACACAGACAAGTATTGACTTGTATGTGTACTTATATTTTACATGTACATGAAATTGCTTTCATGTTAAATTAAATTAGGTAGTCGTATGAGGTTTGATGAGGGCTGCGTCGGGGCAGGTATTAATTAAGCTATGTGTATTTGTATGGATGACGTCACAGCGAAGGTGTTCATTTCGTTTCGCGTGCCTTCATAATTAAGACAATCGTTATGAGCTTTATCATCTACGTACTTGGCAACGTGAAGAGATTAAAGCGTTTCGTATTGATTAATTTATACATTATTTATATGACGAATGTCAGTGAAAGGTCGGGATGTCACGCCAATTTATTCTCTTTTATAAGGTAGACGTGTAGTAATGTACAACCATATCTAATATATAAAACAAAGTCGGGTTTATTACAACACTTATAACTCGAGAACTGCTGGACCGTATTGATTTTTGATTTGTTGGATTTTTCTCCGCCCCGAATAACAGAATAACTAAAAAAAATTGGTGTAACGGGGTTCAATCGCGAGCGAAGTTGCGGGAATCAGCTAGTTTATTATGTTTTGTATTTTTTAAGCATTTCCCACGCTTAAAAATTACTATTATTACCGGTTATTTTAATGAAGAAAAAATCTATCTGCGTCTTCTGGTTAAATATACCAGACGCTATGACTGCTAAGCCACCGCGAGTCCTACTCGACAAGTCGAAATCTTCCTTCACATTCTAAATTTACGTCTCAACGTGATGTTAGCAACATCTGTTGGAAAACGAGTCGTATTTTTTCCTTTATTAAAATAACTAATTAACCATATTTATGTTTTGTTGTTAAACACTCATTGCAAGGTGCAGAAAACTGCAGTTTTTAGTCAGCCCAGTCCAACAGAAAGAAACTTAACTTCTAATACACTTTAGATACACAGCTTTATACTCATTCCAGTGAACATCTGTGTCTCAACTAGATAACTAAATATCTGTGCTTCAGACAACAGCGCTCTTCCCATGGCATACATACATTAATAAGCTTGGACATTTGCTTATTTTCATGTGACTTTTATACAAAAAATAACAGAAAAAAGCATCTAAAATAAAAATAAAATTAAAAATTTAGTTGTATGTAGTGAAGTGTAGTGTAGTGTTCCTCCTTGTGTGTATTATGATAGTGTATGTATGTGTACATAACATATACTTACCTACACAAAAACCGCCATGATTCTCCACACAATTAAAAAAATGGGAAACTTTCTAGACGGCACCGGAAAATTAATCATTGTATTAAAATTACTTATAACGAACAGTAACATTTTTTGCTATTTTGACTTAAAAAAGCGTCGCTGTAATCTTCATAACAAAACAAAAAATGTATCCATCATTTTATTTACATGATCAAAGGTAGTACAAAGAATAAAAACTTAATTTATTCGGCCTACAAAAAAATATAACAAATTCAAGCAACGCCTTCCTAGATTTCTTTATTTTTCTTATAAATTAGCTTCAAATCCAGACTGAAAAAGATCATTAGGGCGTGAAAAACAAACTAGAACAAACGTAACGAGTTTTGAATCGGAGCTTACCTGATTTTTATTTTGTTTAAATTCCGGCTCTTTTTAAATATTTACGAACAACGAAATGACTGGACGTTAACACGAGCGTCTCGGTTGTATTCATTAGGTGGGTACTCACTTAGCAGTGTAGCATGTAATATATCAGACACGGTATCAAGTGAGTATAGGCACGAGCCCGCTGCGAGCCGCTCGCGCGTGGAGCGCTGTAAGCCCGCAGTGACCCGCCGAGTGGCGGTATAACTGCGAACACAAAGGTGACTCCGGCAGCGCGTAGCTAGATACGCAGTGGACCGTGGACGAGCCGTACCCACTTGCAGGTTGATACAGTATCTGATACGTTACATGCGACACTGCTAAGTGAGTACCCAGCTATTGAGCATAACCATCAGGCCTGTATTCTCCGAAGGGTAAGACAGTACAGTTGTACACCCACAGTTTACGGGTATGTTTAGGTCCTATGTAATAGTGGGCGAGCCTATTAGTTTGGCATAATATTTTTGTTTATTGTATGAAACGATAAACAAGCATACGTCGACGTCGCAAGCACAGTCTAGACGCTAACAGTACCAGAAGTATCGCGCGTTTTTATCTTAACACTTTTGCCTGTAGCCATTGTTATTACTGGGGAACAGGCAACCTGTTTGCCCAGTAATTTCAATGGCTACCGGCAAAAGTGAGGCAAACGTAAGTACAGGGGAAATTACTGGGCAAATGGGCATGGGGCAGCTATTTCAATAGCTACATTGCACTATGTCAGAATATTTGGCAATGCGGCAGTACGAGTACCAACACAGATGAACATAACAGAAGAGTTAGAACTCAGTTTTTGGATGTATTCTGTGTTACCACGGAGTTTGGAACTGTGCCCAGTTGGTATTAGGCTCGTCTATAATTTAAGTATGGGTTTTTAAAACATACCATTCTACTGTGGGTTTACATTAGTACCCTTCTGCCTTATCCTTTGGGGATACAAGCGTAACGTAATAACCAACAAAACGTATTACCACAATAATCATTGAGGTTAGCGACTAGTTAAAGTTACAGAAACAAGTTGAAGTGTTGTTTGAAAAAGTTTAGCTCTAAAACTGGGTCGAATTGCTTTGAGAATTCGAAGTAGGTACAGACAAGTTTATAGTAATGCTACTGAATAAAAAAAGCAAATAAATAATTAATTTGTTTGCGTAAAAATAACAATTTATTTTTAGAATTACTTATTTACTTTTTACGGAGTAGAGAAAGTATATATATGCGTTTAGAGTTGGAGGTTGTATGTTTATGCAGAAACAAATATTCCCATTTATCTCCAAAACGGTTAAACCGATTTAGATATCGTTTTCTGTAAAGGGTTCGTCGGTGATTTTTCTTAGATAGTGGCGCTGAAAGAAACATTTATACATCATTATAATTTATTTTTTAACATAATAATAGTACAGTTCTTACCAAACATATTGTCAGGCTTGAAGTTGGTACGAGCTTACTTCAACCCGGTGGTAAAATTCGGAAAAAGAAATATATTGATCTGTATCATATAAAACGAAAGCTCAAGTCGTAGGCTGTCGTTTTGAATCATTTTAATCCAATTTTTTTTTTCTGATTTTTACGGCTATGCAGTCAGCAAATCAAGTGATCAGGGCTTGTAGCTCTGTCTAGGCCCCCAGTTTACTTTTTCTTAGCTACGAGCCTCTCCACTTCTTTCTATATTCTATCTCTCTTGTTTGTTGTCTCGCCGTGAAACGTTCGTGATTTCAGAGATGTTCTCTCTGCCACTCTAAGAATCTCTATGTCAATAGAAGTGGCCTCGTGCCGCTAGCCTAGCCTCGCGGCTTTACAATTAGTCGTCGGTATTTTGCACGCTCCGTATCTCGGGACAAAACGTGCTGCGGTACCGTTCCTGACGTGAAATTAGCCGAAGCTCTGTTGTCGGGGATTCCCCCGACTATACAATGATTTATTATTAGTGTATAGTGAAATGAGATATAATAGAGGAATAGATAACATTTAATATTGGAATGAGTTAACAGAAATAGTCGCCAAGTTTTATTTAGATTTCGATTCCATTTTGAGGGAGGTAAAGTAATAAGTAAATAATAAATAAATAAATATTTTTGGCGACATTTTTACACAGCACCATCTAGTCCCAAACTAAGCAGGGCTTGTACTATGGGTACTAGACAATGTCAATTATAATTAATTAATTAGTTATAATAATTATATTGACAATTATACGTCTTTATTAAACATTTCAAGTTATGAAGAGAAAATTACTATTAGATTATTATTGTTTTCTACAGTGTACCTAACGCTTTGAAGGCAATAAATTCTATTACATTTTGTTTAAACACAAAGCTTTTTTGTTTATTTATTAGATACTGTTAAGGTATCAAGAGTATACGGTAAATTCAAAAATTACTTAGTTTTCTTAAATATTTCGTACCTGTTTCGCCATCTCTGGGTAGCCGCTAAATTAAACCAGCGGATAAATTAAAAATAGAACAAAATTTGTATGTAATTGTCCGCTAAGTAATATAACGGTAACTTATCAGGAGTTGGTGAAACAGGCCTTAGTCCCAAATTAACCGCATTACTTGTAATGACGACGCAACGTAAACTGTTCACGACTGTACTCATTAGGGCGGTCGCATAAAAACAGCCAATAAAAGTAAGCACACCTTGAATGTATATTGTTGGTACATACGCGCACAACAATGTTTATTTACGACTGCGACTTTATGCGACTGCCAAATTCTACGTCACAATGTCGCGTCACCAACGTTTGTACGATTCCATTTTCAAAAACAGTTTTGTTTTTATGAATGACATGTTAAATTAAAATTATAAAAACTAAAAATAACTGCCTTGTTAGCCTAGTGGTGGCCAGCGAGACTGCAGTACCACTCAAAGACCTAGGTTCGATTCCCGGGTGTATTATTGGGACTTTTTGATGAAATTTTCAGTATCAGCTCGGGAGTTTGAATTTATACCTAAAAATGCCGGCGAGCTGTGTGTCCATTAGTGGACCTCTGCCTTACCCTTAGGGTAATACAGGCAGTAATTAAACTCTTAAAGCCTGTTTCAACAGCTTCTGATAAGTTCCCGATAAATTACTTGACAGATAATTTCATACAAATTTAGTTCCATTTTTTAATTTATCCTATGGTTAACGGCTATCTAGAGATAATAATATAGGCCTTTAGTCTTTCCTTTCCATTTTCCGTCGATAATAAGGAGAGAACAAGGACCGACGGCTTAAAGAATATAAAGGAACAGATCGTCGGTACCTAATACCGTGTTTTATTCTGGTTAGGTTACGAGTGGCGGCGCGGCCAGATCATTTGTAACTGGGTCACTTTTATTCGCGACCCAGAATAGTTTTCCGCTGTCAGCATTCGCCCGAGTACTAGAACCAACGACTTTGTACGACGTGAATGAATGAATGGATATTTATTTTTAGCAGGCCTTTATGTTCATTCTAACTAGTGGTTTATGGACTTACGCGGTAACAAGTCTGTTTGCATGTGCGAGTTTTGTGTTTGTGTGTGTGTGTTAAAATGTTAAGGTGCATTTAGATGACTGTTTTTTTATTTCTGGTTTTATTCAACACTCACTATTCTTTCACTATTCACTATTATTTTAAATGATGGAATACTTCAAGGAGAAAATGGTTTTTGCAGAGTTGGCAATGAATACGGTAAATGATTATTCAGTACCTATTATAAAGGTCCCTTTGCTGCGGTAACCGCCTACCATCAAGCGGGCTGCATGCTTGTTCGCTACTCTTGTAGTACTACAAAAGAAAGATATAGTATAACTACATTGGTTTAGTGGTTGAATAAAAGTGCTTGCTTCCGAGTGAGCGGCCACATTTTCGTTTCCCAAACCGAGAAAAAAAACTTTGTTAATTTGTAACATCTAAGTAGTTCATATTATAGACACCAACCAAAATATCAATAAAAATAGTTATGTTTTTTAATAAAATTGTATCTGCAATTTAAAGTTTCACCCAAAGAAAAAAGCCATCAAAAACACACCCAGTCCGTCTGCACTCACTTTTACATTTTCAGTGTGACGTAAAATAATATTTGCTAAAGTAATATTAGTATTATAAAAGTGTACTAGTTTCATAATAACGTGATGACTAAGATAAATGTGTTCATGCAAGCTTATGCACGGGAGTAATTTGTAAAGTTATTTATAATACCTTTACACATTCCGTCTTTCTCTTAGTTCTCAAGTTTTATAATTTACTATGGCATTCAATGGCTTTGGTCTGCTGGCTGCCTCGTTGGTCTAGTGGTCCCAAGCGCTACTGCTACGCTAGAGGTCCTGGGTTCGATCCCCAGGTCGAGCAGTGTTGTCGGGTTTTCTGTGATATTCCCAGTAGCAGCTCGGAGTCTGGATTTGTGCCCGGTTGATGGCAATAGGCTCGCCCTCTATTACATGGGACCTAAACATACCGGCGAAATGTGGGTGTACATTAGTACGCATCTGCCTACCCTTTTGGGGAATACAGGCGTGATGGTATGTTATGATGGTATGTTATTCAATGGCTTTAGAATTGATGACAGTTGATTTTAGACAAAATCAAAATAGTTTTATTTTCATATAAACCGTGTACAGGCACATGTGATATATCGAATCTAGGTGTACGATTCCAAATTAGTCGTTTCCTATGGAGAAGAACCGGCAAGAAACTCCATGGTTACTCTTTTAAATTTTAGTTTTTCCCTGTTCTGACAGTTTAGTCCACCAAATTATTTAAAAGTTCTGGCATTTAGGACCCAACTCAGAGACGACACTTAACCTTAATGAATCGTTAACAAACAGTGGCTACTACAGTTCTCGCCAAACTTATTGTCCGGGTTGAAGTTGGCACGAGCTAACTTCAAATTCAAATTCAACGTTTTAAATCATTTTAATCCAATATTTTTCTTTCTCCGATTTTTACGGACGGGTTAAAGTTAGCTCGAGCCAACTTCAACCCGGACAATATAAGTTTGGCGCGAACTGTACATAAAAATATATTGGCCCATTTTTCCATATTTGAATTTGTTGTCAGTGTACAAAAGATATACCTACTGGGTCTCATTAGCTAATAATTCATTATGTTACGTGACGACTCTGAGTGCAGTCCTTAGTGGCATATCTTTCTTCCCGATTGTTTCCCGTTCTGATTGTCCGATCCAACATAAGTGGATGTGTATAATGATAGGACAAAGCTGACATTTTTATTAAGAATCTATTGTTATTATTACTTTAATTTGAATTTTATGTGATACTTATTTTGGATTTTTATTTAATTTAACTTTATTGTTCCCAATGTAATATTTTCTGTTTCTATTGTACTGCTATAATATCTTTAATATGAAATATTTTATTGTTTAGTTTGTTTCTGCTCTGTCTTTATCTTTTTATTATTACTGTACTTATGTGGATAATTATCCGAAATAAAAATTATATTATTATTATTATTATATCTAATGCCACTTTAACACTTCTGCGCCTCAGTATCCATGTTATAAAACTAATAATAAAGCCATATTATAACAAACTAGCTCTCAGCCAGCGGCTTCGGGCGCGTGGTCTTATAAATTTTCCCCCGTTTTTGCAATATTTTTCATTGCTACTCCGTTCCTATTAGTCGTAGCGTGATGGTATATAGCCTACATAGCCTTTCCCGATAAATGGGCTATCTAGCACTGAAATAATTTTTCAAATCGGTTTAGTTCGGAGCCTATTCAATACAAAAAACAAACAAACAATCAAATCTTTCCTCTTTATAATATTATAGTATACATATATGAAACTGAATAACTGACTGATCCTTCAACATTCAGCTCAAATTACTGAACGGATTGAGCTGAAATTAGGCACACAAATAACTATTATAACGTAAGCATCCGATATAAAAGAAATTCGGGAAATATCCAGGTGATTGGGAAATAATTTATGAACGCGAGTAACACCGAGGGAAGCAGCTAGTTAATTACGTGCTGCGTTTACATCATTTCCAGTAGCAAAACGCCTCTCACTCTCGCAACTTATGTTGGTTTAGTAACAACGCTAAAGAGGATTCTCTAAAGCATTATGTAATTATGTCTGAACGCGTTAGATACCTAAGTAGTTAGTATAATCGTGTTCAAAGCAGGTTAGACTCAGGAAGCTGGCTTATTATAAAACTATAAGGAAGCAGAGGAAACTACCTATTATCCCCTTAGAGGTTCTAAAACAAGATTGCTTTAATACAGTGTTAAGATTTTGCTTGATATTTATTTTTGTGAGTAGATTTTTAAAGACATATAAGTATCTATAGGCAAGTAAACAATTTTACTTTGACACTGCATGGGTACGTGTTCTATAATTTGATATGTATGCCTACTACATAAAAAACTTCCTGTTGAAATACTCTCCGTTGCTGAAAACTACTTACGTTAAAATCCGTTGCGTAGTTTAAAAGATCTAGGCGTACAAACAGCGGGAGCAACTTTGTTTTATACTATGTAAAGATGTAGATAGCACCTCCATCTCCAAAGGAGGTCATCAAAAGCCCATACAACTCAGCCCAAATTTTTACCGGAGGTACATGGCAGCCGTCAAGTTAACAGTTTTTACCATGAAATCACTATGAAACTGACAATACTGACTGACAATTCTGAAACTGACACTGACAGCAGATAGCTGTCAAGTTGACAGTTTTTACTATGGAACAGATAATAGTGTGCCAAAATGGCGTGACTTTTTTCAAATTAAAAGTTTTTTTACTCATCCCCCAGTCGATATTAAAAAAAGTACGATGAGAAAACCAGGGTAATTCAAGGTATTTTTTCCAATACGTGTACCTTCGGTATATCATTTGGGCCGATTTCGATGACCTCCTTTTTCATTCAGAAATTTTTCACAGGTCTTGGCCTTTTTTAGTGATTTTCTGTAATTTTTTCTGCACCACAGTAAGTCTATCTGTGCTATTTTGTTATTGTTTTAATGTTAAATAATAATATATTAATAATTCCAATATTTGCCACAAGAAATGGCGTTGAATCGCTAACCGACTATTCACATTGGTAACCCACTATTCAATCTACCTACAAACAAAATATGTTAGTGTAATAAATATAGGATTGTAGATCAATATTTTAAATGGTCTTATGAGAAATGGGCTATTAATACTCTTTTGAGGTAACTTTGCTTGCCTCAAATGATGAAGCATTAGGTAGTCATCGTGAAAATATTAATAAAAGGACAATTTTTCTATTTCATATTCAGAACCTAGCCGTTTAGCTGCGCTTACGACGATGACCGCGTAAATCAATCAAAATTATCCACTGGACAACAATTTACGATCTTACAGACCAATCGTGTCACCTCCAATTTGCTTCGGGCGACACTTGCAGTGATCGCTGACGCAAATAAGTTGTAATCGCAACTACTTTTTAGTATAAATTTCAATGCCGGTTAAGTGGTACTTGTATCCTTTTATTAACGCGTCTTAGGAGTATCTTGGACGCAATCAGGCTCGTAATGACAGACTCTGTCGGTGACTTGAAGCTTAATCGAATGGAAATCAGGTGTTTTTCATAATATTATTGGACATATTATCAAGTCCACAACTTTAAACTTTAAATTGATGTAGGTAAGATTTCATATTAAGTGGTTGGTAGTTTTCTTACAGGGTTGGATTCGAAATCGGAAAATTCTATTAATATTTATTTTTAACCTAACCTAACTTCATGGTATATATTTTTTAAATTCCTTGGTACGTTACTACGGTTTATGAAGCAATTAATTCATAGGAAGACCTCTTTTACGATACTTAATTAAAGAAATTTTGGGCGTGATTGAAAGTATTAAATGAAATTAAGAGCACACGTTTCAGACAAATTATCTTGATTGCGAGGCGTGGGATTGAGTGGGAAGGAAGACATTTAAGTGAATGAAAGCTGAAGAAAAGTGACGGTTGACAGGAATGAAAAAAATTATACCTTGTAAGAATTCATTAGACTGTCTCATCGGTCTAATGGTCCTGGCCGCGACTGCTATTCTAGAGGTCAGATTCGCAGATCGAGCAAAGTATGGATGGGTTTTTCTGTGATAAAAGCAGCTCGGAATTTGGATATGTGATTGATGGCAATAGGCTCGTCCCCTAATATATCGGACGTAAATATACCGGCGAACATTCATTGTTCATTCCCTTTCTAATCAAAAACAAATACATAATAATTCTATAAAAAATATAGTTATATTATAAAAATAAACCAGTGACTCATAATTATAAGATTGTAACCTTAACACTCAATGTTAGGTGATGTAATACAAAATAATTGACTTAATTGTACTCGTCACACCCACGGTCCCATTGTACGGGAATGTAGACACTGAATATTAAAAAGTATTGATCGGCTATTGTACACAAATAGTAGGATAGTTAATAAAGAATTTTTCAAAGGTTTACTTTTTTTTACTGTTTTATAACAAGTACTTTTGAATCGACAAAAACCTGGGTGTTATGGTTCCAAATAATGAGTCTTATAGAAATGAACTGAAATGAGAAGACACTATGATATTCAAAATTTGTACTATGTACGTTTTCAGGTTATGGCTTCGATTCCCAAACAAATATTTATTTAAAGAATAATAAATGTTTGTGTTTATCTGGGTATTTCTTATCTATCTACAAAATAGTGTCTACGTATGTATTACCTTCATAAAATTCTATTGTCGAGTACACAGTACAGGCTGTTAAGGGCTAGATAGGCTGTGTAAAATGATAAAAATATTAAAATTAGTTTTCAGCATTAAAAAAAATATTTCGAAAGAGAATTAATAACGCCTTCATCACTTTCCTTTATAATTTTATAGAGCTCATTATTTTCCGCGACCCAAGTGCATCTCTGTTGCACTCATACGCAATTTTATACTTAAACCTGAACGAAGCTTATTAAAAATAATAGGCCTTTATAACAACCTCTTTACTGTTTTGATACCGATATAGATGCAGTATACAAGGAACAGCTACCGTAAAAGGTATTACACGCTTTTAAATGAAGTAACTATATGTAATTATGTCATTGATTTACAGTGACTAAATAAGGTTGTCACTTTGTAATAAATAATATGTTTTAAGAGTTTATAAAATTATTAAATGTTGTCGTTTGGACTGACTGGTTTATTTTAGTCTAAAAAAATGCTACGCTAGAGATTCTTGTTTCGTTTTCCAGGCCGAGGAGTTTTTTAGGAATAGCAGCTTGCATTTTAGCTTTTTACCTAGTTAATGGCTATAGGGGAGCAATTATTAGGTACATAGAAATTGAACAAACCAGAAAATTGTGGGTGTAGGTACATTAGTATACCTCAGCCCTGTATAAAACACTATTCTACAGAAATACAAAGTTTTATATATCTACATATCACCTATACTATTGTTTTGAGTTTTGCGTAAACAAACATTATTGAAAGCCGTTTTTTAAATTATAAATGAGGGTTTATTTGTAGGTACTTAATGCAAATTAAACATAAGCCCCGTTAATACAAAAAGAGGTTTTAAGAAAAACTCCGGTTTTGAAATTGCTCATCCATTTTTATTATACTACGTTAGAAAGTGATGGATATAGTTTTAGTCTGGGCTTAACCACAGAATAAATAATAACAGAATGGCCACTCTCCGCCACTTCCTAACGTCAAATACCTCAGGTCCCCCGCATCCTGCCTGTGTTCTTGCCGGACTGCCAACAAAGCCTACACACCTTCACGCACACATTTGCACGTGTACAAATGTAATTTTGACAAGTTTGACATTTGGTATTGTAGTGTGTAGCGGTATGGAAAGATTGTATGGAGTGTCACAGGTGTGGTTTAACTTAGACCATCTTTTGTAATAATAACGTAGGTGTCTGTCTGATGACTTTTCCATTGAAGGGTCTTATATCATGAGCACGGATCTCCTACCAGTATGAGAGAAATTAGGTCATAGTCCACCACGCTGGCCTAATGCGGGTTAGCTTTTATCATAAATAGTTATTAAAATTCATGGGCCAGCCCTAGTTACAGTGATATGATTAGCCAAACTGGTATGAGTGCAGAAATGTAATGAGTACGAAAAGAATTTTTATAATGCAACTACTGGCGCCATTTATAATTATGATGCACTATGATTATATACATACTGTCGTATTATTTTAATAGGTATCTATACTATGCAACAGTGCCCCCTCCACGTGCTAGTGATGTATGATGACTAAGAATTCTACTCTTAGGCTAATATTCAGAGACGACGCTAAGCGTAAAGTAACGCTTCCGTATGTCAAATTTGTATTACAATTTGACATAAGGAAGCGTAAGTTTACGCTTAGTTTCGTCTCTGAATATAAACCTTAGCCTAATCCTTAACGACTGTACCTTAGGATATCTACCCCCGTTAATAAAAAATAAAGATAATATGTATCTACACAAATTTTTACACGCGAGTTACTCTGTCTGTTCGTTACTTTAACACGCTGAAACCACTAAATAAATTTATATGAAATTTGGCATGAAGAACGATTGCATCCTGAGGAAGCACATAGACTAAATACTACCTACTGATTTCTGACACTTACGCGAATACTAGACATTGAAATAAAACTACTCTTTACGGATTTTATGGCGTTATATTGATATTATTTTAATCCCGACGTTTCGGACCCTTTACAGCGTCCATGGTCACGGGTGACTAAGGTGGTAGGCGTCTTGACGTTTCAATTACTAACAGCTACCCTACATTTTTGTTAATTGTTGGCAATCCGATTCACGCAGAACGAGCTCACCGTATCCTTCGGTCTTGCAGTTTTAGGCTTGGATTTAGATTTAATTGAATCTATAATAGGGTATTACGGGAACAATGTCTATAATATGTATATAAATAATAAAAATTGTTCAAAACATAGTTCTGATGTAAGTAAATGACAAAAATTTCAATTTTGGGTCATAAAAATATCTATTAAGTAGGATTAAACGTAGGATGATGATTAATACATTTCACAAGCTCTAAAGATCACAATTACTTCGCAGCAACTACGGATCATTTGCTCAGAGTTATAAACTTATGAGCATAATAAAAATATTCCATCAAAATCACAGTATCTCGTGGGAACATAAATAATTATAAAATACATCATTTATCTCAAAATACTTTCACTGATTTTTATCAACAACATTTTTACGTTGTAAATGGATAAATTAATATACTAGTTTGGATACAAATCGTCGGAATTATCTATAATTTGTTTCTATAATCGACAACGAATATGAATTAGGCATTCATCATTTAAATTTCCAACTATAAAGCAGCTAATAACAAATTGTTCCGCGATGACACACAAAACTTTCCATCCTAATATTTCTAACTAGCTTATGCCCGCAACTTCACATGCGTGGAATAGTTTATTTAGTTAACGTGTTTATTTGTTATCAACTGCATACAGGAAGGAAGTACAGAAATTCTGTAGTTTTTTATTGGTAAAAGAATTTACATACTTACTTTACTTTATCAAACTTACAATCTTTACCTCTTTATAATGGTACTGTAGATAGTGACGAACTCCCATTTACATACTTTTATCCTTATCGAAGGTTTTTGAGGAAAGAACCACAGGAGATGGCAATGTATCCAAATTACAAGAGTTGTACTCTTGTAATTTGGATACATTGCCATAGGTAGGGTAAAATGTTACAATTACTTTTTATTGGGATTGTCTCCTGTGGTTCTTTCCTCAAAAACCTTCGAAGGTGTGACATTAACTAGAGACACTAATTAAATGACCCTTGAAACTCTCTATTTTTAAAAGATTTTAAGAGATGCTATCGCCTCAAAATTTTATAGTTGACAAACTGCTTTTTTGCAAACAAATCCTTGAAAGGTGTACCTACAAGGTTTCTGAACGAAAATCCATTATTATAATAAGTCATTCGTAAAACTCCAAGCCAGAAATAGCTTTCAGTGAAAACTGCAGAATGGGAACCGGGATTGCATCGATATAACATCGAACTCCTTTATACAGAAAACGAATGCACTTTAAACTACGGGGGTATCGGAAAAACATTAGTCTTGGATGGAAGGAGAGATATGACAATGGTCTTTCCGATCTATCTTTATACTAAGGGTTAGCTCGTATGATTTCGACGATACGTATCGGTAAGCAAACTTAAAGGAGCTCCGATGTGACTCACAAGTCATCTTTTACTGTAAGTATTTTTTTACATTATACCCAGATACATATTTTATTTTATTTTATTTTATTCATTTTAGGAAAACTTACAGCTAAACAGATACATGAAATAAAAAGTTAGTACAGATTATGGCCAATTACAAGGTTCCACGTGTAGTAATAATAATAATATTAATGTCTTTAATTATTAATGTGACTGCCTCGTTTGTCTTCTGGTCCCAAGCGCGACTGCTACGCTAAAGGTCCTGATTCCGATCCCGGGTCGAGCAAAGTGTTGTTGAGTTTTCTGTGTAATTCCCAGTAGCAGCTTGGAGTCTGGATTTGTGCCCGGACGCTGGATAAAGGCTCGCCCCTTATTACATGGGACCTAAACATACCGGCGAAATGTGGGTGTACATGAGTACGCCTCTGCCTACCCCCTCGGGGAATATAGGCGTGATGTTATGTATGTAGGATATTAATGTAAAAATCACGCATCAAATTCCGATCCCTTTTACCTTACATTTATGCACAGTAATTTTGACCTGTTACACCACTTCTCAATAGCTGCTATCCGCTGGATATTTTTTTATTTTTTTTTTATGAAATTATCTGACAAGTAGTAATTTAACGGGAACTTATCAGTAAGCTGTGAAAGAGGGCCAGGTAGTGTTACGAGCAGGTACATCTTCATAGAAGGTAATAAGATTAGAAAGAAGATCACACAATTGGGCTTTAACGTTAATATACGAGTAGAAATACATGTTACTTGCATCACAAGTCATGCTAAATTATAAACTTCAATTTTAAATTAGATAAATCTATTATCAAATATTGTGACGGACTAAAAAAAAAGTAACAGGAATGCCTACAACTTATTTTCTATTTCATGCTCTGAAGCTCAGCAAAAGGCGGGTTGACACAATTAAATACTTCAAAATTGCGAAACTCGCACTTAAAATTACAATTGACCTATTAACACTAATTACAAAGATTTATTTAACGAACTAAACGCGAGATAATGACAAAATAAATTACCGTAACATTTGCAATACTCTTGTTAGTGCCAAACGCATAATCATTAGCTGCACAGTGGTTAGAAAATCATAACGTAGAGACTGCAATTACTAAGTGAGTTACGAGATAAAAAATGGTGCCGGTTTGAAACGATAATGCTATTTAACACCTAGGTTTAAAACCTATTTGCCCGTGAAGTGATAGATATAATAACACAATTTTCTTGCTGCGCGCTGTGAAGAAACTTGTATAGTAAATAACCTAACCTAAATTAAAAATTTAGAAATCCCCCGACACAATGTATTTTGTCATTTTGTGGTGGCGGCCATCTTGGATTTGAAAATGTTCATAGTGTATAGTATTCTCCTAGTTAAGCCCTTTCATTTGATACCCATATTGAGGAAGGTGTGAAAAAATATCTAATTCGCTATTTTGTGGCGGCGGCCATCTTGGACCGATTTTTATCAAACATAGCTACGAACACTCCCGACTAATTCACCTTTCAAATAAAAAAAAACAAAATCAAAATCGGTTCATCCGTTGGGGAGCTACGGTGCCACACACAGACACGTCAAACTTATAACATCCCGTCGTTTTTGCGTCGTGGGTTAAAAAATCAAGATAACCGTGCACCATTATAGGGTGTGATGATCTAAGGGTAGATAGGCTAGCTATCCTTACATATTAGTTCAACACCAGCTTTACTATGTTCCATCGTGTGTATGTGGATGCTCACAATGGTATTTACTAGAGATGGGCATCGGCCCATTGGATGGGCACGGCGTTTGAAAACTGACCAGTGCACTAGTCGGCAAATACCAATCGTGGTATTTGCCAACTATTGGATTGATCAGTTTTTAAACGCTGACTAGTAGCCGAGTACTAAAGATGCCGAATAGTCGTCTTTCATAACTAGTCACCCATAGTAGTTCATCTCTAGTATTTATACATTAGAAGCATGCTTTAGAGAGCGAACAAGAGTGAGACCTATCAAAGCAAGACTACTGGTCCTAGTCAAAATAGTCAAAGTAAAAAGATGCATATTTGAGTCCAAATTAATTTTGAAGCTTGAGTTTTTCTTGTTCCGATCTCAAATCTGTCGAGTTTTACTAAATCTGAGAGAAAACCCTGTTGAGGATACAAAACAAAAGGATCATCTTTAGAAGTAGGAAGGCAGTACTTCGATATGGACCGTATGCGTTTTTATATTATATCACATATCTAGTATAACATAATATGTATATGATATGTATATAATTAAACTGGTAATTTTCTGTGAAATTAAAAAAAGTAAAAATGAAAACGGTGCGGCCAAGGTCAAATAATTTGGGCCAAGTGGGTAGCAGATGACCCCAACTAACCACCATTTTCGTATGTTCAACGTTCTACCAAACACCCTGTATATAGATATACTGTAAGTAATAATTACATTAATATTTCAAAGGCAGTTTCACACGAATGCACACTCATGGTATCCATACATTAACATAACTACGACCTACGCCTATCGCGTAATTATCGCATTTGACTCCATTCGCAAGCAAGGCAGCTGCAAATGGACCGACTTTTAGTCGCACGTTTTAGTTGTCCCGGTTTTTTGGGCTAAATGTATCTACTAATATTATAAAAGATTGGTATTTTAGTATGTTTGTAATGAGTAAATTCCAAAAATACTGGAACGATTATAAAAATACTTTCACCATTAGAAAGCTACATCTTTTCCGAGTAACTTATGCTATCTATACTAATATTATAAAGAGGAAAGATTAGCTTGTTTGTTTGTATTGAATAGGCTCCGAAACTACTGGACCAATTTGAAAAATTCTTTCAGTGTTAGAAAGCCCATTTATCGGGGAAGGCTATAGGCTATATACCATCACGCTACGACTAATAGGAGCGGAGTAGCAATGAAAAATGTTGCAAAAGGTTATCAACCACGCGGGCGAAGCCGCTGGCGGGAAGCTGCTGCAGGTGAAGCATTCTTATTGAAGTTACTGATGATACATATTATTATCTTAACTGAATTCGTGTTGCTAGTTCAGAAAGTTGCATTTTTAAGAATAGGTAGCTAGCTATACAACCTTCTTTTTAAAGCCATTGCCATTGCACTCTCATCATGGTATAATAATTAGCTTAATAAACAACTTTTAGTATGGATCCAATGTTGTGAACGCGACATAAAGCTATTTCATGTTAAAATTATAGAGAACAGATTCTTTTTTCGCGATATCAGGGTTGGCAGTAATAGTTGTTCATACATAAGAGCAGAAAATAAAAAAGATATAAAAGTCTGAACTCATTATTTATTGACTATTTTTATGTTTATGGCTAGAACATTGATGTTACAAAAGGCTGCCTGAAAAAAACTCTTTTGTGCGACAAAAAGTCGTCTAGTTTGCTGCATACCCAACTTACGTACGATATCAATTTCGACACAATGCTTTGACAAATTTCTCGTGTTCATACCTCGCGTCGTGAAAGCACGTTTATTAGCAACAGAGAATATGTAATTAAAATGGCGTTTTTGAAATTTCGATTTATATTCTGACGTTGTTAATAAAATTGATGACAATTCTGTTTCGTGTGCTGAGAATTTGAATAATTTGATAATGTTACCTAAACTCACATTTGATGGAAATTTGATACATAGATTTTATGTTAATAAATTGATTACATTCAGTTAATAGTTTAAAATTCATAATATATATATTTAATATCTCAATGGTCTAGTGTTCACAAGTGTGAATATTTAATTTTTTATAACTTTTTTATTTAAATAAATATGCTGGGATATTTATACACAGCACCATCTGGTCCCAAACTAAGCAGAGCTTGTACTATGGGTACTAGACAATGGATATAATAATAAACCGTATATACTTTTTTTTGTAAATACTTACTTATAATACATAAGAAATACCCAGACAAACATCACATAGATATTTGTGTCTTGTGGGAATCGAACCCACGACCTCGTGATCAGCAGTCCAGACGACGACGACAGACGTCGTCTGTGCTCTGTTATATATTGAGTGCCGTGAAAGCACCAACTGATATTTTCAGTGCCTGGTTAATGGCAATGGACTCACTCCTTTGTAGGGAATATGTGTGACTTGGGTCTCAAGTCTGCTAATTTATTGTAGTCTTAATTACCTATAAACTCTTTTAAATAAATACAGAATTGAGTTAATGTACATAATACCTTGTCAGCTTTCTTATATTGTTTTATTTTCACAAAATTAATTATTGTATGTTGACCTGTTTACTTTTCTGTAGTTATATTTTAATATAATGCAGAATTTTATATAAGTGACCAACCACTTATATAAAATTCTGCATTGACTAATGCTTTCTCAAGTAAGTCTAGATCCATAACAATGAAAGTAAAAGCCTCACTGTAATGTAGATACTTATTTGTGCATTGTGGAGATTAAAATCTGAATTCCAATCTATCCTCACGACACGACATTACGAATCGTGACTTGTAAATGGAACAAGTATCTATACTTACATATTAGTCTCAGGAGACAGATCGGAGACGATAAAACATGATTTAGTATGTATTATGTAAATCTATACTCTAAACTAATGTACAGTTCTCGCCAAACTTATTGTCCGGCTTGAAGTTTGCACGAACTGAGACAGATCGGAGACGATAAAACATGTTTTAGTATGTATTATGTAAATCTATACTCTAAACTAATGTACAGTTCTCGCCAAACTTATTGTTCGGCTTGAAGTTTGCACGAACTGAGACAGATCGGAGACGATAAAACATGTTTTAGTATGTATTATGTAAATCTATACTCTAAACTAATGTACAGTTCTCGCCAAACTTATTGTCCGGCTTGAGGTTTGCACGAACTAACTTTAACCCGGCCGTTAAAGCCGTAGAGAGATAAATATTGGAATAAAATGATTTAAAACGACAGCCTATGACTTGAGCTTTCGTTTTTATGTATTAGAGTCGCAATATTTTTCTTTTACTGATTTTTACGGCCGGATTGAAGGCTAGTGCCAACTTCAAAGCCGGACAATAAGTTTGGCTAGAACTGTACTCGTATTATTATATTTATTAAGAGGTAAAGTTTGTGAGTTTCTGAGGATGTACGGGGCAAACTTTGAATCTACCGAACCGATTTTGTAAATTCTTTTACTGTTAGAAAGATACATTATCCCTGAGCGCTATATAGACTACGTTTTACATAAAACTATAATAACAGTACCTGGAGCTAAACGAGAGCGGATCGTAATATAGTTATCCTATCCTACTAATATTATAAATGTGAAAGTTTGTGAGGATTGATGTATGTTTGTTACTCTTTCACGCAAAAACTACTGAACGGATCTGGATAAAATTTGGCACAGAGATAGATTATAGTCTGGAATAGCACATAGGCTACTTTTTATCCCGGTAAAATGTATGGTTCCCGTGGGATAGCGGGTGAAACCGCTGGCGGAAAGCTAGTATTATTATAATGCTTCTGTACGTGTCTTTGTCACCTAACTCCTCCTAAACGGCTGGATCAGTTTGGTTAAAATCTCGGATGGTTTGAAAACACGATAGGTGGCGCTACTGTCGGTATGGACATTACACAAGATTTTTTTTAAATCCACTGGGAAACTTAGGCGAAACTGCGCACGAGTCGCTATAAATCAACTTATAGTCTGCCGAACTAGTTGGCCGCACCTTAGGTATGTGAGCGGCGGGACGGAGGGGCGGGGTCGCCTGCGCGCGGTGGGATGGAGTGGCGGGGGCGCTTGCTTTTGTTCACAGTAACCCGCCGCCTCACCCCCGTACACCCCCTACCTAAGGCGAGGCCAACTAGTTCCGCGTGGACTATAACTAATTTACAATGCCTTAGATCAAATTTTCATATATTTTAACGGCATTTAAATCAAACATTTGATCATACTATTGATGACATAAACTACCTACATTGTACGCATTATCGAAGCATTGTTTATCTAAATGTGTGTATTAATAATATAATAGATGTTATAAGGGCGCCACAGTTCCGCTGTAATTGTCTATTAATGTAATAATTATAGATCTGTAATAATGTTGATTGCTGTTAGTAACAACAATGCTTGATAATATTAGATTTTACTCTGTGCCATACCATCACACCTATATTCCTAAAAGGTCTAGGTAGAGGTATACTCATCCATTTGCCGGTATGTTTAGGTCCCATGTAATAGGCAGCGGGATAGCCTATTGCCAATAACCAAACGAAGGAATTTATTCAGAAACCCAAAAATCTTTATTAATATTATAAATGCGAAAGTAACTCTGTCTATCTGTCGCGCTTTCACGCCAAAACTACTGAACCGATTTAAATAAAATTCGGTACACAGATAGTCTAAAGCGTGAGAAAGGACTTTTTAATGCGAAAAAAGGGCTGTAAGAGGTTGAAATAGGGAATGTAAGTTATAAGAAATACTTATAATAATTGGTGGAAAGCTAGTACACATGAGACGAACTTCGACTTTACTTAGATATACATTAAACGTTAGTGTGACCTATTTATTTGTCTAACTTACCTTTATACCTACATGACAAACTTACCTAGGTATGGCTTAGGTAATTAATGACATAATGTCATCATTCGATACTTTTTGGAGCGCAGAAAATGGTCATCGATCCCCCGCCACCTTCCGAGGCGATGTCGGACTTATATCGACTAAAAACGTACAATATACTGATATCGCGTTATTTTTTTTGGACAAGACCTCTTATATATTTAAAAGTATGATAAAAATGTCGTTGTTTATACTCTGATTACTTTATTCACTCAATTTGTAAATGAACATTGGTTTTCCCACGGTGATGTTAATAATGAATGTCCAGTTCAACTAATAATGTCATGATAAATACTTGCATGATAATGATAGATAACGCTAATATTGTTACTACTTATGCAAGATGAGGTTTGTACAGCCGACAAAATAGTTAGGTATACAGGCAGCGATCGTCATTTGTGTTTTGATAAAGATTGTTCAGTAGCTAAGTACTAATTAATAATTTAATGTCTGTTCTGTTAGCTATCTTCATACTCTTCTCAAAGTATTCATTGCATAATTATTTCAAACACAATATACCTAACCTATATCTTTATCTGTCAAAACAACAGTAAACTGATTGTCACGACCTTTAAAAGGCTATTTAAAATACCTACCTATTCTGTCATTGTTAGGATGCAGCACAGAAGTAGTTTTCTGCTTGCAGGGCCGTTTTAGGCAACTCAGGAGCAGTGAGATACACTTTGTGGTCCTTTTAAAAGTAAAAAAAAATGATAATGACAGTGGCCTGGATGGCCCTGTCATTTTGGAAAATATGAAACTACCTGTATACCTAACACTTTTGTCAGTTGTATACACGTTGATTTGTGCGTGTGCGTGAACAAGAAGAGTTGCCTTTGTGTTCATATTGTGTGCAATATGCCTATAATATATTATTTTGTGTGCAATATATTATATTATTTTGTGTGCAATATGCCTATAATATATTATTTTGTGTGCAATATGCCTATAATATATTATTTTGTGTGCATTCGTTCACAGATTTTAGTAGACAGCAAACCTTATTTAATACCTAACTTAAGAGCTAGTAATTAAGTAACTATTACAAGTCAGTGGAGTGTTTAAGGGATGGAGAGTATACTCTTATTAGCGGTTGTTTCTTTAAAAATTACTCTATAATTCTATTGATCGATAAAACTCCCAAAGACTGCAAGAGACTGAACATAAACATAATATAACACAAATCTTACATTAGTGTGCATACACAGCACGTAAATAGTTACACTACAAAAATCACCGCTTTTGCAACGGAATACGAGCTGTCCAAAGGGTAAGCTACGTTTTACATTCATGTGTACTTATATTAAACACGACCCCAGCTTGCTTAGCAAACTATGTTTGTGTGCGTCTCGAGATGTGCAAGCTTATATAAATATGAGACGAGCTTCAACTTTACTTAGATATTAAACGTTAGTGTGACCTATTTGTTTGTCAAACTTACCTTTATGCCTAGATGAAAAACTTACCTGGGTATAGCTTAGGTAATTAATGACATAATGTCATTATTAACCCCCGACGCAAAAACGACGGGTGTTAAAAGTTTGACGTGTCTCTGTGTGTGTGTGTGTGTGTGTGTGTGTATTTGAAAGGTGAATTAGTCGGCAGTGTTCTTAGCTATGTTTGTTGAAAATCGGTCCAAGATGGCCGCCGCCACAACATAGCGAATTACATAATATATGTTTTCACAACTCCCTCAATGTGAGTATCAAATGAAAGGGCTTAACTAGGAGAATACTATACACTATGATAAATTTCAAATCCAAGATGGCCGCCACCACAAAATGGCAAATTTTATTTTGTTTCGGGGGTTTTCAAAATTTTTAATTTAGGTTAGGTTATTTTACTATTTTGGAGCGCAGAAAATGGTCATCGATTCTCCACCTCCTTCAGTGGCGATGTCGAAGTCATACCGACTAAAAACGTACTTGCCTCTCCTTAACCTGTAAGCCTTTATTTGGCCCCGAAACAATTGATGCATTGAATAGCGTTTTTATAAATTATACTGCAAGCCTCTCTTACTTAAAATTAATACCTACAAATTAAAATAATTCTGTACACCCATATAATATTGAGCTATAACAATTATAATAATGTTGACTCCGTACTAGTACCAGCCACTTATCTCTTGGCCAGTTATAAGATAACGGAGGCGGATAATGGTAATGACTCCATTGAAGATTGACCGGAAAACCCTCTCTAGCTTTGTACAATTATTAAGATTAAATCTATTCAATCATTCCACTGTTTTCATACAACCCAATTCATTTAGATGTGGCAACTGTAGTTCGATTCCCAAGTAAAGCAATGCTAATTAAGTTGAGTGAGTTGATGAAGTTGATGTAAGAGTTAAGTGCTTAAAAGGGTCTTACTAGACTTTTGTGCTCCCTTCTAGACACTTTTTTGCACTCCATCAGCCGTTACATAACTATAAATAAAAACTTAATAAATCAATGTAATGTTGGCTAAACTAATTTATTGCTAATCGACTGCATTTATATTATTGCATCATACTGAACCATCCAGGAAACGATAATAATATAGGTATTGTAGTTTTGTAAGCCACGAATAAAAAAAAACAACATAGTTAATTAGATATTCTTTAAAGCAAGCTAAGTGATTTATTATATTAAAGATCTATATGGTTATACCCAGTATAATCTGACCTGGCATTGTATAGGCCTCTTTATTCTTGAAAGGTCAGCTTATACTTGATAGTAGTGCATAATTCAGTGACATTCTAATAGGTTCAATTAATTTTGTTGGCCAATGCGATGTTTATTTGTTTATGCTTGTTTGACATTAGTTCGGTCGTTCAGCTCTTGATGTCGAAAGCTATGGGCCAACATTTGTATTTGGACTTAAATGACAACTTTCACCATCAATGTTGGTATCAAATATTTGTTGTTGGTCATTTGCATAATTTGTGTATTACAATGATGGTTCTAACTCAACATGTGTACAAAAGCTCTCACTTTTTACAACACAAATAGTTTTCGATTTTAGCTCCAATGCCTAATTAATCATCATTAATCCATTTCACTGACCCACTACTGGGCACGGCTTTCCCCAGAATGAAAGGTTTTAGCCCACCTCACCAACCTATAATTATTTATTACATTGGGAATAAACAACAAGATGAGAGCAAGAAACCGCGGGGCACAGTTTATTTATAACTGCCTCGTTTGTCTACTAGTCCTAAGCGTGACTGCTATGCTTGAAGTTCGATTCCCAGGTCGAACAAAGTGTTACGGGGTTGTTTTATGAAATTCTCAGTAAGCAATCGAAGTTTGGATTCCGAAAACTATACACTAATTAAATAACTATTTATTTTATATCCAGTTATTTCAATCTTATCAACACCTTCCATAATTAAGATAAAACTAATACACCAAAGTTAATTTTACTGTCATTAATTCACTATTTATCCGTTGACAATACTGCGCCGGCGCAGGTTGTGGAAAGATTTAAACATTTGGTCATTATTCTATTAGATAAAAAATCGGGACAGGTTGACATAACGATTGGATTGATATTACTAAGGTATTTTCAATCGTAATGTTGAGATTAGGAACGGATATATAAAATAAACTTGCCGACTTCTTTACAAAGGACAACCTTCGATATTCATGTTGAGGTAGGCAGGTTCGAATGTAATACTATAAATAATACAACCTATTCTATTATTGTAACATGAAGAATCATTTCAATCGCCGTATCTATGAGAAAATATGGTTCAAAATCGTATGACTCACAAATCGCTAAATGAGACCGGTCATCGTAAATTATATGAAGTTTATTTACTATTGACATGGTTTATAATTAAATGTTCCACTGAACGATATTGTAATTAGATTATCTTAGTTTTGCTTAGAAAAATTGATTGTATAAGTTTATTAGTGCAATAACACAACGCAAACATGACATTAAGCCTTAAGCAGGGGTTAGATAGGGTTCTTGTGATTTAAACATTCAGTTTAGTAAAGTATGTTTTAGATCCTATGTACCTTAAAGAGCTTATTGCCATTAATCGGGCACGAGCCTAAACTAAGCCAGTGCTGAGCAATCTCCAAAAAAACCAATAGGACTGATGATTGGCCCGGGAATCGACCCCGAAATCTCCCTTTAGCAGCTGTATGAAATAATTTTAAAGTATACTTGCAATATTTATTGAAAAATTGCAACTTTAATTTTTAAATCAACCTTCTCGATAATGTTTTCCAGTAGTCAAATATTAAGCAAATCGCTATATTTCATTGTTGGTGACGAAACTTCACACATTAATCCAAAAATTGACACTATTATGAAATTGAATTTATGATATCACGATTAAATAAATATAAGTTACGTAAACCTCTACCTTCTTTAGTACGGTGAAATGCTCATGGATTCTGTCGGTCGAGGAAGTAGAAGGTAACATGGAATTTTAGGCATTTAGATCATAGAATCTTCTGCTAAGATCATTTGGGTTGGTTGTTAGTACTACCGTTAAACATAAAAAAATTGCTAAAGTTACGTATTCCGCAGTCAACCATAAACTTTATGATTATGATTCATAAAATTGTTCTTTTCACAACAAAATTCTGAATTCTAGTAAATTCAGAATTTCTTACTTTACCGGTTAGTATCTAAGTACTATAAACAGTGAAGAAATTGTTGTAACCTTATTTTTATCGTGTAAAATTCAAATTCTGTTCTATTTTAGTGTGGCAAAATGTATCAGATCCTGTTTATAAAGGGTATGTACCATCTTTTGTAACCACTTTACGCAAATAAAGTTTGAAGAAGTTTGTCTATGGAATTGATTTATTAGTGGGATAAAGAATATTCTATCGACCTATGATCTATTCTAACACTTCTGAGAAATTCTTCCAGTATTATTATTAAGTTCATTAAACATTTTATTACTCTACTTCTTCCGCTGAACTCATTGTGTTTATTCACTGTATTCTAAACAATTTGTGCTTGCAAAAAGCCAATATATAGGTCACCTACGCAGTTTTACGATGTATCAATATTTAGTTTGAGAGTGTAATATATTTTATTGTAAATATCTGCTTGCGATTGATAATAATAATAATAATAAAACGTTTATTTCAGATAAAATCCATAAAGTATAGTAATAATAAAGTAGTCAGCACACACAGAGTTGAAGAATACACATAGAAAATAAACAATAAAATAATTCAGTTTAAAATGTCCACAGAAGTAATTAATAAGAATCAGATAACACGAACATAAGTGATAAGTGGTTGTTGTCTAAATTCTAATTTGTTAATTCTAGTTATTTTTAGTGAAGGAAAAAATCGGCGGGCGGGCAGGGTTCGAACCTGCGCCTTCTGGTTTGGTACACCAAACCAGAAGGCGCAGGTTCGAACCCTGCCCGCCCGCCGATTTTTTCCTTCATTAAAAATAACTTGTAATCTTAGCATGGAAAATGCGTAAAAAATACAAAAAGATAGTTGTTAATTCTAGTTCAAATACTTTCAGAAATAGTTTTGATCTGGAAATGATAAATCATCAATTGTAATATTTTCTGAGAAAGATCAGTTTTATCGTTTCATTGAATTCTATCGATAATTTTTTTTGTATGTTCGGAAATATAAATGTTAGGTTCTGAAAATATTTATGTAAAATTACGCTAAAAAAGTGAATAAATCCACTTCTTGTGTGTTGTATTTATTTAAAAATAACAATAATAAAATAATACCCCTTAGGTTCACAGTAGGATTTCTGTAATTCTATAAAATGTAAATAAATAAATAAATAGTTCGTTTTTGCAGAACATTCAAACAATAACATGTTTGAATATTTTGTACAACTCTTAGTGTAATTTTATTTTATTTGTACAAAATATTTTAAATATTTCGCAAATTGTTTTTTATTCCCTTTTCAAATTTTTGGATTTCGCTTCACAAGATTCGTGCTCAAATTATTTTTCCCTTTATTTCCTACAGGAATTCGATAAGAATAGATTGAAATAGGAATTCATATAGAAAAGAACTATTTTCTTTGTGTGAAATATTCAATCTCAAACTTGGACTATAGCCCATTCGTACAAAAATTACCATCCGGAATTGTATAAGACAAATTACATTTGGAACAAAATCAACCGTCAAATGTTACTCTGTGTAACAATATGATGTTTTGGCGAGATAGCAAGTGGGTCTTTAGCTCAAAGATTCATGAACTCAAATCTTTACGATGGTGTTCTAGACTAACTGTGTATGTGGACATCCAAAATTAGATCTACCATCTCTTCCTGCCGCTGTCATGAAAAACTAATAACATATCTTTGACGAGGATTTATGAATCAGATTATATTTACCGAAAATTTTCAGACCTGTTTCTATCGGTGGTAAGAGACTAAATAATTTTACTTGCTCAATTCTATTGCTATCGGAGAAAAATAAAACCTACTATTAATAATAATCATAACTGAATACGTGCTGGTTTGAAACAGTAATAGTTATTGGCGATCAAAATGGATTTACTTCCTACATTCATAACGCAATACGTATTTGCCAAAAGCTCACAAATTGTAGAAAAAACTCTTGCCCATAAAGAACTATGAATCTTGTAATTTATAACTAAAAACATTTATAACATGTTCTGCTGATACAATGAAAAAAAAACTGTGCAACTCGTTAGATTTTTCACACGATAATAAGTAAAAAGAATTTTCTCAGATAAAGAAGAGCAATCATTTAAGTTAATCCAATAGAAAACTAAGATAAAATAAATCTAGCAACCTTATGTGCAACTCAGCATGACTCTGATGTATTAGAAACAGATATAAAATGCTCTCTTTTCTTTATGGTCATATTTAAATTGATATGTGGAATGAGAAAGTAATTCTTGTCAATTGATTTAGTGGTATCATCAACAATTTATTACTTAGTCTGGTTCTGAATGATGAGTTGTTTTGAATGGTCATAAGAAATTACTGCAATCTCAATTCAGGGGAGATTTATTTGAGATACACAGGTGAGAGAATTTTGTTGGCTGCAGCACATTCTGCACTGTGAGAAATGAAATCAACATTTCTCTGAATGGATGCCATCGCTTTGCGAAATTTGTGTTAAAAATGTGTTCCTCTGGCTTCTCCGTTGGTCTAGTGGTCCCAAGCGCGACTGCTACGCGGTCTTGAATTCGATCCCCGGGTCGAGCAAAGTGTTGTTGGGTTTTTCTGTAAAATGCTCGGAGTCTGGATTTATGCCCGGCTGATGGGACTGGCTGGACCCTATTCTATGGGACCTAAAAATACCGGTGAACAGTAGGTGTACGTTGGTACACCTCTGTCTAACCCTTTGGGGAATACAGGCGTGATGGTATGTAATAAAATGTGTTCCACTTTAAATGACTGGGCAAATAAAACTCTCAAGCAAATTCGGTTACGTACAAGTTTCAAGTCATTAGTGAATTATGTTACTTCTATGCAAGCGTCCGCATCGTCATTTAACATCTAGCTGATGTTAAGATTTATGGTTAGGTCAAACGCAAGCCCATCAAACATAAAAAACCTGTTTGTTGAGTAACGTCCATGGTTATTACATAGATTAATCGTGGGCTTTTTTACCATTTAGGTGGAAGTATGAAAGACTAGCTTCCTATAAGCGGCTTCGCCCGCGTGGTGTTATGAATTTTCCCCCGTTTTTGCAACATTTTTCATTGCTACTCCGCTCCATTAGTCATAGCGTGATGGTATATAACCTATAGCCTTTTTTCTAACACTAAAAGAATTTTTCAAATCGGTCTAGTAGTTTTGGATCATATTCAATACAAACAAACAAACAATCAAATCTTTCCTCTTTATATATTAGTATAGATATAGATTTGGGGACTGTTTTACCACACCTGGATAGCCGCTAACGGTCAAATAAATTAAAACAGGACACATTTGAAAATAGAACAAAATTTCTATGAAATTATCTGCCAAGTAATTTAACGGGAACTTACTAGATAGTGAAACAGGCCCTTGAACTACAATAATATCTATTAGATAAAGTATTCACTTAATAATGATGGACGGTTGACAGGAATGAGGCCGTTCTTATTGAGTGAATATGTCAGGTGATCCTGAGAATATGAAAATTTGTTCCGCACCTAGTGAAAATAATGTAGCTTTGATCTTGAAAATGCCTATCCATTTGAGCTCAGTCATGCCAGACACATTCCAATAAACTAATAAAGTTACACAAACAACTTATTATCTATGGATTTATTCCAAACATTATACGATTATGTTGGATTAAATTGAAACTAATACCATCATTATGCAATGATCGGCGCCATCTTTTCAATTCAACGTGACATAAACTTTAATAAAATGCTAAAAATAAATACGTACCTACATCTTGGAAATCCCAAATTAAATCGCGCTTCACAAACGATCATTATTGTTGACATATCGAATGAAACACTGGAATGGCGCCAAGTGTTCAATAAATGTAGGAACAAAATATTTTACTTAACACGCTGTTCACGTTATGTCGTATTTAACGAACTAGCTTCCCGGCAGCGGCTTTGCTCGTGTGGTCTTGGTAACTTTTTTCCCCGTTTTTATTGCTACTCCGCTCCTATTAGTCGTAGCGTGATAGTATATAGCCTATAGCCTTCCCCGATAAATGGGCTATTTAACGCTGAAAGAATTTTTCAAATCGGTCCAGTAGATTCAGAGAGATTCACAGTCTATTCAATAGAAACAAACAATCAATCAAATCTTTTCTCTTTATAATGTTATATAGTATTGATTATAATAAATGGAAGTAGGTAGCATCTTGGGGTCTACTCCTTAAGCACGAAGTTCGTAGTTTCGGCCTTCGATAAGCATTTCTTTACTCCGTATCACCTACGGACGGATGACTCGTTCGTCACCCGAACTATAAATGAATGATATAACAATTGTTGTTGTACCTTCTCCCGATGTGTTTTTACCCATCCGAAAAATTGAACCAGCCACTTGTTTTAACGGATCATTATGTCTGAGCTACTTTCGGACGGGCCCGTTACTTCGTTGACGGAGATAAGAAGTAGACCCCCTTGTTAGGAGACATATTCTGAACGTCCGTAATTCAAAGGCGTTTTCCTTTGAGAATTTCCCAAACGTGAAGTGAGGATTTTCAATAGATATGCTCATAATAACTAGGACAATTATTAGCTATCTACTTTAAAAAATCAAATACATGTAGTACGAGCATTTTTCCCACGGGTTACTCGCGTTCCTCCAATTTTCCCGATCCCGTGGGAATTTCCCCAATTAATTTTTAGTGCCGACTTACGTCATTTAAAGAACATGCGTAAAAATTTCATGCTTCTAGAACAGCGGTCTCAGCTGCGTCGACCGATCAGTCAGTCAGTCAGCCAGTTTTTTACTTTTTATGTGTATAATATAAACTTATCATCAGGTGAGATTATGGTGAAGCGCAAACCCATCAACAAGAAAAAAAATATGGTACAAGATATCATTGCGTATCATTTCAATTGGTACGAATATTTCTCTCATTACTATCGTGGATTCCATTCTATTCATCTTTTATTCTAGTTTATGCTCTGAAGAATTAAAAGCTTCCTCTCCATTTGCGGAGAAGAAACGAATCTCCTCTCGGAATAAGTGGGTTTAGGTCACCATAGGTATCTTTGTATCCAGACTTACATAAGGGTAGGTAAGCCGTTATACCGTCATGTTCGTGATGAATGTTCCTAATCTCATGATCCCATGGCCATGAAGCAAAGGACAAAATGCGGTTTTTAGTCCGACATAAAACCTCCCCGAGTTGCGGGACTCCATGAGGATTTCCCCCGCCCAAAAAAAGATAAGGCGTTCTAATTTCAAACTTTATCGTGATCGAATTTAAATCGAGTAAGCCAGCCAGCATTATCGTACACAACACACGCTGATCCTACTTGTATGTTACCTCCGCAAATTCATTCTAAGCGTCCTACAGGCTTACTCTGTTCCGAAACCAATTCCGTAAATAGCCTCCAGAGGGAGAGGTATAAATGCTGAATTTATTCGCAAAAGTAGGAATTCGCGATTGAGAACAAATTACGACGAAAATTCTAGCTCAATGAAATAAGGCGCCAAAAGGTGATGCTGGCATGGTCAGAATAGTTACTACCTGATTATTGTGAATAACATTCTTTACGCATCGCTTGGCAAACGAAGGTGGGAAATACTAGAATATATTATTCGTCTATATTTAGACACAAGAACGATGTGAACTAGAAAGCTTTTAGTTTGAAATGGATTTCTATCCAGGATTCAATCCTTATCCATTGATGAATATATGTATGTAATTTATAAGGTATTCAACCTTATAAATTACATACCTATATTCCCAAAGGGCTTATCATCATCACATCGGCCAAAAGAGGTCCACTACTAAAAACAGGCCTCCCCCATATACTTGCATAGGGACTGGTCGTCCCTATGACTAAGAGTTAGGCAGAGATAATAGTACCGATATCATCCACAGTTTGCCAGTATGTATATTGTATATGATAGGTTCCACAAAACAGGGGGTGAAATTCCGAGCGGCTTTTGTGAATTTCACAGAAGAACCCAATAACACTTTACTAGATCTGAGAATCGAACTTGGGACCTCACACTCGACTGCCGCACTTGCGACGATTGGATTTGTGAATGTCAATCCTGATACTATTAATCAATTGCTATTATATCAATAGATATACACGCTGTTCTTATTTTAATAGAATCTATTTGAAAATAATAATCCTAAGTAGTAAAATATATCAAGCACAAAGTTATACCTACATCAAAAGAAACATAATAAATACAATTATCGTTCTGAATTCAAAAAGCCCTGAATAAAAAGAAAGATGGCGACTTTGACAGCATAATTTGCAAGTAAGCTCGCACTAACAAGCCTAGAGTTATTTATAACAAGAAACCTGTACCCCGTTTTGATTGATGACTCACTGAATTCAGAAACAGTTGGCATCGCATCAAGTAAGGCGAGGCTCCATCAAAGGCTTAAGCGATGGGTACTACTGGATAATGTTATACGACTTTGACCCTTATTACAAGACTACTGTATATTAAAAAGGAAGGTGCAGACTGTTTTGCTGACCTTATTATTCATATTAATGCTGTCAAACTGACCGACTTGTGCCGCAGTGATTAATAGCGTTGTTAATACGGTGAGGTCTTGGGTCCAGCCAAGTTGCTATCTAACGTTAGGATCGACGAACGAATATAAATAAAATGTTTGAGAATGACATAAACTTTCGACAAATTTGACGTTTACAAATGTCTGTTCGTTTAGTTTTGCTGGGCATATTCCGCACTTAGCCTCATGATTGGACCATAGTACGTGTCTTTAAATTTTCCCTATTCCGACCAGCTCAAGCCCTCCTAAAAGGCCAGCAGTCCGTTGAGATTACTGCAGGCTTCCGCAAGCGATACTGGATGTTGAATAGTTTGTGACCGTTGATCTGCCACACTACTGCATTCCATGAGCACGTGCTGTGGCGTTTCTTCTCCCTCCATACATTTACAAATCTCATTGTCAAACATTTTCTTGCTATTCATTTGTCGATCTGAACGTTTTATTGCAATTTGGCTAGACCCACTGGTATCAATTCCCAGGTGCAAAATGATACCTACTCTTTGATTCAATTTGTAAAGAAGTTTGGATTGCTGCCCGGTTAAAGATAATAAGAGCCTATTAAAATTAACTGAGCACAAATTCAAACTTATTAACTTATCCCTTTTTACATAGCGTTAAGAGTCAGTACATCTCCGTCCAAAATAAGTAAACTAAGTAGATATATTTATTTTCACTGCTTCGTTCCAGTGGCCCCAAGTGCGGCTGTTACTCGCTCAAGCAGTGTTGTTGGGTTTTAAGAGCCAGTAGGAGCTCAAAGTTGGATTTAGGCCGGATTGATGGCAGGCTCGGCCCCTATTACACGGGACCTAAACGTAACCTTACACTTTGAAGAATACTTGCGTGATGGTATGTATGTACTATATTTCATTTATTGCGTCACTAAACGCATCTTTAGTTTTGAAAGCAATCAACACTGTCCTTCACAAGGCCATGTTATTAATGATAGAAGTAATTGATGTTACTTTGCGCTTATCTGTAACGTCGTCTTACATTTAATTAACTTCTCTAAGGGCCTGTTACACCACCTCTGGATAGCTGTTAACCGCCGGATAAATTGAAAATGGAACAAAATTTGTATGAAAGTATCTGTCAAATAAATTAACTGGAACTTACTAGCAGGTTGCGAACAGGCCCTTACTGGATTAAATTCTGTCTATACACAAATATTCCATTATAACTACGCAGATCAACCAATCCGCAAGGTCGATCTATGGCTGAGTGACCATTTTTAAAACATCTAGACCCTCCATGCCTCGGAGAGTACTTATGTACAGCTACAGCGTTAGTGGTAGTCAGAAGCCGTCAAATCTGACAACCAGTCTAATATTTCAATATCGGTATAATTACCTAGAAATTGGGTTACAGAGGATGGCAGTCGCTTCGTGTAAAATATTGATATATTCAGCCACATGGTTAGACTGGAAGCCGACCATTTTTTATGTCCACTTTTATTATGCGTACGTCTGAAATTTGGAAGCCACTCTCCGATTGGGTTTTCCCTGATAGATATAATCTGGGTATCTTTAGGAGTTTCTTGCCGGATTCTTCTCCATAGGATCAACTTTTGGAACCGTGCACCTAGAATCATTTAACGTTTCATAAGTGCTTGTAAAAGCTTATTTTAAATAAAAATATTTGAACTTGAACTTTGAACTTTAAATTGAGTGAGTCTGTTTCTTCTAGGCAAGCGCGCTCCATCGTGGATCGCAATGTTGCTTATTCTGAATAAAAAAAATATTTTGCTGCACCTGGTTAGACTAGAAGTTGACCCAAATATGCTTGAAAAAAGGCTAGGTAGTATATTCAATGCAATATTAATTCTTTGACTGTCGGCTTTTGAATAGCGTTGCATCTTTATGCTAATGCATTCTTAAATGTCTTGTCTGGCTTGCGTACACCGTTATATCCTGAATTGTAAATTAGTTGTGATGCAACACTTAGTAGAATTGTTGACTCAGTTATGGGGACGCATTTACAACCGTATGTCATAGTTTTGTAGTAGTAATAGGTAGTGTTAGTAGTAGTAATACTGGTTGTAGTGGTATGAGCGGTATTATTAGTATTCCATAGATTCAGGTTTCTGTTATTCATATGCAAAACATTCAAACGCTTCTTTTATTTTCTTTGATGTTTGATCAAAGTTTTCACTGTCTCCTAGTAATTTTTCATATAAATTTTGTTCCATTTTTTTAATTTATGCGACGTATATGACATTGTGAGAAACAAAGTCATCAGTTGAGGCAATCAGGAAACAAGTAGTTAATAAATTGGTATAATTTAAATTTTAAACATAGTAGAGAATATACTGATGTTAATATTAAAGAAAAAGGTATATATAATGGCAACCTTACTCAAAGAAGTGCATATACGGGTAAATAAAACTGTAACAACAGCAAAAATCGACTAAAGGACAAAGTAAAATGGCATCCAGTCTCAGAGAATCCTGTTACATGAAATACGTAACGCGATAAGACGAGAACAATAAAATGGTTATAATAACTGCAACAAACAACATTGCATACTAAGTCTTGTGTTTAGCTAGAAATGTATGCTCCAGAAACTTTAGTCAAAGTAGGTGACTATACCTGTGAGACTAAGTAGATATGCTGATGTACATTGCGCTGGTATGTTGTAGGTTACATGTTCTTGAAAGTGAGCACTGTGCCATAATTTTTTTTATTTTTTATTCGCGGCTATTGTGTCACATGGACTCTGGTAGGTCTATTGTGATCGCCTCTTGATGGTTTAAATTTAGAGTTCACCGCTAAATCCTGCGGCTGAGAAAAACTGCACGATTTGCTTAGAGATCTCCGATCTCTAGATCTCTTTTATTTCATCTGGGCTTAGAATATGTTTAATTATTTGAAAGCCGCTTGTGTAATAGCGATCCACATTCCCCTAGAAGGTAGAGTGGCGTTTCATCATTATCGTGGCGTATTGTCATAAATCGGGCACAACGATTCGATTCGTTACAATACAAATCTTCCTAACATACAGTTAAGCCTCTTCTCATACAGCAGACCTCTTCAATTTAAGGCGTGACGGTATTATATGTATATGTTTCAAATCGCGTTTAATTATTACTATGAATATATTCATTTAGACAATCTTTATTTTGATTTTCAGCATTTTATTAAGTTAAACACCTGGCTTTCTGCAACCTATTTGCACAAAACACGTTTGCTTTAACAATTAATTTTGCATGATACGGGTGGTTTTCGCTAGCGGCACTTCTGAACGCCTCTCTGACGCATGCATGTATTATTAACACTTAGCTCACTTTAACATTACCAAATTTTATTATCGATATACTGATAACAACTTCAAATACGCTAGTGACTTATAGCAGCGTAAATCAATTGATTTGCAAGGTTAAGTAATGCCTGGTACTGTTAATATAGGTATGCATGGATGACTATTGTTATAGTTTTCGGCAAATGATCTTAGTATCGATTTGTAGTAGTAGTAATCTACACTAATATAACAAAGATTTGATTGTTTGTTTTTTTTATTTGTTTGTACTACTAATAGGAGCGGAGTAGCAATGAAAAATGTTGCAAAAACGAGGGATAAATTTATAAGATTTTTTATAATAATAATAATAATTTATTTCCCAAAAATACAGTATACACATCAATAAATAAAATCATTAGGTCCAAAAAACTATGGAATTGTTGAGCTAGTTGGTAGAATTATAAAATAATAATACTGCGGAAATCTGTAATACATTAATAGTGATCTAAAGAGGCAGTTTTCGGCATACGAGGGTTACATAACAGGTTAATTAATTATGTCGATCTACCATTTATTAATCTATTAATAATTAATTAGTATAGTTAATATTTGAGGTGAAAACAAGTTAAAAACAAGTGTTTCAATAAAAAACGTTCAGGTCAAACTGTTTTCCTTCTTTTGAAAAACCTGTTACTAATAAATTGCCGATACGGAAAATACTGAATCCGATCTGATGCAGCCTTTTTAAATTAAAAGCTTCGAAAAGGATCAAAGCGACAAATCTTACTTTAATGAACTTTACTTAAGCGATAGCGATTACTGTGCTGTGATTTAAAAATGTATTTGAATATTAAAATATCTTTGAATGAAAAACGATTGTAGAAGAGGAATTATCCTTCATAAAAGAGATCCCTTAAGCCAGATTATGTCGATGATACGGTGGTATGTACACTCATATGCGAAAACAGGTACCTATGCATTATTGAATATCATTATCAACTTCCTGCTTTTGTCCCAATTTATTGACCGGTGATTCTTTTCTTTTATTTATAAATATTAAATATTCATGCATACATTATTGAATACCTATAAAGCTAACAAATACATTCTTTAAATGATTACCCATACTCTAAATGATTCGCATTATTGCAAAACGATGGAATGGAAAAATCTTCAACTTTGAATTGAAATTTATCACCAATCAATGTTATAGCTTCTCATAACTTCTAGTATATTATTAAGTTTCATAATTTATACCACATACTACTCCGTCCAATTTATTAGCTTTAACACTTTATCATTTTGTTAGACAAGCTGAGTTACAAGCTCCATCGAGGTATAACTTTTCTTGACACTATCATTGGTGTGAGGCAGCATTACTTTAGAGATTCATGATGGCGCATAAATTGTAACAACTTGCATGACCGTAAGTGCATGCTCGATTGAAATTAATTTTCTTTGGTCATGTCTGTTGTCCATTGGAAGATTTATTTATTTAAGTGTTTATTTATTAAGAATATTTGTTACAATCATTCTTCTTAAGTTAAGGTTCGATTTTGTTCCGTTTGTTCCGGATAATGTCTGTAACGGCAGGTCAAATATTTATGGGTTTTTCACTTGCAAATAGCTAATGTTATAAGAAGTAACTTAGGTAGCTTTTATTATTTAAAAGAATGGATGAACGCGAGTAACAACACGGGGATTATGGGATGGGAAAGATTTGATTGTTTGCTTGTTTGTTTGTATTGAATAGGCTCTGACACTACTAGACCGATTTGAAAAATTCTTTCAGTGTTAGATAGCCCATTTATCGGGGAAAGCTATAGGCTATATACAATCACGGTACGACTAATAGGAGCGGAGTAGCAATGTACAATGTTGCAAAAACGGGGTAAAAGTTATCAAGACTACGCGGGCGAAGCCGCTGGAAACTATCAGTTATAAAGTTAAAATCCTCGATTAGGTAACTTATTGTAGATTCGACTCGACTACTTGGGCAGGAAGCAGTCAAAGTATGTTTTTTTTCACTTCTTAATGTTATTTCTTTCTGTTATTACTCGCTTTTGTTATACGATTTCACCCGTCGTTCTGTATGCTCGTAAATTCCTCACTTTAATAAAAACTTTCGCAAACCATTCGAATATCAAAAGCCATTATTCAAACGACACTTTCATTTGTCTTTTTCGAAGCCCCTCCAAGATATATTGGAAACGGTTCTAGTTCAAACGGTTAGGAAGAGTTACTAAGGTGTTAGAACTCGAAATCTAGGAAAGCCAACAATGACAATGACCTCTCCAGAAAGCAGATCGGGTGAGAAAGTTTAAACGAAATTGGTTTTTGAGTAGAAGGGAATAAAGGTGGTGTTTCCGTAGTGAGATGTAAAATAAATGTTTGTTTAGCTTTCGTCGCCGTACAAGATTGATAGACTAGCCCGTGAATGAACTCCGCAAATATTACGAGCTGATATTTAGCGGGAGATAAATTCGATAGGAATGTTTGCACTGCACGTCGACAGTAGCTGGTGTTATTTTTTACTTTGAGAATGTACGGAGTAAAATAAAAGCCACATAAACGAAAAAGGCAAAATAACAAAAATACAGTCTAATATATTTTTCTTTGCTATTGACAAGTTTGTTAGTTTGTATTCAATTAAATCATGTCTATTATTGAGATAATCTTTATGAAATCAGATCTCCATTTATACGTTACCTATATTATACTAATGTTTAATAGCAATTGTATTTATTAGCAATGTTTGTGAACTGATTTCTGACACTTACGCGAATACTAGACATTCAAATAAAACTACTTTTTACGGAATCGGGATTAAAATAATATCAATATAGCGCGATAAAATCCGTAAAAAGTAGTTTTATTACAATGTTTGTGAAATTATGTCTTTTGATATAATACGCGCTAAATGGAAATAGAGTTTTTAAATCTACAAACCTACTATTACTATAAATACACTACTACTTTGATGGCGAGATGCAAAACGATCGCAGGGCAGACTACCAGAACGATGGTCGGATGATATTGTTAGGGCAGTTGGGAATCTGTGGGTGCGACTTGCACAAGATCGGCAACAGTGGCGTACCTAATAGACAAGAGGCCTTTATTCAGAAGTGGGTGTTACAGGCTGAGTAGATAGATAGAGTACTACTTTGGAATCTCCATACCGTCAAAAATATTATTATCATTGTGTACATATACAATAGTGCTATAGTCGGCTTCTATTTTTATTTTGGCAAACAAACATCTAATCACTTAATTGTTTCATTGTCAAGATTGCGGCACGCATATACATTTACATACATGCGTGGTCTTGTAATTTTTTCCCCCGTTTTTGCATCATTTTTCATTACTACTCCGCTCCTATTAGTCGTAGCGTGATGATATATAGCCTATGTTACTCGGGGATAATGTAGCTTTCCAAAGGTGAAAGAATTTTTGAAATCGGTCCAGTAGTTTCGGAGCCTATTCATTACAAACAAACAAACAAACAAATTTTTCCTCTTTATAATATTAGTAAAGATAATTATGCATTGCAGTACCTGTTTGTATCGGGAACATGGGGCCTAGACATGCCAATCTGTGTACATTTGTACGCCCCTGCCTTACCCTTCGTGTCTAACCAGGTGTGATGTTACGTCACGCTATTTATCTATTTTTTTTATTTTTTTATTTATGTATTAGTTTTTAATCGTCGTGTCATTGAACTGTCGGTTGTCGTGAGTGATAACACTGATAAGAATGCTTGTCATTGATTACACTGCCCTTTGATTTGTTTCCACATAACTGATTAATACGTACGTTTTCAAGACTTTTTTTTACTGCATTACATTTTTTTTATGTGTTATTAACATGACCATCACGCTTGTATTACCCGAAGGAGTGGGCAGTTAAATGTTTAACGCAGTGCTGATTATTTCTTCGTAGAACTAAGTAAGTTGTTCTAAGTTTTATTTTTATTTTGGCACGTGATTAAAAATAAAAATACCATCACACCTGTATTCCCTGGAGGGTTAGGCAGAGATGTTCTACTGTAGTTTAACTTTACTTAGGTAACGCAGGTAGGTAGGGTAGATAGGACGCACACGGTTCGTCAGTATGTTTAGGTCCAATGTAATAGGGGCCGAGTCTCAAAGTCCCAAAAACCACTTTGCTCGACCCGCGAATCATATCCAGGACCAGTGGTAGCAGTCCCGCTTGTGACCAGACTAAAGAGGCAGTTATCAAAATAAGTACTGTATAATTTATATGTTGAAAATACGTACAGTTACAAAAATCACGATTGTATCTTGTACAGCGGTCCCTGTCAACGCAGTATCCATTTAAGGGATCAAAGACTTGATTCGGCACTGAATTTGCATAAAACAAGACTTTCGACGATTTTCACATGTTTTTGTAAAGCTCCTGTTCGGAGAATTTCCGAAAACGATCGATATCTCTTTGGAGACACGATGTATAAGCAGTAGGTACAATATTTTTGCCCGACGACTGCAAAAAGTCGAAGGAAAGGTTTTATATTACGCAGTCTATGTATCTTCCTATATAAGTATGTTCCACTATAGCGCCTAAAGTACTCATCTGATTTTGATAAATGAAGTGTCAATCGATTTGTTAATAGTTCCGGTAACAATGGTTACATATTATACTGATTTCTGACACTTACGCGAATACTAGTTATTGAAATAAAGCTACTTTTTACGGATTTTATCGCGTCATATATTTCAATGGTTACATATTACATAAACAAAATCAATACGACGAATTATGTTAGGTACATACATAAAAAATAACGATCTTTTTAGCTTTTTATGGTACCTATATCATACGAAAGAGGCGAAAATTCTGAGTTTAGAATTACTTTCAATTTAATAATCGTTGTCGCCTGTAAGTTTGACACCTACTCAAAATTAATTAATATAAAAAAAAAAAATTCGCCTTTCAGTTACTTTTTTCGCCAGTATAAAGTTATTTTAGTTAAGAGGGCAAAACATTTCATTGACTCTAATTAATATTGCGAAAGTCAAAATCAATGTAAGGCATCAGAATAAGTACGAATCCGACCCGAACAACGCTCGAAAATGTTGGGCAGTGAGTTGAATCAGTTGAATGTTAGGAATTATAATCAATTCTGCGTTCCTCAAGAAATTATGGTACCCGCGGGACTCGTTGCGTGTACGCAATGACCCATGCTTGCCACATTTCAATGTAGCTACAAGGAATTTAGAGCGAAGATATTGTACAAATTCAATGATTTATCAGAACTGCCTCATTAGCCTAAGGGTCGCATGTGGGTCTTCTAACGCTTCTGCATTCAATTACCAGGGTGAGCACACTGCTCAAACTTATTTTGTTGACCAACTTCATTTTTCTATTCTTTGTTTATTTATATTGTTTTTGTGTGTGTTGTTCAAGCTGTGTTAAATTTCTTTCTTTCCTTCCTACCTTCTTTCTTTATTTCCTACTTTCTTTCTTGCATTCTTTCTTTCTTTCTTTTTTCTTACTTTTAACCTGCAACCTATATTAGACGCCTGGGTCCAGTCCCCAGCTAAAGTAAATGGCTCAGTCTTGAGTTTTTCTATGAAATTCTCAGTAGCAGCTCGGAGTTTAACTTAGTTCCGGACCTAATCACATCGGCGAATTATGGGTGTACATTACTAGAACTCCTTTTTTGGGGATGGGAAAATTCTTATTTGTCTCTGCCTACCCAGGGAGGCGGCAGGGTATTTTAGACTTCTCTCACTTGCATTTCCTTGCCCTATAATATGGCCCAAGGCCATGGGATCTAAACTTAACGTTTGCCTATTCCTTTGGGGAATACAGACATGTTACTGCGTCACATCAAGCCGTGCTGAGGAGCCATTGGGGATCGACTCCATCCTTCAGCAGTGGCCCCCACCTTCGGGCAACTCCGCCGGCAACACTCACTCGCCGTTACCGAACCGCGCACACGCATCGGTCGTCTTCCTATATTACTTGCGCCTATCGATAATTATACAGTCTATTTACAGAAGTTAGCAGTTTTATTGAATAGTTGAGATCGCCAGCACACAACTGGAGCTTGACTCTTAACAGACATGATGGTATGTTCAATGTCCTATTTTATATTACAAGTTTACAGTGACAAATAAGGTCAATACATACAAATCAATATATTATCACCGATCTTAAAGTACCCGATTATACAGATTAGCATGTTTAGAAGGTAAATGCACCGGAGTAACCTACTTATTCCAGACATTCGTCTTCCGTATCAGTATTCTATAAATCCGTATCATTGAATATAATCTAGGTACATATATAAAACTATTCTTATCTAACGATTTTGATGTCAGTTGTAAGCGATTAAATTTTTGGTGGTAATCTAGGTAAACCTACTTGTTATATGTTTCTGTCGTGTGTGCAAGTCTTCCCAATAAGAGATTCTCTTCTTATATTTAAGGGTGCGTTTACGAATTGACGTGGCGGACTGCAATCCATCTTCATTACACTTTGTCGTGGAATAAAAATTTGTGGTAAAAAAAAACTGTTTTTTTAATCTGTATTTTGATACTTTTTGCTACTTTATTGAGTTGAACATGTCTAATGTCATGTCTAATAAATGAATTTAAGTATGTTATTAAATCACGATAATGTCGAATACTGTACCCACTTCATACAATACGAACGTAACGAATTTTCACTTAACAAAGGCATTTTTAAGAGAGGCCCCGATTATAAATATCTTAAATGTACATTGTACATAATACATTTGATTATACAAAGAGTTGTGGAGAAGAAAATAAGGAGAGGAAGAACAAGATCTGTCCTTTGCCTATCCTGATGTGATCTTTTCAATGTTAGAAGTAAGTTCACACGTAAACAGGAATGCAGTTACTTGGCGCGGGCGCGGGGGGGAGGGGGTGGTGATAGCCGTTGCTCCCTGGTTAGTACATTCGCTTTGACAGCTAAATATTGGCATAAACACACCTCTAACGTTCGACCTCCTTACATTACACTGCTACTAACTATTTACTATTTAACTACTTTGTACCCTCGAGTCGCCGCCTATTAAATCCAGTAGGTATACAGTCAAATGTTTTATTTCTCCAACAAGCTAAAGACTTGGTATATTTTCTGCATTGGTGACATTTTCTTAAAGGTCACGGAGTTCAAAATAGCTATTCATAAAATGCTGCTTTTAAACTAGAATAGACAAATTATAGACTAAGCTATGTCAATGGTTGGCAACCACACTCATTAATCCGATTAAAACCTACTAAATAAATTAAATATAGATACAATCACGCCTGTTTTCGAGGAGGGGCTAATCAGAGTTATACTGTGAACACCAACAGTTCGTTGACATTTTAAGTCCCATCACAGAATAGGTAATAGTATACCATGTAATAAAAAAGAGGGACGAATTCATACTTTAACCTCTAAGATATATAAAACTACATTGCATTATGATACATAAGACAAATAGAATAGGGTATAAACTTGAAACTAAAAAAATATCATGTATGAAATCATAAAAAGAATAACAAATAGGACGCTGAGAATACTCATATTCCTAAACTAATATTTTCCCGCTTTTAAGAGTTTTTGGTGCTGCGTGGAATAAATAAATTAGACCAAATTTTCACGTGACACTTGAAATCCATTATTACTTTTTTCTTAGGATGAAAAATGTTACATCATCGTTTCTCATCTTCCTAGCCTTTTCCGGATCTAGTTCGGTCTAACCAGATGCGGTTGAATATCAGTATTTTATAAAAAACATCTGCCATCAGACCTCGTGAACCTAATTTCTTGGCGATACCGTTATGCGAAGTAAGGATAGTCTATTGTCAGGGTTTTTGAGCTTCTGAATATCACTAACGATTCAATCGATCAATATCAGAATATCAATTTGTCATAGTTGTGACAGGCTGGCATCTGGCTTGAGCCAAAAGCTAGAAGAATCCTTCCTCTTGGTGGGTTATCTGCCTTCACCAACTACTTCTTCAAAGAGTAAGGAATACATGGTACTGGGCACAATACAAAAGATCCCACTGGGTCGAAGTATACCAGCTTACTGGCTATGCCAGCCCCCATAGCAAGAATAAAATAGAATTTGCCACGAGCTTTTTTGAAGAAAGAATTATTGATAACATAGAAATCAATGGTAACATTTATTTTCCTCTCCTTAATCGAGCATACGTCATAGAATGGGTACCTAACTAACTTAAGATGTATGTTACAAACATATAACTGTTATCCACAATGTGTTTATAGGTTTCTAATTGACAACGCACGCATTTCCTACTGTCGTACGATTAGCACCTATAAGGACCAGTTTCTACGGTTTTTTAAATTCCGAAGTGATTTTATTTCTATAGAGATTTAGGTATTCAAGAAAGTAGAAAGTATTTTGAAACATTACCTTCTGTATTTATTTCCCCACTAATATTTACCCGCTAACTAATAAGGTAACTGAACAAAGACCAAAAAACTAATATTATGAACAAAATTTATTTTAAAAAATGTGTCATCTTGCTTGTACTTTTTATTTTATTTTATTTTTTGGATGAAAGAGACTAGTTTCCACGACACAGGGAATCCTAGTGTGGAGGCTAGTGTCCTATACTTATATTTGTGTATTTTTTTATTTTCTGATCAATATAGTTAGTATTATTAATGTACTGTAATGTAGAATTTTTACCCAATTAAACTACCCCAATGACCCATCAGCAAATGTAGGGGGCACTCTTTTTTCTTTAAAGACCACCCCAGAAACTCCTATGGAACGTTTGCTAGGCTACATCCCTTCTCCTCCAAGGCTGCGGAAGGCAGGGAGAGCGGCACATCGTTATATTGGCACTACTCTCCCACCGCGGCCCCGCAACCTACAATGGCTACTCCAGTGCGGGCTTCCTGTCCAAGCTCGTAGGAGCAGTCCCTCCCTGGTGTCCTTCTTAACTTCACCGTGGACATGTTAAGCACATCCGTGGACATTTTATTTACGTACGGCTATACAACAAGCTTGTACTAGACCTCACTTGGCTCTCCATACAATGAAAGGCCACTTATACTGGAAATGTTATACTAGCTGGCCACTTATACTAGATGTATAATCGTGTGTACAGTCACGAGCAATAACATGTATACACTAATAGAACTTTTGTGATATTACGAACACAGTATTTATGAACCAATACTATGGTGACATTCATGAAAAAAATCGCTTTAGCACTTTAGTTAGTGTATACATATTTTTGTTCGTGAGTGTACCTAGTATTTATTGACACCTACTATCGTAATCAATGAACATTTACATAATTGGCAAGTCGAGTTGCGTTCACCGTTTCATCTGAACCAGCTATAAAGGAAACGGGTTATAAGGTGGGCGAAAATCAAGTGGACATTCAGTACTTAAACTATTGTTATCTAGAACTAGACATGCACCGATTTATGTATCATAGACATTCTATCTGAAAGCCGTTTTATTATTGAAATTTCAACATTATGTCAATGACGTGAAGGTACTAATTATACTGGTCTTCGCGAAATATAATTTGTTTATGTTTAGGATTTCTAGCAATACTCGATACGATTAAACTTAACATACGTATCATTACTCTTGGCTTGTATTCTGAAAAGGTTAGAGGTGTACAATATAACGTACGCCTAGAGTTTACAGGTACGGCAGTGAGAGGTCTTCGCCAACAACATTGACGAGGGCACGGCGCGGCTCCTCCCATGCGGCACACTCTACGAGCGTGTGCAGCGCCGTGTCCTCTCGACCCTGGACGCAGTGATGACACCGAGCGTCCGGCTCCCTGCCTATGCGACACAGGAACCGGCCGAAGCAACCGTGCCCCGACAGCACCTGCTTCGCCCGAAACGTCAGGGAGCCGTGCCTCCTCCCGAGCCAGCGATCGAGCACTGGCCGGATCGCCTCGACAATAGGGAGGCCGGCGCGGTGGTAGAGTCTATTGCTACCTACCTAGGCTCAGATCCAAACCATCAATCTACTACCAAGAATTTCATAATCTAGCTCATGAACTAGGTAAATAATGTAGGTAAGTAAGTTTAAGCTTTGAATAAATGTTACATCTAGGTTGTTATCCTTTCAATCGTTAATCCGAACAACACTGAAAAGAAACCGGTTGAAAAAGACACGAAAAATATTTGTAAAGAATAAACCGATTTTAAAAATTCTCTGGTCAGTAGAATTTAGCATACCTTTACTACCAAGCCACAAAGGCTGTATTTCTTATAAATTTCCAACTGTGCAAAGCCAAGTCGAACCAGTAGTATTATAATTTTTGAATCTTGGATCTTCAGCCAAACTAAATTGAGCTATCTTTGCCCCAAATCTTTTAAAGTTCGTGACAATCTTTTGCCTTCTGCTGCCAACCTCTAGCCTCTAAAGGAGATAGTCACGTCTCATACAGGCTACATTTATAGGTGTCAACACGAGCGTTATTGAAAAATGTTCGGTGTTACCTACGCCAAAAACTAGTTGTGAGACACACTGCTTGAAAAACCTGCTAGCACATTGATCTTATGTATGTAGAAATTACTTTGAATATCATTACATTTTATAGAACAAAGCACTCCGCCATGTCTGTCTGTCGGTTCGTGATAAACTCCAAAACTACTGCACCGATTTTCATGTTGTTATCACCAATGGATAGAGTGGTTCTCGAGGAAGGTTTTAGTACATAATTTGTCAAGTTTTTTTATACATTGGCTAAAATATTAATGGCCACGCGCGCAAAGACGCTGGCGGAAAGCTATGCAAAATAATAAATTAATACTAGACAACAGCAAAAAAAACAAATATTATCGCTTTGTGAGTTTATAATTTATACGGTTCCTGAGAAACAGTGATAATAAGTGATTAATCGTTATACAAATTTGTGGTTCTTAGGTAGGTCAGATAAAATTTGATCTGTTATGTGTAAAAACAACAAAAACAAAACAGCTTATCGGGCGTAAATGTAACTTTTTAAGAATTCGATAATATTTCTGTTCCTATTCATGTTTTTTTTTACCACATAAGTATACTTATATCGATTAATATGCTAGAGGTTCAATTGCCAGGTCAAGCAATGGGGTTTTCTATGAAATTCTCAGTTGCAGCTCAGAGTCTGGATTTGTGCACGGTTGATAGGAATAGGCTTTCCCCCTATTCTAACTAAAAACATACCGGTGATATGGATGTACAGAAGTACTTACACCGCTGTTTAACCCTATATGGAAAACAAGCTTGATGTTGTATAAACTTCTTTACAAACTGGGCTCAGTAAACTATACATTGCTACAGCATTTGCTACCAATATAACCTATTTATGACTGCTATCCTACCCCGACTTCTAAAGAAACATTTTGATACTAAACAAACGACATTTTATTCTGAGCCCAAACTCATAATAGTTAAATTCGGATTTTATGTGCCTACCAAGTCAGGAAACGCGATTTAAAAACAGTAAAGACTTACGGGTTTTCGTTTATGTCCTTTAAAAATTCGGCTACGGATACTAGCTTAGAGTAATAAAGAATGTGCTGAAATTGCCCGTTTTAGGACTAAAGGAACTGGCTTAATGGTGTTTCTCAACAGTTTTTTTGCTATATTTTTGAATACTTGTATTGTTTTATACTATCGAGTCTGTATCGTTAAGGTTTAGGCCGGAGAGTACTGCCCCACAACCATCAGCCCCTCAACCATGAGTTCTATCGAATGGCTTTCGATAGGTTTTTTACGCATCGAAACGCTGTAATCTCATAGCAGACTTTAGTTCCTTACGTAACCGCTAGAGGCGCTGCGAGGGTTTTCCATACAAATATTTTACGGCATCGCTAGCGAGTCTAGTGAGAAAAACTCATGGTCGAGGCACAGTTCTATCGAATGACTTTCGATAGGTTTTTTTACGCATCAAAACGCTGTAATCTCATAGCAGATTTAAGTTCCTTACGTAACCGCTAGAGGCGCTGCGAGGGTTTTCCATACAAATATTATACGGCGTCGCTAGCGAGTCTAGTGAGAAAAACTCAGGGTCGAGGCACTGATTTAGAGTCACGAGCAAAGATATTTAAACACTTACAAAAGTGCTAAAACGATTTTTTCAAGAATGAACGGTTGTAACTTTGAGCTAACACCAATGTTACTGAAGTATAGGTTCGTAAATGATGTATCGAAGGTACACTTATTGGAAAAAATACCCTGTATTACGCTGGTTAAAACTCTAGTCGTACTTTTTTATGCAGTGAGGGATGAGAAAAAATTACTTAATTTTCTTTTTGTATTTTTTAAGCATTTTCCATGCTAAGATTACAAATTATTTTTAATGAAGGAAAAAATCGGCGGGCGGGCAGGATTCGAACCTGCGTCGGTGACTTAGTGGTCAGAGCGTCTGGTGTACCGAACCAGAAGACGCAGGTTCGAATCGTAGTAGTATAATATTAGTCGCTGGTGGAAAGTTAGTAATAAATATTAATATACCTAGTTACTACCTAGCACAGTCCAATCAAGAGGCTAAGTGGGGAAAAAAGGCCCCGCTCAACTAATATCTAGGTACAGTTCTCGCTTGAACTATAATAAATAAAAATGAAAGCTCAAGACATGCTGTCGTTTTAAATCATTCAAATCCAATACTTTTCTTTATCCGATTGTTACGGCCGGGTTGAAGTAAGGTCTTCATAAAATACGAATCCATGTTTTTGAAGAGCTGTCTTCAACATTTTTTTCTCTGCAGTAAAGTATATCCAATCGTGTTTCTGTACTACGAATTTATAGCTAATATTTATAGCTGAATAATGACATAAGTATGTAAAAATCAGATCCGTATGTTTTGTAATGGCTGAGAAATATTAAGATCCATGACCCCCAAATCTTCAATGCGTCGTCTTAAATTCTGTTTGGATTGGTACCCGGTTATTGGCAATAGGCTCGCCTCCTATTACATGGGACCTAAACATGCTGGAGATCTGTGGCTAACGTCTTTAGGGAATACATGCAAATATCAGCATTAAGATTCGTCATGAAGTTCAAAATTCAAAATTCAAAATATTTTATTTCAAATAGACCACATAAATAGGCACTTTTGAACACTCAAACTAGTTGCTCGGTTCCAAAAAAGTAGGATTTATGGAAAAGAGCCGGCAAGAAACTCCATAGTCACTCTTTTAAAAAAAGATAGTGAGACAGTAACATTTTTTTGTTGTGAATAATATTAGTCTATTGCAGTTTGATGTGTAAGAATAAAATAGAAAAGAAAAGAAAATAGCCATAGCAGTAACCGCTGACAAGTCCCGACAGACAGCACCCGTTCACGAGCATGACGTGTGTATCGGCGCCGTTTGACTCAACCATGTTATAGGGAATAAAAAGACCCGACACACAACGCCACCATCAGCAGAACATTTAAGTGAGCATGACAAACTCAAAGTTCGACGAACTACACGCCCGTATGTGTTACTTAACTCGAAGCTCTCCATTTCATCTTGTCACGTAACTCTGCGAGATTTTAATGTAACACAAACAATTTCAGCTTTCAGTGACATTGATGTTGCTTGTTAAAAATTTGGCAAATGGCGCCAGTGTGTCAAGGGGCCTAGACAAGTTGCATTTTGACATTCGAATCAACAAACGAATAGAAACAAAATGTATGGAGATCACATTAGTGACAGCCCGACTTGTCGAAAGCTTGTGTCTACAGACAGGCCCAGCAGGGGGGCTAGACAAGTTGCATTTTGACATTCGAATCGACAAACAAAATGTATGGAAATAACACAAGCTTTCGACAAGTCGGACTGTCACTAATGTCATTTGCATACATTTTGTTTGTCGATTCGAATGTCAAAATGCAACTTGTCTAGCCCCCAAATTGTATAAAGCTGCATACACACTATGCGCTAATAGCACACGTAAAAATATTATGTTGAACTGAGAAAAGTCTAAGCGGTGTGTGTTTAAAACGAATTTAATTGTTTTACTGCTTCGTTGGTCTAGAAGTCCTGGGTTCGATCATGCAGTGTTGTTGGGTTTTTCTTAATTGGTTTTTTTTCTCGTAATTGTTTTAATACCATATCTAATATATTTTTATTTCAATTAGACCATATAAATAGGTACTTTTGAAACGTTAAACTAGTTGCACGATTCCAAAAAAGTGGGTCTTATGGAGAAGAGCCGGCAAGAAACTCCATAGATACTCTTTTTAAAAAAAATATGTGTGGTAACAGTAACAATTGTTGTGTATAGTAATGAGGATGATGCAGCTTGATGTGTAGATGCAGAGATTAAAGAGTACGTAAGTATTGGAACATCACGCCTGTATTCCCCAAGGGGTTAGGCTAGGTTAGGTTATTTTACTAGGTAACATTTTGTGTGACGTGACTGCTTCCTAAGAGCGGTTGCTACGCTCGAAGTCCTAGGTTCAATTCTCAGGTCTAACAGAGTGTTATTTGAACTTTCTATGAAATTGTTGGGAAGGAAAACAAACGAGGAAGTATTAGTAATTGTAGACGAGAAAAGACAGTTGTTAAGAACCATAGAGAACAGGAGAGGAAAGATGTTTGGCCACTTGATACGACACGACAACTTCTTTAAAACTATACTAGAAGGGAAAATTGACGGAAAAAGAGGAAGGGGAAGACCCAGACGAAGTTTTATAGAGCAAGTGAAGGAAAAAGTGAGGAGCGAGTCGTATCAAGAGGTAAAACGAAAGGCAGAAGATCGAGAACAGTGGCGATTGCTCCACCGACAAGAGCTGAACTCTTAAATTTAAGAAGAAGATGAAATTGTTAGTAGTCTCTCAAAGTATGGATTTGTGGCTGGTTAATGGCAATAGGATCGACCTGGAACTCAAAAATAAACTCGATGAATTGTGGAAGTATAGATACACCTCTGCCAACCCCTTTGGGTACATAGTCGCGATAGTAAGTTTTCTGTTCGTGATGTTCCTTATCGTCGTTACAAGATCAACAAAACTTTATTCAAATGTCTGCAAGCGCATGTACGCTTGAGGTACATAAATAATGTCTTAGGTTGCAATAATAGTACTAGCTCAGACAATACTCTGTACTGGGATTGTTTCTTTTATTCATATTAGAATTTATTTATGGCATTGAATTGTTTATGATCTCAATTTTGAGTTCTGTTTGATAAATACATTTATTTATTTGAGTTTATTTCTTTTTTTTGCCGACGAACTGTCACTGTGATTTAGAATATAGAATTGTTTATTCACATAAAATATAATAACAAGTATCAAAACTAAAATATAAATTGTTTAATTATAAATTATCAAACGATATAACCGATAGATGTAGAATAAAAAAAGATAACCAGTTCCATTTAAATAAAATAAAATAAAAATACTTACAAAAATAATTTCATGTTGAACAATAAAATCCCAATTTATCACAATATTAAAAACACAACACTAATAACATAAACATAATCACCATCACCGAATTATAATAAAAAATATTTAATAAAAACTTCGTATCACATTTTTTTAATAAAAAGATCGTATTTTCGAGTTATTCGCACTTTTGTTAGCGCGCACGCATCTGTGCTGTTGCGCGGGATGTCTGAAACTGGCTAAGCGCCTGCGCCTGAGTTGGGTGGCCGGCGACAGTTGACAACACGACAAAGAATATCACAGAAGGTCCGTTAAAAGAAGCTTGTGACTTTAAATTATACATACATCTAACAAAATATACTAGTACGGTATTTTTCAAGTAACGATTTCTCAGAATTTAAGGTCTTGTTTCACAGCTTACTGATAAGTTCCCGTTAAATTACTTAGCAGATAATTTCATATAAATATTGTTCCATTTTTTAATTTATCCTGCGGTTAGCGAATATCTAGAGGTGGCAAAACAAGTCCTAAGTCTTTTTGGGAAGTTTTTTGTTGCATCTGAATTTGCTCGACCATTAGACGCATTAGGCTAAATACTTAAGTAGCCCAGTGATTCTAACACGACTGCTATGCTCGAGTTCCTGGGGTTCGATTCCCAGGTCGAGAAAAGTATCTTGGGTTTTTCTGTGAAATTCCCGGTAGCAGTAGCTTGGAGTTTGGCGTAGTGGCAATAGGTTGCCTCTCTATTATAAAGAACCTAAACCAACACGTCTGCCGATCCCTTCGACGTATACAGGCGTGATGGTATGTATATTATGTACAGTTCTCGCTAAACTTATTGTCCGGGTTGAAGTTGGCACGAGCTAACTTTAACCCAAAAAAAAAATCGTTCTCTTTTTCGTAAAAATCGGAGAATGAAAATATTTGATTAAAATGATTTAAAACGACAGTCTTTAAACGATACTTGAGCTTTCGTTTTTGTTTATTACTATCCAATATTTTTCTTCCTCCGATTTTTACGGACGGGTTAAAGTTTGGTGAGAACTGTATTTGCATATGAGTGAACCTTTTGTTTTATTTGGCGATGTTACCATGTGAGCTTATGACTAAGAAACTACGGAAGATAACCGTTGGCGTGTATTCTAGTATTCTACTATTCTAATCGGGTTCTGTAGGAATTATAAATTGAAATTATAATGGGAGACCAGATAATGTCACAGATTTAAGTGCAATCGAATGTTTTGATACGGATTTCTGTTATCAGTTACGGTGTCAGGTATATATCTGTGTTCCTGTGACTATGGATAAGTATAATTGATCGGTACAAGATATCGTCACGTATTCTCAAAAGTGTTAGGCAGAGATGTACTAATGTACGCCAACAGTTCAGTGTGTTTAGGTTCGATGTTATAGGCGAGCCTATTGATATTAACCGGGCACAAATCTAAACTCCGAGCTGCTACTGGGAATTTTCCCAACAAGACTGCTCAACCCGGGAATCCAACCAAAGACCTCGAGCGTGGCAGTCTATCCACTAGGCTAACGAGGCAGTTGATGAGATAAAATAATACAAGGTAGAAGGGACATCGACGCACATCCGAATACCATGAGTTCAGCACATGATTCTGGACCCCCTGCGTTGAAATTTTCCGTAACTTTTTTCATTAATTTATTTTAATTCTGCAGTTTTTATTACTTGTACGTGTAAAAAAACATTGTTTCTATGTACCCAAATTAGATTTATAATTAGAAAATCATTATTTCATTTATTTTGGATCGCGCGCGCGATAACATTCACCGCGGAGCGTTATGAACGCGTTTTTAGCTATACACTGCGCGCTCAAGAAGTGAATATCTGTAATAACCGATCATTTTCTACATGAATGATCTAGGTCATTTTATTTTTGACCTTGAGTGTAACTTTGTCACGACGTTTGTGCGTCGATGTCCCTTCCACCTTGTATAATTATGAATGCTAATATACCATCACGCCTCTTTTCCTTGTAGGGTGAGGCAGAGATGGTAGGTACATAATTTTCCGGTATATTTAGGTTCTATGTAATAGGCGGCGACCCAATTGCCATATTTAGACACAAGGTAGGTATGTCATTGTAATTATTGTAAGTCAGCGTTATTATTAACCTATTTACCTGTACATACTTAAGGATATTAAAACTACATTTAAATGTCAAGGAAAATATCACAATATTAATGCTTCTATTTTCGTTGTTGTTTGATATTGTCAGGATAAAATTTTTATGTAATACATTTTTAAATCCACCAATTGAGAATAAAATTTCATAAAAAATAATTATAGTCCACAAATGGCAATCGATCATAACATTGAAAATTGCCCTTCGTGGAATATATAATAATAATAATATTTATTCAGAAAAACACTTAATTACAAAAATACAATATAAATCTTAGAAATTATAAAAGTACAACAATATATGGAGCCTGTACTAGGATAAACCTGCGTCACAGGCGAAATGAGTCTTACGGAATACGTATAAAATTGTCATTCGGATAATTGCCATTCAAATAATTGTCTTTCCGGAATACATCTCTAGCCTTACCTACAGTTCTACAACCAGACAAACTGGTTCTGGTACCACACAAACAAGAGTTACTGATAAATATAAAAAGGGGAAATATTTAGACGAAATGGTCATACTCTGCGAATTTCATATGGAACCCTAATATTGTCTAGAAACGGTTACTAACACGTGCGCTTGCGACTGCCCGAAACAATATGTCAGACAGACGTGACGAGGGATATGCAATATGCATAAAATGATTTATATTATTGTTATTGTAAAATTATGCGAATTCATATTAACCTTTCGCTAACTGGTTTATTGGAATAAAATGTTATAATATCTTTAATACTGATATTATAAAGAGGAAAGATTTGATTGTTTATTTGTATTGAATAGGCTCCTAAACTCCTTCCCCTTAACCTTTTTCCAACCATATTGGGGTCGGCTTCCACTCTAACCAGGATGCGGCTGAAAATCAGTATTTTACACGGAACGACTGCCATCAGACCTCCGCAACACAATTTTTGGGCAATACAGATATTTGACGGAAAGACTGGTTGTCAGGCTTTTTAGGTTTCTGACTACCTGTTTACTGTTTGTATGACAACCGGGACCGACAGCTTTACGTGCTCTCTGTATATTATGATATGATATATGTAATATGAATATAATATGAATAGGCTCCGAAACTACTGGACCGATTTGAAAAATTCTTTTAGTGTTAGATAGCTTAGGAAGCTATAGGCTATCACAATGGTAGGTACAGTTCGCGCCAAACTTATTGTCCGGGTTGAAGTTGGCACTAGCTAACTTTAACTCAGCCGTAAAAATCGGAGAAAGAATATTATTAGATTCTAATAAATAAATACGGAAGCTCAAGTTGTAGGCTGACGTTTTAAATACTTTAATCCAATATTTTTCTTTCTCCGATTTTTACGGCCGGGTTAAAGCTAGCTCGTGCCAACTTCAACCCGGACAATAAGTTTGGCTCGAACCTTTACGACAGATTCAACGTAAGGGTGGATACCATTCAATAAAACTCTACTCAGACCTACCACCGAGCAAGTAATAGTTTCTCACCTCTTGTAACATGCTGATTTATATTTGGCCCGTTTACTGGCAATAACATCATTTAATAACATAGGATCTAAATATACTAGAACGAATGATTAGTAATTTACACCCACACCTCTGACTAATCCATTGGAGGATACAAGCGTGATGGCATGCTATGGGGGCCTAGACAAGTCGCACCTCTAGAATTACATTGACGTAAGTGCAAATAGTATGAAACCGAGAAAATTTAATTTACAACTTTTTGATTCCTTTTTTAAAAATATTTTTATTTCTATCAACAACATACATATAAACATAATATTATCTAATTCCTGATTATATTTAATTTAAGATAAATACATTTATATTCCTGTGGTATTTCTTTCGATAGTTTATCAACTTAGATTAAAAAGTCAGTTTCAAGATTTTTGCATTTGCGTCATTGTAATTCTAGAGGTGCGAAGTTGCAATTTGACATTCAAATCGACAAACGAACAGAAACAAAATCTATGGAAATGACAGATTTCGACAAATCGGGCTGTCACTAATGTCATTTTCATACATTTTCTTTCTATTCATTTGTTGATTCAAATTTCAAATTTTTACTTGTCTTGGCCACTCTAGTTAAGACTAGCATCCCGCCAGCGGCTTCGCCCGCGTGGTCTTATAATATTTTCCTCCGTTTTTGCAACATTTTTCATTACTACTCCGCTCCTATTAGTCGTAGCCTGATGATATATAGCCTATAGCCTTCCCCGATAAATGTGCTATCTAACATGGAAAGAATTTTTTAAATCGGTCCAGTACTTTTTGAGTTTATTCGTTACATATAAAAATACAAAGCTTTCCTCCTCTATAATCTTGGCCACTTTAGTAAAGATATATAAAGAAATATCGTCACAAACATCGTGACGCTGATCAAATTTATAATATGAGTAGGTGTAATGCGGTAATATTATGTAAGTAGGTATATATATCACGATCTATTTCTGTACTTATGGGAAATTGAAATTAATAGTGCTGAATTACATTCATAATTTATACGTCATTATAACAGCGTTCTTTTTTTGATTTCCAAATAACAACGTGGCGTCATTTCTAATTTTGAATGTATTTCAGAACGTGTTAATTATAATTAAAAAATAATTCTAGTGTCATTGTTCTTTTTTTCTATTTTGATGGAATTATATAGGATATACTTTGTTTATTATCTTTATGAACCACAGTACGTTTTTAGGGTTCCGTATCCGAAGGGTGCCAACGGGACACTAGGCCTCCGCTGTACGTCCGTTCGTCTGTCTGTCAGCGAGCTATATTTTAAGATCCGTTTATCCGTTAGAGAATTAAATTTACACAGAATTCCTTTTTAGTGCCACTATAACAACAAATACAAATTGTATGGCTAGTTAAAAAAAATATACGTAACCCTATATGTGCGGGTCAGATTTGCACTTAACCAGTTTTATTAAGTATGTAATAATCTTATTAAAAACGCGACTGATATACTTGATGTCCTGGGTTCGTTTTGTAGGTCGAGCAAAATGTTATTGAGTTTTTCTGTGTAATTCTCTTCTCTTGCGGTCGAGGGCAATAAGCTTATATTACTCACTTACTGTTACATATTACAAATTGTAGGTGTACATTAGTATACCTCTGCCTAATCCTTTACATACAGGCGTGAATATATGTTATGTTTACTAAGTAGCTAAAAGTATTTACGTTATCTCTCGGAGAAGAGATACATTTAAACGGAATCTGTCACTATTTATTTGATTTTATAATTATAGAAATAAACCGGTATTTAAATTTCTTTATTTATAGTAATAAAATATCTATATAGTATGGAAATAGGTACGAGTAAATTATTCAAGTCCCATAATTATAAACTAGCCTTCACCCGCGATTTTGTTCCCGCAGAAGTTGTTTTTTTTTCCCCGTTTTTGCAACATTTTTAATTCATAGTTCCTATTGGTCGTAGCGTGATAATATAGAACCTATAGCCTTCCTCGGTAAACAGGCTATCTAACACCGAAAGAATTTTTCAAATCGGCTCGGTGGGGCTAGCGATGTTGCATTTTGACATTCGAATCGACAAACGAATAGAAACAAAATGTATGGAAATGACATTAGTGACAGCCCGATTTGTCGAAAGCTTGTGTCATTTCCATGCATTTTGTTTGTCGATTCGAATGAACTAAACAAACAACCTCTTTAGCATTATAATACTCGTATAAAGTATAGATATCATTGGGCTACATAGTAAGTTAATAGGTACCCTAACATATGGATCTTCTAGCTTATTTTCGGCGTACCTCGGCCAGACCACATGAGTATCTGTGGCCAGACTATGGCCATACAATATCTTTTGTTTTTTTTATGTTACGATTTATCTAACTCAAAATCTACTCGACTGATTTAAAAAAAAATTACACTATAAGAAAGCTATATCTTCTCTACAGTAGGATAGGCTAAAATGTATGAGAAACACCTAGACCGCGCCCGTGAAGCCACAGGCGGAAAGCCAGTATGTTAAATGTAACATTAATCCACACTACAGTTCAATACAGTAATATATTACAGTAATCAGTAGCGTTTGGCTTTCACATACGTCATCCATTGTTATTAAATCGTGTATAGGTCAGTTCATCAAAGCAATAACATTGTATGCAAATATATAATGCATGTTATTATAGGAATTTGTTCCAATATGACCTTGTTATTATTATGATATATCACTTAGGTGTCAATTTGTATAATGGTCTTTTTTGTAGGGCACGTCAATTTATAAACCGTAGACTATTTGATTGATAATTTTTTATGGCCTCATATAAAAAGTTTTCCCAAAATACAACCCAAAAAAAACTGTTCAAAAATAAAGAAATTATTTGCAATTTATGCTAGAAACAGCGCGTTATACTCTGTGTTGTGACGTCACATTCCAGTATGCCGTACAAATTCTTTTTGCAGGAAAGGGACAAATATTCCTTCTTAATTCCCTTTCTCTCAAACAATCAATTGTGAACGCTTGTACCTTAGACCTTTATAATTCAATTAAAGGAAACAATTTTCAATATATTGGAATTGGAATTAAAAGAAACAAACAATCAAATCTTTAGTCTTTGTAACATTATCTACTATAAAAAAATAAGTCGGGTTTTCCTTCCTGACGCTATAACTCCAGAACGCACGAACCGATTTCCACGGTTTTGCATTCGTTGGAAAGGTCTCGGGCTCCGTGAGGTTTATAGCAAAGAAAATTCAGGAAAAATTGCAACAGAAAAGCGGGTTAAAAAGGTTATCAAGACCACGCGGGCGAAGCCGCTGGCGGAAAGCTAGTTATAGTATAGATAAAACATCATACAAAATTCAAATACCTAATTGCGAAATCTTTGATACAGATCTAGACAGCATTATATTGATTTTAACTTCCAAAGGGTCAAAAAGATGTGAAGAACACAAATTCTATTAAATTATTGCAGTCATAGAATTTAAATTTTTGTACGTATTCAGAGTTCTCACTGACTGTACAAATTGAAAGAAACATTTGTTATCTTTTTGTATTTTTTTAAGCATTTTCCATGCTTAGATTACAAGTTATTTTTAATGAAGGAATATTGAAGGTTGTAGGAAACATTTGTTTTTAATAATGTATATATTTTCAATACCTAACTCTATTTAAAGGTAAGTATACTATTGTCTGAATACTATCATTTTAATTACACAGGTACAGTCAGCAACAAAAGTAGCTGAACTCTATGAAATCTTCAAAACACTTTAACATCTTTAATATTCAGAATTCACTGTCCCTTGAAGGCAGTACAAATTCTCATAATAGAGGAAAATTATATGTTTTACCTTAGTCTAAATCTAATGAATAGTTTTGGTACTGTGATGTTTTTAAACTTTCGCCGTGTTCAACGACTTTCGATGCTGACTGTACCTATCGATCTGTTAACGATACAATTTTCCCCTATAATTACCTGCATTGATACCGAAGCCTTGTATATCCAATAAAGCATACGTTCAACGTACAATCTACTCACTTAGATTGCTGAGCTTTACCGTGAAATTTTAATTAATGGCTCATAAATGTGACGACATTATAACGTGATGTGATAATTACGTAAACATACAGTAATTTTCGGATAGGATTACTTTATTTATTTTATTTATTTATTTATATATACTTTATTGTACACCGAGTATAACACAATAAAACAGGATACATTAGTTATTAAAGATATACAATGGGCGGCCTTATCGCAGACTGCGATCTCTTCCAGGCAACCTTACTTACTACCTTACTTTATTAATTTTAACGACGTCTGTGGTCTAGTGGTTCGAGTACCGGACTGCTGATCACTAGGTCGTGGGTTCGATTCCCACAAGACACAAATATTTATGTGATGAATATAAATGTTTGTGTTTGTCTGGGTGTTTCCTATGTATTATAAGTATGTCTAGAGTACCCATAGTACAAGCTCTGCTTAGTTTGGGACTAGATGGTGCTGTGTAAAATGTCCCAGGATATATATTTATTTATTTATTTATTAATTAATGAATACCTACTAGTTATTATACATGCAAAATTAACTGTCTGTCTGTTACGCTTTAGCGCATATACAGCTAAACCGATTTGATGAAATTTACCGATATGGATTATACCTTGAGAAGGGCTTTGACTTTTTGTCGCGAAAAAAGGGTTGAAATAAGGGGTGAAAGTTTGTAGATATGGGGGTCCGTCATTATTGAAGATATACAAGGTGGAAGGGACATTGACGCACATCCAAATACCATGACCTTAGTACATGATTTTGGACCCCGTGCGTTAAAATTTTCCGTAACTTTCTTAAATTTTCTTTGCAGTATTTTTTAGTTGAACGTGTAAAAAAACCACCCATACCCAAATTATATTTAAAATAAAAAAATCATTATTTCATTTGTACGTATGGTATGGTGTTTCTTATGTATTATAAGTATGTATTTACAAAAAAAAACGTATATAAGTATTATATCCATTGTCTAGTACCCATAGTACAAGCTCTGCTTAGTTTGGGACTAGATGGTGCTGTGTAAAGGCGCGCGCGATAACATTCACCGCGGAGCGTTATTATCGCGTTTTTAGCAATACACTGCGCGCTCAAAAATGACAATATCTGTAATAACCGATCAGTTTCTACATGAACGATCTAGGTCATTTATTTTTGACCTTGACTGAAACCTTGTCACGACGTTTGTACGTCGATGTCCCTTCCACCTTGTATCAATGAAAATTTGTATTTAGGCACTTAATATAAAATAAATAAAAGCGTTTTTACGGGATGAAAGTTAGTATTATAGACGATCAAACAAATCTATTTATGCTTACTCTATTATATTTATATGTCGAATGTAACTAAACCACGGACATTCACGGGTAAAAGCTATTATTGTAATACTAGTCAAGTTGCTGTCAAAATATTAACATCGTGTAACATAATTACGTAATTTGTGGCTTTGTTCGGACATGTTTCGTCACGGACGGGTGAGTTTTGGATAAAGCTCCTATGTCTACTACTAAAGGCAAAGTATTTGGGATCTAAAGTTTAGGTACTTTCTCATTAATAAAATTTAATTATCTTATATTTTCTTTGCATTTTCAATGCCAAGATAATATCTTATTTTAGGCCTCGCGGTGGCTTAGAGGTCTAAGAGTCTATTCTATTTAACCAGAAGACGCAGGTTCGAATCCTGCCCGTCAGTATTTTTTTTTCCTGCAGTGAAATAATTCATATAAAATTAATTTCAAAATTCTATTGTTACGAAATAAGAAAAAAAACTTCGAAACGTTTAACTACTATAATCAACCCTTTGGGGAACACAGGTGTGATGATACGATCTGTTGTTTCTTATGGGATGTTTTATGGGGATGAATCCAAGGCACCTTAGACTTTTAAGAAAGAAAGACAGAAATATTTAATTATTAACACAAACATAATAAGATCATCAATATAAATAAATAACAGTATTCGTAATGTGCCAAAAGGGCCATCAACTCAGCGTAATGTAAAGTATCAATTAGAAACTGATACCTAACGCTGGTTTTCAGCTGCGACCCACGAGTGCAACAAGCTCAAAACAGGAATAGTTATATATTAGATATCAGAAAAAAGGGGGTTTACAAATAAAAAAGAATGGTACAAATAAATAAATAGGTATTGGATATTTAAGATAAGTGTGTATATAAGTAAATACTACTGGCATAAGCGGATACTATAAATAAATAAAATTATAACATTATAGAAAGACGCTTGTTCTAATTAAAATGAAATAGGTACTCATGGGAAAAAAATAAAATCTTAAATCGATAAGTATTTTTAGCGCGCATTTATATGGCAGACCCTGTATGTCTAACATTTTCGAACTTTTTTGTTTTAGTAGGTAGTCTTTAAGTTTTACCTTGAACGTTTTCGTAATCATGTGCAATTATCACTCGCTTACAATGATAAAGGAAAACATCGTGAGGTAACCTGGGCGAACCTGGGCGAACGGAACCGGCGAGTGCGTTAGATCCAATCCATCTCATTCTGAAAGGAGTCCCGTGCCTAAGTGGGACTACTACTATTTGATGATGAATGAATGAATGATGAATAGAGTCATTGCGCTCATTATTGACAATCGGCATAATCTATTTCAGTACGCACCTTAATCTATTCAGAAATTAATATGACACAATTATCACTAACCAGATCCAATGGACCGGGACCATCGTCGATACTAGGTGCGGAAGTAAGCCCCATTGGGTTTTACTGTTGTTAATGCTCCCAAAATTGGGACACTACACAATGTCTCATATGACGTCAGCGTGCCCTTAATGTGTGTCAAGCTGTCTGTTCGGAGTTTTCGTCATCTTCAACTCTTAAAATACGTTTATTTGAGGATTTTTTACAAATCCAAGCCCGGTTAAGATTCTAAAGCTCCTGAGCTAGAATCTACATCCGTCCTAAAAAAAATAAAAAAAAATTTTTTACAAAGAGAGCTTCTTCTTCTTCTTCTTCATCAGCATAATTGCATCCACTGTTGGATGTATGCCTCTTGCATGGTTCTCCAACGAGACCTAGATGTGGCGATTGTCGTCCAGGTCGGCCCTGCCGTCTTTTTTATGTCGTCCGACCACCTGGCTGCTAATAGCTGCTGAAATAAATATACTGTCCCACTGCTGGGCACGGATCTCTTCACGACTTTCACGACGAGAAAATTTCAGGCATGCAGGTTACCCTACGATGTTTTCCTTCGCCGCTAAAGCGAGTGATAATTAGCGGAGCGGAGTTTTAGGCACAAAAAAGACTTTAGCCTTATTGTTATTTTGCTGTTTGCATATGTGTTTCCGGACAGTTACAATAAGGCAGGACTCGTGTGAACAGTTTGACTGGTTTGATTGATTGATTTGATTTTTACTGGGTCAGGGTGCAGTATTGTCGACCGCACTGTTGTTTACCAATAGATAAAGTAAGCAGTCCATTGTGTCTCGTCCATTGTATATAAAAAAAGCAAACGAAAACACCAACAGAATTATTACTTTATTGTAGGTTGGCAGCACAGCCATTATCAAGGAAGCATTATTTCAAGCGTATAATATTAAGCATTATTTGAGCAAGATCAAAACCACCGTACTGTGAGGACGTGCAAAGGAGGATCAAAGGCCCATACAACATATACAATGTATATGAATAATATAGCCTATAGCCTTCCTCGATAAACGAGCTATCTAACACTGAAAGAATTTATTTTTAATGAAGGAAAAATCGGATGGCGAGCAGGATTCGAACCTGCGTCTTCTGGTTCGGTACACCAGACGCTTTAACCGCTAAGCTATCGCGAGCCCCGCTTGCCTGTCGAAATCTTCCTTCACATTCTAAACTTACGTCTTTAAGGTGACGTAGCGACATCTATTGTGAAAAATGCTTCACAACCGACCAACTAACTTTACAGGTAGTTCGATGTCGTATGATGTCACATAACCATATGGAAAATGCTTAAAAAAAAACAAAAAAAAACTGAAAGAATTTTTCAAATCGGACCAGTAGATTCGAGATTTGCGTGTTCAACCAAACAAACAAACTCTTCAGTTTTATAATATTAGTAAGTATAGATAATCACTACTTATATTACAAAATTATTTTTAAACAAAAAACAAACCGCTTCCAAAAAACACCTGGGTACTAAAAAGCAAATACATATAGATACATATTTACATTATGATTTTTAACTCATTTGGAGGCTGTGCCAAACTACAAATTTAATTGAAATAAAACTACTTTTTACGGATTTTATCGCGTTATATTGATATTATTTAAGTCCTGACGTTTCGGACCCTTTACAGCGTCCATGGTCACGGGTGACTAAGAAAGATAAAATCCGTAAAAAGTACTTTTATTTCAATGTCTAGTATACGCGTAAGTGTCAGAAATCAGTATACTAATTTAATTTAAATATGACTTTCGTTGATTGCCTGTTTGGCCGAACCGGATTTCGATAAAATTTATAAGGGACCAATCTGTAACTACCAGCTTTCGAATAAAAAAAGAATCATCAAAATCGGTTCACTCAGTCGAAAGCTCTGAGGTACAAATAAAAAATACAGTCGAATTGAGAACCTCCTCCTTTTTTGAAGTCGGTTGAAAACAGTGTTGTCGCGCCCCCGCCGCGTATGTATCCATCTGAACTCGATTATCATCAAAATTTATCGAGCGGATTTTGCCACGGTTTTTACCAATCGACGGAGTGACTCACGACGAAGCTTAGGTATGCCTTTTGATAATGATAATGAAGATGGTTTATTCACACAAGTTGGTTTCTATAAGGCATTTCGGAGTTTATAAAGGCCGACTTATCTCAGAGCAACTCTCATTCTGAGAGGAGACCCGAGCCCAGCACTGAGACAGCTAAATAAATATTGACGAAACATGCAAATTTTCTAAACACTGTTCCGTCAAACTTGTTCTTTTTCTTTTAAAATATAAACTAGATAGTTATACATATTTTATCTAAACGAGAAATGAAACGACAGCGGAGTTGCTTATTTATTGCTGTCGCTTTGAACTTTCCTTCACTAGTGTCTTACGACATATAACAAGAAGTACGATCTATTCTCATCTGACACGAAAACGCTTTTGAATTACAAAACCAAACAAACCAGCATCAATCAAAATCATAAATATTTACGCACAATGTGTAAACAGCTTATAAGCCGCGCAAATTGATAATGTGCCTGGCGGCCATCTTGGTGACGTAAAAATGACGTAGCCGCTCTCACTACGCGTTAGCATCACTAGCCAGCAAGTACGCCGGATGACGTCACTTTGAGGTTAATTAGATAAGGTTCCAGCCCATTAACAACTTGCGGGACATATACCACAAATATCATCAAGCTACGTATCCGTTAACGGTTAGGTAGAGGGTACTTACACCGAAAGTTTGCCGGTTGTAGATCCCATGTAATAGGTGATAACCATAAAATAGTCATTAAATAGACATAAATCCAAATTTCAAGATGCTGTTGAAAATTTCATAGAAAAACCCAATAGCACTGCTCGACGTGGGAATCCAACCCAGAATCTTGAATGTAGCAATAGCACTTAGAACCATCAACCACTAAACTAACGAGATAGTTATATTAATTGCTAGTGATAATTTAATTGACCTGGGAATCGAATCCAGGAACTCGCGTTAATCAACCACAGAATCAATGTCGTAGAGACAGTTGGCCAAAAAAACAGTATTTAATTTAACACTTTTCACAAAACAATGACATTCAAACAAGATCCGAGTAATAAGTAAAAAAAAACATCACTCCCATGGGCGATTCTGCCTTGACCCAATTCTGTTAAAAAAATAATTCATCAAGTGTCGAGTTCTAATTAGGGCTGCAATCAACGTCAAAAAATTGGGCCGTGTAAGTGACATGACATGTCTTCATTAAAATTTTGCACGTTCGCAACCGACAGATCCTCGATCGCGTACAGGGTTGTCACTTTATTGTTTTAAATGAGAGTAACAATATTAATTTAAGCAATACGTGATACGGGGTCTTGTTCTGATGACAGTGACTTATAAGAAAGAAAGTGATCTAATTTCTACCTTATAATATATTATTGTTTTCGGTAAATATTTTTACCGTAACCTGTGCAGTTACTTAGTCATTATAATTAGTACCTACTAAGAGGAAGGAACTTGAAGTTTTCTGGCATGTAGGTCATTATTAAGATATGTATGATATTGTGCTTAAACTTATACTTAAGATAATTATAGTCTGCGCGGAACTAGTTGGCCGCACCTTAGGTATGTGAGCGGCGGGACGG